>CAMGYJ010000010.1:25957607-26557607 GCA_946122785.1 Linum tenue | reverse complement strand
GTAATTACCAAACCAAATAAGTCCAAATTCTATTAATCATGGAATACAATGTCATAACCAAACCGTCCAAGAAACAAATTCGATTTTCTCTCCTATTTACTACGACGACGAAGAATCAAATTATCACTATATTTATTCCTTTTTCTACTTCTTCTTCCAAGTGCAGGATAACCCCAAGGGGTTGCGGGTTTTTTTCTACCAATTGGGGCCCTCCCTTCACCAATACAACAACCAAATTAACCAAACTAAAGTTTAATCGATTTGGTTAATTGGTTAACCAAAATAACCAATATAACATCACATTATCATTAAGTGCGGAATTTTTTTGACTAGTGCATTAATTTGCAATTTATATAATGAATAACACATAATAATCAACACATACTTATAGTTATTCCTTAATATAAATACATGCAACTAATACAATTATCTTACATTTTATTCTTGAGTGGTTATGCAAAGTATTAAGTATGTGTATGTAATATATATTAGATATATGGATAATTACTTAATTGGTTGATTTGACTTGTTTGGTTAGAAGTGTCTAAAATCAAGTTAAACCATCTAAACCAAATAAGCTAAACAATTTAACCAAATCAAATTATTCAAATACTACCGATTAAAACAATTAGCACGGTAACCAATCCGTTTCAACACCCTACTTGCAACTGGGAGGAGGTAACGGTGGTTATCCGCCAATTGGCACCAGAAGAAACTCAATTGAAATCCAAACAGTTTTTCCACTTTACCTACCAAACCAAACTCTTGGGGAGTGGTGTTGTGTGGTGGCGTGGCGGTTGCATAAGTTAGCCAGCAGCACCACCTTATTGTGTTTGGTCTAAACCCCTTCACCTACCATTTCCCATAGGGCTAGTGGAAAGCAGAATGGGCCTTTAGCCAAACTGGCACCTCATTTTGGTCCATATACCCAAATCTCTCTCTTGTTTGGCCAATTGGGTTTGTGGCAGAACTTCAAATTTGATGTAATCCTGCCTCCAAATTCAACCTAATATACCAAATTATATTAGGGATTAAGGGATGTATGTTAACAAACCCCACCTGCCCAATTCCCCTCCTACCAAATATCTTTTCGACTAGTCGTATTAGGTTGATCACATGCATTAACACTACTTAAAAATATGACTATTTTATATGAGACTGTTAAATTTTACTCATAATATTTATCGCACATGTTTATCTATTTACGAGTTTTACCAATGATTAAGAGATAAGGAAAGAAGAAAGGAAGTCAAACTAAGAGGGTGAAAAGTGTGTTTTTTCAAGCTTGTGAAACTAATCTTGAAACAGGGGGAAGTGACAACAGTACATTATCTTGACCTTCTTGCCTCTTCTTCTCCCTCCTCTCATACTGCAAATTACAACTAACTACCAAACTACCAAACTCCCCATATTTACACCCTTCCAAACTAAAACCCTCATCAATTCTATTAATTACATCATAATACTCATTATTGCTTCCTGATGACGTCAACAAATCCCCTGCTGCACCACAGCCACAACAATCCCTTCCATCTTCTCCTCCTACACTGCAATTGCAAAATCCCCGAACTGTGATCCAACGATCAAGATCATCGCCACCGTCGCAAAATTCCCAGCTGGGTCCCGCCGCCGCCAGCCGTCCGATCCTCTCTCTGGCTTCCTCTACTTCCTCTTCCGACGATGATGATGAAGAAAAAGAAGAAGAACAGGGCGATTGAGTGGCTTCTTCAGAATCAATTATCCCCACCGAATTCCAGAACCCTTTATCCAGAATACTCGTAGGAGAATCAAAACACGGAACCTGGACTCGCTTTCCGGCGGTAAGGTCACCGGCGAATTCGAATTCTCCGAGGAACGGATGCTTCAGCAGCTGACTCGCCGTCCACCTCTGTCTCGGATCCATCCTCAAACACTTGTCCAAGAAATCCTTTCCTTGCTCCGACATCCAACCGGGGAAATCCGGGACCCGACCAGAGTAACCCACCCGGAAAATTGCCGAAACCGGGTCGTCGTCGTGATGACTCTCCGGCCACGGCGACCCGCCGCCGGTCGCCATTTCGATGACCGCGCACCCCAATCCCCAAACGTCGCCGGCGAACCCCTGTTCCTCCCCGCGGGCCGTTTCCGGCGCCATAAACATCGGCGTCCCGCCAATTGAACCCGGAGACGACGACGATTCGACCCGCTTGGCGCACCCGAAATCCGCCAGCTTGACATCCGACCCATCGGGCCCAACCAAAATGTTCCGACCTTTAACATCGCAATGCGCCAATCCGTTGGAATGCAGATACTCAAGCGCCTTCACGACCTGCCACGTGTAGAACCCGATCGTGGATTCTTCAATCCGGCCTCCGCCACGGCGAATCTCATCGACGATGGTGCCGCCGGGCATGTACTCGAGCTTCAAATTGTACACAATTCTGCCCTCCTCCTTGGTAATTTCCCATCCCCTGTATCCAATTACATAAGGAGAGCTGAGCGAGGACAGAATCCTCTGTTCTCGTTGTAGGAACTCCGATTGGGAAACCCCTGCTGACTTGACAGCGAACCGCTCGCCAGAGCGGTGGTCGGTTGCTAGATAGACGGTGGCGGTGGCGCCGTGGCCAAGTTCGTGACCTCTACTCCAGCTCATCTCTTGTGGGTTTTGCAGAGAGAAAAAGAAGGAAACGGAAAGGAAGAATTGAATGAATGAATGAGTGAAAGTTTCAATTTTTTTTGGGAGAGAGTTTGTTACGAAAGTGATGAGCCGTTAGGCTCTGTATTTATAAGGCCGCCTTCCCAAGTAAGAAGAGAAGGGAAAATGAAGAAGTTCGTTTTATTGGTTAGTTGGGTATTTTGTTTGTACTCTTCGTTGTATTGGATCACTATTCATTCCTTCCCTTTTACTTGAGAGGAAGAAGGAAGAAAAGGGTTTGACAACTGGTTTAGAAGGATGGAAGTGAAAGAACGTGGCCAAATATTGGTGGGAGGTGGATGGGTTGGAGCAGCTGATACGGCAAAGGGTGACATGGCGAAGTGGGTATGGCGACAAGTGTCATGTGGGTGGAAAATTGTTTTGGTTGGGGGAGAGTGTACGGGTGGGGAAGAAATATTTAGTTCTGTTTTTGGGGAGATTGATGGATAAGGTTTTAGGGGCTTTTTTCCGGGATTGTGATGGGTGGTGAATTGGAGGGGAGGAGAATAGTGAAAATTTATCCAATTTGGATGTATTGTGGGTTTTTTGGATTGGTGTGAGAAGAAGAGGACTTTTGAAAATTAATTTGGTGGGTTGGAGGGTTGGGGAGGGTTTGGTGGATAGTGAATTGTATTCTTTGTTAGATACTATTAGCCAATAAGCATATTATGAGGTTTTTGGTCTAAGATGTTTTTTTTTTGCAAAGGAATGATGCATCATAGAACGTATAAAGCTTAACCAATAAGGTTCTTAACTAGTTGAGATACTTTCATCTTTTGCTTAAATAACCATAGTGGAAATTCAAACATGAATCAGTCGATATGTTTTTAGATGGTAAATAGTTTGATGTGATGCAAAATAAAATTATTTTATTATTAGCTATCATTTGAACAAAATAATTCGAAGTTATAATCTTTTTCCTTTTTATCGAAACCTTGAGAACTATTATTAATCAGAAGAAGCTAAGCCTATAACTTTAACCTAGTGGGTACAAAGCTATGACCGATAATCAATTCTGTTGAAGCTTAAAAAATGAACATGTAATAGATGAATTTATTAATTTTTGGAGATATTCTTTATTTTATTATCTCGTGACTACATTTTATCATCTCAAACAAATGACTCATGTACATTTTCAAGATTTTACATATTTAGTGAATAAGGGTTTGATTTAGTGGTATTATTAGGTCTTCAATCATGAAGTCTTAGGTCTGAATCATTCATCTAACAATAAAAACAAATCTATAAGGGTTTGGCCCCGTTGTATCTTTTGCAGAAATAGCTTCTAGCTGGAGCTTTTAGAGAAGTACTTTAAAAAAAACAGTTGAGTTTTGGCTGAAAACTATTAGAAATGCTTTTTAATATGAGAGGTTATGTAAAATGACTATAAAGAATTTAGAATATAAAATATGAACTAAAATTCTAAACAACAAAAAGTAGTCAATATGGATATTGTTAGATTTCTTTTATATTAAATAATATGATTTTAAAATTTAATTTATTTTTATAATGATTGAAATGAAATACAATTATATTTTCTGAAATAAAATTAAAATATGATAAGGATAATCTTGTATTTTCAAAATAGGTTTTCGCAGAAGTTCCAAATCGAAGGTTATGCTTTTAGAATATCTTTTACAGCTTTATTCATAAAATAAAATCATTTGGGTCAAACTTACTACATCAGAATGATTAGCAAACAATTTAGTTGAGGTTGGGTGTACAAATTGGATTCACCTTTAGGTAGGGGCAAGGAGAGGGTGAGTGGGTTTGAAGTTGAACCACCACAAGAGGGGATGAATTTGGTATTTTTCTTTTGGGGGAGTAATGTGATTTGGTGAATGTCAAATTTGAAGTCATAAATGAGGAGAACATACAAATCATTCATGAACGGAATATTGGGCGTTATTGTCAAATTCCAATAGGCTTTGACATGGAGAAATAGTAATACACTTTCCTCCAATCTTTCTTCCCCATTTTACACATAATAGGTCAATTGTTCATGACCTCATATGCGAGGTAATCTAATTTCTCAATTGGTTTCGCTTGTTAATTATTGTGATCGTAGATCATCGACACACCAAATGGAGTAGTATAAGAAATATGTCATGTCACCTGAAAAATTTAATTTCTTCGTCTCGAATGTTAGATAATGACTTTTGTATGATTCTATCATTTTTCCTTAATAATGGAGTGTAATGCTTACAATATAGTAATGCTTTGCCCTTACTAAATTTATTTATGATGAGATGTATGCAATGCATATAGTGCTACTATTGGAATAAAAGGCCTTTGTTATATCTTCAAAAATAATTCTTCTTTTTACACCATACCACACACTATATATAAAACCATAAAATTGGAGTTCCTCATTATAGTCTACTAGGGTAGGTCAAAATGTTCAAAATGGCATCTTGCGGGTTCAAATGGAGTGGCATGCATTCTCAAACCCACGAGCTTCTCGGTTAATAATTTAATTAATCAAAGCAAAGAAGTAATCAGTACCTTTTTACATATATATATATTTTTCAGTATCCTCAAATTTTCGGTTGAGGATTAGGTCTCTTTTCCCGTTGAAGCAACCGCAGCGGATGCTGAAATTACAGGTATCCTAGAAATTCATCAAGCAAAATAATTAATTACAATCATGATCTTAACCACCACTTCTCTTCTAGAAACCCATGACCACAATCCTGTCTTTCAACCATTTGCTAATGTAATGAGAGGGATTAATCCCAACTAAAACTAATGACATATGATTTTTTGAAATTTGTGAGAGATTTTAAAAGTTTAATAAATTTCGTTTGTGATTTTGTGTCAATCCCAAAAACAAACGTGTTCCAAAAACTCATGACTTTCCTCCTTATCTTTATGGACCATTAGATCTAATATTCCCAAATTAGTGCCTAAAGATTAAATTACAAAGTTATTCATAGTCTTGGATTTTGTATTAAAGCTCGGCATGCGTTACATGTAAATGTGTTATTTTGTCGTTGTATTTTTTGTTATAGATGTCCCCGAAAGAAAACAACATAAATACAAGATACTTGTAGGTCAGACTACCAATTAGTAAGAATGAGAACACGTTGGTCGGCAAGTGTCCGAACCAACACTCTAAGGATTTGCTTTACCACAATATGGACAATCCTGTTATATCTACGAGGTGCAAAGAGGAGCGAAGCACATTGGAAATAAGCCGGTAGCATCTAAATCTCTTACGAGATATCCTCGCCCACCACGAAACACCTAAATGAGTTATTTATTGAATAGAGATATCAATATCATCCCATTCAATTGAGTTATAGCTAATCTTTGTGGCATGACATATCCATCAAACTTTACTTCCCATAAGATTTATGTAGCTGTCTTATACAATACGCATAATATCTAATTGCTTAACTCATTGTTGAAGAAACGGTTAACTAACTCAAATATGCAAATGATACATGAACAACAAACATGTATATGTATCTAGCTACTACTTTGTAGTTTGCTTGCAAGTGAGAATGCAACACCCAATAATAAGGATTGCCCGGGAAACATGCACCATTAATATTGTAAATATGTGCATTTTTGGAAAATAAAATCCCAATCACTTTATTCAATGATTTATATCCCCCAAGCAAAGCAATCATCATAATGCATGCACTTTGGAGCTCAATAGGCCCTTTATACTATCCAAAGATACCCCCCAAAAAAAGAAACTTTTACTTGCATTATATGCCACATGATGTAAGGCAAAAAGGACAATAAAGAACCATGTATTTATCAACTATACAACTTTGCTTGAGATGGAAATGAAAAAGAATTAGAAAAAGGGACTCCTGATGATCAAGATTATTGTAGCCCATTCAGTTTTTTTCTTGTACTTGCTGGCTGCCTTATCCCCACTTTGGGTATTTGGAAACAATTGGCATCAAAATAGATTTTGGAATGATAGAAGATAGAACTAAAAATTACAATATATTTTTTAGGATTAAATTTTGATTTCGAAGTAGCGATTTATTTGAAACTATGATCTTTATATACATATCGAAATGTATAACTAGTCAATCTTTTTGAATTTGTACCAATTCTTGTCGGGAACACACTATAAAGACGTACAAAAAATTAATATGTTAGAATTTCAAACCAAACGTAAAAAATACGATCAAATCTACAGGTAATTCCACCTCCAACAAATGAACCGCAACAATTATGTGCACCATATATTAAATTATAGCAAGATGTACTTTAAGAATGGTTATTGAGAAAAACGAGATTAGCGCGGAAACGTAACGACACGATCGATGTACGTGGTATCCCCGTATGTACGGGACTAGTCCACGGGAGAGGAAACCTCTCCAGTTTGTGTGATATTATTATTGCTCGGTAGTTTGGCCAACGGCCGTACACAAACTTATATACCCTTCTTGTTTATCAACTAGGGTTACATTATGGGTTGAGGCACGTCCGCATGTAGCTGGCGGATTACAATGCTGGGCTACAGACCTATGATGGGCCGAGGCACAACTTGTGGGCCGAGTGTCCGCCAATACTCCCCCGCAAGCTGGAGTGTGAAGATCACGAACACCCAGCTTGGACAGGAGAAAGTGAAAACGATCAGCACCAAGGCCTTTAGTAAACAGGTCTGCAAGTTGAAGTTGAGAAGAGACCTTAACTGGGGCAATATCTTGAGACTGAACACGCTCTCGGACAAAGTAGCAGTCCATCTCGACATGCTTTGTACGCTCGTGAAAGACCGGGTTGGCGGCAATATGTAATGCGGCCTGATTATCACAATGTAACGGGGTAGGTCCGGTCTGAGGAGCACCAAGCTCAGAAAGTAGCCAACGTAACCAAATGAGCTCACTGACCGTACTCGCCATGGCACGGTATTCAGCTTCTGCAGAGGAACGAGCAACAACCTGTTGTTTCTTCGTGCGCCAAGAAACGGGGGCACCACCTAGAGTGATGAAATAACCAGTGGTGGAGCGCCGAGTGGACTCGCAGCCACCCCAATCAGCATCACAGTAGGCAGTAAGATGCAGATCACCAGTCGACGGGAAGAAAAGTCCTTGACCTGGAGAGATCTTCAAGTACCGGAGGATCCGATGAGCGGCAGCCATGTGGGCATGAGTGGGAGCATGAACAGCCTGACTGAGAATATTAACTCCATATGAAATGTCAGGGCGTGTGACCGTTAAGTACAAGAGACGCCCAACAAGGCGCCGATACGCGGAAGGATCCGCAAGAGGAGTGGCATCATCGGTGCGAGTAAGATGGTGATTCTGCTCGACGGGAAAGTTGCTAGGACGACAACCAGTAACACCAGCATCAGCTAGAATGTCCAAAACATACTTCCGCTGACTGAGAATAATCCCTTGAGGGGAGCGGGCTGCTTCAATGCCCAAGAAATAACGCAGACTGCCAAGGTCTTTAATGCTGAACCTGTCATTGAGAAACGTTTTGACCTTAGATATGAAAGAAAGATCATTACCAGCAAGAAGGACATCATCGACATAAATAAGAGCCACAACAAAGGTGCTTCCCTGATGGTAGATGAAGAGAGAATGGTCAGCCGGAGAAGGCCGAAACTGAAGCTCACAGAGGGCATCGGTGAACTTGTGATACCAGTTACGGGAGGCCTGGCGGAGACCATACAAAGACTTGTGCAGACGGCAAACCCGAGTCTCCCCCGGAGCTGCAAAACCCTGCGGAATACGCATGTAAACCTCCTCATCCAGATCACCATGGAGAAATGCGTTGTTGACATCAAGCTGATGGATGAACCAGCCTTTGCTGACAGCAACAGCAAGGAGACAACGAACAGTGACCAGTTTGGCCACAGGAGCGAAAGTGTCATGAAAATCGACACCTTCAATCTGAGTATAACCTTTTGCGACCAGGCGAGCTTTAAATCGCTCAACAGTGCCATCTGGGTGAAACTTGATCTTATAAACCCACTTGCAGTCAATGGCACGTTTCCCGGGAGGTAGAAAAACTAGACTCCATGTGCCATTCTTCTCAAGAGCTTCAATTTCAATGCGCATAGCTCGGCGCCAGCGTTCATCAAGCATAGCCTGCTGAAACGTGCGAGGCTCAGTGTGCAGAGCTACTGCTGCAACAAAAGCACGATAAGCAGGGGTTACACGATCATAAGTAATATGGGATGAAAGGGGGTATCGAACTGCATTAGCATCGTGGCCTGTATAGTAGATGTCAAGATGGCGGGGTTTGACCCGATTGCGGGTGCCGCGGCGAAGCTCAGCTGGCTGGGACGCGCGCGAGCTGGGCAGAGGGGCGCTAGCTTCTTCAGTCGGTTGGGCTGGGGACTGGGGGCCCAGAGAAGGAGAAGCAGGAGGCTGGGCAGGCGAGGGCAGCTGGGCCGGCGAGCCCAAAGACGGAGAGGGCTGGTCATCGTGGGTGACGGGCCGAGGCGATTGAGCCGGCTCAAGAGCAGTGGGCCGAGGCGCAGACGGGCCAGGAGCAACCAATTCATCATCATCAAAGTGGGGCCGAGTAAACACCTGCGGAGAGACCCAATTGAAGTCAGTAGAAACAGAGGGACTAAAAGGAAAGATAGTCTCGTGAAAGACGACGTCGCGGCTAGTGATCACTTTCCGGGTGGTAAGATCATAGGCCCGGTAACCCTTCTGGGTCGCAGCATAACCCAAAAATACGCAGGCTCTCCCCCGTTCCTGGAATTTGTCCAAACTGGCATGCGTGTCCTTACAGTAAACAAGGCACCCGAAGACCCTTAAGTGGGAATAAGAAGCGGGTTTGCCAAAGAGAACATCAAAAGGAGTCTTGCCCGTAGCAACAGTGGGCAAGCGATTGATCAAGTAGGCAGCAGTAAGGATGCATTCACCCCAGAACCGAATGGGCAAAGAGGCCTGAAAACGAAGCGCACGTGCAACCTCAAGCAAGTGACGGTGCTTCCGTTCGACAACGCCATTTTGTTGCGGCGTGTCAGTGCACGAGGTTTGCAAGATAATGCCATGCTGCTCATAGTAGCGACGAAGCTCATGACACTGAAATTCCAGCCCATTGTCAGCCTGAATACGCTTAACCTGACAACCAAACTGAGTAGAGACAAACTGGCAAAACATCTGCACATATCGACTAACTTCGGATTTCAAACGAAGAAGGTAAACCCAAACTCCACGACTGAAATCATCAACAATAGTTAAGAAATAGTGCGCACCACTCAAGGATGCAGTATGATAGCCTCCCCAAATATCCATGTGTAATAACTCAAAACAAGCTGTCGTACGAATAGAACTAACAGGAAAGGGATTCCGAACTTGCTTCGCACGAGAGCAAGAATGACAAACAGTATCAGGTGACCGAGAAAAAGAAACAATGTGACGCAGCATCTCCATCTTTCCTGGTGAAGGATGACCAAGCCGAGCATGGAGTAAGCTCTCGGAGGGGCCGCCAGCAGCTGCGTGTGCTTCAACCTGCCGACAACCAAACAAACGGAGGTAATAGAGACCTTCACGGAGTTCCCCCTTCCCAATCACGTTCTTCGAGACTAAGTCCTGTATGACGCAGAAATCACCCATAAAGATTAACGCCACACGGTGCTCTTGACATAAACGACTGACAGATAATAAGTTGCAACGAAACTCAGGAACATGTAGAACGCGGCCCAAGCTAAGACCAGAGTCAAAATTCACCGAGCCAATCCGCTTAACCGGAATACTGGAGCCATTTGGAATACGAACGGGGGGACTTTGATAACCAGAATCATAAGAGGAAAATATGGACTCATGCATGGCAATATGCTCATTACAACCTGAGTCAATAAGCCACTCAGAGTCGACAGAGGTAGAAAACATACCAGCCATATTACTGACGGGATCGGTCGGGCCATGGAAGGAGCTGCCGAACAATTGTTTTAACTGCTCAATCTGCTGGGCAGTAAACCCAGAAGTCGGATTAGGGGACTCGGCCTGAGAGGCGCGAGGCTCACGAGGCCTGCTGCCCTCACGATCACGGTCACGCCGCCGCTGGCCCCGATCACTGCGATCACCACGGTCACGGTCGCTTGATTTGTCACGAGCCGGCCAGCCGATGAGCTCGTAACAGGTTTCTCGTGAGTGACCCACCTTTTGACAGTGCGTGCAGATGATGCGCTCGCGCTCGCCAGAGGAACGATCACGGGAGCCGGAATTGGAGTCACGACCCCCACGACGATCGCCGCGCTGCTCTCCACGTTGATCTCCGCGCGGCACGGCGCCAAGGCGATCCGCCTCACCTCGCGTGGCAAACGCAGCAGCCTCAGGTGTGGTCTTGCGATTTTGGGTCAATGATCGCTGCTGCTCGTCGTTGTAAACGATGCGAAAAGCTTCCGGGAGAGTGGGAACAGGAGTCATGGACAGAATCTGACTCCGAACCGTGGCAAAGGAATCATCCAAGCCAAGTAAAAAATCAAGTAAACGAAGACTCTCGTTTTGGTCCTTCCCGCGACGCCCACAGGAGCACAAAGGCGGCGGAAGTATAGCCTGTGTTTCTTCCCAAATTTTGCGCAGACTAGCATAGAAGCTCGAAACAGTTTGTTTTTCTTGTTGAAGGAAACTCACATTGCGCCGGAGCTCATAGGCGCGCGTTAGATTGCCTTTGCTGAATCGATCGCGAAGATCTTCCCAAATTTCTTGCGCCGTCTTCGCGTGCATAACGCTACTCCTGATTTCGGCATCCATAGCCGTCCGCAACCACCCCTTGACAAGGGCATCACAACGCAGCCACTGCTGGAGGTCAGCGGACCCAGTTTCAGGGCGAGGATGAGTACCATCGACGAAACCAAGCTTGTGCTTGGTGACAAGAGCGTCTGTCATCTCCAATACCCACTCGGCATAGTTGGTGGGTGTCAGGGGACTGCTGACGTGGAGGTGACCAGTGCTATCGGACTGGTGAACAAAAAAGGGACTGAGAACATCTATGCCAAAGCCGCCAGAGCCGCCAGAACCACCGCTGGCAGATTGGGGGGACTTCTCGCCAGTGAGAAAAGAAGAATCATCACCGGCCATGATTGCAACCTGAAATCGAGCTTCACAGCTCTGATACCATGAGAAAAACGAGATTAGCGCGGAAACGTAACGACACGATCGATGTACGTGGTATCCCCGTATGTACGGGACTAGTCCACGGGAGAGGAAACCTCTCCAGTTTGTGTGATATTATTATTGCTCGGTAGTTTGGCCAACGGCCGTACACAAACTTATATACCCTTCTTGTCTATCAACTAGGGTTACATTATGGGTTGAGGCACGTCCGCATGTAGCTAGCGGATTACAATGCTGGGCTACAGACCTATGATGGGCCGAGGCACAACTTGTGGGCCGAGTGTCCGCCAATAGTTATCTTTATCTCTTCTGGCTTTAAGAACTTGACGTAAGATCATTCTTCTCCTGAGTCCAGAAAAAATATCTTATCCATTGAACATATAATTGGAAACTAAAATCCATCTGATAACAGGTTCAATTATAATTTCAACCGTATCAGAATAGAATCGAAAGGATGCCACAAATTTAACTTCATGAAAAACTTTGGAATCGCTAATAAAACTAATGTTTTTTATTTTCTGGGTGGCGCGCCTTTTTTATGGTGATTTAATTAGACGTGAAAATTATGTTGTCTTGTACTAATTGTTTTATTTTTGTCCTGCTACGTGTTACCTTTCGTTTGCTTGACAATTGGTGGCTTAGAGATATGAAGAGTGTGGTAAACGCCATTTCCATTCATTGACTCCGCAAAGAAAAGCGATGTTTTATGAGGACTGGCAGTGTGCATTTAGGAAAAGAAATTCTAGAAAGATTATGAGGACCGGCCGTGCTACCAAATCAACTACTCTTGTTTCCCCCCTTCTTTCTCTCCTAGTCCTAATGCATATTGCGTAATAGACGTAGTAACAGAGCCATAAATTTGCCAAATGTCATATAGTTCAACTGGTGTGAATGCGGAGAAAAGTGACGATTTGGGATGGCAGCTCTCAGGTTCGATCCTCCAAGCTATTAAATGGGTGTTCCCGGAGGTATAATGGGATCCTAATGGTGGGCCTTCATAAAGCGATGTAAGCTCAAGCAGGTGAACCCCCAAATTTAGTAGACCCCGCTGTCACAAAGAGGCAAAAACAGAGCCATAAATTTGAAAGTGAGAAATTAAAAAATTTAACCGAGACTAAATCTCGTGTAACTTCGACTTGACTTTACGTACCACTGATTAAACTACACCCTGACAATAAAATTATAAAATTATCTGCTATGGACTTTATCTTTCTTTCTCAATTTACAATACTCAATAAAACTCTAAATAGTGTCAATCTCATTTGCAATTAGTTTCCAACTTATAATTATTTTTATAGTTAAATGTCCACCTTGTTATTTGAAAATGATCCGACTAATTCATAGTCAAATTGACATGAAGGTTAACTTGATCAGTATAGTAAATAAACTAAAATAGAGGCATTCTACCGAAAAGAACATAAATAAATAAATAGTGGCCCTCCCTCTCAAATGCAATCACATTAGCTTCCTCCCTCACATCCTTTGATTCAAATTCCGGTGAATCGAAATAGTGCTAATTCAAAAATAGAGAAAATATGATAACTAGAATTGGATAAAAAGTGCATTTAATTTGATCCATTTAGTTCAAAGAGAAAATATGATAATATGGTTCAGGCTAGCGTACGCCCGGGCGTACGCTAACCTAGCGTACGTACGCTAACCTAGCGTACGTACGCTAACCTAGCGTACGTACGCTAACCTAGCGTACGCTCCATTGAGTTTTGCTATATAGATCATGAATTAATCGAAGTTTGGGACATGATACTATACCCTAACCTCTAATGGGTGAATCCTAGTCCCTAATTTTCTAACCCAAACCATGAGGTTCGTTTAATCTTAAAATGATAACCAATGAAAATTTCGACGAATCAGAATCGTTGATTTTCATTTTTAAGATTAAACGAATCTCATGCTTTGGGTTAGTGAATTGGGGACTGGGATTCACCCATTAGGGGTTAGGGTATAGTATCATGTTCCAAACTCCGATTAATTCTTTGTCTAAATAGCAAAACTCAATGGGGCGTACGTTAGGTTAGCGTACGCCCGGACGTATGCTAGCCTTTGCCAATATATATATATATGGATGGTGGAATCTATCGTACCTTACCTAAAATCTAGGGTACGACTTACCATGAGTAAGAAAACTCTATATGGACCTCGAATTAACTATATTTTTTGACACGATACTATACCCTAAGTCCCTAACCCTTTATGAGTTAACCCTAGGTCCTAGTTATCTAAATCATAGAACCTAACCCCTAAGATTGTGCATGTAATTTGTTGCACATATTTCGATGAATCATAACCATTGATTTTTGTTTCTGATTAAATTGATCTTAGTGTATAAGATTTATAGAATTAAGACCTAGATTTTAATCTTTATGGGTTTGGGAATAATACCAGATGTCAAACTCCGTTCAATTTAATGTATAGATATAATTTTCTTACTCAATGAATGTCTGTCGAATTTTATTATTTAGATAGAGAATTACCGGGAGTTTGGGGCATGATACTATACTCTAACCTCTAGAGTGAACCCCAATCTCCAATTTCTAACCCAAATCATAATGTTTTTATAATCTTAAAATGAAAACCAACGGTTATGATTCGTCAAAATTATCAAAGTACAAATAATAGGTGTGAATGCAGGCGTATGCTAGCCTTTGCCATATATATTTAAGATGATTTATAAAATTGAAAATAATTTAATTTATGTTTAGCTCCATCTTGATCGATCTAAATATTAATTTGAGTGGGTGCGAATCAAATTGTTGTGCATTCATGCCCCTTGCATTGCACTAAGCCCTAGACCTTGTTCAGTCTTTTGTACAAATATCTACAAGAGTAATAAATCAAAGGGCTCATACCACTAGGAAACTCGAACTATCAAGAAAGTGTGATTTGTATCCCGAATTATTTAATATGACATATATGTCCCAACCTATTATAGTTGTGTGTCATTTATTTCCTGAAAATATTGTTGGCCGTTATAGATAACGGTTGGCCAAATGGTGGTCAACTTGGCATTGACTTTTGTCTGCCACGTAGATGCCACATCATTGACACCTCATATTTTTAATTCAAAATTAAATAAAAACAAAAACAAAAAAAATTAAAAAAAACTCTTACTCATCCTCTCCATCCGATTCGTTCTCTTTTATATTGGGAAAAAATGGGAATCATTCTTAAACACACAAATAGCAACCAATTTCAATCCAAAGAATCAAACCCCAATCCCTACTTCTTTCAAATCGGAATCAGAAATCCCAAGGGCCGATCGGATCATTACGATTCCATTTCCATACCCTTTTAATTCCTTAAGCTCTCTTCCTTATGCAAAAGATGTCGATAGTGCTACTCGCCATGACGGTTCACCACATGGGTTTGTTCTTCGGGAACCTGTGGGGGCTTCAGGAGATCCGATTCGTCGCCATTTTTAAAGCAGTGCGCTCAGACACCCATCTTCTTCACTGTACTCGAAGACAAAGTAGAAACCAAGACCACAATCAACGCTACATGGCAATTAAACTGAAGAGTAGGGGTGACTATACGGTCCGGTCCGGTTAAATTGACTCAAATTGATCCAGTCTAGTCGGGTATTTTTGAAAATATAAGGACCAAAGATTGGATTGGATACAGTCCGGTCTTGATCCGGTCCGGTCCCAATTTGATATTGATTTTATATTGAGCTTGTGGGGATTTGAGTGGCCTAAGGCCTGAAAGGGTGAGGAGTTGGTTAAGTTTTGTACCCTTAAGTTTTGGGTATTGAGCTCTCTTATCCGGTATTTATCCAGTTTTCGATACGGTCCCGAATGGTTTTTTTACCTCAAATCTAAGCCCAAAGATTGGATTGGATTGTTTACTATCGGGTCCCGGTTCGGTCTCGGTTCGGGTTATACGGTCCGGGTTCGGGTAAAACCAAAAAACCAGGACCAAATAGCCAGCCCTACTGAAGAGTAGCAATCACATTATAACGCAGTGGACTCGTGTAGCTACTCTATTCCGATTCTGACCTAAATTGTTTCAATTCGAGAAGAGTTGAAAAGATGCAAATCGCGATGGAAACGAGGAGGAGGTCGAAGTACTTGTTCTCATTCCCGGTCTTCTTCTTCTTTTGCAGGTAGTAGAGCAGGAACTCTTCGACGAAGCCGAAGAGGGCGATTAAATTGAGGAGCTTGGAAGGGAACAGAATATTGGTTATGGAGAGCTCGGTTGATAAACCCATAATCGATTAGAGGAAGAAGAGAGTGGCGATTGGGAGGATTTGTAACGGGAGGGCGGAGCCAATTCCGTCGTTGGAGTCAACGACACTGAATAGGGAGATCAGTTAGTAGACGATGAAGAGGAAGGAGAAGAGGCAGACGACTGTGTACGTTAAGGAAGAAATGCAAGAAAAATCGACATTTGGGTTTGAATCCGAGTGAGAGTGGTGAAGATCCGAAATCTGGAGCGCCAGAGATGGGGATCTGGAGCGCTAGAGATGGGGATAAGGGACGAAGATCCAGAATCGAGAGACGGAGTAGCAAAGGGAGGAGATGATGAGAGGAGGGAGTCTCATTTTTATTTCATTTATTTAATTGAGTTGAAAAAATAATATTTTTTGAAATGAAAAATTCCACCTTAGACGCCACGTCGACGCTGAGTTGATTTTTTGTTAAATCTTGACGGTCAAATTCGGTCAACAATAACGAAAAAATAGTTTAGGACATAAATGTCATATGAATAGTTTGGGACACAAATGACACATATATGATAGTTCGAATTTCCTAGTGGTATTTGCGCTAAATGAAAAGACTATATCTTTTGGATACGGATAACACTTTTGAATTTTGATATAACCTATCAATTCAACCTAAGATAGCCGTCAAACTGGATTATAGATCGTTTTTATGCCCTCGTCCACCTTATTCTTTGAAATTACTCTTATTTTAACGATTACCAACAGATAAGTTATACTGATAATAAACTTAATGCAATTATTAATAAAATATAAATAGTGAATACAATAGTAGCCTAGCAGCAAGATACTGCTGCAAAAAATAAATTAGTTAGTAGAAGAAACAAAAAAGAAATTGGGAAGTAGAAGAGGGAATGAAACAAAGGAAACATCTAGGATGTGCACCCATTAGGACAATTATTATATATAAACTTGAATTCAAGTTACTGTTGCCTAAAATTTTTAGTTTTGGGTCACCTATTTTTTCCAGGTTTCTATTTATTACAATCATATAATAGTAATAATTGCAAATCAAAATTGGTTTTCATTGGGGTTATGCTATTGGAGTAATGTGTTTTTTTTTTTGTTGTTGGCTCTTTCTATATATTTTATTTTATAAAAATCTAGGTTTTATGTATACTAATATTATTATTAAAATGCAATATGGGTAGACATGATAACAAGTCGGAGTCAGATAATGCATATATATTTCCTAACCCAAAATAATTCGGGTTTTACACATATCGATACCCATATAAGCATCAAATAGAATATCAAACCATATACCTACCTGATCAGGTTTCAGGTATTCATGGATAATGTTAACAACTCTTCATATACTGACATTACATAAGCGACAAATCACAACAATAAATTACTGAAATGAAGAAGCTTAGTGAGAAAAATACAATTTCATGAAAATATTATATAGGCAAAATACACTTAGGTAGCCAAAACTTTGACGGTTTGGCCAAACATAACCACTTTTGACGAAATACTAAAAATAGTCACTTTCGTTCAATTCTTTGATGGTGTGAGCTAACGTGCTGACTGGACTAACGGAAATGCTGACCTGGCAAAATTTAATCAATTAAAATGTGATGTGAAATTAAATAAAAAATTAAAAAATTAATTAACATTTTTTATTTTTTCTCCCTTTGCTATTCTTCTGCTTCCCTTCCAACAATCCATCTACCGAAGTATACAAATTTGGCCATCTTTCTCAATTTTGCAACTGATTTCCCCTTTCCTATCCAGCTTCCCCAGATTTATCTATCCCTCTCCCCAGAATTTTCTTTCCTATCAGCTTCTACCTCTCCCCGATTTTTCTATCCCTCTCCCCAATTCCTCTCTCTCAATAAAGACAGCAACCGCCACATAGATCGCCATCTACAAGCCAAAAATGCCAAAGCCTCAACATTCGAGGGGCATCGTGAGTTCCTCGACTCCGCCGCCATCGTCGAATCTCGATCAGGGGGAGAATGACCCTTCGTAGAGTTCCTGGTCTCCACCGCTACTGCCGTCGTCGAATCACGATAAGGGAGAGAACTACCCCTCTTCGCTGACCAGATTTATCAGTTCTTAGATCTGATGAAGTCGTCTTTGGGGTCCTGGGTTACGCTGCCATCGAGTCCCGACCAATAAAGAATAACCCCTCTTTGCTCTAGATTACCGTTGTTGCTCCGTCATATCTCTCTCACTCTCTAGATCTATCTGGAGTTGTGGGCTTCTCATGGCACGGTCCGGCTTTTCAAACTCCAAAAGTTAGTAAGCCGAAGTCGCCGGTGGTGAGCTAGGCGGGGTTCATGTGGCAGGCGGTAGAGTTGGTGGTGGCGTAGTGGAGGAGTGCGGAGGCGATGGTGTCCGGGAGAAGGGTGGAGGAGGCTGCAAAGGTGGAGGAGACGGATGGGGGGATGGTGGCGGTGGAGAAGAGAGTGAGGGTGAAGAGGAGTGTGGAGAAAGTGAGGATGAAGTTTGGGTTTCCCTGACGGAGGGAGCAGGAAGAGTGGGAAGCAGGAGATTGCAGAGGAAGAAGATGAAAGGGGATTGCAGATTTATTTCTTTTTTCAATTGAATTTTGTGATTAAATAAAAAATAAAAATAAAAATTATTTATTTGAATTTTTAATTGAAATAATACGTGGCATCTACGTGTCATCAATTATTGAGGTGTCGAGGACATGTTCGGTGAGTTGGCAGCCCAATAAGCTGACCGTTAATTTGACTAACGGTGTCACTGACACCGTTAAAGTATGTAATAGAATTGGCTATTATTGTCATCAAACTTTCAAAATTCTGGCTATTTTTAGTATTTCGCCAAAAGTGGGTATATTTGGCAAAATCGTCAAAGTTTTGGCTACACATATGTATTTTGCCTATTATATATGCATGATAAATAGGAAAAATCCAAAACTACCACTATAAAAAAAATTACAAAAATACCACCCATACTCAACAATTTCCAAAAATACCACCCTTCCACACAAAACGCACCTCGAAGGCGCGGTTATAAACCAAAACGCACCTCCAAGGCGCGGTTAAGAGTCAAACCGCGCGTTCCACAGGCAGGCGGTTTGACCCTTCCTGGATGTCAAACCGCGTTGCCACGTGGCGGTACATGCGACCGCGTGAAGCGGGAGCGATCTGACGGCCAAACCGCGCGCCAGCTCAGCGATCCGCGTCGCTCAGTCAAACCGCTCGCCCGAAGCGCGGTTTGACTGTTGGGGAACGTAAACCGCGCGCTGGAGGTGCGGTTTTAGGTGGGGTAAAAGGACGAAACCGCCCCTCCAGCACGCGGTTTCGTCCCTATATAAACCCCCTTCCCCCTCCCATTTTCACCACACCAAACCTCATTCCCTCGCTCTCTCTCTAACTCCTCACTCTACCTATCCCCCTCCCCACCCAAAAACCTTAGAATTAGTTGTTTTGTTGGTTGCGGCTAAATCCGATCTGCCTTCAAAAAACTTTTTCTTTGGTTTTCACTAAAACACCGTCGAATCTCTGTCCGGATTCTGAAAAAATGGCCGATTTTATCCAAGAAGAGAGTATTTACTATGATGATTATCAAGCGGTACGTACTGATTTTACCAAATTGATGTTGTCGTTATAATGATTTATTTTGTTGTTATGCTATCGTAGGTTGGGCCGGATGTTGATATATACAATCAACGATATTATGTTGATCAAGGACCGATTGATCCGACTAATTTATACGATCAAACCAATCATCGTTCAAGAGACGTTTGGAACGACCACAAGGTACATGTTATTTATCATCACTTGTAAGAGTCTTACTAGTGTACTTGTATTGCTTTAAATTATTAAAAATAATCAATACGATTAACAAAATAATATATTTGATTTTATGTGTGTACAAAAAATAATTATACTTAAATTTCGAAATTATTTTAGTTATGTTAAAATTAATGTTTATTAGATAATGTATATTTCTCTAAAAAATCCTTGATTTAATTAATATTGCATCTTATAATATATTTTTATATATATAAATCATCAACTAAATTCTTCTCTAGGATGCATACCATATAGTTCGCTATAGGGGCACAGCGAAGGTGCTTGAATGCAACGACGTCATCTTGCCCTTTCTAAAAAGGGCAAGATTGGATTCGATTAGGCACTTTAATGGAATCAAGATCGACCGCCAACTCATCACAGCATTGGTAGAGAGATGACGAAAGGAGACACACTGCTTCAATATTCCTGAAGGCGAGTGCACCATCACACTTAAGGACATCGCCATCCTAACCGATTTGCCCATCGATGGTGATATTATTTGTGTGGACTCTACGCCACCACCTAAAGTTGTTGCCAATATGAGTGGTTGGCAGCATTTTATATGGAAGGTCACTAGGTTGTGTCCGCCAGGAAAGGGAGATCACGATGCGGATGGTCATCCACCATTGTCCAAGGGCCAAGTATCCATCACGTGGTTGACAGCGGAGATCAGGCGTAAGCACAACCCTGATTTCGGAGGCATTCCTCTCACGGAGGAAAGTTCGGAGTGTGATAAAGACATTTATGCACGTATCTACATCCTCGGCATGATCAAAGGAGTTTTCTTCCCTAAGAAATCCAACAATTTAATCAGCAATTCATGGTTGAAGATCATACTTGGGAATTGGGATGATATGGGAAACCTGAGCTGGGGACCCGACCATCCCCTACGACATGAAGCTTATGGTTGTAGGTAAATATTTTCTATCACACTCATAGTTCTCACCTTTTTTTACTAATTGGGTATTTTATAACGAACCAGCTATTATGTATTAACATGAATAGGTGGCTTGGTGAAAAAACATGTGACAACCTATGAGCGCATAAGTTGGAGGAGTATCGTAGGAGGCTTGATCGCCTTTGGGAAGCAGAGGTATACATCATAATACACTATTACTTCCTACTTTTTTTTCAACTTATATTATTATGTTTCTTAATAGCCTATTTTTTTTCTGCACCTTCGTAGCTTAAGTTCGATCCGTATCCAGAACGCATTGTCGCGCATCACGTCCACAAGTTCCCGTTGCATCCCGGTCAATGGCGCACCCGAGTTCCACTAATCTGCCACCATATAGTGGCATGGGAACATGGTATACCTCTACCCTGATACTTCTGACAAGAGCACTCCCCCTTTTTAGTCCTAAAGTTGATGGTGACTTCATGGTGATGACCCCCACGTCTCCCATCCTCCCAGTGCCCAGTCTCGACCAAATACTCGCCAGCATTTCGGTTCATAATAGTGACTTTGTGACGAGAGCTCTTCCGATTATCTATTTCCATTATTTTTGTGGCATGATCGGAGTGTACCTTACCCTGTGCCTCCCTCTTCTCACACCAGTGGAGACGGTTGATGAACCATTCGTTTGTTTTCCATAATGTCATCTCAACAATTCCAGAGATGGGGAGTGCACGACACTCCCTGTAGACGTTGTTGATACTCTCGCTTGAGTTTGTTGTGGCAATACCCCATCTGGTACCTCCGTCCTCACGAAAAGTCCACATTTCAATTTCATGTTGATCAAGCCACTGCGCACCTTCAGGGCATAGCTGACAGATATTCTGCATCTTCTCTTTAAATTTCTTCTCTTGGTAAGCGACAGCTGATGAATATTAAACAAAAACCGACCTTACCCTCAATACAAGTACACTCGTAAGACTCTTAGGAGAAGTATACATCTCCTTAGAAACACAGCCTGTTTGACAGAAAAAGGGGGTCCGAGGATCGCTTAGAACCCGATTTTCCCAGGAAATGGGAGGATCTTGATGATCGCTTAAAACCCCATTTCCTTAGGCATGCATTACTTTATAAAGAGTCTAAATAACTGTTGTATTGTATTGATTTAGTCCTCGTTTTATCCAGTTGACAAAATATATATAAAAATTAATTAGAACCCTTACCGATCCACCATAGACTATCAGCAAGCTTCTTTCGCTTGAAATGATGGTTCCAGTTGCTCTTGAAATGTCGTATGCACCATCTCTGTGACCAGTTCCAGGATGGATCCAAGCCTAAGATAGCAGCCCGTATACCGGCGTGGCGATCTGAGATGATAGTCAGGTTAGTCCGCCTGGTGACATGGAGCTGGATTTGTCTGAAGAACCATCCATAGCTATCGGTATTCTCTCCCTCCACAATGGCAAAGGCTAATGGATATACTGCTCTATTTGCATCTGCTCCGCTGGCGATCAGTAGAGTACCCTTGTACTTGCCGGTAAGGAATGTTCCATCAACTTGAATCACAGGAACACAGTATGGAAAACCATCAATACATGGCTTGAATGCCCAGAAAAGACGCTTGAAATGGCGCTTGTTACCAAGCACCAGCAGTTGAATTTCTTCATCTTGGTAGCGAGGCAAGAAAATAGTGCCAGGGTTAGACACCTCCAACGCCAAAATCAATTTGTGAAAGAATGCATATGATTCTTCCCAGTCACCAAACACGGCGACCATTGCTTTCTGTTTCCCATGCCACGCTTTCTTGTAGTTAATGATATAACCATAACGACTAGAAATGTCGGAGATGATGGTTTTCACCTTCAGGTCGGGCTGCTCCTCAATTAGATGTTTGATAGCCGCGGCAACCACCCTTGATTTCAACTGTCGATGGCCTTGGGATGTTATTGATGACACACATGTGTGTGTGTTCACCGCACGGGATATGACCCAATGGCCGACTCTCTTGCTTTTGATGGCCCGGACCCTAGCTTTGCATCCCTCATTTTCATTTTTGCATCGAACCATTAGCCTCTTTGTGTCGGAATGGGTTGTTTGCCATTCAAAACTCCGAGTCATTGCTTCAGTGGCAATAGCGTGCCAGACCTCATTCTTCATTGCAAATTGTTGGCCCTTCGTAAAGCCAGTGAGTGGACCCCATACTGGCACCTCTGGCGGGTCCATGTCGGCATCAACATACCAATCTTCATTTTGAATGTGATTGTAGTACGGGATAGGTACACGGTCGCGAGGTACCTCATCACCATCTGCGTCTGAATTTGGACGGAATCATCAACACCTTCCAGAGGATCGAAGCTGTCTGCACTAACATCACCTTCCTCTTCTTCAACCTCAGGATCACTAACTGGACTTGGATTGACCTCTTCTTCCATCTGATTATCATCATGAAAGGCACCTTCACCCTTCACCAGGTTTGTAATGGTAGTTGTGGTAACTAACACCGCTTTGGTAGAAGTTGTACTCGGGTGGGTACAGTTAGCCTGCTTGTTGGTTATGATCCGCCTGTTGAGCTTCTTCTTCATATGAAGGGAAGGATTGATGATGACCTCCAATTCCATCATGATACTCCTGCCTCCAGCTCGAGTCTTGGTACTCCTGGTGGGGATGATCTTCGTATAATACACTCCCACAGTGGATACCAGATGTTTGGCCATCTCTAGAATGACCTACACGCCTTCGACAAACTCGGTGTAAACGAACATCTTCGCTTGCTTAATTTTATTGGTGGTCAAAAATTGGACCATGGCATCAACGTCCTCCTGAGT
Source organism: Linum tenue (assembly GCA_946122785.1). Taxonomy (NCBI): domain Eukaryota; kingdom Viridiplantae; phylum Streptophyta; class Magnoliopsida; order Malpighiales; family Linaceae; genus Linum; species Linum tenue. The sequence goes on along the minus strand of CAMGYJ010000010.1, from coordinate 26,534,153 downwards.
GGTAAGGAGAAATTCCTCATTCCATAACGACCCGTCATGTCTGTTTGGATATCGATACACCATTTGATCAACTCTTCTAGTGCCATCCATGCTGGTAATCTGAGTGCACATTTGATAGACCTCTTCAAGCATCGGTCTCGTACGGACCTTCATTTTATAAAAATTGCCACCGACGTAACTTACACCCTTTTCGGTCTCTTTCGTGTAACCATTCCACCGCAACCCAAGCGTGAACCTTTGGAATGCCATATGCAATAAGAGAAATTTTACAATGCTATATAGTATTGGTGCTATAGGTTTTTGCCTTTATGGTACAACTTAAAATTGTACATTTACGTTATGGTACAACTTTAGATTGTACCTATACTTTTTGTACAAATTCTTTTATGGTACAACTTGAACTTGTACCTTTATGTGATGGTACAACTTCAAGTTGTAAAGTTGTACCATAACATAATGGTACAAATTGCTTTATGTTACAACCTAAACTTATACATTTAATGTTATGGTACAACTTTGAGTTGTACATTAAAGCACCAATACTATATAGCATAGTAGAAGTGCTCCTGCAATAAAACTGTAATTAAGTTACTAACATAAAATCACAAAGGACAATGAAAAGTAATACAAAACAAACTTACGAATTAACGTTAATCGCAAAAACTAAATAATTTAAAGGTGCACAACTGAAATTTGAAGAAGGAGGAGGAATGTGAAGAATTTGAGTTCTCTGAAACAGCCTTTTATAGGCGAATTTTGCAGTACAAACCGGGGGGGGGGGGGGGGGGGGGGGGGGAGCGGTTTTAGGTATGCCATGCTGCCCCACCCCCTACATGCCGATATGTTTGATGTCGGGTGAACAGGCACAAACCGCGCCTTGGGGCAGCGGTTTATGTCTGCACATAGTAAACCGCCGCCTGGAGGGGCGGTTTATCAAGCCGACATCTAAACGCTGACTCATGAAGCATTTTGTGGTAGGGTTAGTATATAAACCGGGCATTCGAGGAGCGGTTTTACCTGAAATTAATAACCGCCTGTTGGCAAAACGGTTATAATGTAAACCGCTGCATGGTGGCGCGGTTTATATATTAACCGCCTATTAGAGTGGCGGTTTTTAATAAACGGTGATATTTTTTGAAATTGTTGGAAATGGGTGGTATTTTTATATTTATAACAGTGGTAGTTTTGGATTTTTTCCTGATAAATATGAAGTATGTTACAAAAAGTAATGATCATTTTTAAACAAAATATATATGCACGTGTATAATCAGACACTAAGCAAGTGCTAATGACAGTGGTTCACACAATCCTCTAAATTTTTTGGGCTTAACCTCATGGGGCTGCTTTTACAATGCGAAACTTTTAGAAAAGCGAATCTGTCACATATGTTTTGAAGCCTAACCCATGATTTTTTGGAATTCTATATATTTTTAAGCGAGCGGATAGAGTACAAAACTCTGGTCCGCAAAACTCAGTCGTATCATCATATCACGATTTACGATATCATGATACGATTATACAATACACCTAACTAACCTGTAAAATTCCCTATTATCGTAAGCAAGCTAATTGGCCATTTTGGATGAAAAGAAATGATATAGTTGTTTTGTTATATCTTGATACTTATTCTACATTTTTGTTACATTTTAAATGTTTGGGATCATTTTACTATTGGCCCTAATATATGTGAGCACTTTGATAATAACAAAAAACGGTAGAACACTTCATCTCAATCCCGCAGTGGAACGCGGTCGACATTGCCTTTTTAAGATTATAATTTGAAACAATGGGTTTATGAGATGAGTATTTGTTCCTCCCACATCTAGTTATGACTATTTTTTTAATTTAAATCAAAATCAAAACTAAAAGCAATTCATAGCAAGATTGGTTACTTACATATACACATAATGCAGCGGCGGATTGCCCAGCCCTCCTCTGGATCCACAGCTAGTATAATACGTGTAAATTTTTTATTTTAGATATTTTTTCTGTGTGTTTTTGGATTTTGTCGACTACGGCCCAGTCCTCTTCGTCTCTTTTTAAATACGGCCCAGTGCTCTACCCTGTCCTTGATCAGTCGCTGACATAATGTAAACCAGCCGCAGGCCACCGAGATTGAAAATGTATAATGCAAATAAAATGCTGATTCTCTAACTGTAAATACATGCTCTCATAAGTCATAATGATTATGTCAATTAGTGTGTGGCTTCCACAATTAATAAGGAATGAGGTTCCAAATTAACAACATCACGATTTTATTATGTGCTGCTTTAAGCAGCAACCATTTGGCCTGATGAGTTACTAGTTATTTCGGAGAAAATTGTTTTGATCGACAAAGCGACTGTCAATATATCTCGTTACATACGTTTTACAAGGTATGGTGATCATGGACATTGGCATAAGAGCTATATATGGTTTTCATTGTTGGTATAGTAGTTATGGGTCAATTTTCTAAATCATATTCGTATCACAATTTCTTAGGGAAGATACCGAGATTAAGCGTATATTCTGTCTAATAAGATACACCAATTAAGTGGGACTAGAAAAAAACTGAATTGCTATTTGTCGCCCTAAAATGTATCACATTGACACTCTTACCCTCCACTTTCAGTCTCATTTCTAACCAAAACCCTACAATCCCTTGCCTTGCCCAGCCGCCACCGAGCTCGTCTGTCTCTCGCCAGCTGCCCACCTCAACCCAACCGCCGCCGGTGCTCTGCTTCTAGTATTGTTGGAGTCGAACCCAAGCAGAGGAGGAAGAAGACGAAGAAGGAGGCCGCCGCTTCCCTATTGCTGCTGCCGGATTCTTCTGTTGTTGAACTGCCCCTATGCAATAAGCAATATGGAGCAGGTGGCCAATCCTCCCACCATTTTCCGGCGGGTCTATTTGCATTTTTTTTCATTTGTATAATTGAAACTTGTAATTTAATAATTTGTTTTTGAGATATTTTTTTTATTGTGTATAGTTGTATGCATTCTTTTAGTGTTTATATGTTTTGAAAAACAAAAATTACGTTAAGGATATTTACGTCATTTTAATAAAATTTAGGGCGACGAATAAGGTGTTTTAGGGCGACGAATAGCAATGCCCGAAAAAGACTAGTTTAAATGTTGGAAGATACCTTTGCGGTGCACGCTTTTCTTATAGAATCATTAAAGTTTGGTTATATTGGAAAACAAAGTAAAGGAGTATTATAAGAGAGAAGAGTGCATGATAATTAATTTTTATTTTTTAGTGGGCGGGAAGGGTGTTAAAGACGTTGCAACTAACAAATTCTGGAAAAGGGTTTAATAATTGTGTAACCAATTAATTAGAGAGCAGGTGGTTGCTTAATTGTGGTTAAAGTAAGTATCACTGCCGCTGCTAGCTGCTAGCACTAACACTCACACCTTCCCCTCTCCACTTTGACAACAATCACCAACTACCCAATCAGTAAAGTCAATTACTTTATTTTACAACTACGTTAATATTGGGGATTTTCATTGCCAATTGTCTCCGAGTCATGTATTTAAACTCTAATTTCGTTTAACAATAATGCTTAGAAGTTGTGAAATAGGATTTTGGAATGTTATGGATTTTAGGAGCTCTATGGATGAATTTATCACTTTAGTACAATGGATTGGGAGCACGTGATGCAATTTGGTTATAAAAAGATGATACGGTTCTGAGATTAGTACGTGGAGCAATTTGTTGTGATTGTCCTTTTAGATTTGTGTTCACTTTTTCTTTCCATTTATATCCCCAATATTTTTTGTTTTATACTAAAAGGTGAGGGTAAATGTGACATTTCCCTATAAAGTAACTTTATGCAAATCAATACATAAATTAGAATCTCAACAACCAAACAATGTATTGTCAAAATACATCTATTGTATCAATGCATGTATTTATATTGTAGCAATTCATTACAATACAACGATTTAACATTCGCAACTTCCAAACGACCCCTAAGTTGAAATTGTTTGTTTTGTTGAGTTTGTCAAATATTTACAAGAGTTAGACTAGTCTCAAACTTATGTGTAGAAAACCAGTGTCATTGTCATACAAAAATGAAAAACACTAAAATTTTATTTGGAGAAGATTTCATGAAGTATTTTTAATATCATAAAGCGTGAATAAGAATACAAGTATTTTATAAAACACGAAACCATCCCATTATGCGAAAGTGGATCGGGTGCAAAAACCTGATCTACAATGAACCTACAAAATTTTCAGATTATATCACTAGATACCACTATGATAACACTTTGTATCGTCATCATACCACATCGTTCCATCACGATACACAAAGTTATGCAGTACTACATAACTAAAGGTTATTCATCAAACCAAAACTCATTATATTGTCTCTTCGTAATAGGGTGTTTTATTATTTACAATACTCTTTAGTGACACATAGTAGCTCGTTAAAACTTAAAATATTTTTTTTATATGTTTGCTAACCAGATCTTCAATTAATTTGTCATTGTGGTTAAACGGTATTCATGTGTACCTAGGTCCTAGAACATTTGGCTTTCCCTTTTCGATCTGTAGTATATTATATTTAACATATATTACAATCTACAGTCAAGATATTAAAGTACCGTATGAAACTATACGTTGTTTCTTGATTCACACAACTAACTAATCTGGAGGATTTACATATTAAAGCCTCGCTATAACATAATATCCACTTGATTGATAGCTTTTTGTTCGAATTGCTAATCAACTATACAACCCTTTTTTCCAAATGAATTATATCAAGAACCGCCAACCTACAGTAATTTTGGTTATTGAAGGAAAATCCAGTATGGATCTAATATAATTTTCTTACGTACCTCCTCAAATAAAATTAAATACATGATAATGAACTCTGCACAAACTCCTCGTACATTGTAATTAGATTAGATTAACGGTTAATAAACTCCTATAATTAACTGTACATTATTTCTTTTCGTAGGTTTTGATTCAACAAATGTTTGGTTCGGTTAGTTGGTCTAATATATACAATACTTGTGAGTATAAAGAGATAATGAAAGAATATATTATTATTAATATTTTTGTTATTATGCGGTTTAACAAAGGAGAGGATTCCAAATTCCATGCGTGGCTTACAAGTTATTATTGTTATGATCCCTTTCCTTGTAATTTGTATCACGTCTGTCTAATCATTTATTCATTTTTAAAGACTAATCGTCATAATCGATCCATCCAACCGTTCTCCCACAAGCAGCTCAGGAGTCACGTGTCAATATTTTCTTTTATAAATTATCTCGAGTACCATTTAAGTTTGAGAAATGAAGTAAACATATCACTTAAGTTTGAATAGGGTGTTGGATACTATTAAAGTCGCAAAAAAATGTACATTCGTTTAGTCTTTCGTCCAATCCAAAATTTTAATTACCTTTTGATACCCAAACCTTTTAAAAACATCCAAAACTATATTTCAACAAATATTATATACTATAAAAATTAGAAAACCTTCTAAACTTACAAGAATGGCTAATGAAAAAATTTCAATGGTAAAACTGATAAACAAATATCAAGAACGAATAATAAATCTAAAAAAATATAATAATAAATATTTAAAATTAATATTAGAATATATATTTAAACAAATAATCCAATTAGAAGCACCACTAAAAATAGCTAAAACATAACCTAATTGACTATCAATATATCAAGAGCAAAGAAGGATAAATGGAACACAATCAGAAAGAATTAAACATATTCTAGTAATTGAAAAAATTTAGAACGAAAAGAGACGTAAACTATAAAAGATACAACATTCAGTAACAAAACTAGAAAATAAAATATGACTATATGAAAACAATTAGAATTAGTAAATTTAGCTATTATGAAACATTTACAATATAATATTAGAAAATTACTAGGATATTTAAAACATAATTTATAGAATATATTTACTTCATGAAATAATGTAATTATTAGAACACATAATAATTGAAAATATTTATAATTATAATTGATTCTAAATTTTCTGTTAAAAATTGATTTGGTCTCAGAGTATTCAAAAAAAGGATTCCAACTAAATAAAAAAAATGATGTTTAATTATCTCCGGTGAACTCGAGGGTTTCGATGGCTGCCTCGCTGTCGGAGTGCGTCGACTGGCGAGGTCTCCTCTTGGCTGCAACTCTTTACTGTAGAACCAGAGAATCATGTGAATTACATACCGACGATTAAATTCACAGATGGATTCCGACTTTCAAAAAAAGTGAAGAGAAGGGAGCGGAGCGCTGGAAGAACTCTTTGATTAGTAAATTCGTTGGATCTATAAAAAAGACACCAGAGTTGCAGGCCTGAACGAACACTTTTGTGGAGGTGTGATGGGATTGTTCGTGTCTAGCTTTTTGGTGCCAAGCTTCTGGTGTTTAAATTTCCTTCTTCGGCTTCGTGTGATTGGGTTTTCCAGTCGGGTCCATGGCACTTCACAGGTAACCTTGTATTTTTTCGTATATGGAAGCCTGATATTAGTCTGTGGTTACGAAGGTTGAGACTCTACCTATATGGGTTAGAATTTGGGGTCTGTCGCTTGAATATCTTGCTCTGGATGGTTTAGAGTGGGTAGAAAGTATGATTGGTCGACCATTTTGGATGGATTAGAAGACAAGGGTAGGGGGTCAGCTTGGGTTTGCTCGAGCTTGTGTGGATTTAGGGGAGGATTACTCATTTCTTTCTTCTATTCGGATTTACCCAGATGAGGATCCTCCCTTTGATATTGAAATTGAATATAGTAACCTTCCTCCAGTGTGTTCGAAATGTTGTTTGTTTGGGCATAACTGTGAAGCACCTACGAGTCCTAAACGTATGTGGTTCCAAAACAGAGCAAGGTTCAGAAGCAGGTCAGACTAAGGATGATGAACTAGGTAGGTTTGTGACTGATGATGGGTTTCGAGGGACTAAGGTAGCAGGGTATGGTCAAGAAACAATACTTGAAGTTGGCTCAACTTCTGAGGTTGTTCAAGTGGTAAATGATATTGGCACAAATTATGAGGATGTTCAAACGACTACTGAGGATTGTACTAATTCTATGGAAGTTGATACTGTGGATCAATGCAGTTAAAAGCGCGATTCTACCTATAAGCGGAAAATGGGTAAAATCGTAAACCGTAGAATCAAAGCGTAAAATCGTAAGTTTTTGGCGCATCCTCTAAAATAGCTAAAATATGTTAAGTACAACATATAGTATGTAAAATGTGAGTGTGTAGATTTTAGATAAGTGGATAACTACATGAAATTCATAATTAAAATGTAATATCTAACACATAAACTAATTTGTGTTGACTCGAAAGTAGAGAAAATTCATAGCATCTTAATAATAAGCTCATAAACGTAGATCGTAACCCGTAAACGAGCTTGAGAATCCAAATTCTCATAAGTTCGTTTGAATTTACATAATTACATACGATCAATTACCCATAACCTTTCATCGTAACCCAGGTAAGAGCCACAGGTGAAGATTAAGTGAGAAGACTGATAGAAGGTCACCGGCTGTTGAGAATACTATTAGGTGTCTTTTCAACCTAATGTGAAGCCCCTATTTTGACACTCGTTATAGAACGAGTGATGAATCATGTTTTCCTTTTTTTATTTTTTTTATGATGTCTCCAAACTTACATCCTTTTAGGCCAATTAGCACATTTTTATGAGATGATCATAATCGTATAAAAACGCTTCAGAATCGCGATTTTATCGATTTTAAGTGATTTTATCGATTTACCCATGTTTTTACCAGTTTTTGTGAATAAGCGACTTTAGGTAGAAACTGAAACGTTTTGGTGGCCTGGATACGTAAAAACGTAAGTTTTTACGTTTTAATGCGCGATTTTGACTGCACTGCTGTGGATAAGAGTATACCTTCTGAGGTGGAGGGTTCTGGAGGTACTGTGGACACATTGAGGATTGATTGTCCTTCATCGATTGGGGGGCCTCGAATCAGTTTTGCTAAGATTGTGAAGGGTCATCAGTGCAAACTGGGACCCCTAACACGTTACATGAAAAATTTGTTGAACTCAACTCACCTCCTCTAGATGGGAGCTTGAGGCCTCAAATAGCTTATCGAGATAATTCTTCACAGTCAGGTTCTAATTTTTTTGTCTTGGCCAAGGAAAATAGAGCTCCTAGTGATTTAGAAAGAGGGAAGAAGATATGGGTGGATGCCTCGGTTGACTATAGCAATAAAGGGAAGAATGGGGGAGAGATGTGGTGGTAGAGGTAAGAGTCGTAAATGGAGATATTATCTTGGAATACTAGGGGTTTTGTAGCTGATAGTAAATATACTTCTATATAAAATAAAATTAGTAAGCATACTATAGATACTGTTTCTATTTTACGGCCTCAGGTTAGGAAGTTAGAAGCAAAGAAATTGGATTTGAAGCATTTTGTTGGTTGGAAGCAGAAGATCATTTATAATGAGGATGATTTGGGCAAAATTTGGTTGGTTTGGAAGCATGAAATAAGTCTAGTAGTTCCTCACTCATCTGCGCAGTATGCTCATGTCATTGTTGGAAGGAAAAAGCAATTTTTTGTGACATTCACATATGTGAGGAAGTGTCCAGAATTAAGCTTGTTCAGATGCCTTGGATTTTAAAGAGGGTTTTTAATACTATTAAAAATCCAAAGTGAAGGGTCAAACAATCCTCAGTTTTCTACTAGTATACAAGATATGAATGATTGGTTACTTGGAATTGAAGTCGAGGAGCATAAGGCTACTGACCCATGGTTTACCTGTTTAAATAAGCAGAAAGGAAATCATATTGCTAGAAGACTTGACAAGGTGTTTGTTAAACTTGCTTGGTTTGAAGTCATGAAGGAGAGTGAAGTTCATATCTCGGCACCTGGTGTGTCAGATCATTGTACGGTCCTTGTTTAGACTGAGGTACCATTAAAGTCTTTGCCTAAGTCGTTTAAAGTTTTTAACTTCTGGATCAAGCATCCCTCGTTTTTTCAGTTGGTGGAACAAGCTTGGAAAGAAGAGGTTAGTGATTCTGCACTAATCAAGGTTTATAAAAAGTTGAGGATTCTGAAAGGTTTGCTAAGGAAGCTGAATAAGGAAGAATATTCGGATATTTGAGGACGGGTAAAGGAAAAAGAGTTGGAGCTTGTTAGAATCTAAGATTTGGCTTTGAATGATCCCATTCCACAACTTTTTTTAGATGAAAGGGAGAATATCTAAAGAGTTATTTGAACTGAGGAAGACTGAGGAAGTATTTCTTCGATGGAAGTCTCGAGAACTCTAGTTGAAGGAGGGTGATACTAATTCTGGGTATTTTCACAGATTTGTGAAGATTAGGCAGAAATGCAACACCATCACCTCTTTAATTGATTAACAGGGCAGAAGAGTTACAAAAGTGGAGGAGAAGTGTACTATTGCTGCTGAGTTTTATAAGTTTTTGTTGGGTCAGGCTAATCCTAATGTTCTGGAGAAACCAGTGGAATTCTTTAAAGAATTGCTCAAACATACTCTTATTCCAGACCAAGTCCAACACCTCTGTGAGCCTGTCACAAACGAGGAAGTCATGGGAGTATTATTTAGTATGAATAGTGATAAAAGTCTTGGTCCAGATGGTTATAATGCCAGATTTTTTCAGGCTACAAGGGAGATAGTGGGGGCTGAGATTACTGCTGCCATTCAACACTGTTTTCAGGTGGGTAAGATTCCAAGAGAGGTAAATGCTACAATTCTTGCTCTAATTCCAAAAGTTCCTAATCCTGAAGATATGAAAAGTTTCAGACCTATCTCGTGTTGCAACATTGTGTATAAATGCATCTCTAAAATTGTGGCAAATCGTTTTAGTGCACTACTCCCTTTGCCAATAAGTAAGAATCAACTGCATTCGTTAAAGGGAGGGCAATTAGGGAGAACAGCCTTTTGGCTCATGAATTGGTATGCAAATATTCTAGAAAATGAATCTCTAGTAGGTCTGATTTAAAGATTGATTTTATGAAAGCATTTGATTCAGTGAGCTAGCAGTTTTTGAACAAAGTGTTGAAAGCCATGGGAATTCCTGAGTTGTTTGTTAACCAGATTCATATGTGCATAACTTCTCCCATGCTTAGCATTGGGCTGGTGGATTATTTTCCTGCTCGTAAGGGCCTTAGGCGAGGTGATCTCCAGTCACCTTATTTATTTGTCGTTGCCATGGAATTATTTACCTGTTTACTTGATAAGGAGGCTAGTGCTGGTAGATTTCCTTATCACCCTATGTGCAAGAAGATAAACTTAACTCATCTGTGCTTCGCGGATGATTTGTTGGTCTTCTCTGATGGGTCTAACTATGGCATACAAAGTGTACAAAGGGTGTTGGTTGACTTCTATAAACTTTCTGGTCTTCAGTCTAATCCAAGCAATTGTGAAATATATTTTGGGAGATTGGATAGGGAGGAAATGCAGGTAAGGGCTCTCATATATGGATATAAATTGGGTCAATTCCCTGTTAGGTACTTGGGAGTGCCTTTAGTTGCTGGTAAGCTATCTGTTGCTGCTTGCAAGCCACTCATTGACAGGATTACAGCTAGAGTACAAGGATGGAAAGCTAAATCACTCACATATGTTGGGAGAATAGAAATTGTGGGATCTTTTTTATATAGCATCTCTCAATATTGGATGAGTGTGTTTGTGCTTCCCAAAACTGTGATCAAAGAAGTTGAAAGGATTTGTAGCAGGTTCCTCTGGGGAGTGGGAGAAGGTGCAAAGATCAAGGCCAAAATAGCATGGAAGTATCTTGTTATTCCAAAGAAGGAGGATGAAATTGGGGTAAGAGATTTATCCTCTTGGAACAATGCTTGCATTTGTAGACAGATTTGATCAATTTTGCTACAGTAAGGCTCCTTGTGGGTTGCTTGGATTTGGCCTACAAGATAAAGGGTAGGGACTTCTGGAGCATTTTTGTTGATGGTTCTTGGAATTGAAAGAAGTTGTTGAAGACTCGAGGTAAAGTTCCTAACCTACATAATGGCATGATTTACTCGAATGATATGGAAATGCCAAGATTTTCTATTAAGAAGATTTGGGAGGTCATTAGACCTAATAAAGATAGGGTGGATTGGTATGGACTGATCTGCAATAGTCCTTATATCCCTTGCAATAGGTTCTTGGCTTGGCTTATCATCCAGGGGAAGCTCCAAACAAAAGACAAGATGAAAAAATGGGGTTATACTGGGCCTGATACTTATATGTTGTGTGGTCAATTTTTTGAATCTCGATACCATATTTTCTCTGTCTGTCCTTTCTTCAGCAGTATATTCAAGCAGTTGTTTGGCAAATTTTCTAGCTTTGTACCAAGGGATTGGGCGGATAGTCTTAGCAGGGTTGTCCTCCACTTTGGTGGGAAGCAAAAATGTGCTGCTGCCGGGAGGATTACTTGGCAGTCGATGGTTAGCCATATTTGGCGTGAGCGGTGCAAGAGGGCTTTTGGAGAGCAAGGTAGAATGAGGCTATTTTGGTTCAGATTATCAAGGCAGAGGTGCAGTTTATGGTGCAAGAGCAAGAGGAGATGCATAATTTCTAGGTACTTTTGACTGTCTTCTTTGTAATGACTTCAACCGGAGGCAGTAGGTTTATGTTTTCTGAGTTTTGATTTGGTTTGGTGACATTATTGTTACTTCGGTTCTTGTTGATTGTTGGAGTAAGCCTAGCTGACAAGGTTGTTGTCAGCACCCCATTTTTTTGATGGAATGGAATACCCGATTCATAAAAAATGATATTTTCATAAGTCCAAAGAATATTCTGTCAACTTAAAAAAATGTTGTTTTTATAATAAGAAAAGTAGAAGGAACAATTCTGAAATTTAGAAATGGAATATTCCAAGAATATTCTGTCAACATAAACGAAATGCAATTAACAGTAAACGTAAATGGTACCGAATGCACATATAATAGAGTTCAGTGGCACGCAATACCCTATTCTAAATTAATTGGTATAATTCTTATATTTTAGTAGTACCCAAGTTATTTTACCATCATTTATGTGATCATTGTCTTCTTTATTATTTATTTTCCAAAATTATATATGGAAATTCCAAGTACAGTTGGTCAACTTCATATGCACAACAAGGAATGTGGGTTGCCCCCCCCCTCTTTAGTGTTCTTTTCTCTCATTTTATTGTTTACTCTCTCCCTCTTTAAAGATACTTTACTTAATATTTTTTTATTGATTATTACGTAAATCCAAAATACATTTATAATGAAATATGGGAAAACCTAATGAATAACCCTATCACCAAACTAACACCAATATCAATAATAAATTAATATAATAATATTGCTAATGGAAGACCCAGGTCCTCCAAAGACCAAGTTTCTAACATACACTCATATCTAACAGATGAAGAAAGGGTAGAATTTAATTTTGGTAAAAACAATAGAGATGAAAGTAGGCATGACATGATGAGTAAAGTGATTGGGAAATTTCAAATTTGACCCAATTGGCATGACTATTATGAGTATTTGGTCGGACCTATATGCACTTTTAATATTTTAAATGGATATATTGGGTCCAAATTATTGTACACAAAAATTAAATATCAACCATCTCATTAATTTTTTTCAACGGGTTACACCTTTAATGTTGGTGCGTTCAGCATTCCACCTTTCTATTTGTTCATAATAAAAAATATGAATAAATCATATTAGAAATGGATATACATTTTCTTTTGGGTATCCAACACAATGAGTCCAATTTAGACCAAAACTAAAAAATTTGGTGTTGATTGCTCCAAATGTAAAATTACCAAAATCTTATTGGACTCATACTAAAATGAATTTGAACAGTATCCAAATATTAGATTTTTTTTATTACCCCTAAAAAAATGTCATGTATGAAACCACACAAATGCCATAAAACACAGGAGCTAACAAGTAAAATATGAACCCAACGATATAATATCAATACTATGACAGCCAAATGACAAGCAACAAATTCTCAATAGGCAAGTTAGTTCGTTTCAAATTAAGTTGTTGTTGCTAGAAACATGAATAAGGAACACTTCTTAATCTGAAGTAATTCTAATATTAAGAATACCAACTAAGTAGATATAAGTTGGACGTATAATCTACTTGTTAGATGGGGATGGAAATCCGCTAGAAAATTCATCTATACAAGTAATACTAATACCAATTTCCAACTATCTAACCAATTTAGCTGATCTAGTGTTGATGCGCGCGACTTCCAATATTTACCTTGAAACCCTTGATGAATTTGGGAGTACTATACGGTTGTAATTTGTACACATGGATCGTAAATAAATATGTAGAATACGAGTCTCTCTCCTGACCAGAGTATAATAAATAAGAGACAACTTTACAGTAGAGAGATTTTGACATGGAGATGAACAACCGGTTTAAGTAATTCAGTGGGTCTAAGTAAGGAGTTTAAGATTTAATGGTTTGATCGAGGTTCGTCCAATTTGAGTCGTTTTAGACGTTTTTTAAATATATATATATAAATAATGTAGTAATTAAAAATTTAATTATTGAAATAAAATTTATCTTACATGTATCTATTATAAACTTATTTTCCAAAAAATAAATCTACCTAACATTTACGACCCAACCACCATTTCTCTTCATTCATTCCTCTTCTTCTCTTCCCCTCTCTCCTCCTCCCTCTTTAGCGGTCAGACCAGAGACTTTCTGAAAACCAATTTAAAGTTTGAATTAGGTCGGACCGAGTCAATCGAGAGTTCGTTAGGGGTTTAAGATTGGGAGGGGTAAGTAAGTTAGGATGGGGAAAGTGGGCGATGGGCTAGAAGCCTAGAACACAGGCCACAGGTTATAATAGGACACGTGAGGTATGTTCTGTTCTGTGTTGTTTTATGTTATGTTCTGGTGTCTGGTGTGGGCCCATTCAATTCCAATCCGAAAGCAAAGACGAGTGTGTGTAGGTTCCCAAATATTTTGTGGGTACAGAAGTGGCAACGTCTCCCACAAGCACATGTTTCGGTGAATATTAACGTAGCCCTCTTCTACAGCACACCATTTGTATATAATAATAATATACGTACCGCTCCCTTTGTTTGGTGGCGGCAGTGGAGCATTCGGGGGATGGGGAAGTAGAGAAGATGATCAAATTGAAGGCTCTTCGGTTTCCGCCTATACTTTGTTTTTAGTGTTAGGCAATTGGATAAAATTTGGGAGGTAGGCATATCAGCATATGCCTTGCCTTGTGGGATGCGGCGCATTCTCAGCAACATCATACATATACAGTCACAAGTGTTTTTTACCGTAAAGATTGATGAGATTGTATTTTGAGAGCTTGTTCACAGCCTTATTCGTTCCCTGGACTTGTGATTTGTGAGTAATATTATTGACCAATCCGTCTTAAGCTAGTAGTCTCTTACATGAGGGTGATCGAAGGGATCAACACAGATGATTAGATCATCAAGCTACTTTTATCGGCTAAAGGGCAAGTTGGGGATCAATAATATTACAGTTTTTGCAACCAAAACTTCAAGTAAACTCCATTCTGGGTAAGATCCCTCAAAGCTCCGTCGTTGCATCCATACATGTCTCAATCCTATAAAAGAAATCAACGAGCCACTTGTTTTGCTCAATCAGAAAAATCAGTGTAGCCCGTGTTTGAAGAAGGTTTTTCTTTTGTAGTCGCTACAGTGTAGTTCCATAGGTGGTGCGCTAACTATGGGGTATTCCATGAGAATGTGGAAATTTGTCTCTCTGAACCCTGAGTATGTGTATGGGTGTATTTGATGAAGTTAAGAGTGAGGTAAGAAACTTGTTACAAAGTTTTTATGTTATGGCTCAAAGACGGTATGAGAAATCTACCAAATTAGTTAAATATGAATCATATGATCGGGGATCAAACTTTACACTCCAACTTTTTATTCCCAACAAAACATCAAACCATTTGTGTAGAAACTCAACAACAAAAATGTTCGAGTTGAAAGGAAATATGAACACATAATAAATGTAGTTAGAGCTTTGAAATTTCTATTTGGACTACCTTTCAAATTCTGTTCAAATTTAATATTTCATACCTTGTATTTGATTATCATATTGCCCGTAGTGGCTCTGCAAAACATGACTACTTCTGATATACTCTATGATAGTTCAACTAATTTGTTCCATCCATGTCTTTCAGTGTTTGTGTTATATTAAAGCTTTAGGACATAACTTTTTAGGTTTAGTTAAGATGCTAACATCCAATTTGGTAGCGTGGGGGGCTAACACTAACTCTGGTCAATATGAACATTTCATTTTGATAATTTTTAAAATTTAAGAGTTGTCCATAGTTAATGCTAAATTTTAAAGGGAGTGGCATGCTTGAACTTTTTTACACATTTGAGGAGGGAACACGTGTGTGATGTTGCCCCATTTATTTGGCACTTCGTCCTTAACTAACAACGATCACAAGTATCATGAAGCAAACTATACCAGAAACCCAACAAAAATACACCGCGAATAACATATAGTAGACTAGAAAGCTTATAAATATGACCAGAATTTCACCACAACACAAAATTTATAAAGCATACAAGAAAACTCAAAGTTGGCTACAAGTTCTTAAATAAGACCATAAACCTCATAAAGCATACCACAAGTTCCCTAAAACAGGCCATAAATCTCATAAAGCCAACCTCAAGTTTCTTAAAGCAAAACAAAAACCTTATAAAGCAGATGTATAATGAAGCATACGACAAACCTCATAAAGTTGACCACAAGTTCCTTAAAGAAGATTAGAAACTTCATAAAACATTTCAGAAACCTCATAAAACATACCACAAGTTTCCTATAGCACAAGGGTGGACCTTAATCGGGGACTTCCGACACCACTCTACTAATTATAAGAGACACCTTCGTTATACGCCAATAGTTTTAATGTTATAAAGTTATTCATCATAATTAGTAATTAAAAATAATAAGTAAAATCAAATAAGCATGCTTGTTTTAAGTAACCCACAACCCAATTTAACATGTCAATTTGTAGTTAATAGGTAAATTGAGTAGATTTATGGGAAATTATGGTTTGGTTTTGGTTAATTTGGTAGAACTAGAGAAAAAATGCTAATGATATTACTTTAGGCATACTATGTATTGTCTAAAATTGCCAATTGGTAGGTTGTTGTTGACCATATTTGATTGTAAACTCATTTATTTTAACTTTGATTTTAGACATGGGTCGATCCTCTGTGGTTGAGTAACTAATTTATAAATGATTATGTAGTTGAGTAAACTATTTCTTTTAAACATAAGTGATGAATGTATTTTTAAAAAAATTAGGATATAAAAAATTGTCATGATTTGTAGTAAACATGACGTTTATGAATTTATAAATTAATTTATAGTAAATTCCATTTTATTTTTTTATCATTTTTTATCGGCAATAGCCCTATTCAACAATCCTGGGTCCACCATTGCTATAGCATATAGAACCTCATAAAGATGACAACGAGTTTCTTAAAGCAAGAAATAAACCTCAGACCACAAGTTTCCTTAAGCAGACCAGAAACCTCATAAAGTTGACCACGAGTTTCATGGAGCAGACAAGAACCATTGAAGCATATATGAAATGCTCCAAGCAAGTTGAAGGTCAACCATAACCTTAAGATTTGTTCATTATAATAGCCTTCAAGTATTTATGCTTCTGAAAACTATCATGCCCAACCCCCACTTATACAACTACGTAGTCATATAGTTAGTTGTATAATGACGAAATGTTACAAAGAAAACTACATAAACAACCAAAGTAAGTAAATATTGAAACTAATAGCTGTTAAAACTTAAAAGTTCTCTATTGTTTTCAATGTACCTCTTAGTAATTGCTATGCAATCATTATAGATGATTTTTAGGCTTTGAATAAGAAAAGTATAGATGACTCACAAATGATAACCCAACAGCTGAAGGTAGCACACAAAAATCAAAAATAGAATAAGAGATAAGGAAATAGGCGAGAAACAGCCAAACAACAGAAAAACCCGCATAGGAATACCTCACTAGCTGTAGGGACTCTCTATCACAACAAACAAACCCTCTAGAAAATCCAAAACCATGAGACATCAAACAAACCTCCCACGACATTAATGTATGGCATGCCGATTTTCCAACAGGTTTGTCCAATTTAAATTTCAAAACGAAATTCAAACATTGGATTACTTATAAATAAATGGACTTTTCACCATGAAAGCAAAAATCACAATCATTAACAGTTGAGGTAAAGACATACATTTCTCTGGCCAATCACAGCAGTTAAGCACAACTTTTAGTTAAAAAGAACGACGGGGCATTTAACTAAACGATATAGTAGAATGGATACAATCTGCTTCCTACTAATGATATAAACGTATATCGGTACCATCATTGTATCCGGACCTACCATATGCGATGAGTTACTTTGAAATACATATGCATTTTAGAGAATAAATATCCATAAGGGCATAACGAAACCGAGCTTATTCCAAAATCTTTGTATTCCACTTCAAAGGTTCCATTTTAAAAAATAGGAGAGTTTTGCATGTCAAATCACTCATTTGAAAAATCTCAAACTAATATTAATCAATGCAATAAAAAGGCACGTTCCAAATTCTGTACTTGTTGGAATAATCCCAAATCATTATCATTAATGCCCCAACTACCTTATATGCAGAATAGCTCTGGAGCTGTACTGCTATTTGTGTTGGTCTACCTTCAAACATAGTCGCATCAACCACCCAAAGCAATTAAGAAAAAATATTCATATTCCAAGTAGAACGACTCAATTCAATTTGGCCAGCACTTTATCCATATCGCTTACCCCTGGACCTGTTGCACTTGCTACCTTCAGATCTTTGTGAACACAATACAATTGAGGAGATGAAGCTATCAATGGAGTGGAGTGTGTTAATTAATTGAATCGCCATACAGCTGAACAAACGGGGTCTTCTTGATTAGCTATAAGAACAATGGGGTAGTTGCAATCGATTGCTCCCTCTACACATTCCAGTTAGAATCTCTGGCCTAGGTTGTTTTTTTTTTTGCCAATAGATAACTCGTATTACCGAGAAACAAAAGATACATCGTCTGAAACACAATCAAAGTGATCATAGCCAAGCAACAAAATCGAAACCCACTAACAATGGTAGACTCAATGAAAGGGCTTTCCTTGCCACAAGATGGGCAACCCTGTTTCTAGAACAACCAATAAAAGCACAGTCAAAGTGCTGAAATGAGCACGGAGTAGCTGAATTTCCTGAAGAACAACTCCCCCAATCGCATCATGAACCTCGCCATCCATAACCTTCTTTAGCACCCCCTGCGCGTCTCCTTGAAAGACGACTGAATTCCAACCTCTATCCGCACACCAACGAATTGCATCCCGGAAAGCTAGAAACTCAACTAGAAACGGCTGAACACACCAGAGTAATGCCGAGCCGAACTAGCAACAATAGATCCCACCACATCCTGAACAACCCATCCTCCTGCCCCATCAGACCCACCCTGCACTGCACCATCAACAAAACAAAGTAAAGCACCCGGCACAGACCTCCATGGGAACCCGATAGAGACGGGGAAAGCAGACGGGAAGTAACCTCCCGAGGGTTGTCAATCCATTCAGTCACATGCAGAGAAAATTGAAAGGCAAGAGTAGGAGGCAAGTACTGAACAAAATAAAAAACCACACTATTCCGCGACTTCAAAAGACGCCAAAAGAATGGAATGGAGTAATTACTAT
This sequence comes from Linum tenue, assembly GCA_946122785.1. Classification (NCBI taxonomy): domain Eukaryota; kingdom Viridiplantae; phylum Streptophyta; class Magnoliopsida; order Malpighiales; family Linaceae; genus Linum; species Linum tenue. The sequence goes on along the minus strand of CAMGYJ010000010.1, from coordinate 26,515,486 downwards.
GTTCAATAGTTACTATAAAATCCTAATAATTGCGTTAGTAATGGTGTTAGTAGTCTATGTGATACCACGGGCGGACCCAGGGGCCTTTTGTGGTGTTCCGGGGCACCCCTAAATTTTGAAAAAGCAATTATCCAACCCCTGGTGATGATTTACATATGGACAAAAAATTATAATTAATAGTCCGGGACACCCTGAAATTTGAAAAAATAACTATCCTACACTCATTTGTAGTTTGCGTATGGAAATATAATTGGTAGTTTGAGTAGTTCAAACCAAGGACACTAGTATTATTAATAAATATAATAATTATTAGGCTACAACTTTTTTGTTGTTCTATTCTAAACAATGTGTAATAGCAAAACCCAATTCTCTATCTTTAATTATTTTCACCTAACAATTAATCTAATTACAAGTTATCTTTAATTTTTATTTATTTTATGGTTGTACAACAAGTGTTGAAAGTGTTTTTCAGTTTTGAGTTACATCAAGAACAAATTTAGAGGTCGAATATGTGTCAGTTCGTAAAAGATTGTCTAGTAGGATATACCGAGACAAATTTGTTGAGCAGTGGAGACACTAAGTGTATTTTGCAAAATTTTCTTAATATGAAAATATATCATGGACTTTTTTTGACTTGTACAAGTTGGGTATTTTCTTATTTAAGAATTTTTTATTTGACTTTAATTTTTGAAAGAGGATACCCCTATATAAAGGTTCTGGGTTCGCCATGCGGTAAACATTATGGGGTCGTTTGGAGAATATGTGTTTAAATCTATAGATTGTCTACAATCGAATTGTTGAAAATATATTTTAAAATGTTTCTTGTTTGGTAACTGTGATTGAGATTAATAACATTCAATGAAAATAAAAAAAATAATTTAATATTAAATAATATGCTTATCCTTAATAAAAAAATTAGTGTGATTCGGGAAATATTAAAAAAATTATAAATATATTTAATATGATAAATAAATAAAAGAATGAGAAAAAAATTCATGAATCAAGATATAGAATCTTTCTGATTGTGAGAGATTTGAAATTCGTAGATTTTAGAGATTTGAAATCTCTAAAGCTAAAATCCACATTACAAAAAACAACAAAAAAATATAACTTTCTATAAATTATACGGATTCAATGAATTCACGTCATAAATCTCGTTCTCCAAACGAATAAAAATCTTCTTCTTTTTAAAATGTCAATCATAGAAATCATGATGCTTAAAATAGTCAATCTTGTTTTCCTCCTTTTTCTTAGGTGCCCTCATATTATTAATTTTCTTCTCCAAATTGCACGTCATCCAATCTACTCGTGCCTCTTCCGATTTCGTATATATTCTTTACTATCTTTGTTTCCGCAATTTTTGAACTCTATTATTAACAAAAATTGGCCGGTGTAGTGTGCTCTATCTACTTCGTTTTCTCAAGTTTGCAACGTGGCTATGTTTCTGTGTGAAGGGATCCCAGTGTTTGGTACCAATGATACATGCGGATAACGTGTTTGGTGTGTCTATTTATTAGTCTATACTCAACGCCAACGACGTATGGACACGGCGACAGATAGACATTATTCTTTGCTAAAATTAAACGTGAAATATTTATTAACTTGGATGTCAATTCTACTATACATAAAATAAATTACCACATAATCACAAAGTTTTATTTTTAAGAGGCATAAATATAAAGTTCAAAAATTTTATTTAGTAATATTACAGGCGATGATAGAAATATTGATGATAGAAAAGCTTAGGTGACAATTAAGTGACACATAGGCATATCAAGATAGGGGTTGAGTGAGCGAGCTAAACTCTATTTTGTGGTTGAGTGAGTGAGTGAGTGAGTTGGGAACTGCCGTGTTACAAGAATCAAACTATCGTAACTATTGGGTCTCGATCTGGGGTTAGATATTTTATTGGGGCTCGATCTGGGTTTGAATATTTTATTATTTAGTATTTTATTGTTAATTGTCTTTATTGTTGTTTTAATTGTTCGAGTAGGATTCGGTTTATTGTTTAGGGGTTTATTATTATTTCCTTGTAGGTTGAGTTTCATGTTTTGGTTAGGAAAAAGAAGAAGGAGGCCGCTGGCCTAGTAGGAAGAGGATTGAGATTTTGGGTTTTTCTAGCCTATAAATATGTAACTTGTCTTTCTTTTAATGTTATGTTGAAGATTGGAATTCATTAGTAGTTATAGTTATCTCCATTCCTCTGAATGTTCTCTTCGTTCTAACTCTTTTTTTTAGGAATATCTTTCAACATCGAGACGCACGTTACGTGAAGGTTCTCACTGTAGAAATACAGGTAACATGCTAAAAGCAAACCAAGAGCAGGAAGTTACAAAAAGGAAAGAAAAACAAACGTGAATTTGCAATCTGGCTATATTAATTACGAGTGATTCGGTCATATTCCACAAGTCACGTTATCTTAGTCTACTTAGACTTGATTGTTATCTAGTCGACCTGTTACTTAGCAGATGGACAGTTGGAGATTAATAAACAAGAGAACTATAAGAGAGAAGAGATACTTGAGGTGCCTCCCTCGCCCTAATCGTTGAAGATAACATGCAAAATGATAGAAGGATGATCCAGGGTATCAAGGTGTGGAGATCGCTAATATGGGGATTGACTCAATGGTCATGCAACCAATACCCCTCCTACACCGATCCACAAGCCCGTTGTTAGTTCAGCTAGCTTCACAATGCAAGGATATAACCTATCTCCTCTAAATGAGTTCAACCCAGTGGCGGACCAAGGATTGTCAGAGAGGTGTGTCGCCGATAAAATACGATAATAATTAAAAAAATTAAATGAAAATTTATATAAAAAAAATTAATTTGAAATTAATTCATAAAGTTCACAATGCCATGTTTACAATGAATCACAACGACTTTCATCTACTGAAATATCTCTAAAATACATTCATCATTTATGCTGCAAAGCAAATCTTTTTCGAATATACACAACTAAACAATCATTCATAAATTGGTCACTCAACCGATTTCGAAGATCGTTGTTGATTATCTTCATAACTGAAATGCTCTTTCGCAGCTTGCACTTGCAACAGATAAAGTCAATATCAACTTCAATAACAGGTATTCTGGTGGGTCCGGTCGTGGCCGCTTGGGCCTTGGTGGTTTTTAATTTGTTTCTCCCTTAATAAAAGAACCCGACCCAACATACATATACATGGGTATGGCCTGTGGATGTTTTAATAGCAATTGAAAGGATTATGAGTTAATTTAAATATTTTAAAAAGAAATTATTGTCAATTATAATTTAAGATTGGCCCATTTAAATAATATAATTCTTATAGTCTAATGAAGGTTTGTCGGAAGTCACGAACTAAAAAATTTGTACAAAAAATATGTAGATCTTTCACAAATTCTCGGGCGAGGGCATGTCAGATAACACACCCTCCCTTGCCTTAGATTCGCCCCTGGTTCAACCCATTCGCACACTAGGCTGTTAATTCGACGATTATGCACTCGACGTCCTAGTATTGCTTAGGTGGACGTCTAATTATAGGCAGGGTTCGATCGCCTCGTTCACCATACTAGTCTCCTAGATCATCCATATATCAATCACATCAAGACCACTCAATCCACACATGTCCTAGATCAAACCCTAACTAGGAAATCATAGATAACACATAGAGAGACAAGTACAAAGCATAATAATCATAGATGGAGCATAAAAACACTAAACAAGCACAATTCATCCATAAATCTCCTACCACCTAAGTTGCAACTAGGAAAAATGGGATACAGACAATCTCACACTACTTGATGTAAAGAATCAACAATCATCAAATAGACATAGATAGATAGGTTCATAATCATCTTCAAATCAAGCCAAATATTCAATTACATGTCAAACCTCAGGTTATGATTTTGGGGACTAATCCCCAGAGTACCTTGAGGGATTACTGATAACACTGAATTTGCACGTACTTTTTCTCATCGTTTCTTGATCATTTAAGCTTGCATTATCGCTTTTTTAGCCCAATTTATGATAGATTGTGTTCATTTATAGGATCTCGTTCTATCCTACACGTTTGTATGTTGGGCCTCTATCATTCATGGGCCACAAAACCATCTTCTACATTCTACCCACTCATTTAAGGGATTCAACATGAGAGGGGGGTTAAAATCAAAATTGGAGGCACAAGCGCATCTCAAGGAAGGCTACAAGAGTCTTTCTACTTTTTACATTTACAATCTCTATTCATTTATTCCGTTGACGGTGAGGCATGAGGGATATAGAATTTCATTATTAGGTTGTGCTTCTTTTTATTTTTTGCGGCAGAATCCATTTTTTATTTTTTTCCAATAACCAATCCCTTTTCTCTTTTTAAGTTCAAGGTTATAGCATTTTACTTTTACCTTCAAAGTAATTAAGAAGCAAAAATATCAAGATAATTATAACAAATTTGCTAATGCTATTTCTTTGCAATGATCGACTTGAAGAGGAATATGAACGGTAGTTATAAGGTACACATGACATATCACATATTACAACTATGTTGGTCGACCTTATGGATCAATAGGTCAATCAATGTTTTCTATTTGACTTCAAATAACTTTTATTAGTTGGAGTTTGACCAAATTATCATAGGCATAACCAACCAAAAATATAAATATTTGTTTCCTTAACTCCAGCAAAAAGCAAATTTCCAACCCCATTTAGATTAACTTCAAAAGTTTAAAAGTTTAAGTGATTAATTTGAGAAAATTTTATCTGTGCATATAGCAAGCAGTAAGAACTAAAATAGTATGAAAATTATTTTTAGGATGATTTTGTTTTAGTTGAGCGAAAATGGTGTTTCATATGTGTAATTATGTTACCATTAAGTGTTTGCCTTCAATTATTTATAGGAGAAGGAGAGTCTTTCAATGGTGGAAGTAGTCAATTAGTTGATGTAGATAATGATGTTGTTGAGAAGAAAGAAGAACAATCTATTGTCGAGATAGAAATATCAGCATTAGCAAGAGTGAATATTAAACAATATGTACTTTGTAAAATTATGTTTCATATGTGCAAAATATTTTGCATTAAATTTGGCTTTCAGTGAAATTTAGGAGGAGAAGAAGAAAGAGAATGTTCAAATGCAAGAGAACAAGAAAGATGTTGCTCATAGTGGAAAAAGAGGTGTCATGAATGAAGACGAAGACGTTGTTATTGGTCGGGATGATTGATAACGATGTATTTGCACATGTTTGCACCCTTAGTTCTTATCCGTTTGCGGCTAGTAGTCGTGTATTTTTTGCCCATTTTACGTTGGGTTGTGCTACTTTGTCATATTTCAGATCCCAGACGTCGAAGAAAAGGCTAAGCACGAGATTCGGAGCGTTTGGAGGTCATTTGGTCGAGCTGGGGGGCAAAACACGGGCATGAGGCCTGAAGAACACGGCCGTGTACACAAACGAGCACGCCAGTGTTTTTATGTGCGAGAGTTGAACTGATGGAAAAGCAAAACACGGGCTGGTCTAAAGAAGAACACGGCCGTGTTCCAGGCGGTGTTATTTATGCCAAGGCTTGACTGAAGGGAGCTACTGCAATGTCCAAAACACGGGCGGAGGTGAAGCAAAACACGGCTGTGTCAATCTTTAGGCACGACTGTGTTTTGGCCGACGAGGGCATGTTTTTAACACGTGGCGAGGGCACGGACGGGCAAATGACAAACACGGTGGTGCTCTCGACCGTGTTTTGCCCAGGATCGACTTTTTGAGGCAGATTCGAGCCAAAGGAGGGGGAATCGACTTTTTGGAGCAAAAAACAGAGTTTTAGAGAGAGAAAGTGTGAAGAACAAACCCTAGGAGCTATTTGGAGTGGAATTCTCACCATTGAAGCCGAGATTGCGTCCCTAGGAGTGAAGATCGACATCCCAGAGCAGATTATCCTCATCTTTATGAGTATGACTACTCTGATTTCTGTTTTCCTCTCTCTCTCTCTCTATGGAGTAGAACCTTCTCTCACTTGGGTATGAAGAACCCTAGTTCCATGTGTTAGGGATCTTGATTGTAATGACTTGGGATTGATATACTGATTGGTTATAATCGATTGATGCATGATTCATTGAGTCAATTGAAGTCTGGTCATCTTTTCTTGATTTTTGATGCAACCTGAGATAGATAGAATCTGATTAGGTTGTTAGAGCTTCATCAATCGGTAGTGGTAGATTGGTTATACGAGAGTTAATCGATTTACTGATTTGTACTGGAACCCAATTCCAGTAGTGGAGTTCTGTGCTTATTGCCTCAATAGTCTATCCTGGTGAAGGTTAGTCGCCTGCCGGTTAGCCTGCCTGAGAGGGCTTGGTCAGCTTAAAAGATTCCAAGCTATCATCGGATCTTCCATAATTTAATCAATAGTTAATCAACCCAGGGTAGTTACAACCTTGACCTAACTAAGGAGCTAGGGGGACTCATTCCCGAGTGACTCTTCCCTTGCTAAAGAACTTTGAACCATTTCTTGCTTTCTTACTACTTTTAGTTAAAATCGCAATCACTCGACTTAGTTTGCTAGATAATAGATAATCACGGAGTAGGCAGTAGATCTAGACCCCGGGTTGACAAATAGAGCTTGCCACTTATGCATTTCCGGACTGCGATTACACTTGGTCGCAGTTTGGTGTTGTGTTTTAGCGTGTCAAGTTTTTGGCGCCATTGTCAGGGAACCTCTAGGTTATTGGGGAAACGTGAAAGTTTGTTACTCTAGCTTTTTCTTTACTGCATTTTCTCTCTTCCACCTGTGTGACTTCACGGGATGCTTTTGCTTATTGTGTGCAGGTAGTGCATGACCCGTAGCCAGTCGGGAGATTTACTACCATTAGACCAAGAGCTTGAACGGACCTGTAGGAACTTCAAGCGGGCTCTAAAGGCGCGGCTGGCTGCGGAGGAGGCCTTAGCACAGCTGCAAATCACCGAAGAGGAAGAGATGGGTGACCCACAGGACCATGATGTGGTCCTTCCCGAGGAGCAGACCATAGGGTATTACTGAACCGCCAGAGCCGCGGACATGAGCTTCCCCATTCAACATCCTCATGTTCCAGCGAATAACTTTGAGGTGAGCACCTCTGTCATCACCATGCTGCGCGGTTCGGTGGTATTCCGTGGCAAGGAGGGGGAGTTCCCCCAATCACACATGAGGCGATTTCACGAGCTCATCGATGGGATCAAGATCGATGGGGTCCCAGCCGATGCAATCCAGCTAAGGTACTTCCCATTTACTCTGGAGGAGCAAGCCAAGGAGTGGCTAGACACTCGACCTCCATGCTCGATCACCACGTTCGCCAACCTGGCGGACAAGTTCCTCACTCGCTACCATCCTCCGTCCAAGACGGCGGACCTGTAGAAACAAATTACCCACTTTTCTCAAGACGAAGATGAGACCATTCAAGATGCTTGGGAGAGATACACCAGTCTCTTCCTCAAGTGTCCCAACCATGGTTTTACCGACGCCTTCAAGGTGGGCACCTTCTACCATGCCCTCTTCCCGGAAGACAAGCAGCTGATTGACTCGGTCTGCGGCGGGAATATGCTCACCAAAACACCGCCACAACTGAATCAACTTTTTGAAGAGATGGAAGAGCAGGGCTATGATTGGGGAACTGCGAGGAGATCGAGATGAGCACCAGGGCGGGGTGTGCATGCTGTAGCCACCCAGTCATCTGATTTGGTGCAGGTGGTATCGAAATTGGTTTCAGCCATCGATCCCTGTGGGATGATTGCAGGTACATGACAGCAGCAGGCGATGCACTGCCAGTGGTGTGAGAGCTCCCATCACACCGTGGAGGACTGTCAGGCAATGAGGGAGTCGTCTACTCCCCAGGAGCAGGTGGATTTCATAGGCGACGCCAGGCATTTCGACCCCTACAGCAACACTTACAACGAGGGGTGGCGCCAGCGTCCCAACTTCTCCTAGGTTGGGGCCAATTCTAGACCACCAGTCCCCCAGGGACCACCAGGCTTCCAGAGGCCTCCTTACCCACCTAGATAGGGTCCAGTTCCACCTCAGTCACAGGTGCGGCCATTTCATCAGACAGGAGCAGCACCCACAACCCTAGTACAGAGTGACCCGATGGCGGATTTGCGAGATCTGGTGGGTTCTCTGGCCACCTCCAGTGCAAACAAGTTCAATAATATCGAGCAGTTCATGGAGAAAGCTTCAGGTAAATTATTGGAGCTAGAAGTTGGCCAGAGAAACACGCAGGCTGTGCTGCGGGATATCCAGACCCAGCTTGGGAGTGTGGCCCAGGCTGTAGCCTAGAGGACTCCTGGTACTTTACCCGGTCAGACCATCCCTCATCCACATGACCCAAATGAGCACTGCAAGACCATTACTACCAGGAGTGGCAAGTGTTGGTACGAGTCGAGCGCGAGACTCAGGCTATTGTCCTCCTTTCCTTCGAATCTGATTGAACTCTGAAAACCCTAATTTCGACTTTGACAAAACCAAGTGAGGGAAGATGAAGTGAATGAAAAATGAAATCGACGAGAAGGGAAAGAAACTTCTCTGTTTGAGTTTTGTTAAACCGACTGCGTTTTAGTCGATTGGTTTTGACACACGTTGGGCTTGTTCTGATGTCAGCCTGTTCAATATTTATTTAGCCCAAAACGCTCAGATGAATCCCTGCGTTTTGAAGACTGAATTACTTCTGCTTTGCCTTAACCCAATCGATCAAAAACCTGTCTTCTTCACAAATCACACTCGCACAAGATCAAGAACACCAATAAGGACTGAAAATGAAAAGCACGAAAATAAGAACATAAACCCAGACACGATATTTTTACGTGGTATCCGGTGTTGAGCAAATGATGATCCCAACACCGACTAATCCACGGCCGAAGGACCTCTGATTTGAGACCTTCGACGTTGCACTAAGCTCTTGTGTTTCTGTTACAGCAATACAGCATCAATCTCCCAGTGACTCCCTGCCACCTGATCAGAATCACACTCAGGACACTAGCTCCCTGCTGATGCCTCAATCTAACAGTCAACTCTAGCTCTCTCCCCGACAGCCTTCTCCTTTTTCTTTCAAAACACAGACTATCTCCCTGACTCTGTTTTTGAACTATTCAGTGAAAAAGGTGAAAACTCCGTTTCTCAATTCTTCTAACTTTATACTAATCTTCCTAGCCGTTAGCTCATCCCGATCTTGAGGAATCAATCTGATCTTGATTGATTGACAAGTCAATCTCGCTTGATTGAGAGGCCTTTCCTAAATTGCTTGCCGAGACAAAGTTTCCTTCTTTGGCCATTTCCTGCAGGCTTTACCAATTGACAAGCTTTCCCTCAACAATCTCCCCCTAAGCTTGTCAATGGCTCAATTCAGCAACCTGCACACACTCAACAAACAGTTGGTGTAGCCTGTCCAAGAATAACTGTTGTTGCACAAGCCACTTTATTCATAACAGATGCACTTCCTTTATTCAAACATTACGAAAAACAAACACAACGATCACAGTTACTACCGACTCATGAATAAAACTACATCCTTATTTCAGTCCTAGACGAAAACATGGATAGTGCTCTCAATCAATTGCTATTTCTTAAAAAGGATGTTTCGGAGGGGAAACATAACGTGACACCCTGTCCTCGTCATCAGAGTTTGTGTCTGGACTTATCGGATCACTGATCTGATTTGTCTCATACACAAATTTTGGCAGCATCAGATCTTGTTCAAGTAGCAGCCTCCTTTTTGGACCACAACGAGCAGTAGCACCCTTTTTAAACGCAGCAGCAGCTGCATTGGCAAGAGATGATGAAGCAGCCAGTTGAAACTGACGGAGCGGGTTGCTGCTCACTCCCCCTGAGCCAGTGACTGGCTTACGAGGTCCAACCATAGCATCAATACGTTCGAGGACATGTTGGGGACGAAGTTCATCCAAAACATCACAGAGGAGAACCTTGTCACGTAAATCGATGCCTAGGCGATGCAGAAGCTGGGTAATTTGAGGACCAAAGGGCAGTGGTCCACCAAAATATCCTAAGCCAAACTTGATCATGTGATGAAACATGAGTGAAGCATAGCTAATTTGATGACCAGCACGCGCATTGGAGAGGACCCAGAGGTCAGCAGAATGAAGGAGATCAGTACTGGTCAACTCCCTTGGCAGAAACCAACGAGAGAGATAGAAGAACAAGACCTTGAGATCGTCAGGCAACCTGCCCGCTGCAAGTTGGGATGGAAACCAACGCCCAACATCGTGAGCCAGCGAGCGGAGAACCTCGTCGAATCGAAAGCCAAAGTTGAAGAACTCCCTATCTGTACCAGCTTGAGCACAAGAGTGTGGAAGATGGAGGACCGAGGCCAGAATGGCAGGAGTGACTTTGATCTCATAGTCATAGACTAGAGTGGTGAAGAAAGTTGGATCACTCCCAGGTCCGCACCTGAGATTGACATAGAAGAGGCGCACGGCCTCAGGACATTGACTGAACCGCAGATTTTCAACCAGGGATTCCCACCCTAGGCGATGGAGATAAACAGGAATGTCCATCCCATACTTGGTAAAGGTGGAAGGATGAATGGAAAAGGATGGGTAAAGAGGTCGGTTGCGAAAGTTTCTGAGGTACCTAGAGTATGTCGCAGCATTGCGAAAACTCTGGTTTTTGAACAGGACAAGTGACTGCGACTGCACATTAGGGTTCACCATTGTGATAGTTTGGAGAGAATAGGGCTAGATGTGACGGCAGGTGAAGAGTTACTCTTGATTTATACACTTAGTGTGTGTAAAATGAAGTAACTTGAGAAGGGGAATATGGAAGGTGGAAAGTTTGTTTTGGTAAGTGTCAGTAGCAATGAACAGAGAAAGAATCCTCACGAAATCAAAATGAATTAATTTCGTGCTGGGAAAACATTCCAAGTTCATTTCGAATTGCAAGAAATTTGTCAGCACTGAGCGGTTTGGTAAATATATCTGCCCACTGCATCTCAGTACTTATGAATTCTAAGTGAATCTTGCCATCATGAACAAGATCACGAATGAAATGATAACGAACTTCTATATGTTTTGTACGAGAATGTTGAATAGGATTCTTTGTCATGTTTATGGCACTAGTATTATCACAGAGAATGGGAAGAGATCCTACATCTAGACCATAATCCAGAAGTTGGTACTTCAACCATAACAATTGCGTGCACCCTAGTCCTGCTGCAATATACTCTGCTTCTGCAGTGGATAAAGCAACAGAACTCTGTTTTTTGCTAGCCCAAGTGACTAAGGAAGTGCCAAGGAAGTGGCACGTTCCTGAAGTACTCTTCCTGTCAATCACACAGCCAGCATAATCCGAGTCACTGTAGCCTAACAATTCAAGACTAGACTCACTTGAATACCACAATCCAAGTGATGCAGTGCCCACAAGATATCGAAAGATTCTTTTTACTGCGGTTAAATGACTTACTTTCGGATTAGCTTGGAATCTAGCACACACACATACACTGTACATTATATCTGGCCTGCTTGCAGTCAAATAAAGTAGTGATCCAATCATGCCATGGTACAGTTTATCACTTACAGGTTCCCCAGACTCATCTAGTGACAATTTGACTGTTGAGCCCATTGGTGTCACAGCTGATTTAATGTTTTTTAGATCAAAGCGTTCTAACATGTTATTTAAGTACTTAGTTTGACTGATAAATGTTCCTTTGTCTGTTTGGTGAACCTGTAATCCTAAGAAACAGTTCAATTCTCCCATTAAGCTCATCTCAAAGGCTCCTTTCATTACTGATTCAAATTCTCTACACAGTCTTTGACACGATGATCCAAAAATTATGTCATCAACGTATACCTGAACTAATATAGTATGACCATTTACACTCTTAATAAATAGAGTCTTGTCCACAGACCCTTGTCGAAATCCATCATCAATTAGAAAATTACTTAACTTATCATACCAAGCTCTAGGAGCTTGTTTTAATCCATACAAAGCTTTGTTTAATTTGTAGACATGATTTGGAAATTTATGATTTTCAAAGCCAGGGGGTTGAGCTACATAAACTTCTTCTTTCAGATCCCCATTAAGAAATGCACTCTTAACATCCATTTGATAAAGTTTGAATTTTTTAGAAGCTGCAAAGGCACACAATAACCTGATTGCTTCTAGTCTGGCAACAGGAGCAAAAGACTCATCAAAGTCTATTCCTTCCTCCTGATCATATCCTTGAGCTACAAGTCTAGATTTGTTTTTAGTTATGTCTCCAATTTCATCTGTTTTATTTTTGTATACCCACTTTGTCCCAATTATAGGTTTATCTTCTGGTTTTGGGACCAGTTCCCAAACTTTTAACCTTTCAAAATAACCAATTTCATCATGCATTGAGGCTGTCCAGAATTCATCATTCAAAGCCTCTTTAATGTTTTTAGGAACTACTAGAGACACAAAGGCAGCATTCACAGAAGATAGTTTGGATCGAGTAACCATACCTTCTCTTATATCACCAATGACTAGTGATGGAGGATGCCGTTCTGAATGTGTAAAGGTGCTTCCTTCACTCTGTTTGCATCAGTCCCTGCCTCAACTTCTTGACTTGTTATTTCTGGTACATTTTCATTTCTTGTTTCCTGCTCAGCTTGCTTAGTTTGATTTGATGTAGTTGATCTTCCTAACCCGAGATCATCATCTTCATTTATCTGATCTGCACACTCACTAGGGGAATCATCAAATACCACATTTATGGACTCCTCAACTTTGAGGGTCCTTTTATTATATACTCTATATGCCCTGCTATGAACAGAATACCCTAGAAATATTGTCTCATCCGACTTAGAGTCAAATTTTCCTAAGTTATCTATTGGTATTTAATATAAAGCATCTGCATCCGAATGGATGGAAGTATGCGACATTTGGTTTTCTGTTTTTCCATAACTCATAAGGTGTTTTGTTTAGACCTGATTAAGCCTCTATTGATAATATAGCATGCAGTATTTATGGCTTCTGCCCAGAAATGTTTAGCCAAGCCATAGTCATTCAACATTGTCCTAGCTATATCAATTAAAGTGCGATTTTTCCTCTCCACTACTCCGTTTTGTTGTGGAGTTCTAGGGGCAGAAAAGTTATGAAAAATTCCTGCTTCATCACAGAACTTATCAAAACTATCAGATATGAATTCTCCCCCGTGATCACTTCTTATGCTTACAATTCTGGTTCCTTTTTCATTTTCCAGTCGTTTAACTAGATTCTTAAAATGCACAAAAGTCTCTCCTTTATTTGAAAGAAAAAGAGCCCATGTATACCTAGAGTAATCATCAACTACAACACATGCATAGTATTTTCCACCCAAACTCATCACATTACATGGTCCAAAAAGATCCAGATGAAGTAACTCTAGTGGTTTAGATGTAGAGATTACAGGTTTACTCTTAAAAGAAGATCTGACTTGTTTACCTCTTGTGCAAGCTTCACAAAAGAAATCTTTCTTGCTGCTAAGTTTAGGTATTCCAGTTACACTTCCCAAGCTTACCAGTTTAGCTAACGATCCTACACTGATGTGCCCCATCTTTCTATGCCATTCTAATTGATCATCTTTGTTTACAGAGACCAAACACATCTCATTAAAATCCTTTTTGTTGTTCAGATTTATGCAAAACAATTTTCCTTTCCTTCTTCCCGTGAACAAGACTTTGCCACTCTCAATGTTCTCTACATAGCAATTATTTGGTTCGAAAATTACTCTATTTATTTCTCCACACATTTGACTAATTGAGAATAAGTTATGCTTAAGCCCATCAACCCACATTACATTAGTTATAGTTGGTCCTGATCCAATTTCTCCTTTTCCTAGAACATCAGTGCAGAAATTATCCCCAAAATAAACCTTACCTTTCTTACCCTTAGTTAATTTAGTGAAAAGTTTTTCATTCCCTGTCATGTGGTGTGAACAGCCACTGTCCAGTATCCATTCACTGTCTTCCATGCTCACTTGGAAGCAGACCTGGACACAAAGACAATTTTACTTGATTTTAGGTATCCATATCAATTTGGATACTCTAGTCTTTATCTTGGCACTAGGACAATTATAGCTCATATGTCCTCTTTCATGACAAGAATAACACACTGTTTCCTTTAACCTAGCTTCCTTAGCTATTCGTTTCTTACACTGTGAAATATAATGTCCCAATCCATGACAATAAAAGCACTCAGGTGTTGATCTTTTATAGTTTGTTTTTGTTACTAATGGTCTTTTGTGTTTTATATGCAGGTGATTATCTTCTTCCTGAGCTTTAGCACATTTTCCTTCTAGAACAGCGTTTATTTTTAAGACTTCTTCCAGTCTTCTATCTACTTCTAGTTTTTCCTTTTTCAGTTTATTGTAATTCTGAGATAGTTCTTCGAATTCTAGTTTCATTTGAGCATGTTTTGATTTTGCTCGTGCAAAATCTATCTGAATATCCCTTATAGTTTCTATCAATTGACCATCATCACATGAATCAGAGTAGTAGTTCAGATTACTTACCTGTGATGCTTCAATGTCATCGTCACTTTCATCTAACGCCATGTATGCTTCATACTTGGGGTCGACTTCCTCCTCTTCATCCTCGTTGCAGCTCCAAGTAGCTGTATATGCCTTTTCTCGCTTCAATTGTGGACACTCTGCCTTGATGTGTCCACTTCTCCCACACTTGAAACATCCAGCTGTTGATCCACCTTTGTTGTCATTACCGCTGAAGTCTCGTCTTACTCTAGGATTGGTCCTAAAGGTTTTCCCTTGCTCCTTTTCTGAGTCACCCTCTCTTGTGCGATTGGTAAGACTTCCTTTCCTCTTTTCCTTGCGCAATCTGAGTAGCTTGGCCACATGCCTGCTTAGCATGGCCAATTCTTCATCTTCCATGTCTTCCAGACAATCAAAATCTTCTTCTGGTGCTGACACCTTGAACGCAATGCTCTTCTTTTCTTTTTGAGTCTCCTCTCCTTCTTCTCTTCTGAGTTTTTCTTCGTGTGTTATTAGTGAACCCATGAGTTCATCCAAACTCAGCCTTGTCAAATCCTTCGACTCTTCAATTGCAGTGACTTTAGGAGTCCAGCGTTTTGGAAGAGCCCAAAGCACTTTTCTCACCAAATCTCCGCTCCCATACTCTACACCAAGGTTCCTCAGACTGTTTACTATTGTGGTGAACCTATCGTGCATTTCTTTGATGGTTTCTTCTGGCTTCATTACGAAAGACTCGAAATCTTGCTTCAATCAATTGATTCTGGATACTTTGACATGACTGGTACCTTCGTGAGCCACTTGCAGCTTATCCCAGATCTCCTTTGCAGTTTTGCATCCGGAGACCCGATGATACTCTTCAGGACCTAGCGCGCAGTACATGAGGTTCGTCGCCTTGGAATTTAGTTGGAAATTCCGCTTGTCTTCATCGGACCAGTTCCCTCGCACTTCTTTCACTTCAAGTGGTCCATCTAGCACAATGCTCCAGAGATCAGGATCGGTCGATCCTATGAACAGCTCCATGCGATTGCACCAATAACCGTAGTGTACTCCTTCGAATCTCGGCGGCCTAGTCCGAGAGAATCCATCGGCCATGAACACTCCACCATTGCTTGCACTCGAGCTCATTTCCTCCGCAGGCAGTTACTCCTTGTTCGCCGGAGCCGGGCTCTGATACCACGTGTTGGTACGAGTCGAGCGCGAGACTCAGGCTATTGTCCTCCTTTCCTTAGAATCTGATTGAACTCTGAAAACCCTAATTTCGACTTTGACAAAACCAAGTGAGGGAAGATGAAGTGAATGAAAAATGAAATCGACGAGAAGGGAAAGAAACTTCTCTGTTTGAGTTTTGTTAAACCGACTGCGTTTTAGTCGATTGGTTTTGACACACGTTGGGCTTGTTCTGATGTCAGCCTGTTCAATATTTATTTAGCCCAAAACGCTCAGATGAATCCCTGCGTTTTGAAGACTGAATTACTTATGCTTTGCCTTAACCCAATCGATCAAAAACCTGTCTTCTTCACAAATCACACTCGCACAAGATCAAGAACACCAATAAGGACTGAAAATGAAAAGCACGAAAATAAGAACATAAACCCAGACACGATATTTTTACGTGGTATCCGGTGTTGAGCAAATGATGATCCCAACACCGACTAATCCACGGCCGAAGGACCTCTGATTTGAGACCTTCGACGTTGCACTAAGCTCTTGTGTTTCTGTTACAGCAATACAGCATCAATCTCCCAGTGACTCCCTGCCACCTGATCAGAATCACACTCAGGACACTAGCTCCCTGGTGATGCCTCAATCTAACAGTCAACTCTAGCTCTCTCCCCGACAGCCTTCTCCTTTTTCTTTCAAAACACAGACTATCTCCCTGACTCTGTTTTTGAACTATTCAATGAAAAAGGTGAAAACTCCGTTTCTCAATTCTTCTAACTTTATACTAATCTTCCTAGCCGTTAGCTCATCCCGATCTTGAGGAATCGATCTGATCTTGATTGATTGACAAGTCAATCTCGCTTGATTGAGAGGCCTTTCCTAAATTGCTTGCCGAGACAAAGTTTCCTTCTTTGGCCATTTCCTGCAGGCTTTACCAATTGACAAGCTTTCCCTCAACAGCAAGATGACTGCTGATCCACCTATTCGGGCACAAGAGAGAGAGACCCCTACTTCAGCACTTCCAACTAATGAGGAGGAAATGGGGAAGGAGGTTGAGGTGCCTGCTCCTAAACCGCAACCAGTGGTGAAGGAGTATGTACCCCAGCTTCCCTTTCCTACTCGGTTGCACAAAGATCGAATGGAGACTGAGTTTGCCAAGTTCATGGCAATGCTGAAGCAGGTAAACATAAGCATGCCCTTCGTGGAGGCATTATCGAAGATGCCCAAGTATGCCAAGTTCATGAAGGATCTCCTCACCAACAAGAGGAAGCTTGGGGAGCTGTCAACGGTGATGCTCAACAAGGAGTGTTCTGCTATCCAGCAGAACAAACTACCAGAGAAGCGAAAAGACCCAGGGAGTTTTACTATCCCTTGCACTGGCGGATCTAGGGGGTGGCCACCCCTGACCCGGCCCAGCCCTCCTCTAGATCTGTAGTTAGTATAGTCCTTATGAAATTTTCGATTTTAGACATTTGACCTAGTGTTATTTTATAATAAGATTGGGTATAACTAGAAAAATTATTAATTTGAACATATTCAAATCACTACTCTAAATTTAGCCTAGAAATTTTAGCCCCAAAGATTATGCGTCTAAAAAAAATAATGAAACCTAAAATTCTAAAAAGTTTAAAACGTAAAAGACTAAAAGAAATATGAGGTTTGTTCCCTTGAAAATTTACTAGAGCAGCTGGTGGATGCAGGGATGGACTCACAATACAAATTGTTTAGTCTATTGATTTATCTAGTGTTGATGCTGCTCGTTTCAACAGCTACTACGAAGAGAATCTTTTCAACAATGAAACATGTGAGAACTGATTTGCTCAATAAAATGAGCGATGAATTTCTCGCCGATTGCTCAAGTATTTTATTTGAAACAGTGTATACTATTGGTATGGATGTAGACTCCATTATTGATGCATTCCCTAAATTAAAATACAGTCGTGTACAATTTACATTGCAAAAAGCTATAATCATTATATTTTTTTACGGTTCTAATTTTCTAATGAAATGCGGCCCAGTGCTCTTCTGTGTTCTGGATCCGCCGCTGATCCCTTGCATGATTGGTAGTTTGCATATAAGGAAGTCCTTGGCGGATTTAGGCGCTAGCATAAATGTCATGCCATATAAACTGTTTAAAAAGCTAAGCCTAGGTAAACCCAGCAATACTAGGATGAGCATTCAACTTGCTGATAGATCCATTGTGCATCCTAGGGGCATTGCAGAGGACTTGATAGTCGCAGTAGGGCCATTCTCATATCCTGTTGATTTTGTGATTTTGGACATAAATGAGGATGTGGATGTGCCTTTAATATTGGGTAGACCTTTTCTCGCCACCGCCAAGGCGCTCATTGATGTGAATGATGGCAAATTGATTTTGCGAGCTGGGGGTGAACAAATCACCTTCTCTGTTTCTGATAATATGAAACACCCCCCAGCTCCATGATGATCTAGACTACTGTGATGTTATTGCTGATTTTGAGACCGCACTCGCCATCACGAGTGCAGGTACTGACGATTTCCTCAAGCATTGTCTTTTGCTAGGGGAACAGGCATCACAGGAGTTGCAGCTGGAGGAGCAACTCGCGGAGCTAGACGAGGCCGCGATCGAGGGGCGAGAGATCCCATTCAAGCCGATCCCTATCTCGCCCTAGATCACCACATCATTGGAGGAGCCGCCAGAGCTGGATCTTAAGCCCCTCCCCTCTCACCTGGAGTATGCATTTCTCCGGGAAGTGAAAGAGAACCCCGGTACAACGAGTCCTTGGTTGTGAATGGTGTGAGTCCCTTTATCCATGAACTGGCTGTCTTACTTCCACTTCTTCTCATGATCCTAGCTTGAGTCTAGTACTCGCATTGAGAGAGATAGGGGACGTCTTAGAAGACCAATTGACCTCGTAAGCTGCTATATGATCTAGGAAATCCTCTACCGATGATCGGGGTTGTTTGTTTCTATAGAGGTCTGGAGAGCTGCATTGGTTTGAGTCAGGTTTGCTTGGGGACAAGCAAACAGTTAAGTGTGGGGGGATTTGATGACTCGATATTTGCACATGTTTTCCCCTTTGTTTCTTGATCGTTTAAGCTTTCATTATCGCTTCTTTGGCCTATTTTACGCTAGGTTGTGTTCCTTTGTCACATTTCAGGCCCTAGCACATAAAGTGAAGCATAGGCGCAAGTTTCAAGTCAATCAGAGATCAATTGGCGATTAGGGAGAAGAAACTCGGTCATGACCTGAAGAAGAATGGATTTCTACCTCAATTTATGGAAAAATAATCAGGCAAGATTGTTATGAAAATAAAGAGGATGAGACTACGAGCGTCTGGGTTCAAACGGCGACTGATTTGGAGTCCGAACGAGGGAGAAACGAAGCTTTGAACAGGAGAGGAGGAAGAATTACGGGCAGGAGAATTACGACCGTAATTTGGCCTCCCATGCCCGTAATTTCACTGCCGAGAGGAGCTTTGGGTGCGCTGAAACATAACCAAAACGCGTGTTTTGGGCAAAATACGGGCATGGAAGAATTACGACCGTAATGCAGCCCGTAATTCGCCCAGAATCGGGTTTTTGAGGCAGATTCGAGCCAAAGGAAAGGGAGAGCTGGGTTTTGGATCCCAAACACCCAAGGGACGAACCCTAGAGAGAGAGAGCGACTTGGCCATGTGTCTCTCTTGGAGCTATTTTGGAGGATTTCTTCGCCATTGGAGCTCGGGAATCAAGCTTGGAATGGAGATTGAAGATCTAGATCAGATTTCTGCAGTCTCTCTCTTCTCTATGGAGTAACTTCCCTTCACTTAGGTTTTGAGGAACCCTAGTTCCATGTGTTAGGATCTTTCTTGTATGAAGTTTTGGATGCTATATTGTTTGATTATAATCGATTGAGGCATGATTTATTGAGGCAATTGAATCTTGATCAAATTCTCTTGATTTCTGCTTTAAACTATGATAGATAGAATATGATTAGGTTAAGAGAGCTTCCTTGATTGATAGTGGTGAATTGGTTGTGCGAGAGTCAATCAATTCACTGCTTTGTACTGGAATTCATTCCAGTAGTGGAGTTCTGTGTTCATAGCCTCAGCTTTCTATCCTGGTGAAGACTAGTCGTCTGCCGGGTAGTTGGACTGAGAGGGCTTGGTCAGCTTAAGAGATTCCAAGCTAATTTAGGATCTTCCGCAGTTTAATCAACAGTAGATCAACCAAAGGTAATTGCAACTTGGACCTAATTGAGGAGCTAGGGGGAATCATACCTAAGTGAGTTCCCAAACTGTAATTAGTAGTTTTACTTAGTTTAGTTAGTAGAGTAGTTTAGTTAATCAATCCTTAATCTAGTTTGCTAGATAATGAAATGAAGCTGAGTAATAGTAACTCTAGAGACCCGTGGATTCGATATTTATTACTTGTGCCACTATACTGCAGTCCCTTTCATTGGTTACACTTGGCCATTGTTAGGTGTTGTGTTTTAGCGTGTCAGTGGCGCACTCCATCAGTTACTGGGAGTTGGCCACTGCACTTAGGCTCAACTACCCTCACCCCAGCGCCAGCCCCTTGATCGTGGAGGTGAGCAATCCCACCACATTTGGTGACCAGGCCTACTTCCAGCGCATCTGCCTACCGGATTATGCAGATGAGCAGTACATCGCCAGCCAGACGCGGGCCACTCTCCTCCGTCCGGAGTGGCGGATCCTCAATCACCTGCTCACCCAGTCCTACACTCCCAGCCGGGGCTCGGCCAACCGGGTCACCCTCCGGACCCTGTACTTAATGCACGCGATGGGTCGGCCCGAGGACATTATCGAGCTGGGCTTTGTGATCGTCCATACATTCACCAAGACCTACGCCAGCCAGGTGATCACCGTCTTGGCCCGCTACTACGGGGTCGACACTACTAGGATGACCTTGGTCCGCGCAGCAACCCCATTCTGTGAGGCCACCCTCCGACATCAGCACATGCTTGTGTGGGAGGGGTGTTTGGCATGGATTGCGGGTCTACCTCGGCCGCCTGCACCTGATCATGCCGGGGACGACCAGCCAGAGTCGAGCGCTGCAGGGGGCGTCGGGTCCCCCGTCGTCATGTTCGCCGTACCCAGGCCCCCGCAAGCCCCTCATCCGCTGCTCCTGGATCTTCCACTCCCGCGGTCTCCATTGCTGACCTGTTGGCGGCCATTGCTCAGCAGAACGAGGGCATTCTGGCTGGCCAGGAGAGCATTCACACCCGCCTCGATCGTGAGCGGGACCACGGTTGTCGTCTTATGTCCGGCCAGCACTACATCATCTCTTACCTGGGCTTGGACCCGAGCTCAGTCCACTACCCCTTCGTGCAGTCACCGGGGTATGAGGACGAGTACCCCCCACCCACCGGCGATGTGCTCTAGTGGCGAGTTGCTGGTTCTGTACTTCATTTCTTTTTCAAGACTGAGACTCCGTGTTTTTGTTGTTTCTTTCTGTTTTGTTCTTTTGGATTGTAGACATAGAACTCCGTTTCTTTCACCTAGTGTGTGTCTTTTGATGACTTTATCTCTGTTCCTTGGACTGGTCCCCCTTCAGTCCCCTGCTATTAACTGGTCTGCCTTCCAGTCCCCATTCCTGATCTTCATTTCACAGTAACATCGTTCCCCTTCCCTCGGTCCATTGAGGACACTGTCGCATTTAAGTGTTGGGGGGGTTCTTTGTATCCATTGGAACATATTATGTGTGCTTGGAGCCTAGTCCGCTGTCCAAATCTCGAGATTTGAGGGCTCCAAACACTGATGTTTGCTTGATCGTATTGGAACCGTGGATTTGATTGGTGAATCGAATGGCTTTCGAATTAATGCATGACAACTTGATTGTAACTAGGACAGCCTATAATGATGACTGAGACGTGCAGTAGAATTGTGTAGGGGTTCAGTTTTTCAACAGTTTGCTTACCAACTGTGACTTGGATTGATCACTTGCTCTTGACAGTCATTCGTTTATGCATCTAGTTCAGGGAATCAGAATGAGAGATAGAGCATATAGGTAGCCATGTGAGATTTGAGCCTGCTCTTTTCTTTCTTATGCGATAGTTCCCTCTTCCATGATGTGTAGCATTCACGTTGTCATTAGCTAAGATGATGGAGGCATAGGATTAGCCCACGACCAAATTGACTGTCCTGATGTGTCATACCCCCTAGTCATCCCTTTGAGCCGTGTGTTATCCTTTCTTTCGGTCTACAATGGAAAATCACCCTTTTGCATCTCTAAGAAGGTTCCACAGAGTGGTTTTTACATGTTCTTTGTTGTTTCTGCTAAATATAATGTGAGGGTTGGAGGCAGTTCTTAAAAAGTTGGGCATGCGTTTGAAAAATGTGCATAGGTGGTGGTTCTCTCAAGAAATGGAAAAAAAGGATGAATGAAAGCAAAAGAGAGCCACCACCAAAAATCTGAATAGTGCCCATTAAGTAGTGTTTCTTAGGAGTCTGGCTTGGAAATACTAACATTTATGTGACCTCCTTCGCTCTTGTGCTCTAGAGAATGTGAGTAATGCAGAATGGCAGAAAGGAAGTAAGTGGTTTGATTGACTGTGATTGTGTTGGGTTTGAAACTGTGGAACCTTGTGCTATGAATACTTCCACCACCTAAAAGGCTTTTTCCCCATGTCCAAGACCCTAGCCAGTCATTTGAACCTGTGTCTAAGACCTCCATATTAGTTAGTGGTGACACCCGATATGTGAACTCTAACATTTAGAGGATGTTGTCATGGTGAAGAGACGTTACGGATTGAGAGTATGAGTATGCACATCTTGCATCAAAATTTTGTCCTGACCCCACTGGTCGAGAGTGAGCGATTTATTTCCTCATATTCTCTACACTCTTTACCCCGGTGAGGACCTAGATTGCTTGGTCTTAATTCTGATATCTTGAGCTTTATGCATGAAGTGACTGTCTCGAATTTGTTGCACTCGAATGTCATCTGTGGTGGTTGTCTAGGTTGTCGTTGAGGTTGTCCATGTGTTAATGATCAAAAGCCAGTATGATTCCCGTGTTTTGTGCCGATATGATATATCCATAAAGCCTGCTTGATTAAAACGTTTTGAGCTTACCTTGTGTTTGTATTGGTTTGCTTGGGGACAAGAAAACGATTAAGTGTGGGGGAATTTGATAACGATGTATTTGAACATGTTTGCACCCTTAGTTCTTATCCGTTTGCAGCTAGTAGTCGTGTATTTTTGGCCCATTTTACGCTGGGTTGTGCTACTTTGTCATATTTCAGATCCCAGACGTCGAAGGAAAGGCTAAGCACGAGATTTGGGGCGTTTGGAGGTCATTCGGTCGAGCTGGGGCAAAACACGGGCAGGAGGCCTGAAGAACACGGCCGTGTACACAAACGAGCACGCCGGTGTTTTTATGTGCGAGAGCTGAACTGATGGAAAAGCAAAACACGGGCTGGCCTAAAGAAGAACACGGCCGTGTTCCAGGCCGTGTTATTTATGCTGAGGCTTGACTGAAGGGATCTGCTGCGATGTCCAAAACACGGGCGGAGGTGAAGCAAAACACGGTCGTGTCAATCTTTAGGCACGACCGTGTTTTGGCCGACGCGGGCGTGTTTTTAACACGTGGCGAGGGCACGGACGGGCAAATGACAAACATGGTCGTGCCCTCGACTGTGTTTTGCCCAGGATCGACATTTTTAGGAAGATTCGAGCCAAAGGAGGGGGAATCGACTTTTTTGAGCAAAAACAGAGTTTTAGAGAGAGAAAGTGCGAAGAACAAACCCTAGGAGCTATTTGGAGTGGAATTCTCACCATTGAACCCCAGATTGCGTCCCTAGGAGTGAAGATCGACATCCCAGAGCAGATTATCCTCATCTTTATGAGTATGACTACTCTGATTTCTGTTTTCCTCTCTCTCTCTCTCTCTCTATGGAGTAGAACCTTCTCTCACTTGGGTATGAAGAACCCTAGTTCCATGTGTTAGGGATCTTGATTGTAATGACTTGGGATTGATATACTTATTGGTTATAATCGATTGATGCATGATTCATTGAGTCCATTGAAGTCTGATCATCTTTTCTTGATTTCTGCTACAACCTGAGATAGATAGAATCTGATTAGGTTGTTAGAGCTTCATCAATCGATAGTGGTAGATTGGTTATACGAGAGTTGATCGATTTACTGCTTTGTACTGGAACCCAATTCGAGTAGTGGAGTTCTATGCTTATTGCCTCAACAGTCTATCCTGGTGAAGGTTAGTCGCCTGCCGGTTAGCCTGCCTAAGAGGGCTTGGCCAACTTAAGAGATTCCAAACTACTGTCGGATCTTCCGCAGTTTAATCAACAGTTAATCAACCCAGGGTAATTACAACCTTGACCTAACTAAGGAGCTAGGGGGACTCATTCAGTCATTCCCGAGTGACTCTTCCCTTACTAAAGAACTTTGAACCATTTCCTGCTTTCTTACTGCTTTTAGTTAAAATCACAATCACTCGACTTAGTTTGCTAGATAATAGATAATCACGGAGTAGGCAGTAGATCTAGACCCCGGGTTGACAAATAGAGCTTGCCACTTACTGCATTTCCGGACTGCGATTACACTTGGTCGCAGTTTGGTGTTGTGTTTTAGCGTGTCAATTATAATGCTAATGGCGAAGCAATCGCGATGTCCAAAAGAAAATTTGTAGTCATTTATAACGAAGATGTGATTTGAACAAGTTTCTTAGGTCTTGATTCCCTAGCATGATTTTTTTTTTACTTTCAATAATGACGTTAATTGACGAATCGATTAGTCTATCCAAAAAATATATGATTCGTGCTCTTTTTTATTTTTTTCAATAATAAATAGTTCAACTCTTTATGATAGAAAATATAAATGTATTTTTCTTCAGATAATTATTATTGTAGTTTACATAATTGATATAACGTATCCGGCCAACAGGCCGGGTCTGAATCTTGTATAACATACTACCAAAAGATATCAAAAACATCGAAGTTCTCCTAGAAGCCATCAAATACACAAAAAAGCAAATAGAGAAGTTCATGCTAAAAGAGCTAAAGATGCGCACATCTAGAGGAAATGTTACTAAGCAATTGTATGATAAATACTACATTTGAAAAGTTATTGAATTACCTCACTTTAGCTTTTTCTTTCCCTCAAGAAAATACACACTTATAATCATGCAGCTCCCTAAACACGATGACACTTGGCTTAGATCTTAGGAAGTGGGTCATTGGTAACTTAAGAGGTCAACAACAATAGAAGATTTTAACCTCATTAGTGGATACATTTCCCTTATCAAACACCCTACATAATAGTTAATCTAGGACTAGTTGGTTAAGAATTAAGAGACTCTAAATACAAGCATGCGGTCGATTTGGTTTTATAGATTTTATCCTTTGTTCAATTCTAGCATTTTCATTTTTTCACATTTTTCATTGAGAATGTAACAATCTCGTGACCGAGATGGAGGGCGAGTTCTTTTTTTTTTTTTACAAAAGATATTCATATATATTGAATTACCAAAAAGACAGTTACACCCTGGAAACCAGCCAGGTCTGAAAATCAAACAAACGACTCGCAGTCGGAGACAATGAAAGGGCCTTTCTAGCCACCAAGTGGGCTACCCTATTGTTACGACGACCTACAAATCGAACACTAAACCCCGGATGCAAGGCAAAACAAGATACCACCTCTTCCAAAACCGCCCCCATCCGAATGTCACCAACCTCCGCCCGAGTGATCTTATCGATAACAACCTTGGCGTCTCCTTCGAAGCAAACCTCATAGAACCCCCTCTCCAGACACCAATATCAGGCCTCCCGAAGTGCCAGGACCTCCACCGTTAACGGATCATCAATGCACTGGACTTGGAACCCTCGGGCCAACAAAATGTCTCCAGATGGAGTCATTATCACCACTCCTCCTGCCGAGTGGGATCCCTGCCGAGTCGCCCCATCCCAACTACAAATAACCTGACTACCACCCCTTGTGGAGATAACAGGAGTCCTAGGAACACAAGCAGGATTTCCCTTTTCAATCGGCACACTCATCCACTCATCTACTTGCTGATGTAACTGGCGCAAGAAGGCCGGGATCCCAAATTGTTTGCCTTCGAAAACAACCCAATTCCGAGAGCGCCAGATCCTCCATAGGACAGCAACCACCGTCATAACCAACTCCGGTTGTCGAATAAGAGCCAACAGTCGTTTCAGAAAAAGCGGAAAAGTATGGCGAGGCAGGGCCTGACCCAGGTATTCCAGGCCAGAATAATCCCAAAGCGCCCTAACCACTGGGCAATCCATAAATAAATGCTCCATGGTTTCCTCTGCCTCCCAACAGACAGGACACCTAGGATGGACCACCACTTCCCTATTTCTAAGCGCTTCAGTTGTGGGAAGAATCCGATTTAAGATTTGCCATACAAACACTTTAAGTTTGGGCGGAATGTTGGCCTCCCAAACCCGGATCCAACTGGGTTTATCCATCCAACTAACTGTAGCTTTACAACGACTGCTTTGCTGATCCAACCGGACGGCAAGGTGATATGCCGATTTAACCGAGAAAATTCCATCCGCAGTGCCTTGCCAGACAAGACGATCCTCTATGCAGTGCCTTGGAAGCGGGATAGACTTTATGGCACGACAGGTCGGGGGGTCAAACCACTGACTGAGCTTCGAATCATTCCAACGTCCCTCCCCCGGACAAAGAACTTCCTCCACACAAAGGTCGTTCCCCTCCGGGAGCACCCGGGGATTGTACCTCGGGGGAGAGGGGTGAAGCTGAGGAATCCAATTCGAAGAGAGCAGGGACGCCTTTCGCCCATTACCTATTTGCCATCTTAACCCTTGCTCCAGTAACTGCCGGCCATGCAGAATACTCTGCCAGCCCCACGATGGTCGTGATCTTGCCGTAGCCGTAAGGAACGTACTAGTCGGGAAGTACTTACCCTTATAAACTTGAGCTAGCAGGGATTGAGGTTCAGTAATGATCTGCCACCCAATCTTGGATAACAAGGCCTGATTGAATTGCTCAAACCGACGGAACCCCATACCCCCATCGTGCTTGCTTCGGCACATATTTCTCCATGATAACCAACGAATTTTAGAATGGCCCTCTGCTACATTCCACCAAAACCGTGCCACGTGCTTATCCAAAAGCCTGCACAGGGAAAGGGGTAGCTTGAAACAGGACATGACATGTAACGGAAGCGCCAAGGCCACTGATTTAATCAAGACCTCCTTGGCAGCCCATGACAATGTCCTTTGCTTCCACCCCTGCAGCCGCTCAAGGAGCTTGTCTTCGAGGTATCGAAAAGTAGCCATTTTAGATCGGGCTATCAGCGAAGGTAGTCCTAGGTATTTGTCATGTACACCAACCGCCCCAACCCCCAAGATTTGAGCCAGAAACTCCTGGTCGGGCACAGTGATGTTCTTACTAAAACAAACCGCAGACTTTTCCAAATTCACCCTCTGACCACTAAGTTCCTCATATTCATTCAACACTTCAATCAGATTCTCACACTCCTGTAGGGACCCACGGAGGAATAGATATGAATCATCCGCAAAGAACAAGTGGGTAATCCTAGGTGCCCGGGGGGCTACTTTTACCCCTTGAAGTTTTTTTTTCCGCAATTGCCTTATTGAGGAGTGCCTGCAAATCCCTCAGTGCAAAGCACAAAAAGAAGTGGAGATAGAGGATCTCCCTGCCGCAGCCCCCTTGACGGGGTAAAGTAGCCTGCCGGCGTGCCATTCATCATAACTGAGAACGAAGTGGATTTGAGGCATTCCTGAACCCATCCTCGCCACGTAGAACTAAATCCCATCTTCTCCAAAACCGCAAGTAGAAAGGGCCATTCAACTCTATCATAGGCCTTTTCCATGTCAACCTTTAGAGCCATGTAGCCTTTCTTGCCTTTCGTTTTGATTTTCAGATAGTGCATTAGTTCATGCCCAAGGAGAATGTTTTCCACTATTTGACGCTCCCTAATAAAAGCATTTTGGCCCCGAGATATAACATGCGGGAGGAGCCTAGCCAGCCGTTCAGCCATGATCTTGGTTATAATCTTGTAAACAAATTGGCAAAGGCTTATCGGCCGCAGCTGCTTCATGGTCTCCACAGTATCAACCTTGGGAATCAAAGTCAACCAAGTATGATTGAAGCTACGGAGCATCCTACTCGTCCTAAAGAACGAGCATACAGCTTCCATGACCGAGGTGCCCACAATATCCCAGAAGGCTTTGAAGAACTTGCCCGTAAACCCATCAGAGCCCGGAGCTTGTTTTGAGCCCATTGAGAACACCACCTTCTGAACCTCCGCGGGAAGAACTTCCGCAGTCAGGCTAGCATTCATGTCAGGAGTGATACTCTGGGCAATGGGCAAGGCCGCAACTCTGTCTCTCATATTCTCCACCTGGGTCTCATACGTAAAAAGATGCTTATAAAAACCACACGCCACTTCCGCCTTACCAGTTTCCTCTGTGACCCAGTCACCATTATCATTTCGGAGGCCCTCCACAAAATTTCTTTTTCTCCGAGTTTGAGTAACAGTGTGGAAATAAGAGGTGTTCTTATCCCCCTTTTTGAGCCAATGAACTCTAGATTTATGTTTCCAATAGACTTCCTCTGTCTCCCATTGCCTCGTCAGCTCTATTTCCAGTTTGTGGACCTCATCCCAATCAATGGGATGAACCAGCTTAATCCGGTCGATTTCACCCTGAAGAGTATGAATGTTACGCAGGGAGTTTGTAGTACCCGCTCTACTCCAATCGTACAGAAGATGCCGAAGCTTTTTTAGCCGCTCCCAGAGCTGAAACATCGGGGTACCATGGATTTCCTCCTGCCAAACATAGGCCACCATCGCCCGAACCTCCGGATTATCTGCCCAACGAGCATCAAAATGGAACAGCGGGCGAGTGTGACGAGTATAAGGTTTCTCCGCGAGGAGGATCGCCCGATGATCAGACCCTTGGTCGGTAAAGTGTTTGACTAAAGTCTCTGGGTAACGCTCAATCCAATTATGAGAGCACAGGGCCCGATCCAGTCGCTCACGAATACAAGCCCCACCCATACGTTTATTGGTCCAGGTGAATTGGTCTCCTTGAAAACCAGGGTCATGGAGACCAAGGTCCTGAATAAAATCACGCAGGCTAAGCGCTTGAGCTGAATTCCAAGTATTTCCCCCATCTTTCTCACTCTCATGAAGAGTAGTGTTAAAATCACCAATGACTACGTAGGGAATTTGGATCGTAGCACACACTTGCTGGAGCCGAGCTAACTGGGAGGCCCTTATAGAAGAATTACAGCTAATGTAAACTGAAACCACCACATAAGAGAAATTACTTTCATTAATCTGAGTGCAGATACAAAAATCCGAATGAAAAAACACCGAAGCCACAACTTCGGGGGACCAAGCTACCACTAAACCACCCGCAGCATTAATAGCATCAACAAAGAAACAGGAAGAAAGATCAAAACCTAATCCGCGCATACGCCGGGAAACTACTCTACGGCTCGATCGTGTCTCCGAGAAGAACACGAGATCCGGTTTATTCGAACGAACTAAACCAACAGCAGTTTGGAATGTTAGGGATGGTCCAATTCCTCTCACATTCCAGGCGAGAAGCTTCATTTATTCGGGTGGGGCCATTTGAGGCTGGCTTCCTCCACCATATTCATATCATCAAGTTCCTCCACAAATTGTTTCTTAGGGGATGGGGCCTCCTCCACAGAGCCCTCGATGTCCGCAAAGGGACGCTTCACTCCACCTCTTGAGGGGTCCGGCAGATTGGACCCATACTCATTAAGACCAATCTCTTCCCTTCCCTCCTCCGCCGCCATTTCTTGATGCGATTCCCCCAAAGGCCGCGAGAGACGTCCCCCGAGTCCAGTTTCTCCATTGTTTATAGACAGCCCTTTCTCAAACTTTTGGACTACATGTCGGACATGTCCCGCCTGGGCATGGCTCCCTTTTTTCTTCCCTGCCGCCGGACGCCTTTTGATTTCGAAGACTCGGACATCCTCCTCCGACACCGTGCCCTCCGAGTCAACCAAAGTAGCCTTATCCATAGACATAGATGTCTCAGCCGGATGAAAAGCATGGGGGATATCAGAATCCCCCCCAGTATCCGAGCTGATATCAGCATCAATGGGATCGCTAACCATGGGGGGAATCACCCTAAGGGGTACAACATCAATAATAACCCTAGGCTTAGGGTGGCGCACAGGTTGGGGTGGCGGGTTAGGATGTCCCTCCTCTCCCTTTTTTGATGCCAGCCTCTTTGAGGTGGAGGAGGTCCGCCGATCACCCACCTTGTCCTCGCCCAAACGATCCCCACGAACACGATCCGCTAGGCCCCCCGCTTGCCCTGGGTTACTTTCTCCCATCATATTGGCCTTTTCTGCCGGCCTGGGTGGAACCTTGCACCACAAACTCCTCTTCCGATTCCTCCTGGAGCAGAAATCGCCTACGACGAGTTCGATCCTGTGGCGATTCCAAGACAGGGGACCCGCCGGAGGGTTTCGGCAAGTCATCACCCCGTCCCCGTCTCGTCCGCCTATTCCGTCGCTCGGGTCTCGTTCCCCGCCGCGAGAGGCGTGGCCTCCTCTGCTCTCCTGCCTTCCACTCCATGTCAGTAACAGCAGTGGCACCCGGCTGCTCTTCCTTGGCTTGCTGCCCCTTGCGGCCAAGTCCCCCGAGAGTCACTTTGGGGCTCTTGGTCATAGGGAATCTACGCGAGGACTTCTCTCGGCCACTCTTTGGCTCCACCTCCATAAATGGGCGGGTCGAAGTCCCCATCCACAGCGGACTGTGAGCCAAATTCGATCTCTCCGCAGCTGCCACAGGTAGGCTTCCTTCCTCGCCCTCCCTCCTCGCAGTCCATTTTTTGGGTACGTGTACTGTCGGTAGTCCCCTTGCCATGGATCTCTTTGTTGATCCAGACCGTACGAGGATGATATGGACGAATGGTCTCCTCAGCATCAAATAGCTTGTGGCCCAATTTTTTAGTCACCATGTGAGGGCCGAATCTTTCCTTTCCCGAAGGAGGGTCAAATGAACATGTATGGCGAGCATGACCCACCCTTCCGCAATGAAAGCAGAAGCTCGGTAAGTGCTCATACTTGAGGTTGATCCAAAAGCATCCCGTTTCGTCATTCGCCGCCAAGAGTTGGGAGCGAAGAGGTTTTGAGAAGTCAATGATCACCTTCACTTTTATGAAATTGCGGGCCGAGTCGGAGCAGGAGTAGAGACCGACCTCCAGCACCTTCCCAATTTTCGCCTCTGCCATCATGCGGCCGAACTGCGCTGTAAAGCAGTCATCTTGAACCCCCCATAGTTGCACCTTGAAGGGAGCAGCTGCAAGCCCATCAAAAATCTGCTTATTAATTGTAGGGGTCCATGCACGTAGATGTATAATCCTATCCTTGATTACCCAAGGGGATTGCTTCAAAACCCAGCCCTTTGCCGCCTCTGAAGGGAGAACGAACTCATACAGACCCTGGGCCACGATTCTGATCCTGATGCGTCCCCTTCCTTGCCAAGGATTGTTCACCGATTCGCGAAGTTCAGCAACTGTGAACCTATTCTCCGAGAAAAGGCGCCCCAGCACGGTCCTTGATCGTAGCATCTTCTCCGATTGGATATCTTCCAGGGAGAACTCAACGATCTGGTCCTTTGTGACGTGCGACATTGTGGTTTCCTGTAACAAGGGGGTCGAACCAGAGTCACTGATTTGGACAGCAGAAAGAGGGAGGGCGGGCAAGGACCAGGGATAGCAAGAAAAGTTCTGGTGGACTCTAAGGACCACCAACAATTTACTCCGAATGACTAAATCAATCCCACCACAACAGAAACTCCACGTACCTATTGTATCACTAGAGGTGCGCGGGCACGGGAGTTTGTTGATCGCCGAGGTCTGTAGCTGCTCCTGTGAGTTTTTATAATCATCTCTAGGAGACGCCTGAGTTAAATAGGCGGCCGAGTTGTAACAAACTCGAAACAAGGGCAGCCCCATTCGGATTAGGATTCTAGTTTCTCTTGGTTTCTTCTTTTCTTTTTTTAATTTTGTGTTTTTGAAAGCTGCCGACGCAACGGGGTTTCCACGTTGGATACGTACCCTAGTGGGCGTTAATAGTCCTGATCCGGTTCCGTTATTCGACGATCTCGGAAGATTCGGAATCCTAACAGAACTTTTGGTCGACAACCCTAGCGTCCCAACCGACGGCCACGACGGCGGCTCGAGATTCACCGACCGGCAGGTGAAGAAAGATCCAGTCGCGAGAGATTCTTCCAGCGTTCTAAGCGAACTCGCCCCACTCCGGGGTCTAAGTCCCTCCGTCGGAAGTCTCTCCTTGTCTCTATTACTGGTTTTGATTGAATTGCTATGTGGTTTTTTCTTTTGGAGGGGCGAACGTTGGGCCAGAATGTAGCCGATGGCTAGCAACGACGCCGGCAGCCGCCACAGCTGGGCATCTGCCATTGGCCGGGATTGGCTTTGCCTCCGGTAGCTGGGCTGCGAACTCGCCCCACCTTCACCTCGGGGTCTGAGCTCGCCCTTACTGATCGTGCAAGGAGGGCGGCGGTATTCATCGTCGCCATTCACCTCCGGATACTGAGTGGTTTCTTCCACCCACTCTAATTCGCTTGCCGAGGGCAAAATGAATCTCCAGGTTGCCACACGACATTTCTTAGGTTTCTTAATTTGCTGTAGGTGTGGTTCACACACCAAGAAGTCTGGGCGTCTCCGTTTACGAGCTCCATCATGCATCTGCTGCCCGAGCTGAGTAGCGTTTGGGCGAGGTCCCGGAGAGAGGCCACGAGATAATTTCGCCCTCATTAGGTCGCCGGCTGCTTGTCTTCTGCCGTGAGGATCCGATCTTACACCATCTTGATTAGCAACAGCCGTCTGCAAGATCACCAAGAACGACGATAGGAGAAGGCGACCGACGATGCGGTAGACTGCCAGGAGAGAGGCGAGAGCTTCTCGCCACAATTTTTTTTTTTCCGAAGCACCCTGAGATGGACGACGAGTTCTATTGATTGCTTTGGCAATTTGATACGTGTTGAAATTGTATGGATGTATCGATCCCTTTTTTTGGCGGGATTGTGTTACGTAGATGCGCCGTAGGGGCGGAATTCTACGTTCTGGATCTTTACTTCTCCGGACTTTTGGATACGTTGCTCGATGCTCTCGAGTAAAGGATCTCCTTAATGGCGAGAACAACCCCAAAATAGCTACGAATCTACTAAACTGACGAAAGTAATAATCAAAGCAACAAAACATAAATTGGGTTCCAATCTTCTCATACTATTATTCATAGACATTGTCTCTATTTATAGAGTTACACAACCAAATCCCTTTCCTTCTCACCCTAGACTTTAGCCTCTCTCCTTATTCTTTTCCTACTAGAATTCCCTTTCTTCCCTTACAAGAAACATTAATTAAATACTAACACATCTCCTAATCCAACTAGAACGACTATTATAATAATTAATAATAATATTCCCAAATATAGACTTAATACGAACTAATAAGAAAAGATACGCAAGCCCAGTAATTAATGAAATGCTACGATGGCTCGATCTCGTAACATCCCTCCCACCTTAAGCGCGACCTTGCCCTCAAGGTTGGTGAAATGATCTCACTTACTTCAACCGGGATCGATGTAGAAGAACCTTCCCCACCGGTTATTGATGACAATGAGCGAGTGATGACGTAGCTTGCGCTTGCGGTACTTCCAATTGCGCTCGACCACTTCCACAAAGCTCCTATCGTCGCGGTCAACTTCAGCTTCTCCCTCGGTCCTCAGAATGGCATGGACGGTCCATCCAACTCCATCTGTCAAGCTACTCTTACCATGCATTCCTCCACCCTGCTGACCACAAATGGAGTAAAATTGCACAAAATCTCCATCACAACGTACCCCGCGCATGGACTTAAGAGGAAACAAGTAATCATCTTCCAAAAACCATGGTTCATGCAAGCCATGTACAGATGCACAATGATAGACCCTTTTCATGCAATTTTTGTCCTCGTGCCATCGATGTGGGTCTCCTGCAAAAACCAAAGTACTCCAATCCAACACTGGCACTCTCGCGTTGCCTCCACGTCCAGGTTCGAAACTTGATGCTTTCGTCAAATCACCCTTATGCAACGGCCCATATACTTCCCAATTGCAATCGCACATGGAATTGGGAAAGCTTCCACGCTCATGAAAAGTGAAGCTCGTATGCTCCTTGCCCACGTAAATTCCATCACACCCGCAACTTGAACCAAGGCCGAACGGAGCTAGCTCTCGTGATGTTGTGCCCTTCATCCTTTTTGGCTCGGCGTTCATGGCTGGTACGTCCTTGGTGCTCCAAGGAACAGCTGCGGTGATCAAGGAGTCTCCGAGAGGAACCATGATCGGTAGGACTTGATCGCTATGATGTACCCGAGCTGGCATCGTGTCCTCAGGCAAGGTAGACGTAACAATGGCCCCCAAAGTCTCGGCATCTTGCTCACATACACCCAATGATTGCCGCCACGGTTGCCGCTTGCTAACTCGGTTGCCACTCTTCACTTGCTTCTTCCGATACCTCCAATTCATTATGCGGCGGATCCTCATCTTACTTCGATATAGCTGCTCACTTGGCTTGAGACCAAAGTCGGAAGCAACTATGTCCTCTTCTAACCCTAGTTCCAAAACCCCAAGTTGTTTGGCGTTTAGCTCCATGGACGGATCCGTTGGTGATGATGGTTGGGTCACGGAGCTCACAACAAACGGCAACAATTTGCTGGTAGCAACCTGTTGACACCTAAAATTAATTTGGCCGGGATTAAATGCCGCATTAATTAGTCTCAGCATTTAAGTCGATGCCGCGGGTAAAAGATGGTGTCGTTTGGAGTTGAGCGGTGTCGCAGAGAGTTAGAACGGTACCGCGAAACTGAAAAACGGTACCGCAAGGAAGCTCAGCGGTACCGCAACACCGGAAACGACACCGCTGGCCGAAAATAAAAAAAAGGGCCGCGCGTTTAATGAAGGTTGGAGGAGGAGTTTTGATTATTTAATTATTATTTTTTAGTCCTTGTGAGAAGCGGCACCGCGGAGAGTTAAAACGGTACCGCAAGGAAGCTCAGCGGTACCGCGGTACTGGGAACGATACCGAAAATAAAAAAGGGGCGCGCGGTTAGTTGGGTATTGGAAAAGGAGTTTGTTTATAATTAATTATTATTTTTATTCCTTGTTGGAAGGGGAAAATCGGTACCGCGGATTTAAAAACGGTGCCGCGAGAGCCTAGTAAGCGGTACCGATTAATTAAAAATCATGTCGGGCAAGTGACCAAAATTCACCCGGCCCAATGCGAACGCCGACTGCGGCGGTTCCATGGATTAATATTTTTTGGCTATATCACCGGTTTCGTTTAATTCAAAACGGTGCCGCGAGTAAGCTCAACGGTACCGCGGATTAGCAAACGACACTGTTTAAATAAAAAACAATGTCGCAAAAGGGAAAAACAAACGGAGCTGGTTGGGAAAGAAAACGACACCGCAAGGCTGGAAGCGGAGTCATTTAATATTAAAACGATGTCGCGGTAGAATCAAGCGGAGCTGTTTGGGAAAGGAAACGACATCGCGGGATCATGAAAACAACTCACGTAAAGTTCACGCGAAGCAGTTTGAGGAGTGAAGCGGTTGAGACACGTGGGATTTCACAACGGAGCAGTTGAGAAAGCGGTTCCACCAAGCGTGAAGACAACGAAGCAGTTTTTCGAATAAAAGCAGTGGAGCAAGGAGAGAGAAGGGACAACAAAATCAACACAGAAACACATCTGTCAAACTTTACCTTTTTTCTCTGTAACTCCTTCGCGGAGCTCTCCTTCCAGGAAGGATCTCCATAGTTGTAGTCTTAGTCGTAGTCGCGGAGCTCTCCACAGGAATCTCCATAGGAGTAGCGGTAGCGTAGATTCCTCAAAAACTCAAACACCCTCGTTCGAACGTAGTTTGGAGAGGTGCGAACCGTAGTAACGGTCGCGTTGGTTAGAAGTCAGTTGCACCGATCAAATCAACACCGCCCGGTGGATATTTGACGGTCGTCTCGATTTCAGCAATTAGCGGTGCTTCCGATCAAATGGCACCGCAAGAATTTCCACCGCGAAACATCGAATCAACATCGCCGGAAACGAATTCGGCACCGGCGGTGGCATTTGGTTTTTCTGAGGAAACACAACCTTATCGTTGGTAGGCAGTGGGGGAATTGGTGGTGCGACTATCAAAACTGCAGCCAAGTCGGGCGGTGGAGGACTCGGAGCTACGACGGCGGGTGGTGATGTTGTAGGCGCAACGGCGATTGGAGTTGATGTAGTCATACGCGTCAACGGAAGCTCCCAATCCGTAGCAAACGGCAAGGTTGGAGATAAGGTTAACCTCTCCCTAGCAGGGTCAATCGTTGATGACATTGGCGGTGCGGCTTCTAGCATCATCGGCGGTGGGGAAGAAGCTAGGGTTAGCTCTTCCGCGGCGGCCTTGGTTGATGCGATGAGGACGTTGGCGGACGGTGGTGAATTCAGAGCTAAATTTAGCTCGGCGGTGGCGGCAACGATTGGCGGAGAAGTAACGCTCTCCAACTCGGTAGTTGGCAACCTCATGGAGTCGATGCGATCGGGGCAAAACCTCTCCACATATCGGTTCCACGTAGCGACCAATTCTCTTGCTCGAATATCTTCAATTGTCATGGTTTTGCAGTGCCGGAGAACCGGGCTCTGATACCAACTGTTACGTAGATGCGCCATAGGGGTGGAATTCTACGTTCTGGATCTTTACTTCTCCGGACTTTTGGATACGTTGCTCGATGCTCTCGAGTAAAGGATCTCCTTAATGGCGAGAACAACCACAAAATAGCTACGAATCTACTAAACTGAATGAAAGTAATAATCAAAGCAACAAAACATAAATTGGGTTCCAATCTTCTCATACTATTATTCATAGACATTGTCTCTATTTATAGAGTTACACAACCAAATCCCTTTCCTTCTCACCCTAGACTTTAGCCTCTCTCCTTATTCTTTTCCTACTAGAATTCTCTTTCTTCCCTTACAAGAAACATTAATTAAATACTAACACATCTCCTAATCCAACTAGAACGACTATTATAATAATTAATAATAATAATCCCAAATATAGACTTAATACGAACTAATAAGAAAAGATACGCAAGCCCAGTAATTAATGAAATGCTACGATGGCTCGCTCGTAACAGATTGAGCCAGTTTTCTCCTTTCTTGGCGAGAAATGACCAGGGGATTTCTTTGCTAAAATTCTGCTTGCCTTATTCTCATTCACGTTCAGCTTATAAAGCTAAAGAAACCCCAAATAACAAACACCACTAATTCAGCTACCTCTACTGGACTCCTAACAGCACATCCCACATAAGGTGGAAGGTGTTTATTTCCCCTAACTACTTCCTACGACTCATTCAAACTTGCTAACGAATCACTGCAAACAAACAAACCTATCTACTTGGCAAGCTACGTGGAAACCACTTCCTTCCTTCCTTGATTACTCCTGGCGATAACGTGAGCTGGGCTGGCGGACTCGGATCTAACGTGAGATGGGCTGGGCTACATCTCGTCATCACGATAGCGGTGTTGGGCTACGGAACTCGAGCTGAATGATATATGGTTGCATCATTACCACCCCCTGAAAAACGGCATTGTCCTCAAGGCCGAGCTTAATGAAACGATCATCGAAAATGCAGTCTGGACGATGCGCGGAGGACGACAACAGAGATTCTAGACGGCGTGGCTTCGACCTCTTTCGAAACTTCCAGGTTGCAGCTTGACCTCCGTTATTCTTTCTCGCATTGGCTGGAACTCTATGCCCCATAGCTTGATCATCGGCCCGACGGACAATGGGTCCTTCACCCTCACGTGACTTGGTCCATGGACAAAGCAGAGAAAGCCTTCCCCCATAATTATCATATTTGCGCCACGGTAGAGTTAACCTTACGCATTTAATTGAATGGACAAGCAGCGGTTGCCGCCAACCCTTTTGTGACAGTAGCCCAACATTTGCGGCCTGAATTCGTGCTCTTTTTGTAGCCTTCACAACAGCTTTCTTCCTATAGAAATCCATTGCAATGGGACCAGTACCCGGTGGTTGCAGCTGATGTGATCTATGAGAAATGGCCTTGGGGTTTGGCTTCAATCCATAGAGAAGGCCTCCCGTCAATCCACCCATGGTCAGCCAAACGCAACCCTGAATGGTAGGCTCGTCTACGGCACCTAGTCCCGCAAAATTCGAACCAGCCACCGCCATCTTGCATAACTTATCTTCACGACTTCCTTCTTCTCCATTGCGCTCATGGCCACCATCCTCCAACTTCCTTTTCCTTAAATGTTCATGAAACGTCAAATCGAATTGGGATAATTTGTTTTCTCTCACATCCTTTAATCCAGGCTCCCGAGGAATCATCTCTGCTGCCGCCCGATATGCTATTTCTTTGTTGTTGGAGGCGCTCGACAGGGCAGCTCCGAAACCGATGGATAGGCTTGAGACTCCAAATTTCTACATCAACCGGTACAGCCTCACCGGTCAACCCTTGGTCCATCTTTCGAGAGTCGCCTGAAACCCTTTGGCAGACGGAATCAATCCAAAACTACACGTTGGTCTTAGGTGGTGTAGCGATGGTATCATTGATGCCTATGTCACCGGCAACGGGTTCTGGCGAGGAAAGCTCGGTTATCGAAAGCACATTGAGAGAAGTGATATCCTCCCCTATATCGGCGGCATCAACTGTGTTGGATTGCAGCCTTTCAAACGAACTCGAAAAGCTCTCAATCGTTGGCGACGGTGGACCCATGACAACAGCAACAGAAGTGGTAGGTATGGATACCTCTGCCGTGATGACCAGGGGTGGAACAAGTCTTTGTTGCGGAACAATTTTCACGTCTTCCATGGTGGTGAGGGTATCAAGCGGCGGCGGTGCAATGGCAATCGAAGGCGGCACTGTTGTGAGAGACACAGATGACATCGAAGGCGCAGGTGATGCGACACCGGAAAAATCGACATCTTCTTCCTCGACCTCTAACAAATCGGCAGCTTCAACTCGCGGCGGTGGTGCGGTGACTCTATCGTAAGCCGTGATGGCTCTACGACAAGCTGTCATCGCTATATCCAAGGATGTCATCAGTCGATTGATGAGTTCATCTGTTGATGGTTTCTCCGAGCTCATCATGTGATCCAAACACGGATCGACGGCTCTGATACCAAATGATACGTGTTGAAATTGTATGGATGTATCGATCCCTTTTCTTGGCGGGATTGAGCCAGTTTTCTCCTTTCTTGGCGAGAAATGACCAGGGGGTTTCTTTGCTAAAATTCTGCTTGCCTTATTCTCATTCATGTTCAGCTTATAAAGCTAAAGAAACCCCAAATAACAAACACCACTAATCCAGCTACCTCTACTGGACTCCTAACAGCACATCCCACATAAGGTGGAAGGTGTTTATTTCCCCTAACTACTTCCTACGACTCATTCAAACTTGCTAACGACTCACTGCAAACAAACAAACCTATCTACTTGGCAAGCTACGTGGAAACCACTTCCTTCCTTCCTTGATTACTCCTGGCGATAACGTGAGCTGGGCTGGCGGACACGGATCTAATGTGAGATGGGCTGGGCTACATCTCGTCATCACGATAGCGGTGTTGGACTACGGAACTCGAGCTTAACGATATATGGTTGCATCACAATTTAATTTCCTTCCTCTCCTATACTCAATCAATTCCTTATACACATTCTCAAGTTGGCACTCCGATCAAGGGAAGTTGTACACAAGGGGTTCCTGGAATCACACAGCCACCACCGCCGCTCAATTGGTTGCCTTACATGTGAGAATTTAGCTTTTGTGCCAACCCCACAATTTTCATGTTATTTAAGAATAGGCAATTTTAAGATCAAATATTTTGTTTACACTACGAATTTAAGAATATAGTCTATATACAATCAAATAGTCGTAAAAATACTAGTCATGCAAACTTTCTAATATATTTCATCCATCATGCTTCTATCAACTAAATCCTCCGTAATACTACAGTTTCCTCCCTAGTCAATTATTACCATTATAATCAGCAATTCAAACCAAGTTTAGTAGTCATAGCATAAAGGGCGGGTTGAAATTTTCAAAAAAAAAAAATTCAAAATTTCACAACCTTAGACAAAATGGCGGAACACTCATAAATAATCATCCTAGCATATCAAAGCAATCTCACCTCACGGTTTATATTGGAAACTAGATAGGTTGCGGCCTAGCTATGCAACAGCCCGAGGTTGTTTTTATTTGTCTTTCTTGATTAGTCATTTGTGTGTCATTTCGTTTTAATGTGTAAAACGGTGGCTTCTATCACTTATTTACAAAAATAGGTGCATATTGTATGCCTAAAATCATTACTTGTCATCCCTAATCTTATCAAATGAAAAAATGATTAGTAAAATTAGGGATGTCAACATATCGAGTCGGGGGCGGATAGTACACATCCATTATCCTACTAAAAATAGTTCGAGTTTTACCAATACCCATACCTACACATGAATTGGGTACAAAATAAAATCATATCCATATCCAATGTTTCATGTATTCATGGTTATCCATGATTAATAATTTCTTCTTATAACTCTAACCAACATGTCACACATATATTGACATTGCATAAGAAAAGTACGACAATAAATCACTACAAATTAAGAAAATATATTAAACAATACAATTCATAAAACAATTATATATGTATGATGAATATAAAAAAAATTAGAGAA
Organism: Linum tenue; assembly: GCA_946122785.1. NCBI lineage: Eukaryota > Viridiplantae > Streptophyta > Magnoliopsida > Malpighiales > Linaceae > Linum > Linum tenue. The sequence continues at coordinate 26,475,160 of CAMGYJ010000010.1, read as the reverse complement.
ATAACGAATCTTTCGAAACAAAAATATATATGCATAATGCGTACTATCGGATGGGTTTGGGTTAGAGAGTGAGAAGAAAACCATGCACATCCATTACCCACAATATTCGAATCAATTTTACACATACCCACTAAAAATCGTTCGGGTTCACGTTTTACCCTATCCAATTAGTTCGGATCCGAATGAGTATCCACAGTTGTAGATATGTTTGTTATCCCTAATTGTAATAATGATATAGAATTATGAGAAATTCAGAACTCTAGAAGTTCGGAACTCTCAAATTGAGAAACACTTTCAAGAATATGTGCTAAGCCAAATCCCTCATGCAAAAAAATTACAACTAAGGATTATGCAGAAATTGCAAAATACTAAAAAGGGGAAACATAAGCATGAAAAAAGAAAGAGCCAATGAAATTGGGCACATATTAGCAGGATAGAGATAAAGATAGAATTGTAGTACATGATAGCAAAGAGGGTTAGGCAAGCTTTATCTTTATATAATACTAGCCATCCATCGCTCTTTGCCGTGGATGATAAAAAGTATTTTGGAAATTTTTTTTTGTGTATAATTGGAGTTGGCAAATTAACCAAATAAACAATATTTTTAACTTTGATATGGAATAGTATAGGTTTATTCATTTATATTCATTACACTCACGCCTTCAAATCCCATAGTGGAAAATGACGACTTTCTAATAAGTAATAACCATATATATTTATTTTTAATTAGACTTGACATTGAGCTGAAAAAATTAGTGGTTCCTGGTTCAATTATTAATTCTCTAGACTGTTGACCGGTCGTGTATGGACCCGTTCATACTTATGATTAGAATACATAAAAATAGTATACTAATTAGGGTTAGACGAAGATGGCAAAGAAAGAAATAAAGAAAGGGTTATTGAAGGCAAGTGAAAATGAAACGAAAAGGAAGTAGATGATGGAAAGATTTTGACCAATTCTTTTAGTTGGTCGTCAATACAACAATCAATCCTTTTCACCGTAACAATTTATTGACACTTGCTTTTGTAGATGTCGCATATTCTGTTACAAGTAGTTAGTAGACGTTTTTTTAGTACCCCGCAAATGTACTAAATGAATTTACAAATTTGCTCTTGCAATATTTTAGAGTCGTCTCTCTTTTATCATTTATTTAATGTTTCACATAATGAGAAAATATAAAATGGTCGAATCTTCTCCTGTAGTTGAGTGATACAACATCTGGTATGGTACAAACTAAATTTATACTTTTATGTTATGGTGGATTGGATTCATAGATTGGTTCAAAAGGACAGGTAGATTGGATTCATCGATTCAACTGAAATTTAAATATTGGACCAATATGTAAATTTAAAAAATTATAAGTACGAAAATCTCATCAAATTTAGATAACAAAACATAATTGTTTAATCATTTTACATTAAAATTAAATTTGGGTATCAAAATATAAAATGTACATTATAGTGACTAATTTGTAATTTGTTAGGCAGTGACTAATATGTAATTTGTTTGGTAACATTAACCAAACTTCAGGTTTATATATATTAAATTTAGGGTATCAAAATATAAAATGTGCATTATAGTGACTAATTTGTAATTTGTTAGGCAGTGACTAATATGTAATTTGTTTGGTAACCGTAACCAAACTTTAGGTTTATATATATTAATAATTTTCCTCAAATGAAATAGAAGGGAATAGGGAAAGGAACAATGAAATGCCTTTTAGAGGACACCATTCAAATGATTCTTAGATTCGAGTGGCTAACACCAATCATTAGAACAAAATAAAAAGCAACCACCAAAATGGAGAAAATCAAACAACTAAATGGAGAGAGGGGCTTCGATTATTGATTGATACCTAAGTACAAAGCTTTGGGGTTTCCTTTATATAAAATAAATGAAACTATTGTAACAATTAAAATTATGACAGTATCAATAAATTTCTCGACCAACTAGGACAAAAGACTGATTCTCGAGTAATGCTTTTGCCAAGTAATATGTGGCCCTTGTAAATTCAGGTCTTGACATGGTTGAAATGAAAACAATACTTATAGTTCGAATTAATCGAAAACATAACATTTAAATCTTCACTTGAACAATTTTCTCAATGCAATGAACTATCTCTGTTCTCCTCTAGTAATAAAATGTGGCCAAAACATTAACCAAATGAAGACTACTTTCGATGCTGCAAAAGATAGATAAATTATTGCCTATATGTATTATCTTTTAATTTTATTTTTCAATCCCGAAAAGAACACCCAATTTCTAAACAAATGCACTATCAATGTAGTCAAAATCTCGATTTTAAGTAAAATCGAAATGAGGTAGAATCGGAATCATAGAATTTTTTTTTTTTTTGACAAAAGGTAATCATATATTGATTGGAACAAAAAGATAGTTACATCCTGGAATTCAGCCAAGTCTGAAAATCAAAGAAGCGACACGTAGTCAGGTACGAAGACAATGCCTTTCTAGCTATCAAATGAGCTACCATATTTCTACTCAGATCTACAAATCGCATACTGAAGCCCGTATTCAAAGCGAAAGTACGCACAATCTATTCTAGAATAGTCCCCATCCGATTATCTCGCACATCTGCCCGGCTGACCTTATAAATTACCACTTTGGCATCTCCTTGAAATCTCATCTCCGAAAAGCCCTGCCCCAAATACCAAGTGACAGCCTCCCGGAGGACAAGTAACTCCACCACCATTGGATCATCAATAAGAGGAAACTGGACCCAGTAGCCTAAAGGACCTCCCTAGCAGGATTGAGGATAACCATCCCTCCTGCTGAATGCAACACATTCCTTACTGCCCCATCCCACATACACATAGGCACACTTAGCCCATCTGGATCCACGGGGGGAGGCAGTGGACTGGACAGTGAGAGGGGTTGTTCAACCGGTAGACGGATCCATTCCCAAACCTGCTGATTATACTACCTCATCAAGGCGGGGATCCTGAACTGTTTACCTTCAAAGACAACCCGGTTCCGAGATCTCCATATCCTCCAAAGGACAGCAATCACCACCATGAACTTGGAAGGTTGATGTATAAAAGACAACAACTTCTTTAGAAAGAGAGGGAACATAAGAAGAGGCAAACCTTGGCCAAGATACTCTAACCCAGAATGGTCCCAAATGGCACAGGCGACAGGGCAATCCAGGAACATATGTTTCATTATCTCAAAATCAGCCCAACACACTGGACATCTTGGGAGAATCGCAATCTTTTTTTCAGTAACGGCTTCTGTCATCGGTAGAATTCTATTAAAGATTTTCCAAACAAACACCTTCAGCTTCGTTGGAATGTTAGCCTCCCACAACCGGATCCACCTAGGCTTATCCATCTAGCTAGCAAGGGATCTCCAATGGTCACTTTGTTGATCAAGGAGGACCGCAAAGTGATATGCCGATTTAACTGTGAAAACACCATTAGTAGCCGCATGCCAGATTAATCGGTCCTCAATGTTCTGCCGAGGAAGGGGCATGGCCTTAATTGCTTGACAGGTAAGGGGATCAAACCACTGAGTGAGCTTGAGATTGAACCAGCGCCCCTCCCCAGGACAGAGAACTTCAGACACCTTCGGATCCCCCCCCCCCTTCCGAAAGTACACGAGGGTTATACACTAGGTGACGAGGATGCTGCCGTGGGATCCAGTTCGAATTAAGCATAGGTGTCGTCTGACCATTACCAATTTGCCAAAGCAACCCCTTGGTTAACAACTATCGTCCAAATAGGATGCTCTGCCACCCCCAAGAAGGACGGGAACGAGCCATAGTCGTGAGGAAGGACCCATTAGGACAAATACTTCCCTTTAAAAACCTGGGCTAAGAAGGATTGAGGTTCATTCAGGATTCGCCATTCAATTTTAGCCAATAAAGCCTTATTAAAATGCTCGAATCGACGAAAACCCATCCCCCCCCCCCCCTCGTGTTTACTCCTGCACAAATTGTGCCAGGATACCCAGCGAATCCTAGAATGCCCGTCCTCCACACCCCACCAGAATCTAGCCACATGCTTGTCCAGGAGACGACAAAGAGACAGAGGAAGCCTAAAACAGGACATAACATGTAATGGCAGAGCTAAAGCAACATACTTAATCAAAGTCTCTTTAGTTGCCCAAGACAAAGTCCTGCGCTTCCATCGTAGATTATAATCATAAGATTTTAATGTTCATATTAAAATAAACACTTAAAAACCATGTAGTAATAAAAATGAATATCCTGAATAACAATCAACAACATATAACATAATTACTTCCCAAGATAAGTTTGTTTGCTAAATAAACACAACTAAATCCATATATTTATACTTGTACATAATATAAACACACAAATAATCAACCTAAAACCTCGTAGAAAATCACATAAGATCTTTAGGATCAACATTAACATCACTTACACATCATCATCCTCACCCTCACCCTCACTTTCATCATTGTCTATTTACTTGAAGACTAATATCATTACTCTTAGGATCACTTGAACTACTTTCACCATTAACCATATTCCATTGATCACCATCATCTGGCAAAGATAACTCGTTGATTGATGCATTCCCTTCTTAATTGATAAAAAGTCGTGGATTAGTGGTGCTGAAGGATTGGGAGATGAACGAAAGCTTGCAATGGAATGGAGATTTGGATTATTGTGAGGGTGGTGGCTTGTGGGAACAAACTACAAGCTAATTGGGAGCGTGGAAACATCGTTGATGGAAGGAGTTGGGCGTCGACGTGCGAAAGAGGAAGATACGAGGAAGAGAATGAAAATAAACCGAGGGTTGTCTATCGGGTTAGGGTTGTGTTGTCTATTATGTTGGGTGGGGTTAAGTAAACTTGACTTGATTCATGGGCAGAACCCGACTTGACTGACCTAATTTTGCTTCGGTTCATATGAACCTTGAAATCGTACAAAATTCATACAAATCGTAGATTTTAAGGATTTCAATGTTTTAAATCGGAATTTTATGAGATTTTAAGGTTCAAAGATTTTACAATAAAATCGAGATTTTGACTACATTGTGCACTGCAAGTATAAAAATTACTATGAGCTTCTTTTTCCAAAAGAAAACTAGTTGAACTTCTATTTAATTCTTATCCTCACAATATACATAGAACTTTGTACAAGAAAAGAGAAATAGAATACACCATTAAAATATTCTGTTGAACAATTTTCTCAATGCAATGAACTACCTCTGTTCTCATCTAGTAATAAATTTTGGCCAAAACATTAACTAAATGAAGACTACTTTCGATGCTGCAAAAGATAGATAAATTATTGCCTATATATTTTATGGGTAAATGCCACATTTGGTCACTGTGGATTACTAAATCGTATCATGTTTAGTCACTAAAAAAATAATATTAATTTTGGTCACTCAAATTACTTAAACGGGTGACATTTAGTCACTCTCCGTTACTCTCCGTCCAACTCCGTTAAAAGACTACGTTATGTGCTGACATGGCTAACAAGAGCGCCTAATCGGCATCGTTTTGGGTCAGAAATGGTCACACCCGACCCGCCACATCACTAAATCCACCATGTCATACCCTCAACCCAACCCATAAACCGAACCCGACCCACTTAACAAAACAAACCCGCCATCTCTCTCCTCCACCCTCATCTCCCAATTCCCTTCCTCAGCAAGCTCGAGATTCATCAAAATGGTTGAAAACTTCCCCGCAAAACCCAACCCCTCTCATCCTCTCGCACCACTTCTCCTTCCTCTCCGGGTAAACCTCAACCCTCCGGCCGGCTCCACCGCTTACTCTGCTCTCTAGGCCTGAAAAATCCGCTTCGTTGACCCTTTTGGCGTCCTCGCCACCTGGGTCAGCCAGTATATCTGCTCCTATAAGAGAATCTTCTGCAAACAACAATCCCCCTCTTCTTCTTCCACCCCCACAGTTACCAGAATAGATCTCAACTGCGCCAATCTCCAAGGAAGGGCTTTCCCTCTTCACCGATTTTGACTCTCCTCCACCTCAATTCCAACAGATTCCAAGGCTTTGTCCCGGAGACATTCTGTGACCTAATTTCCCTCCACGAATTAGACCTCAACAACAACCAATTCCCCGACGAGTTCCCTCCTCCGTCCTCGACATCCCCAATCTTGTATACCTCGACTTCCGATTCAACTCCTTCTCGGGTCCAATCCCCGATGCCCTCTTCGACAAACGCCACAACGCCATCTTCCTCAACAACAACCAATTCGACGGTGAAATCTCGGACAATCTCGGCAAGTCCCCGGCCTCCGTCATCAATTTGGGCTACAACAAGTTCACCGGACAGATCCCCTTAAGCCTAGGATTCATGAACTCGAGACTCAAAGAGATTCTCTTCCTCAACAATCAGCTCACGGGGTGCGTCCCAGAAGGAATCGGGATCTTCTCCCATATGCAGGTTTTCGACGTGAGCTTCAATTTGCTTATGGGTCATTTGCCCGAGATCGAAGATCTGAACTTGGCACATAATGAGTATTCTGGGCCGGTCCGTCCCGGAGCTGGTTTGCTCGCTGCGGAGCTTGGTTAACTTGACGGTGGTGTACAATTTCTTTTTCTAGGTTTAGTCAGGACTTAGGAGGGATATGCAGCGGCCGCAGTCGGAGTGCTCGTTGGTGCCCGACAGTGGGTAGAGTTGTTCGAGGATTCTGACGGCCCAGCTGCTAGTTTGTGGATTTGGGGAAAGTAGGAGGTGGGAGGAAGGAGGAAGAAGGGTCGGGCCGGGTCAAAGGGTTTGGGTTGGGTTGATTTTAATGACGTGATGGGTTTTAATGACGTGTCGGGTCGGGTTTTATTTGTGCTGTGTTAGATCCGGCTGATTAAGAGATTTCGTTGGCCATGTCAGCACTTAACGGACTTCACTAACGGAGTTGGATGGAGACTAACGGAGGGTGACCAAGCATGAAATGTTTTACCAAACTTAATGACCATTATTGATATTAATTTTTTCTAGTGACTAAACATGACACTTTTTAGTATATCCAGTGACCAAACTTGGAAATTACCATATGTTTTATGTTTTACTTCTATTTTTTTCAATCCCAAAAAGAACACCCAATTTCTAAACAAATGTGCTGCAAGTATAAAAATTAGGGTTAATATATTTGTATGGCCTGAACTTTTCACATAATAAACATCCTGGCCAATCTTTTCGATCTATAACATCGTGGCCTGAACTATACACCAAAGTAACGAAATTGGCCAAACCCGAAAATTGACCGTTATCTTTGACGGCAAACGCGTTGACTAACTGTCAACGAGACACGTCACCGCCAAGTCATCACCTTTCACTTAAATTTTTTTATATTTTCCACCTATTACTATTTATTTTTCTCATTTTGAATAAAAAAATTGAAAAATGAATTTTTGGTCCCCTTTATTTTGTTCAATTTTCAATTTTTTTATTTAAAATGAAAAAATAGTAATAGGTGGAAAATATAAAAATTTCTAAGTGAAAGGTGTTGACTTGGCTGTGACGTGGCGCGTTGACCGTCAAAGATAACAGTCAATTTTCGGGTTTGGCCAATTTCGTTAATTTGGTGTATAGTTCAGGCCATGATGTTATAGATCGAAAAGATTGGCTAGGATGTTTATTATGTGAAAAGTTCAGGCCATACAAATATATGAACCCTAAAAATTACTATGAGCTTTTTTCTCCAAAAGAAAACTAGTTGAACTTCTATTCAATCTGATCCTCACAGTATATGTAGAAGTTTGCACAAGATAAGAGAAATAGAACAAATCATTTTAAACATGCGGTCTTGTTTGCCACGTCAGCGCTTAACGGACTTCACTAACGAAGTTGGACGGAAACTGACAGAGGGTGACCAAATATGACATGTTATACCAAACTTAGTGGCCATTATTGATATTAATTTTTTCTAGTGACTAAACATGACACTTTTTAGTATACCCAGTGACCAAACTAGGAATTTACCCTATGTTTTATCTTTTACTTCTATTTTTTCAATCCCGAAAAAGAGCACCCAATTTCTAAACAAATCTACTGCAAGTATAAAAATTACTGAATCGCTATTTGTCGCCCTAAATTCAAATTTTATCGACCTAAAATGTACTAAATTGACATTTTTATCCCTTCCTAAATCAAACAATTACCGAGAAACTAATTACTTTGTTCTCCTTTCCAATTTTTTCGGTAATTGTTTATTCTCCTTTCTTGTTAAGAAAAGGAAACAACAAATTATGTTAATCCAGTAGCTTTATCTTCATCTCTCTCCCACTCGAAGAAAAAGCTTCTTCTTCCTGGAAATGGCAGCTCCACGGTTCACGCTCCACTCCCACCCATCGTCGGTGAATAGGGGATTTTTTTTTTCTTTTACCACGACTAAACGAAAATAGAAGAAAGCGAGTACAGCAGCGGCAACAACAAATGCAACAGCGGCAGCCGCTAATAGGACAGCGATAAAAGAAAAAGTTGTCCCACGCCGTCGTGAAAACCAACGTACCCGAGGACGATCCGCCGACCCCTGGTTGTTCCCGAGCACGATCCGCTGCCTGAAGGAAGAAGAAGACGCGCACAGCAGGAGTTTCTTATTTTTTTGTTGTTCGGTTTCCTAAGTTGTCGCTCGCAGCCGGTGATGGCTTATCAATCCGTCAGTTTTTTTTATAAAAAAAACTATCCTGAATGTGAATATGTCTTGGAGGGGTAATTGCAAATGTAATTGTGAAATAAGGATATTAAAGTAAATTTAATATAATTAGGGCGACGAATAAGGATTTTTAGGGCGAAGAATAACAATCCCCAAAAATTACTATGAGCTTTTTTCCAAAGGCAAAATACATTTGTGTAGCCAAAATTTTGACGATTTTGTCAAATATAGCCACTTTTGACAAAATACCAAAAATAGCCAAAATTTTGAAAGTTTCATGACAAATATAGCCATTTCCGTTACAAAATTTAACACCGTTAGTGACGCCGTTAATTATATTAACGGTACGCTAACTGGGCTGCCAACTCACCAGACACTCATCGTGGTGTTCTTCTCCTCCCTAGTCGTCGGTCAATAGATCCGACCGCAACAATGCTAATCAACCAAAAAGAATTGGGATCTGCCTTTCCAAGTGACGGCGACAGATGCAATAAATGATTAGGCAACGATTACGACGATGAGAGAGATGGCTGCGAGAAGAATAAGAGCTCCGATGAATCCGCTTCAGCCCTGCCGCCCAGCTTCAGGCCCGACGAATCCGCTTCAGCTCCGACGCCCAGCTTCCTCCCTCTTTGGATTTCCACCCCTTCAATGGCGGCTCCCACAAAAAAACCTAAACCCACAAAAACAAGTCTCCCAGAACCCTTCTTTTCTATTTTAGTAAACCGAGAAAAACACCAAACCCAAATCTCAGTGGAGATTGTATAGAGAATAACTCCAGATTCGTCGGCGAGGGGGAGAGAAGAAGAATACGAGTATTTGGGGGAAAATAAAAGCGATTTCCTGACTTCTCCCCAACTCGTCTGCGACTGCTCCATGTTCTGCTGCTTTTAGATTCTTCGTTCTTGTTCGTCTGACACTGGCCCCCTCACCTGTGGCGAACCTCAAAATCGGGGATGAGAGAGAAGTGGGTGGGGATCGCTGAAGATGGTGTGGCAGTGAAGTCGGAGCTGGTGTTGGTGGAGGCATAGACGATTAATGGTGGCGGAAGCAGAGATGATTTTGGACGAAAGGCGACGGAGGTTGTGGTCGTGGGATTTGCCAGCGGAGAAGAGCTCTTCCGCCTCTTCGTCGTAATAGGGAGAATGGGAAAGTGAGAAGGGACTCGTCGCTTCCTCATAAAATTCCTTAATTTTTTGTTTTTTTAATCCACGTGGGTAATACGTACAAGACAAAAATTGCCAGATCAGACTATCCGTTAGTCCAGTCAGCACGTTAACTCACACCGTCAAAGAATTGGACGGAAATGGCTATTTTTGGTATTTCGCCAAAAGTGGCTATATTTGACCAAATCATCAAAGTTTTGGCTACATAAGTGTATTTTGCCATTTCCAAAAGAAATCTAGTTGAACTTCTGTTCAATTCTGATTATTGTAGAACTTTGCACAAGAGAAGAGAAATAGAACAAAACATTTTAAATATGCAATTATGTTTGCCACGTCAGCGCTTAACGGACTTCGCTAACAGAGTTGGATGAAAACTAATGGAGGGTGACCAAACATGACATGTTTTACCAAACTTAGTGATAATTATTAATATTAATTTTTTCCAGTGACTAAACATAACACTCTTTAGTATACCCAGTGATCAAATTTGGAATTTACCGTAGCTGAACTTTTCAGTTAATTCTCATCCTAAAAAAAAGGACATTTAAACATGCGGTGAGCGTGGATCGAACACGCGACCTTCAGATCTTCAGTCTGACGCTCTCCCAACTGAGCTATCCCCGCTACTTGTTATACGTTTTGCTCCTTTTTCCAGTCTAATAATTTCGTCAAAACCACACTAAGCTGCTTCAGCAAACCCGATTGACAAGTTCTCATAGTCGAACACAGTGTGGTAACGTCCCATGAAAACATCTCCCAAAATCCTAACACACATCAACATGGAACAATAGAAAGTATTATTGTGGTATAGAGATATAGGAAATCTTCTACACATGCTAAACAGCTCATCCAACACTATGGTGCCAACAATTGCGTGTGATGATCATTTGAAAAGCTATGTACATGATTTGCAGCCATAAGAAAATGGTAACAATAACCCCATAAAAAACGTGGTAGATAGTAAAGTAAAATCAAAGCATAGAGCCCAAGGTAAATTTACCACAGAGGGCCGCGAGGAGGTGGCATATCAAATGCAGAGAACCCACTGATGCATTGAGCAGCAATTCCATTCCCCACTTTAAGAATGTACTGATATCCACCACAAGTCACATAGTTACAATCGGAAATTTATTTAAGTCAAATAATTACTCCAATGATCCTAGAGATTGTGTGTATAGCATACCTCTTCTGGTGCAAGATTGAAACCCTTGCCACCAATCGTGAACGAGATAACAGGCATGGAAGAAAGACTACTACACTCGACGGCTGATTGTCCATTAGGACTGGGAAGCCTTTCACAAAGCTGTTAATCAATAAAATGAAGGAAACATGTGTTCAAAGAAAAAGATAGCAACGAACGATATGCATGGGGAGAAGGAAGGCCATTTGGCTGAATACATGGGCGAACAACACAGTTTTACTTGCCTTATTTACGTATGTAAGAATCTGTTCTACTGTTTCATTTAACTTCAGCCGATTTTCAATCCACACGACCGCCATCTCACAAGCAGTGCACAGGGCATTGTCCACTGGTGCGTCTGTACTCTGACCCACCACAGTCTTAATGCCCATACTACAAGGAAACAGCTTATGTAATCAGTATTAAGCATAATGGTGAATATATGATCATCTTGGATGCTATACAGCAAACCTTACCTAACACTATGATACCCATTAGAGAAGCAAATGCCAATTTGGGAGCAGACTTGTTTTGGCAGTACCTGCAGAAGAAAAAGGTCAGAAATGCATATGTAGACAGTGGGAAGAGTGAAGCTACTGTTGGAAAAGAAGGAAATGAGATGATCATTACATCAGCTAAGAGCAATTCCAGTATGGTTTTCCCATAGAGTGACACAACTGTCTTGCATTCTTGACTGACAACGCCAGAAGCCCCAATAGCATGGTTGATTTGAGCAATCACAGTCTGCACAAAATAAGGGGATCCTTGTATCTCGAGTGACTAAACAATTTAAATGCTCAACTATTCAAATTGCTTGTACAACGCCATTACCGTTGGGCCAGCCAACAAGGAAGTACCAGAATCAGCAATTGCCTTGCAGCCACCAGCACAAAAGCCTGAAACAGTAAGGCTGAAAGTTCAGAAAAATGAAATTCGAGTCTTTCAGTAATATGGAGGTTCAGGAGTTCAGATAACATACCAGTAGATTCAGAACTTATTAACACGTCGCCCATATCGAACTAGAAATCCAAAAATTTACAAAACTTGGTCAGGAAAGAAAATTAAGAATATGAAACATGGAATATTCTCAAAAGCAAAATTGGAACCTAATCGCCAACCTGCCAATACCCTTTCTGAGTAACAGGAACATAGGTATGCTTTCCCTTGTAATGACTAGGATCAGCCCCACCAAACACAATCTCTCCTCCTTCTTCACCTTCAACATTACGGTTCAACCAAAACGAAAAAACAGGTTTCTTTACAAGACCTTGATTAACCATGTTATACCTGCAAGAAGAACCCTGTAATGATCACTCACATCAAAGGAAAGGTATAATCTAAGTAAATCAAAGCAAATCAATACCACACGGGAACAGCATTTCCGACTGAAATCTCTTGAAATCCAAGCCCAAGGATGCCGTCGAACTTTGCAGCCAAGAATGTGATGCCTGGCTCTTTTGTTGCCTCGATAAAATCCTGCACACAACCAAATGAACCATAATCTCAAACACCAATCCTAACTCCAGACCCATCAAACTGCACTTTTTTTTTTTATCATACTTCTACCTGATCCTCCACAACAAGATGGCCGACTTTGACACTGTCCTGGCTAAAGAAACCAGAAAGTGAACCACTTCCATAGTTGATTGCGGCAGAAGTACCTGGATCAACAAGAACAATTCCACAATCAGAAGACATCCCAGTTTCCCTAGACTGCAGAAAAGCAAACAAAATCCGTACCGTTCTCCTTATACGTGCTTGAATGACTTGATTTGTACCTAGAATGAAGAAAGCAAGCGAGCTGCAATTGAAACCCAAAATGGAAAACCCTTTCTATCTCAGTCTTTAACAACCCACACGAAAGTTTTGTTCCTTTCTACAGTTTATCAACAAGCAAGGGAACAATCAAAACGGCAGAGACACTCACCGAGAAGTAACATTTTGAAGAAGGAACCCAAAGATTGGAACTTCCAGTGTCGAAGATTACAGTGAAGGTTTGAGGAGGAGACCCAACTCCAATTTCGCCATAATACTGAGCATCCAAATAGTTCTTCAGTGTAATTACATCAGCCCCATCACTATATCCTCCAGGACCAAATTTGTACTTGTTGAGCAGCGGAGAGGCTTCTAGAGGGGCAGTTGAAACAGACAAGTCAGCAATTTGGTCAAATTTCCTCTTCTTCACCGGAATCCTGACGAAACCATCGCTGCTCCAACAAGAAATTAGTGATGGAAGTATCAAGACAAGAAAAATCCAAGCAGCTGGTAATTTCATATCGGTGCTTCTGCGAAACTGGGAAGAAGATGAGAGTGGGAAAAAGGTGCGAACTTTGGATTTTGGAGTGAGAAGGGGAAGAAAGGAGGGGAAGCTGAGTAGACAATAGACACTATTAGACAGGGACAAGGATGGGGTAAGAAATTTCGTTGGGATGGAACGAGGGCGAGAAAGTTAATCTGCTAACTTGAAGATTCGTTAGCAGATACCAAAGTTGTCAAACCGGTTTATGTCGGTGTACCGATTTCACAAATGAAATGGTTCAATCGTGGTATAACCAGTATAAATACCGGTTTATGCCGGTTTAAGAAAATATGTATATAAAATAATAAAACATTCATAAAAAAAATATAAACCCTAATTTATATCCCCAATCCGCCACCGCCCCAACACTAGGCTCGCAGAAGCACCACCCATCAACCCTTCCTCATTTACCCTTTTACATAGAATGTCATGCCCAACCAAACCCTCCCAATTTTCATCTATTTTTGGCTACCCTCAACAGAGATTATCTACAAACAGATTGCAGAGGGAGGAAGATGCGGTGGCGTCGCCTGGAGGAAGATGCGCCAGGAGGAAGATGACATGGAATTGGTAGCTTCGCCGGAGGAAGATGTGGTGGCCGGTGGCGTCACCAGAGGAAGACGCGCCGGGAGGAAGTGGCGTCGGGAGAAAGAGTTGCTCGAGCAAGACCTTGTGATGAGGCGAAGAAGACTAGGGATCGAGGATGGGTCTTGGGAGTTGGGAGCTCGCCTGCAAAATCCCGGAAAAAATCCCAAACTACACACGTTATTAAAAAATATTCCCAAAATACATACGTTATAAAAAAAATTCTCAATCTACACATGTTTGGGCTTCACCGCGGCTGTCAACCGCAGTGAATAACATCACCGTGGCCGTCAAAAGCGATGAACACTTCACCGTCACGATCGGAAACGGGGAATACTTACTCGCCATTCACCGTGGGTGTTCCACGCGGTGATGGCCTAACCCAAATTAATAAGCTAACAGCGGTCGTAATAATCATCAGCCTTTTCTGAACAACCAATTTAACTTGATGATGGCGGATGCAACTTAACTGGATTGTATATATATATATATATATATATATATGGGTGATTCTATCGTACCTTGGGTAAAATCCAGGGTACGACATACCTTGACTTGGAAAATGCTATCTAGACCTCGAATTGACAGGAGTTTGACATCTGGTACTATTTCCAAACCCTTAAAGATTAAAATCTAGGTCTTAATTCTATAAATCTCAGACACTAATATCAATTTAATTAGAAATAACAATCGACGGTTATGATTCGTCGAAATATATGCAACAAATTACATGCAAAATCTTAGGGGTTAGGCTATATGATTTAGAAAACTAAGACCTAGGGTTCACTTATCAAGGGTTAGGGTATAGTATCATGCCTAAAAATCCGATTAATTCGAGGTCTAGATAGCGTTTTCCAAGTCAAGGTATGTCGTACCCTAGAGTTTACCCAAGGTACGCTAGAAGTCACCATATATATGGGGAGTTCTACGGTACCCAGGGTAAAATCCGAGGTACCGCATACCTTGAGTAAAAAAACGCTATCCTAAACTTGAATTGACTAATCTTTCGGACATGATACTATACTCTAACCCTTAAAGATCAAAATCTAAGTCTTAATTCTCTAAATCTTATATCCCAAGATCAATTTAATTAGAAACAATAATCGACGGTTATGATTCGTCCAAATATAGGCAAAAAAATTAATGCACCATCTTAGGGTTTATAGTTTATGATTTAGATAATTAGGACCTAGGGTTCACTCATTAAGGGTTAGGGTATAGTATCATGCCCAAAAATCCTGCTAATTCGAGGTCTAGATAGCGTTTTCATACTCAAGGTATGCGGTACCCCGGATTTCACCCGGGGTACCGTAGAAGGCACCATATATATATATATATATATATATATATATATATATATATATATATATATATATATATATATATATATATATATGATGCTAGCAAGTAATTATAGATAATTGGCCCCGATCACCTCTGCATGCAATTCCTTTCTTCGCAATCCTCCGCCGTAAGCGCCTTCATTAGTGGCAGTCGGCAGGAGGAGTTCGCTCTCCGATGCCCATCTCGGGTGAGCACCACCGCCACCAGCAGCAATTACAACACAACGACAACCAGAGGCAACGTGAGCTGTCCGGCCTACTTCCGGTGGATCCACACGGTCAAGCCTTTCGCTTACAGCACTACAGCTGGGCCCACAGCAGCCCCTTCGCCCTCAGCTAATGATTATTACGGCGACTATTAGCTTATTAATTTGGGTTAGGCCATCACCGCGTGGAACATCCGCGGTGAATGGCGAATAATTATTCACCGTTTCCGATCGTGGCGGTGGAGCGTTCATCGCTTTTGACGGCCGCGGTGATGTTATTCACTGCGGTTGACAGCCGCGGTGAAGCCCAAACATGTGTAGATTGGGAAATTTTTTTATAACGTATGTATTTTGGGAATATTTTTTAATAACGTATGTAGTTTGGGATTTTTTCCCAAAATCCCTAAGTGCAGCCTAATCCATTTTGACAGAACGACGGCGGATTGCTTATCAGGCCGGCATTTTCTATTCCGGTTGAACCACCGGCATTCCGGGTTTTGACCGGGTTGGACCGGTATTGACCGGAATTGACCAGAGGGTTATGCCGGTGGTATTCCAGCCGGTTTCATCACCGGCACCGGTTGAACCAGGTTCAACCGGCCGGCATACCAATGGCATGACAACCATAGCAGATACTAACTAATATTCAAATTATATGAACTAATTTTCAAGTACTAAAGTATCTAGAGAGCACAGACTAGTATTCAAAGTTTGCTAATAGATATCCACCATGAATCAACTATTATCCCAAATTCACAACCTAATATCTAGACAACACAGATTAGTATCCAAACAGCACATAATTAGTATCCAGATAACACATAAGAGTATCCAGATAACACATAAGAGTATTCATATTGAATACTAGTTGGTTGATTGTGGATATTAGTTGGTATTTGCTATCTGGATACTAGTTTGTGATGTTTTGAATACTAGTTTGTGATATCTAAATACTTAGCAGACTTGAATATTAGTTCATACATTTTGAATATTAGTTAGTATATACTAACGAATTTTCAAGTTAACAGATTAACTAGGCTGAACGAGGGACGGGAAGCAGAAAAGCGACAAAGGGAGGAATCGGGTGCAGGTTAGTGTAGTGTTAGGTAATTAGGAGCCCTTCATTTAGGATTGTTGGCTGGTTGCTGCCATCCAACAACAACAACCTTGAAATGCTTCTTAATAGAACCAAGGGTTATACTTAATAGTTATTAGTTAATACCTTAGTTTAGCCCGAATTATAGACAAACTTTCTATTTTGAACAGTGATATCAGAAATTGCTATTTTGGTCTAAACTATGTAGCATATATTCTTATTTGGCCTGGAGGCAGGTTTGATCGCCAAATTAGACGGTCAACCGAGTTGACCACTAGTCAAGGTCCAGCTCACTTGCCCCGTCAGCTACCAGGGAATATTTTTTTTTTAATTTTTGTATTTAGTTTACTTTCTAATAATAAAAATAATAAAAAATAATAATTTAAAGAACTCCCCATTTATACCCTCCCCCCTCTCACCTTAATCGGGGGAAAACTTCCCTCACCCTTCCAAACTCATCTTCTTCCCTGAAACTCTATCCCTTCTCCGATGAGCTGCCGCCGCAATTGGAGAAAGAAAAATTGTGCTCTTGCATCCTACTCCTCCTCTTACTCTCTGAACCCAATTCCCTCGCCTCCTTTCTTCCATCTCACCAACACTCTTCTTACTTTATATCACTGCCTCGAGCAACAATGTCGAGGCGAGCTGGTAGAATCAGCAACCAAGCTTCAGCCTCTTTCGGTTCGTCAAACACAGCGAAGGTAAGATGTGAATGCCACAATGCTCCCTGCGATGCGAATACTTATAGCACAGAGGATAATCCTGGAAGAAAATTCTATTTCTGCCTGTTTTGAAAGATGGAACGGAAAATTGTCGTTTTTTTGCTGGGTCGATGGTACATCTCAAAGTGATAGTGATTGTATGGTTGATGAATAATGGAGGAGAATGAGCAGCTGAAGTTGAAATTGGAGCCACTTGAAGGGCGGCTTCGTAAGGCAGAAGAGAAGGCAAAAAAGAGGAAACAAGAGAAATTGGCGATGCTTGAGGATTTTACGGAGGCTACTAAGATTAGTGCAGCTAGTTTTATGAAATTGCAAAGTATGCGAAAGAAATTTTGTGCACTACAAAGTCGGATGATCGGGTGTGTTGTCTTTGTAGCCATAGGCCTTATTGTAATGGTGTTAGTTCAATTGTGAGTGACGATTGTGGGTTCATTTGCAAGCAAATTCCTGTCTGTGATTGTAAAACTGTAAGCGAGTTTCTGTGTGTGTTTGTTAAGCGGTAATCTACCTTCTGTTGGTAATTGTTCAATTTTAAGTAAGTTTCTGTTAGTGCCTGTTAACTTCTTTCAATATGCATAACAAGTGTGTACCCATAAACTGGTTTAATATTAACATTAGCTCCTTCATCAAATCATTCATACGAATGTTGAAAAGAGTGTTTTTACATACACATTAGCTCCTGCTATCCATAGCATGTACAAAATGGGGAGCTAATTTAATTCCTATGACTCCAACTCGGACCTCAATACGAGATCCGAAACATAAAGAGTTTGTTTAAAAAGTGGAGTCCTACACACTACGAAACTACACATTAAGGTGTCTTCGGTTGAGTAGTCGGAGGCTGCGTGCTATTGAAAGGAGGCGGATACAATTCAGTTGGTTGTACACCACCAGGTCATGGAACGCGGGTGCTAAGCTGCATTACAAGAATAACAAGATAATTAATTCAGAAACCATGCCAACCACGAATGAGTTTAACATACCCTAGCGTACATGTTTCCAGTATTCTAATCCACATATGTTTCGATGCCTTGCATAGCCCTTCGCATTTCTTGATCAGTCACACGTCTACTAGACCAACCCACATGAGGAGCCTACACATCCATCCACAATTTACCTCTCATTACTCACAACAGCCATTCAACATTTTCGTGCAATTGTTCACTGAGGTGAGAAACATGTACCTGAATTCCAACATTCATCGAACATGTCCTTGCATTATGGTGCTCATATCCACACTTAGAGAGCAATGCCCCTTTTCCCTTCTTCTTGGAGCCTGTTATCACCAAACATTGTCAATTTTCATGTTGCAAATACACAAAAAGAGACAGGTTTAACTAGTTACCTCATTGTCAATTCCAGCTTGGTCATTAACTTGTGAGGTGGCTAGTATCTAATTCGGTTGTGGTTGCTTCCTTTTGCGAGGTGTTGCAGTCCTCGGAGGAAGTGGTTGGTTCTTGCATGCCCTGGCATTGTGCCCTTTGCCACCACATTTTCCAGAATGGACACTCAAGTTCTCTCGCGAAGTAACCTCTCCGACTCCGTTTTTGCCAGGTCTGCTCCTGATCTCCCAATGCTCCCTTCTCCTTTTTGTCTTAGGACGACCAGGCATTCGCCTAATCCTAGGTGGATACACTTTGTTTCCAAGCACGGGAAGCCATGCTTGCCTCCCACTTATAACCAGCAGCACGAATTCGAAGTGACCAGGGGCAGCTATGAGCTGTTCCAATTCCTTTCACCATAAAGCATTCACGTTTACGAACCAACTCGCATACACCCTCCAATCACACTCATATTCTTTCTTATGTGCACATACAACTTCCTTTCTCACTCCACTGCTCCTTACCCATCTAATATCTACTTCAATCTCAATCGCATTTCTGGTTGCGGCTTCTTTAAACTGCTGAGGGGTGGTGAAGCGCATACGAGGCTTGAAATTCAATGTTCTATTATCACACTTCGGATCATAAAACAAGCTCTTGTCAAACATAACATAATTAACCTCTTCACCCATATTACCTCTAACATGAGCAGATTCTTCAGATCTCCTATACTTAGTTTTTGTTGTGCATTCATTATTTGCATCACATTCGGCATATTAAGCACCTTCATTATTTGCAGCACCTTCATCGTTTGCTTCACCTTCATTATTTGCAACATTCATCATTTGCTTCAACTTCAGCTAGTCCATCACCTTCATTATTTGCAGCAACTTCATCATTTTCTTCACCTTCAACATTTCCAGCATTATTACCAGCCAAACTCTGATCATCCTCCTGCTCCTCACGAAACACCTGATCAACCTCGTCCCCCGAGCCCACATACTGTGCTCTAAAATGCTGCCTCCGTTTTTGAACATTCCTCCTAATTTCGTGGTACTCCTCATCATATGTTTGGGCATCATCATTCTCCTCTACTCACAGAAACTAATGCACAACCGAGTTATCAGCATCCAAATCCGATCCTTGAGGGTCATGACCGTAGTTGTCACCCATATACCCAAACTCACCAATGTCTTTGGTTTCCTCGAAGTAGACCCTCAAATCTCCTTTCTCGGCATCTGTAAGTAAGGTCATAACTTCCATATCATAGTGTACTTCAAGCAACCTAGTAGCCATGCTTTCCCCCAGGGTCAACTACCAAACCCTTTCAACCGATAAACAAGCCAAATCTTCAATTAATGTCTTTGTAATCTCAAAGTACGATGAATGTCGATCACATCTTCCAAACCACCAACATGCTGCGGAGCTGCACCAGACATGTCCATTGCACCCCCATGAACCAAAATAAGCGTAATCACGTCGTCCATCCTGCATGTACACAATTCAAAAAATACAAACAAAGACAGATCAACAACTATTATTTAATCTCCACTACATAGTCTTCCACATTTGGCCAAATCCATATTTTTGGATTCTATTGTTTATGAAGAGAGATATTGTTTGCTTACCTAGTGGTCCCTTGCTTTGCTTTCCCATTGTGGTCCTGACAACTTCGCTTTGATCGGCTTTTGGAGAAGAGATCGATGGGTAGGGAAGGGCTAGTATTGAAAGCGACTTTTGGAGAAGAGAGAGATAGGTGGGGAAGGACTAGTCCTTCTGGAATGCGGCGCCTCAACTGCGATATTCAAATCACACCAACCGGCTTATGTGAGCGCGGCGAGAGCATCTAGGTGAGAGGGTTAGGGTTTTGGGTTAGAAGAAGAGAAGGTGAATCCATGGGGAAGGAGGAAGGAGGCGCGCAACACTCATCGACGGCGGCGTCTTTAACCGACCGGCCGCCGCTGCATTTGCCGGAGTATCGAAAAGGGAAATCGTCGGGGAAGTAGGTTTTGGGGAAGACGATGGGTCTAGAAGGGTAAGGGAATTATTTCCCGATGAAGGCAATGCGGGAGGATAAGGTAAGAGGGGCTGGGAAAATTTGGGGGTTCTTTTAATTAATGTTTTTCGTTTATTAATTTTATAATTAGAAAGTAAACAAAATACATAAATTCAAAAAAAAAATTGTATTCCCTGATAGCTGATGTGGCAAGTGAGCTGGACCTTGACTAACGGTCAACTCAGTTGACCGTCTAATTTGATGGTCACCCGCCTCTGTGCCAAATAAAGAAGTATGCTACATAGTTTAGGCCAGAATAGCAATTTCCGATACCACTGGCCAAAGTAGAAAGTTTGTCTATAGTTCGGGCCAAACTAAGGTATTAACCCTAGAACCAAAGGTTAATGACCAAACATGACGAAAATATATACTGTAGGCCCATCACTTCCCTAATTCTAGAAAAACGAGCTACCGTTGAAAATAAAGTGCTAAATCAATCTTGAACTCACAAAGAAGTAATCAATAATCCAATTCGTCTCAAGTATCCAAGAGGATATCAATTTTGTTTTAATGTCTATTTATCAACCAAATCTTTTCAAAATTCTTTTATTTTATCTGAAATTATAGAAATTTTATTTATTATCCAAATGTATTGTAACTGATCAAAGTCTGGATATTCATTCTGTTACCGTTACTTATTTTGTAATGGAGCTCCACGTCAGCGTACACATCAGAAATTAATATTTAAATGTATTTTATTATTATAAATTTAAGGGTAATGTCTATTTATTACCCAAACCTTTTACAAATTCTTTTATTTTATCCAAACCTATTGAAATACTATTTATTTATCAAACGTATTGTAACTGACCAACTCAGCATCCATGCCATCATCCACCTCATAAATTCATCAATTTGTAATTTTAATTTTAATTTTTAATTTGGCTCTCTGCCTTTCCCCTTCCTCCATCGCATCCTCTATCAAATAATCTGTTAGATCTAAAAACCCAGAAACCAAAAGGATTTGTTAGATCTTTGTGGAGGAACTCAAAGAAGCATGTGATGGAGGAAAAGTGGCAGGAACCGAAGGCGGTGACGAATCAGGTAGGTTGGGGGATAAGAAAGTGAGTCCGATTGGAGAATCGATAGTCATCGACAGCGGGGTTTTTTGGCCGTACCGGGCACAAGGAAAGAGTGGGATGAATGTTGTTGGCCTTGCGTCAGAAGGAAGTTGAAGGGATGAGCGGAGCTAGGGCAAAGCGGAGATGACTTTTTACTCGTTATCGATGTTGTCGTCGTTGCCGCCGCGTCGAACTTCATCATTTTTCTTCTACCAGCGACGACGGTCGAAGGGTGATATGGAGTGGGTGAAGGGGTTGATCGATGGAGGGGATGGTGGTCTTATGAGTTTGTTGGGTTCCTTGATCTGTTAGGGTGTATGAAGAAGAAGAGGAATGAAAGATCGGGGAATAGGCAGGAGAGAGTTAACTTTTCATTTTCTCATCTATTTTCTAATTTAATTAGTTTTCTAAATTTAAATTAAAAAATGATGGGATGGTGACTACCACGTTGGCATCCAACTCAGACTCGTGATGTTGAGTTATCAATATTAACGGAATTGTTAACGATGAGTTGACGTTTGGTTAATAAATAATATTCCAAGATGTTTGGATAAAATAAAAGAATCTGAAAAATGTTTGGGTAATAAATAGATATTATTTTTTAATTAAAAAAATATGCCCTCTCAGACCGCCACGTTGGCTTCCAACTCGGACTGATGTTGCCGAGTCGACAAAGTTAACGGAACATTTAACGTTGGGTTAACAGTTGTATAATAAAAGAAATTTCAATAGGTTTGGATAAAATAAAAGAATCTTGAAAATTTTTGGATAATAAATATTAGGAATGGTAATGGGGTAGGTCTGGGGCGGGTTTTTTGGTACCCAGACCCGTCCCGTGGCAGGTCAGATCCAGGTCAAGTAATTTATTACAGGTCGCATGTCGGGGCAGGTCGACCCAATGGGTATGCAATTTATATGAAAAACATTAGAAATATTCATTATTATTATTATAACACCAAGAAAACAAACCACATTATTATAATGTAGTTAAATTATTGGAGAAATTGAGGTTTTCACTTATTTGTAACTTTATTATAGCTAAAATATGATGTAATAAAAGAAAAATACTAAGTAATTTGACTAAGATTACAAGTAAGCTAGGCAAGAATGGGGCGGGTCAAGGCAGGTCGGGCCGATGAGAGTACCCATGTCCGCCGCGCCCCAAAACAGACCAAACGGGTTGGGTAAAACGGCCAGGTCGAAATTGTCATCCCTAATAAATAGATATTACCATTTTTTCTGATCTGGTAAAGGATAAGTAAGAATGTAAGATGGTCAAAACTAGGGAAATTGTTTAGTTCTAGGCTGAATATAAGAGGAAGAATGTACAATTGGTTATCTAATCGAGTGAGTGCTCAAAGTTATAGAAATAAGTTTTTAAAGCGTGTTCGTATCGGATTGAGATTTGGGATTTTAGGGATTGTAGAAGAGAATTAAGGATTTAGGGATTATAAGATAGAAATGGAGAAGAACTAAGGTAGAAAAGAGAGAGATGGTTGACTGCCAGAATAGGGTGAGAAGAGAATTTGAGAGGATTAGGGAAGATTAGAATTTAGGAGATTTTCTTAATATTCTTCTTGATTTCCCAATAGATGAATAACAACTTATATATAGGTAAAGAACTGGAAAAACCGTTAGCAAGTTATCACAAAAGATCCAAGTCTGAGAAGGCTTTGTAAAAAATAGTAAATCATTGGACCATTATATATCATTGACTGTCAGACACATAAAAGGCATAAATTGTCACCTGGTTCCTAGGTCATATGATACTTTCAATGTTATTCTTGTCCACTTATGTCTTTGTGAATATGTGGAAGAGGAGTCATCCATGGATTCGAGGTGCAACAAGGATCGGCACGGAAGAGGTGATCTGATCAATCATGGCGGAGGAGAATCTATCAGAGGATTTGATCTTGGTGGACAAGGAGTTAAACAAAAAAAAAGTCGGGGAGTGAGGCCGAGGAAGAGATTGCTTTAGTTAACAGGCTTTTAGTCGTAATTCGTTTTATTGTCATTTTAGCCTTTTACCCTTAATGAACACTATAATTATGGTAGCAGTTAGAGTACCCTGTCCTTTCTCGTATACCGTCTATAGAAAAAATATGTACATATAAATATTTTCCAAAAATCTTATAGACATACATATATGATTTTTTCCTAGAACTATATCAAAGTAAATGTTATCTTGTAGATAATAAATATGATTTTTCTATGTCGAATATTTGAAATCTTAGTTAAAATAAATGAGATATATTCAAAATTAAAAGATAAAAAATAAATATGAAAAGGAAAAGGAAAGATAGACAAAGAAATAGGAGATGGGCTCGAGTGCTAGCATTTTTTTGGTACACATGATGCTAACACTAGCTCTAACCAATAGAAACATTTTTTTAGGATGATTTTTTCATTCAAATGAGTTGACCACAATTAATGAATGGGAAGGACGTATGGGCACACTGGTCATTAATAAAAATTGGGGGAAGAGGGACTCACGATGTGTCATGTGCAATTAAATAGGGAAGGGAAAATCTACCTCACATAATCCCCACCACAAAATCCACCCCACAAAAATCCACGCCACAAACCACAAAATCATCACCACAAAATCCACAAAACAAAATCCAGACCACAAGTTTCTTAAGTAGCCCAGAAGTTTCTTTAATAATGGACATATTTCTAAAATTTTAAAAGTTCAGGTATCTAAATGTAAGAGAGAGAAAAAAATTAGGTACTAAATTGTAATTTTTCATCAATATTTTTAGAACTTATATGTAAAAAATTAACTTTAGGCACTAAATGTTAAAGTGTATTAAGTTTGAGTACCAAAACTGTAATTTATATATATAACCCTATTGCGGATAAATTCCTCAAATATTGTCTTTTTTTAAAAATATTTACCACCAATATGGCGGTTTAAAAACTATTGACATGTATATTATGTTTTTTTTAGGGTAGCCACGAGCCCGCCCGAGACTGAGGCGCAGCCGCTAGTTAAACATTTTTCAATAATTTCAATCGGCGGAGCCCAAGACTGGGGCATTAGCGCCTATCATAACTCCTCAGCGGTGGCGCCCGAGACTGAGGCGGTTTCGGTGCCTCCCACATCCACTCCAGCACTATATATACAACTCTCTTTTCCTTTGGTTCTTCACCGCCAAAAAAATCGGCGAAGTTAGACGAGAGAAGCTCTGGTTGCTGTCTGGTTGCTGGGAAGATGGCTAATAATAGGTAAGAAACATATTTATTTTGGTAATTATATTCTTCAAATGCTATAATGATTTTGTTTACTTAGTAATTAGTGAGTTTGTTTTTTATGTAGTGATTTTAGAAGATTTGAACTAGCCGTTCAGTGGAAATCAGAGATAGTAGAGGACAATTTGGGCGTCCATTTCGTTGGTGTTAGAATTTTCAGTTGACTGTTCCATCCAGGGTGACATATAAGAAACTTTGTGATAATCTAATTCAAAGAATACGGCGTAAAGACGAAGCAGTACAAGATAGTGATGTGATCACAGGTTTCACTTACTGTTTTCCAGAATAGCATAATGGTGTTTTATTTCATTATGCGATGCCTATTGTGGATGATGATAGCTTAAATGTGCTTTGGAATTTTATGACACAAAACCCTTATTGTTTGGTGGCGAGGTACATGTTGAGCTCAGTGAGGATCGGGGCGGAGAGGAAGAAGATGACACATGGAGCGTGTCATCCGATCATGACTATGATGACGGTGATGACGGAGAGGAGGAAGATGAGGAGAAGGAGGACGGGGACGAGGAGAAGGAGAAGGAGGACGAGGAGGAGGAGGGGGAAAGAGAACAACCTAATTATCCTCCATATTTTTACTTGCAGGGTAATGAAGAGGACGACGGATTATCATATGTTGATTCATATGGCGTAATTCCAATGCCTATTGTTGCTGGTTTTGATGAAGAATTCTACAAGGGGCAAATATTTCACTCGAAACAAGCTGCACAGGTGGCGATTAAACACTACGCACTACAACGCAACTTTCAGTATAACGTGGTGGAGTCGTCACCTTCAATCTGGAAGATCAGATGTTTGAAGCACAAGGATGACAATTGTCCTTGGATGGTGCGGTTTGGATGTCGAGATGTGGGAAGCGAATGGACTGTGAGAAAGGCTGAGTTGGTGCATTCTTGTAGCAGTACGACTCAATCGATGGATCATCGCCATCTTGATGTAGACGTTATATCTGAGCTGTAAAACATTTGGTACGTGCCCAACCAAATCTGAGTGTTCTAACTGTGAAGGCCGAGTTGAAAGATAAGTTTAATATGCTAGTTACTTACAAAAAGGCTTGGTATGGGAAACAAAGAGCATTGAAGAAGTTGCATGGAAATTGGGAAGAATCCTACGATTATTTGCAAACATTCTTGCGGGTGGTAAAGAGAAAAATGTCAACATCAGTGATTGATTAAGAGTTCCTTCATCGCAACCAGGTCATTTGATCTTTGAACGAGTATTGTAGGCTTATGGACCTTGTATAGATGGATTCAAGAATTGTCCAGGAGTCATGGTTGTTGATGGAACATTTCTTACTGGTAAGTATAAAGGAGTGCTACTCATGGCGAGCTCATTTGATGGTCGAAAGAAGATTTTCCCAATTGCATTTGCCATAGTGGAGAGCGAGAATACTAATAGTTGGCCATGGTTCATAAGTCACGTTCAAGGTTTGACCGATCGAAATGATATATGCATCATCTCAGATAGACATGTGGGACTCTATGAAGCCATGAATAACATCGGAAGAGGTTGGGAGTGGAGGTGGTGATGCGACACTATGCAAGCAATTTGCAAAGGAAGACTAAAAGCAGGATTATGTATATGTCAAGAACCAGTTGCTCCCAATAACTCGAGTTGTTGGGAGAGGTTCAATCGTGGATCTTATACCACTCTCTAACACGCCCCCTCAAACGAAAGCCAACTCATGGGCTTGAAGTTTGCACAGGCCCACCATACCATGTGCTTGAAAGACAACGATTAATATTGGGGGTCGTGGAGATTCGAACACACGACCACTTGGCCAAACCAACTCTGATACCATGTAAGATTTCGATAAAACGAAGTATGCAACACACAATTTACGTGGTATCCCCGATGATCGGGACTAGTCCACGGGAGAGTTGAACTCTCCGGCTGAAATATTATTCACTGGAAACTTAGGGTTGGCCGCTGGCCTTACACATTGTTTTATACCCTTTGCAACATGATCCTAGGGCAATGCAATGTGGGCAATCTACTTTTACAGAGACGTGAGAAACAATGGGCTTCGCATCAGATGAGGTGCGACCTTGGGCCTTTGACCATTGTAGATGATTTTAGCCGTGGTGTTTGGGTTTATCTCATCAGATTTAAGTCAGAAGTTGGTCGGTATTTGCAGTTTTTCTGCAATCTTGTTCGCACACAGTTTGGCAAACAGGTGAAGTGCATTCAAACGGATAATGGGCCGGAGTTCTGTACTAATGTGCTACGTGAGTATTATGAAAAGGAAGGCATTGTTCTGCAAACTTCCTGTACTGACACACCACAGCATAATGGAGTTGTGGAGAGGAAGCATCGGCATCTCTTGGAGACTGCGCGAGCTCTGCGTTTTCAGGCATGCCTGCCGATCAAGTTTTGGGGAGAATGTGTTCTCACTGCAGCGTATTTGATAAATCGTTTACCGACTAAGGCCACAGGACGAACACCTTATGAGATCCTATTTGGTAAGACAGCTTCATACTCTCATTTACGGGTTTTTGGTTGCCTTGTCTATTGCAAGGACACGCACGCACACCTTGGTAAGTTCGATGAACGAGGACGTGCTTGTGTTTTTCTGGGATATGCGGCTAATCAAAAAGGATACCGAGCCTATGATTTAGTCGCCCAACGAATGATAACTAGCCGGGATGTTCAATTCCATGAAGCTGTATTTCCTTTTCAGCCTTCCATCAGTGGCCAACTTCCCTGGGTTCCGAGTTCTGTGTTTGAGAGGGCACCAGCTGATGTTGAAGATGAGTTGGTCGTCCCAGGTGATGAAAATGGTCCAGTGAGCCCAAATTTGGGTGATTCTCCCACCGGGCCCTCGTCAAAGTCAGGCCCCGTGTTGCAGCCTGCCTCTCCTTGCGGGCCTTCCTCTTCTGAAGACGAGCCCGGCCCGCGGCCAAATCTCATGCACAGCGGGCCTCACTCTTTGCCCAGGCCCAGCTCGCAATCAAGTCCCTCACGCAGTGGGCCTCAGCCATCGAGGCTCCTCCACGGCCCAGTCATCGCCTGTGGACTGTTCCGGCCCACCTAGCCCTGCTGCTGAGGCAATTTCGCAGGAGGCCACTGTTCCGGCCATTCGTGGGCTTTTCCCCAGCCCGCCCCCTGCTCGCCGCAGCAATCGCACTCACGTGCGCCCCAAATACCTTGATGATTATGAGACGGGAAGTCAAGCTCATTTTGCTCAATACCCCTTATCTGCTCATGTTTCCTATGAGAATTTTTCGACTAATTATCGTGCTTTCTTGGCAGCTGTAGCTCATCATCCGGAACCTCGAAGTTTTTATGAAGCCATCAAGGAGGAATGTTGGCGCCGAGCCATGCAGGCTGAGGTCACAGCCCTTGAAGAAAATGGCACGTGGAGCCTTGTTTTTCTTCCTCCCGGCAAGCGAGTCATTGACTGCAAATGGGTGTACAAAATAAAATTCTACCCATATGGCTCCATTGAGAGATACAAAGCCCGCTTGGTTGCAAAAGGCTATACTCAGGTGGAAGGGGTCGACTTTCATGATACTTTTGCGCCGGTGGCGAAACTGGTTACTGTTCGTTGCCTTCTGGCAGTAGCAGTCAGCAAAGGGTGGCACATCCATCAATTGGATGTGAATAATGCTTTTCTTCACGGTGATCTCGATGAGGAAGTTTATATGCGTATTCCTCAAGGCTTTGCTGCACCTGGTGATACTCGAGTTTTCCGTCTTCATAAGTCGATCTATGGTCTTCGTCAGGCCTCTCGAAACTGGTATCACAAGTTCACTCAAGCACTCTGTGAGCTACAGTTTCGACCCTCACCTGCTGATCATTCTTTGTTTATCTATCATCGGGGGAGTACACATGTAGTGGCCTTGATTTATGTTGATGATGTTATTCTTGCGGGCACCAGTCTGGAGTTCATCGCCCAGGTTAAGGAGTTCTTCCATTCCCGTTTCACCATAAAGGATTTGGGCTGCCTGCGTTATTTCCTGGGGTTAGAAGTTGCTCGATCTCCTGAAGGAATTATACTCAGTCAACGGAAGTACCTGTTGGACATTTTAGCGGATTCCGGCGTTACTGGATGTCGGCCAAGTGCTTTCCCGGTGGAGCAAAATCATCATCTCACCCGGACGGCACCGGCAGATCACCCCGACCCTGCAGCTTACCGTCGCCTGGTCGGTCGTCTGCTCTATTTGACGGTCACACGACCTGACATTACTTATGGAGTTAATATTCTCAGTCAGTTTGTTCATGCACCTACCCGTGCACATATGGAGGCTGCTCAGCGAATACTTCGATATCTCAAGGGAGCTCCTGGGCAAGGTTTGTTTTTTCCGTCCAAGAATTCCCTTGAGCTAGTTGCTTTTGGTGATGCAGATTGGGGTGGTTGTCAATCCACCCGCAGGTCTACTACAGGGTATGTTATCACCCTAGGAGGGGTTCCTGTTTCATGGCGAACGAAGAAGCAGCAGGTTGTGGCTCGTTCCTCTGCTGAAGCTGAATATCGCGCCATGGCAAGTATAGTTAGTGAAGTCCTTTGGCTCCGCTGGCTCCTCCAAGAATTGGGCGCTTCGCAGCGTGGCTCGACAGATCTATATTGTGATAATCAGGCTGCCCTCCACATTGCAGCCAACCCGGTTTTCCACGAGCGTACTAAGCATGTGGAGATGGACTGTTATTTCGTCCGTGAGAGAGTCACCTCTGGAGACATTCGACCCTTAAAGATCAGTTCTCATTTGCAGCTGGCTGATATGTTCACAAAAGGGTTAGGTGCCGAGCGTTTTCAGTTTCTCCTGTCCAAGCTGCGTGTTCGCAATCTTCACGCCACAGCTTGCGGGGGAGTAATGGATTTGGGCTTGCATTCCTCGGTTGCAAAGGCCCAAGGCCGCACCTCATCTGATGCGAAGCCCATTGTTTCTCACGTCTCTGTAAAAGTAGATTGCCCACATTGCATTGCCCTAGGATCATGTTGCAAAGGGTATAAAACAATGTGTAAGGCCAGCGGCCAACCCTAAGTTTCCAGTGAATAATATTTCAGCCGGAGAGTTCAACTCTCCCGTGGACTAGTCCCGATCATCGGGGATACCACGTAAATTGTGTGTTGCGTACTTCGTTTTATCGAAATCTTATAGTATAAGCAACTATTTTGAGTCGGTAAGCCTTCGTCATTTGATTTTGTTATTTATTTTAATTTATTATTTATGTTTGATATGATTATGTCATGAATTTATCTAACTCGTGTGGTTATTTATTTTGTTAGCCGGAGAAAAACGCTTGGAGAAGTTCAATCGTCAAGTTGAGAAATTTAAGAAGGTGGGCACTGATAGAAATATTTCTTGTGATAACTGGGTGGACCAACATTAGATTCGTTGGAGCTTAGCACATGATAACTATAATGGTGGGCGTCGTCGGTCTATCCTGACATCCAACATGGCAGAGAGCATTAATGGTGTTTTCAAAGGTATTCGTTCACTTCCTATAGCTTCTCTTGTGCAACATATCTATTGGCGATTGTTGGAGAAATTCGATAAGATGAGGTTGGAGACAGAAGCACAAATATTGGTCACATAATTAGTCCTAAATCTAAAACAAACCAATAAAAACTATTCTATAAAACGAAATATTATATACTAACCACGAAGGCCGTGCTCTCGTCAAACCACAACTTGTACGGATAGAATTGATCACCATGCAGACGGGTATGGGCCGGAAGCCATCGAAGGCCACGTGGGACTGCGACCTCGATAATCTGCGTCCCCGTCTCCGTATGTAGTGGTGTTGTATGAGGAAATCGCTCCCACGGCCAGAGCATTAGTAAGGCGGACCATCCATCAAGGTCACCACCTAGTGAAGAGGACTGCGTCATTTGCAGCGACTTACCCATATCACAGTACATGTAGGAT
Source organism: Linum tenue (assembly GCA_946122785.1). Classification (NCBI taxonomy): domain Eukaryota; kingdom Viridiplantae; phylum Streptophyta; class Magnoliopsida; order Malpighiales; family Linaceae; genus Linum; species Linum tenue. The sequence goes on along the minus strand of CAMGYJ010000010.1, from coordinate 26,444,374 downwards.
AGAACAGCTGCTCCCCAGGCGAACCTCCCAGCTCTATGCCAATCCTCCACCAATAGTAGGTACTGCAGATGAACTGAACCTCCAGACCGATCGGGGAACAAAACACCTCCCATCAGAGATAGAGCATAAGCTCGTGCAAACTGCCCGTAGTCTTTGGTGATGCATTTGGCGGTAGCTGATCAAAGGTTTCCTGAGCCAAGCAATCCTAATCACACCGCTGGAAAGATCAGTAGGAGCCCGTCCTAACAGTCGAAGACACGGAACCGACCAGTCCTCGTTTGGTATGTCTACTATGACGGCATCACAGTCAATCGCTAAATCAGTCAGTGTCGCAACATCCTCTAAAGTGATCGTCACCTCACCAAACGGCATGTGGAAGGTCGATGTCTCGGGTTGCCAACGCTCTACGAGCGCAGTAATTAAACACGGATCACCGGTAAGAGGGACCAATGGCAGAACCGTAAACAAGCCCACATCGACGAGGTACGTCTGATAATGTGGATGGTACATGACTAAATTGCTCGTACCTCGAATATGGTAAGGTCGATCACCGGCCTATAGTGCAAAAAACTTATATTAACTCAATTTCATGTGTACTTCTAAATTCAGTTCACCTAGTATTTAATATTTATATATCTAATTTAAACTTATTCTAATTTTAACATATATTTTATTTCATGCGTAATTATATTCTAATTTCAGTTGAGTTCACCTAATAAAAAAACTATAGAAGTAGTTTAACGACTTACGTAGTTTGCCCAAACCGAGTCAATACGATGGTGCCCATGTCTCCAAAGAAGTATCAGATCCACCGGAGTTGTATCAATTGTCGCAGATGGTGGTCTCTTGGAATAACTATCCATAAGCCTAGGAACAGGGGGGAAAAAATTAATCAGAACATAAAAAAATAAAAACTAAATTAAAAAAAATCCGGTCGCCGCCGGCGAGTACTCACCTCGGTAGCGGTCGCCACCCTCTCCCCCTTCCTTTGTCGGTGACTAGTTCATCATCGTCGGACATTGTGGATCTAGATATGCTGCTGGCTGATGAAAAGTGGTCGGCGAAATCGGTCGGGTCTGAGGCGGGTCCGCTTGAGTCTCAGGTGAGGCTAGATGAGGCTGGGGCGAAGCCGCCTTCTCTCCAGGCAAGCCCGCTCGGAGTCGGATGGGACCGCTGCTTGGAGGAGGAAGGAGAAGCGGGGTTGGTGGTGTTTTCTGGGGGGAGGAAGGAGATGGGATAAGATACGAGTGGCAGGGATTCAAAATAAAAAAGTACGGGAGCCCTCGTCTGATACTCGGGCGTGATGGCTCTGCCAGCGGCTCCGCCTGAGTCTGGGGCGGTCTCGCTGCTAATCCTCTACAAAACACAATATTTGTGTAAATTGTTTTTAAACCACCATATTAATGGTAAAATTAAAAAAAAAAGACAATATTTATGAAATTAACCCCCTATTGCCAACATAGAGAAAGAGGAAAATAAGGAGGGGAAGGGAAAAGGAAAAGGAAAGGGGAGAAGAAGGTGGGGAAGGAAAATTACTATAGTATCATTAATGAAAGTGTCAACATGATGCTAACTGCTAACACCTAGTATTAGTGATGACCGCCTTCGACCCAGTCAACGCGGGGAACCCCCGCTTTGACTGAATATGGGTAAAACCCGCAAAAAGATTGATGAGTATGGTTTTAGACTCCCCCGCCCCATACTCAAACCCACCCCACCAAGGATATTGTGTTATATGCATAAAATATAAGAAGTCTATTGTAACTTGTTAATGGAATGAAGAGTAATTGAAAGAAAAAACATGTTAAAACGTAACTGATGACAACCAAATCGTAATTTCATCCTCTTATGTATTAGTTTCATAAATTTGGGCCAGTCGTATCCATATTTGTCACCATATTCTTAATTAATGGTGAGTAGTTGATGGGGTGGGTATTATCCAAGGGTATTCAAAAATCGCAGATATGGGGATGGGTTTGTATAATATTCCACTGCATGGGTAAGAGATGGGTATGAGTTTGAGTATTTGAAAATGAAGATCATGAGATTGAATTAGACAAATCCGTCCCAAACCCACACATTGCCATCCCTACGATCATATCTCATCCTAAGAAAGACTAATCCGATACATCATTCACGAATTTCAAAAGTATTATCCACTAATATTAATTATCAAATTTGCTCAAAACTCTTGCTTCCTTTTCTCCTAGTTTGACAGTCCTTAATTTTGATTGCGGCCAAAATACTCTCATTTGTCATGCTAAGTTGCTAACCAAAGCCAAGTAGGTGGTGGACCTTTTGAAGCATTGGGCTTGTTTTATAGGGATAGAATGCATTTAACGAGCACAACAAGAAAGTTTTGCGAGCCCATAAAATGGAACTGAGCTGAGGAAAGACTTAAGCCCGCCCACTTCAGGATGGAAAGGTTGTTAATCATTTTAACTTCACGTCCCAAACCTTTCCATGCACTTTATAAAGATTAAAGAGGCCACATACGCTCGCTAAGTCGCCTTGAAGGCAAATGAACTGCATTTTCACTGCTCAGTGCTACACTGCTACGCAAAAATGAGGACGACTCTACCTGTGTTCTACGAATGTCAATTCATGATTAGAAAATTCATCTCTACGTTACAAATTCAACTCATATCTAAAAGCACCAATATTTAGGAGTATTCTAAAGTTCCTCCTTTATACGATTTAACTCAAATAAATCGAATGACTAAATGCACAATAGTTATACACCCTTTTAGAATATTAAGAAAATACCGAAGTTATAGATACACTCGCCTATTTAAAACCCCAACTCTTAAATTCACATACAATGCACCCAACTAACCATTTCACTGAATAATCAGAAAAACTAGCCATTTCAAAATATAGGACATCAAATAAAACCAGAGAAGAAGCTATATAGGAAGCTGACAATTAGGAATCAATTGCTACCCACCAAATCCCCCAACCTCTTGCTGAAAATCTCAGTATCTCACTGCCTTTTATTTTATAGTAGAGCACACCCCCGCTATAAGATAACATGTAATTGACCTTACAAGAGACGAATTCGTTGACTTGATTCTTTAGTTAGATGACCGCCTCCTCTGGCCTAATTCATAAATATTGCATATTTCAAATGGAGAATTATATTTTTAAGTAGGTAATATTTAAACAAATTGAATTTGGAACCCCAGATTTAAGATCATTAGTATTATCATTGGACAAATCGTTATTCACGATGATAAAATATACAACACTGCCAAAAAAATTTCTTCTTATAAATGAATTTTCTTAATTAAAATTATACCGATATAGTAAATGTCATACTCAAAATCAAAGGAGGCTATACGAAAACTTGCAATACCAACTCGCTCTCTCGCCAACCAAATCAAGCCTCTTTTGCCATTCCCGATATGAGAATAAATTTTATACTTAACGGGCGATTTCTATAACATCGCGATTTTTTTTCTGACGATATATTGTTCGTTTTGAGTCTAGATTCTCAAGATTTTGGTTTTGAGGTGCATGTTAAGATGATTTCTCATAAGCTCACTCATCCTTGCAGCGCTTCATAGTGAGCACGTTTAATTTGGGGTATTTACAATAACTCCTTCATTTCATCCCAAAACACGACTTGTTAGTTATAAATGGTTTCTTATTTATAACCATGAATTTCTCCAGTTCACCATTCCATTTCACGGTGGGATTCACCTAGAATATTACAATTTATCTCTAAATATCTTTTCTTTTCTTTCTATCCAAACAACCCAAAAAAAAAAAAAAACTTTGTGAGCAAGAATCTCCAAATAATGAGCATAATAAGTAAAGGATAATATGAATACATAAATCATAGAGAGAAGATATATTGAAATTTGAAACAGCTGCTAGTTTCATTAGATATTAAACAAAAATTTCCCTGGTTCGTCCATTTCTTTTGTTTCTTCTTTCAATATTGACATACAGTTGGAAAGAAATTATTTGGAGACAAAAAAAAAAAAAAAAAGAGTTACCCAAAACCCTATAGTAAATTATTACACTCTACCTCACCATAACTATAAAAGAAAAACCCTAACTAGCAATTTAGCTAAAGCCTAAACCTGTCCCCTCCTCCGCCGTGAAGAAACCCCAAAAAAAAGATTAATCAACACGTATACTCTATATGCTTTCCCTCACCCTCTCTCCCTATATATCAATAAAAAGAAGGAAAAAACAATGAATAAAAAATAATACCCCAACCCAGACCAAAAAAAAAAAAAAAATTGAGCCCCAAACAGAAAGTTAATTATTTTCCAGGAAAACTAGAGTTTCTAATTTTATTATTATTATCGGTGCTATTATTATTATTACTACTGCCATTAGTGTTGCTCGTATTTATTGCCCCATTACTGTTGCTAGCGGTGGCATTTGCATTACTATTTCCCTGCCCACCACCACCGCCGCCACTAATCATCGAACTAATCGCCGCCGCTAGAGCCGCCGTAAAGTTAGGATCCGCGGCGATAGCGGCGGCCGTATCGGCCAGCGGGTTCTGCTGATGGCCCCCGAACTGAGCGGCGGCAGCACTGTGGTGGTCGATATCTTGGGACATCTGCAGCCCGGAGAATTTGGACTGGTTGTGAAGCCCGAATATCTGGGGCAGCAAGGCAGCTGCAGCGGCGGCGGGGAAGCTGCTGCCGCTGCCACCCTGGGGGAAAGGGAGCTGGATGTGGTGGTGGTTGGGCGGTTGCTGCTGGTGCTGCCTTTGGAGGAGGTGGAGAGGGTTTGGGGTTTGGGTTAGATCCAATGTAACAGTGGGGAACGGCGCCGACGCTGAGATTGTGGCCATGCTGGAGGAGCACGGGAGGAGGGTTCTGGTGAGGAAGTTGGAGTTCATTAGGCCGTCGGCGCTGGACATTGAGCCGGAGAGCAGCATCCTCGCCGCGGAGGATGTCGTCGAGGCCATCGCCATTGCCGCTGGCGGCAGTGGGTGGTTGTGACTCCCCTCGTAGGTTGTTATCAACACTGTACGGTCCTCGGCGCACCTTTGCACCTGTTTTTGTTAAACACCATCGTTAAAAATCAATATTTGTTTTTGTTTTTTGTTTTCGTTTTCCTAGGCATTGCTCATAATGTAAAAGATTAAACTAAGTATAATTTGATTTGCTCGTTGTTTAAGTATGCATGCAGAAATAGGGATCGTAAACAGGAGGCACGAATAAGGACACATATTAGTTGTATGCTCTTCCAAGTTAATTTTACACTCAATTAGTTGAATTAATTAGAGGAACGAAGGAGAGAAAAATGGTAAAGCAGCTCACTTGTGCATTTTTGTTCCTCCGGAGACATTAGATAAAATTAGATGAATCCTAGTTATAACAATAATAATCTTATTAATTGCAGTGTTAGCTGCGCTTAAATCTTAATATTTGCTAACATTAATCACTGTTTTGAACATAAAGTAAAATGAGATTGTACAAACTTAAACGTTCTAGGTAAATTTAATTCCTTTAGCCTAATAATATAAATTAAGCAAATTGAGATGTAGTAATTTGTATGGTTAAAATATATGTGAAATATGATCTTAATCTGGTGTGTTGTATTTCCATTTCAATATAGAAAGGACCCAGAAAAGAAAAATGAAATGTGGAAAAATAATAAAAATTAGATACCTGTTTGCGAACGGGGCAACCGGTAGCCATAGTACAGCGATAGTAGGCGCGAGGACACGGATTTCCCTTGGCCATTTTCTGCCCATACTTCCGCCATTGACACCCGTCAGTGATCTAATTAATTAATACCATCCAAAGTTAAGTCAAATCACGCAATTAGTTAACCAGACCAGACTTCCCCAACTTAATTCGACAAATTTCACAAAGTTTCTTTTCAACAAATTCCATACCATTGGAGCCTCTGATCTAGCTCGAACCGACACGCGAGCCTTCCTGATGGTGGCTTCAGTCTGATCAACGCTTTTCGGCGAATTGTTGAATCTCGCTACCTTATTCCCTCCTCCCCACCCTCCTTGCTCCGGACTCTCCTCACTCGCCGCCGCTTTCTTCTCTCCCTCGAATGCCGCCATCATCGTCGAACCTTCCTCCGCGGCCGTCGGCGGCGACCTCGACCGATCGCGGCTCCGTCCTTCCGACGATGACAACGACAGGTCATCTGTGTCGCCTGTCGTACCGCCGCCGCCAGCCGCGGCGGAGGAATTAGCTAGTCCGAGATCCATAAACTGCCGAGGGACCACCACCGCTCCTCCACCGTTGTTGTCCTGCTCGTCCGGCGGCGGCGGCGGGAGCGGCGGCTTCTGATCCTGCATCAGCGTCATTACGTGCATCTGCAGCGCGCTGTAGTTGTTGTTGACTTGATTCAGCATATCTCTCAGCCGGAGATTCTCCACTTTCACCCGCTCCAGCTCCGCCTGTAGAATCACCATCTGAGATGATAATTTATATATATGATACACAATTAATTAGGAAAAATTAAACAATTGATTAATTACACTAATAATTTCATTTCCCCCCTGATCAATTGATTAATTAATCACTTAACTTACCTCAGTCTTGGTTCGTCTCTCGTCGGCGTTACTCGAGGAGGTGCCGTCGTCCACCATGGACTGGTCGCTGCTGGTGTTGGTGGTCAGCAGGTTCAACCCGGTCTACAAAAATTGAACCGTTTCCGGTTCAAATTAATCCGAATTTCGAAATCGAAAGGGGAAAAGTAACCTAATAAATTGAATTTCACTGAAATCGGGTTTCTACTTACATTAACTTTCAACTCCAATCCGCGGTTAGGGTCGTCGGCGGCGGGGACTCTGTCGATACTCATGAGATCGAGGCCGTTGCCAGTATTCCTCTCGGCGAAGAAGTCCATCTCACCGATCAGCTTCCTTCGATGATGATGATCTTCGTCGCTGGCGTCGTCGCGGGGAAGGAGATTACGAGCGAGGCGGTTGGAGGGGGAGGAGTTGAGGTTGACCGGGAACTGAATTGTGGCCGGTTGAGATGGAGGAGGTGGAGGAGAAGACGAAGAGCGAACTGCGGCGGCGTCGGAGGAGGAGTCCATGAGAGGGAGGGAATTGAGGATGGTTGGAATCTGGTGGTGGTCGCGAGCGAAGAGGAACCTGCAGGAGGAGGAGGAGGAGGGCGGCGGGGCGGTGGTGGTGGCGGTATGACTAGATAGAGTCGTCGAAGTGAGAGTGGAAGGAGGAGGAGGCGGAGGTGTGGCGAGATCTGGTGAATCAATGGAGAGTCCACTGGTGCGGGCTCTGGCCATAAAATCCAAGAGGGAGAGAAAGAGAAGGGAAAAGAATCGGAATTATAATTATAAGATTTTGGGGATCGGGGGAGAAGAAAGGAAGAGAGAGAGTCTGGGAAACGGTGCAATGGACTCGGCAATAAAAAGGGGGAGGGGAGCAGATTAAAACCAGAGAGACCCGAAAGAAAAGAAATATATATTCAAATTTTGTTTTGGATTAATTAATTAATTAAATCGGGAGGTGAAAGAGTGGACTGTGTGTAAGGCAAGCGGGTTTGTTTGTTTGTTTCTTGTGGACTCCTCTAGTCAGTCGTCGTGCTCGTGGTGGCTTAAATGTGGGGATTTTCTTCTATTTTTTTTTCCTTTTTTCTTTTCTTGTTTGTGTGTCTTTTTCTTTCTTCCCTTGGTGTATTTTCTTAAAAATTTGTTTGGTTGGACGTATTCAAATTATCTTTGCTTGCTTGACAATTTGACACTCAAGCAATTGGCCGCACCTACTAGTTCAACTTCTGGGTCAGGAGAGAGTTGTGAACAGAAAACAAATAGTAAGAGTGGGATGCCTTGGTTGAAATTACACGTTTGTTTCAGGTTCTTCGTTGGAAAATGATAACTAATACGATTATTATTCAAATCGGAGGAAATGAGAATAATGACAACTCTTTATTTTTCTCACTTCACATCGCGACCACCGTTATCTCATTAGCATATGGTCCCATCTTGTCTATAATACATGAGTTGTTAATCTATTTACAACATTAAGCTTACATTTTTTGATCGTACACTATATATTTACATCGTCCTACACCTGTTTTTTCATTCGTCAAATTGCACGCTTCACTTATAGTCATAACTTATATCTACTATCACAAACACAAATGCTTCATCCAGGAAATAAAACAATATTGTTCAAGTGATTGGAACACAAAATCTTTCTCAACAAACTGATTGGCCGAATTTGCATTTTGTTTTCTGATATATTTGTCCTAGATTTGTTGATTGGAAAATGTAGTCGATTTCCTATAATTAGCTAAGCTCCTAAGCTCCAAAGTATTGTCAACAACATGTGAACCATGCAAGCTGCTGCTTCTTCTTCCACCCTTTCTTTCTTTACTGGTTTTGTCAAAAGCGTACAGTGTGGATTAAAATAAAATGAACACGAGTGCGGCAGACGCTAAGAAGAAAAGAAACCGCAAAAGGCCAAACGACAGTGTTGGCAACCATTTTTCTTCATGAATTTGGCGATTTTGTCTTCAATCCATCTGCTTGTTCTCTTTTGCTATGAAATAAATCAGTAAACGTATTTTTTTTTTTTTTTTTTTTTTTTACCAATAGATCACTTGTATTACCAAGGCAAACAGCTAGAACAGTTTACAACTCAAGAACAAACCAACGAACAAAATCAAAAGTATCTACAACTGCAGGCAACAAAGAAAGGGTCTTCCTAGCCACTTCATGGGCCACCCGATTGTTACTCCTGCCAATAAAAGCCATCTCCAAACGCAAGAACCGCAGCCGCAACCTCCGAATTTCCTCAAGAATCCGGCCTCCTTTCACATCCCGAGCATCCATCCTCTGAATTTTCTCAATGACAACCTTCGCATCCCCACAGAATTGCACTTCAGCTAGTCCCTTCATAGAGCACCACCGAATTGCATCACGAAACGCCACCAGTTCCACCAGAAACGGATCCTCCAGACCTGCATAAGAAAATCCTTGCACAAAACATACCCTCCCCACCCCATCATAGACCACCAAGCCACCAGCACCATGTGAGCCAGCACGTACAGCACCATCCACATAGCATCGATAAGGCATAGCAGTCTGAGATCTACCAGCCACACAATTCGCAACCCCTCCCTGTATCCCCCGATTCCCTCTATTCCGCCCATCCTCAGCCAGACTTAACCACTCACGGACCTGCTCCTCAAATTGCCTCACCAGCGCACTCACCCCATACTGAACATGATCAAACACTACCCAATTTCTACTCTTCCAAATTCTCCAAAGAGTTGCCACAAACCGGATTGTTCTCTCTTCACTGGCCTCCTGCTCAAAAAGAGAGCGGCGAAGGAACATAGCAAAGTTCAACGGAGGCTCCCTCACAAGCTCTTCCTCCAGACCCGACCTCTCCCAGAGCATCCTTGCCATCCTGCAAGAAAGAAACATATGCTCCAAAGTCTCCAACGGCGCCCAACAGACCGGGCACCTGGGATCGACGACATCTTCTCCCGCATCAGGCTCCTCTTCCCCAGGTACTCTACCAGTCCGCTCAGTTATCGTCTCCATAGTAGGAAGGATCCGCTTCATGCTCTGCCAAAGAAAGCACTTCAACTTTGGCGGAATGGGCAGTCCCCAGAGCTTCTTCCAACACTTCATATCAAAAAATGACACCTCAGTCTTCCACTCCTGACTCTGCCTAGCATATTTAAAGGCTAAATGATACCCCGACTTCACCGAATACTCCCCATCCCCCTCACCGGTCCAGACCTGGCTATCTTCCACCCCACCCCTCGGCAGTGGTATAGCCTGAATAGCCTGCACTATCGGTCTAGGGAAGCATTGGTCCAAGCATTCCAAACACCATTCACCCTTGCCAGGTACCAACAGCGAGTTAACCATTACTCCTGTCAGATCCGGAGCCGAGGCCTTCACCTCCAGCTCCGCCGGACTAATACCCGGGATCCAGTTATCCTCCCTAATTCTGACCTGTGAGCCTACTCCAATCTGCCACTCAAGACCCTTGACAAGCAAGTCCCTTCCATGCAAAATACTGATCCAACCCCATGAAGGTCTCGACCTACGTGTTGCTGTAAGAATAGATGTTCGGGGGAAGTATTTCCCTTTCAGTACCCTTGCCAGCAACGAATCCGGCTCCTTCCAAATTCTCCAGGCTACCTTTGCCAATAACGCCTGGTTAAAATTCTCGAATCGTCGAAACCCCAGACCGCCATCAAATTTGCTCCTGCATAGGTTACGCCAGGACACCCAATGAGCCTTGTCCTTCTCTCCTGAGAATCCCCACCAGAACCGCGCCATATACTTATCCAGCTTACGACAAAGAGTCACTGGTAGCAGGAAGCACGACATGACATAGATCGGGAGGGCCGCAGCCACCGCCTTCAACAATACTTCCTTTGCTGCCCACGACAGTTTCTTCTGCTTCCATCCTTGGAGCTTAGCCAATAATCTCTCTTCAAGGTATCGAAACGTTTCCAATTTCGATCTCTGCACTAGAGAAGGAAGACCCAAGTACCTGTCCTGAACACCAATCGCTCCCACTCCTAAAATGGCTGCCATCTCTTCTGCCTCCGGGGGATCCACATTCCCACTAAAACAAATCGCAGACTTGCTCAAATTTACTTTCTGACCACTCAACTCCTGGTACTCCCTTAACAGACCAAGTAATGTTTCACACTCAGTCTTGGAAGCCCTGAGAAAAAGATATGAGTCATCCGCAAAGAAAAGATGAGACACACTAGGGCTCTGGGGATTAACCTTGACTCCAACTAAACTCCTAGTCTGAATCGCCTTTCTAATCAGTGCCGCAAATCCTTCAGAGCAAATGGCAAATAATAATGGAGACAGAGGATCTCCTTGACGTAACCCCCTCGTCGATCTAAAATACCCAGACGGGGTACCATTCATCATTACCGAGAATGACGCTGTAGAAACACATTCCTGTATCCACCCAATCCATTGAGCACTAAACCCCATCTTAGACATTAAAGCAAGCAAGAAGGACCACTCAACTCTATCATAGGCCTTTTCCATATCAACCTTTAGAGCTAAGTACCCTTTCTTCCCCTGCTTTTTAATCTTAAGATAGTGCATAATCTCATGCCCGATCAGAACATTGTCCACTATCTGACGTTCACGAATAAACCCATTCTGCTCCGGTGAGATAACTGAAGGCAAAATGATGGCCATTCGCTCCGCCATGATTTTTGAAATAATCTTATAAAACACTTAACAAAGACTGATCGGTCGAATCTGCTTCATCGTTTCAACTGTTTCCACCTTAGGAACCAAGGTCAACCACGTATGATTGAAACTCCTCAGCATTCTACCAGATCGAAAAAATGACTGGACCGCTTCCACCACATCCGGACCCACAATGTCCCAATAACTACGATAGAATTTGCCCGTGAATCCATCAGATCCAGGCGCCTGGGTAGCTCCTATATCAAATACCGCTCTCCTGATTTCCAATGCTGTGACCTCCGCTGTCAAACTTCTGTTCATCTCCTCAGTGACAGAGGCAGGGACTGGAAGCTCAGACACCCGCGCCATCATATCCTGTATCTGATTCTCTGAACGAAACAGATGATCATAAAAGCCACATGCCACCTCGCCCTTTTGTCCTTCATCAGTCACCCAAATCCCATCGTCATTCTTTAGCCCCTCTATGAAATTTCTCCTCCGCCTGGTTCTTGTAACCGTATGAAAATATCCAGAATTTTGATCCCCAGCACTCAGCCACTGCACTCTCGATTTTTGTCGCCAGAAGATTTCTTCATTCACCCATTGCCTCGCTAATTCTCTCTCAAGCTCCACTACTCGTTCCCAGTCCACATTTCCTTCACCTTTTATCGCCTCAATCTCCGTCTGTAATATACGAATGTTCCGAGCCGAATTCGTCGTGCCCGCACGACTCCAATCATACAATAGGTGGCGAAGAGATTTGAGGCGTTGCCACAATCGAAACATAGGCGAGCCAGAGTACGGTTGGCTCCAGACATAATTCACCAGTAACCTTGTCTCCGGATTTTCGGTCCATCTCGCATCAAACCGGAACAAAGGTTTCGTCTTCCTTGCAAATGGCTTATCAGCCACCAAGAGCGCTCTGTGATCGGACCCAAGGTCCGTACAATGTTTAACCACCGTTTGTGGAAATTTCTCCATCCATAATGGAGAAGCGAGAACCCTATCAAGGCGTTCCATAATACAAGCCGCCCCCATGCGTCTATTAGACCATGTAAATAGCGGACCTAAAAAACCAACATCCTGCAAAGCCAGCGCATTAGTAAAGTCCCTCACCCCTGCCGCCTTAATTGGGTCCCATGGTAACCCGCCAGATTTTTCTGATGCGTCCATCACGCAATTCATATCCCCCAAGACCATATAAGGAACATCCAAATTATCACAAAAGAGGTGTAACTCACTAGTTTGCTGCTGTCTAATGGCCAAGTCACTGGAAAAGTACACGCACACACACACATAATCAAAAGAGCCATTATTATTATTAATACCAAAAGAAATAAAAAAGTTCGAATGCTCAACAATGGAAACATTGACCCCAACCTCCCACGCTAGAGCCACACATAATCAAAAGAGCCATTATTATTATTATTAATACCAAAAGAAATAAAAAAGTTCGAATGCTCAACAATGGAAACAAGCTTTGAATTGAAGCTCATGGAAAGGAAAATTAATAAAAAGGTCAAACAGCTTCCCCAGCACGATTGCGGCCTTGAAATAGAAAGTGATTAAGAAAAAGTTAAATGCTACCGTAAACATCGTTAAGAAAATGCCTTGTTGAGTTGTCTCTTAAGTCACCTGGTAAATTACAACTTGACCCGTTGACCGGACTCGAAATCGCCCAAAAACTATAAATTTTTGTAACCCAAAATTCGAATGATTCGAACCCGATAATTCGTGATTTTTTCGATCAGGTTGGATGGGTTAGCGAGTCGACCCGTTAGACCCGTTCCATTTAATATATTACTCCCAAAATATGATAAATCAATCATAAATTCGTGAGATGTTTAAAAAAAATCAAAAAGGATTTGAATGACATGTTTGGAGTTTAAGGATAATCAAATATCATGTGTTTCTTGTAGTAGTATTACTCTTGTGATTGTTTTTTGACGATTTGCGCAATTTATATTACATTTCATTAGCGTGGGAGGATTTGAGAATATGTTAATTGACATGTGTGAGGTAAACTATTGTCATTCATATGTGAAAATTTGTGTTCTTTAAGAAAATATGAAGCATGTTTGATATTATTTCTGAGAACGCTCATAACCCGAAATGACCTATAACCCCACCCGAAACCGAATGGGTTGGATCAATATTTGATCCAAAATAAGCCAACCAAACATGACCCAACTCGTAACCAAAGTTTCCAACCCGAAATTATCCAACGGTGACCTCCGTAATTGGTATGGCAGCAAGTACATTCGGGTTTTAAATTGGGCTCAGGCTTAGCAAGGCCCATCTTCAGCGCCATCCACCAAGCATAAGCCCACATAAGACTATACTAGGCCTCAACGACTATACTTGTCGTGGGTATACAAAAATGATTTTTCATTCCATTAGGGTCGTTTACTTCATTGATTTTAAAATGATTGTTTTGCCTATTCTCGTGAATTATTAACCTAAAGATTTATTAGAGATTTGGAGTCCGAGCATGATGAATTAGAAGTAATATTTTGTTTGTTGAGTTGTTTTTATCGTGGATTTAAGAATATAAAATTTATAACTTAAAAAACTAATAAGATCTTATCACCCCATTATATTATATATAGGTTTTTTTTTACTCTCTGCCTCCTGTTTTTCATCTTTCCTTCTTTCCTCATCCTACCTCATTAAAGGCTTTTTGCACAAGTCCTCCCTAGTTGAATCCCCACCTGTAGAGGCAACGAGAAGGTAAGCGAGTTTTTCGATCAACCTCTTCTCATCAAGGTATCGTTCCAATTCTCCGTTGGAGGTCGACGATGATAGAACTCCAACTGAACCATCAACGTCCTTTACTCTTCATCGCAACTTCAATTTTCTAGCAGCTTATCCTTTCTGTCGTAGCTCTCTGGTGGAAGGAGTGAACAATGTGGGGAAATAAATTAATGGAATTTTTCCAGGAATAGCACCTTAATTTTTTTTTTACAAAAATAGCACCCATTCCGTAGAAATTATAAAAATAGCACCCTTTTTTAAAAACCGCACCCCCATGTGCGTTTTGCATGTAAACCGCACCCCCTGGTGCGTTTTGTCATTAAACCGCACCTTGGGGGTGCGTTTTACTTTTCTGGGCCAAAACCGCATCTTGGCCATGCGGTTTGCGGTCTGACCTAACCAAACCGCATGGCCCAGATGCGGTCTAGGCCTGACCTAGCAAAACCGCTTCTCCAAAACAAACCGCACCCTCTATTTTTTTTTACAAAAATAGCACCCATTCCGTAGAAATTATAAAAATAGCACCCTTTTTTAAAAACCGCACCCTCCAGGTGCGTTTTGCATGTAAACCGCACCCCCTGGTGCGTTTTGTCATTAAACCGCACCTTGGGGTGCGTTTTACTTTTCTGGGCCAAAACCGCATCTTGGCCATGCGGTTTGCAGTCTGACCTAACCAAACCGCATGGTCCATATGCGGTCTAGGCCTGACCTAGCAAACTGCACTTTGGGGGTGCGGTTTTGCTTCTCCAAAACAAACCGCACCCTCAAGGTGTGGTTTTGGCAACACAAACCGCACCCCACAATGCGGTTTGTGTGTCAATTATTTTCCGACACCAGACATGCAGCCATGCAGATTGACAGACGTGAGGCTGCATGGAAGATGAAAAACGCACCTCTAAGGTGCGGTTTTTATTGATGATTTTGCCTTTAAAAGGCAGCCCGGGAAATCTTCTTCTCTTCACACCTCTCCTTCTCCCTTTTCAATTTTCTATTGTAGCTCCCTATTTCTCTAGGGGTCGTTTGGATGAGTTATGAATTAGGATGTGGTATTTGTGAACAAATAACTCATTTTTTATCAATTGGGCATTTGTGTGGTATTGAAGTGTTATTTGTGTTAAAATATCTTGTTTGGCTGGAAGAGTTATTTGGAGTGTCTTATTCAACAACATAAACTTAAATTACAAATATATCCTTGTCCCTACCATTCTTTTCAACCGACAAACAACAACCATGAATGCCAATTGCCAAGAACAAGACCATTATCCTTCCTTGCATGACTTTTTTTCAACAGAAACACAATAGTCATGGATGCCAGGACCTCTTTACGCAAGAATAGAAATCGAAGAGACAAATATAAGCCACATTCAATTATCATAAGAAGGCAATCAATCCATAAGAACAAGACAGTGAAAATTGGGGGAAGATACAACAAAATCAATTCCCAGCAAACATAAGCCGCCGACCCGCCATCATCATTGTTCGTTGCCTCCGTCGCTATCAGAACAGAGCAGACCCAGATGGCGGTTCTCTATTGCTTTTCCCGGTGCTTCAACGTTGCTTCTCCCCTTCTCCTTCGATGGCGCTCTAGACGCAGAAATCGAATCCCCCACAAATCTGAAGTACCCGTCTACGAGAATTCAGTCGCCAAGAGCCCAGAAACAACAAACTCGAAACCTCCACAAATCTGAAACCTCAACCATGGCGGATTCTCTCCTAAGTCTCTCTCTACTAAACCAATCGTGGGGTTCAGAGGTTCAATTGAAGTAGAAAAAATCAACAATTTTTTATTTAATGAAAGCAAGCAACAAATCAAAGAGAGAAAGAGGAGAGTTCGCTGGGAAATATGAAAGGGGATCTGCCAATGGAAATGAAGAAAGAGCGAGGAGAGAGGAGCATAAAAGAGGGGGGAAAAGAAAGAGATGAAAGAGGCAGGGTCAGAAAGGGGAACAAAAAACGCGTTATGCATTATTTCTAAATAACTGGGGGGTTGGGTGGTATTGATAATAACGCATTTTGCGTTATTTGAGAATAACTCTGGGCCCAAATAACTCATCTCAGTTTTGTGGAGCCAAACGGATTATTTGGGTTCAAATAACTCATTGTGAGTTATTTAGACCCAAATAACTCATCTAAAAAACTCATCCAAACGACCCCCTAGTGTTTTTGCGGTTAACGTTAACTCGTAAGTTTATTTTGTATTACTTTTTATTGTGAATTGTGAATTGTGATTTTTATGATATTAGTTGAACTATTGTTTTTTTGCATATGGCATTCCAAAAGTTCATGCTTGGTTTACGGTGGAATGGTTACATGGAAGAGAGCGGAAAGGGGGTCACCTACGTCGGTGGCAATTTTCAGAAAATAAAGGTCGCTACCAGACCGATGCTTGAAGACCTCTATCAAATGTGTACTAACGTTACTTGCATGGATGGCACGAGAAGAGTTGATCGTATGGTGTACCGATATCCAAACAGAGACGGTGGATCGTTGTGGCACGAGGAATATCTCATAACCACTCAGGATGAGGTAGATGCCATGCTCGAATTCTTGAGGTCCAACAATCTCTCCAGAGCCGAGATGTTCGTTTACACCATGCCGGTCGTAGGCGTTGGAGGTCATTCTGGAGACGGTCAAACATCTGGTATCCATGGTAGAGGTGAACTATATGGAGATCATCCCTACCAAAGTTACCATGATCCTCATTCCTATTTTCAGTACCAAGAGCAAGGTGAAGGTCATCATCAATCTTACCCGTCATATGAAGAAGAAGTTCAACCGGACTATGCCAACCAACCCCAGTACAACTTCCAATCAGGCAGTGGTAGTTTTCACAATTACCATTATGGAGCTGATGAAGGTGCCTTTCATGAGCTGGATCAGATGGAAGATGCCCTACCAGCACCAGTCAGTGACCCCTCCTATGAAGAAGGAGAGAACAACGTCAGTGCAGACAGCTCCGACCCTCTTGAAGGTGCTGATGATTCAGGACCAGAGTCAGACTCAAATAATGATGATGAGGTGGCTCATGACCGTGTACCAGTCCCCTACTACAATCACATTCCAGACGGCAATTGGATGGTCGACAGTGACATGGAACCGCCGGAGGTTCCAATATGGGGTCCACTCACTGGGTTTATGAAGGGCCAACAATTTGGCTCGAAGAAGGAGGTGCGGCACGCCATTGATACTGAAGCAATGACTCGACATTTTGAATGGCACACAACTCATTCCAACACGAAAAGGCTCATAGTCAGATGCCGTAATCATAACGAGGGATGTAATGTTAGGATTCGGCCCATCAACAGCAAGAGACACGACCATTGGGTCATATCCCGTGTGGTGAACACACACACATGTGTGTCATCCATAACATCCCAAGGCCATCGACAGTTGAAATCCAGGGTGGTTGCTGCGGCTATCAAGCATGTAATTGAGCAAGATCCTGACCTGAAGGTGAAAGTCATAATCGCTGACATTGCAAGTCGTTATGGTTATATGATTAACTATAAGAAGGCGTGGCATGAAAAGCAGAAAGCTCTGGTCGCGGTATATGGTGATTGGGAAGAATCATATGCATTCCTTCCCAGGTTGATTTTGGCACTGGAGGCGTCTAACCCTGGCACTGTTTTCTCCCCTCGATACCAAGATGAAGAGGTACAACTGCCAGAGCCAGGTAACAAACGCCATTTCAGACGACTTTTTTGGGCATTCAAGCCATCTATTGATGGTTTTGGCTTTTGTGTCCCTGTGATCCAAGTGGATGGTACATTCCTTACCGGCAAGTACAAGGGCACTCTACTGATTGACAGTGGGGTGGATGCAAACAAACAAGTCTTTCCGTTAGCCTTCGCCATTGTTGAGGGAGAGAATACTGATAGCTATGGATGGTTTTTCCGGCAAATTCAGCTCCACGTCACTAGGAGGACGAACCTGACAATAATCTCTGATCGCCATGCCGGGATTAGAGCTGCCATCTTAGGTTTGGATCCAGCCTGGAAATGGTCCCAAAGGTGGTGCATATGACACTTCAAGAGCAACTGGAACCATCATTTCAAGCGGAAGAAGCTTGCTGATAATTTGTGGTGGATTGGTAAGCTCTCTATTGGTGCTTTAATTTTGGAGAAGAACAATATCTTATATCAAATAATGGTACACTTGTTAGACTCTTTCTAAAGAGATGCATGCCTAAGGAAATGGGGTTTTAAGTGATTATCATAGTCCTCCCATTCCGTGGGAAAATCGGGTTTTAAGCGATTCTCGGATCCCCCTTTTTCTGTCAAAAAGGCTGCGTTTCTAAGGAGATGTAAACCTCTCCTAAGAGTCTAACGAGAGTACCTGCTTGTTGTTTGAATTGTAATAAATTGCCGAATTTTTACTAACGTAATACTTGATTGTTATTACCTTAGCTGTTGCATACCAGGAGAAAAAATTATAGGAGAAGTTGCAGAAGATTCGCGAGTTATGCCCTGAGGGGGCACGGTGACTGGATGGACACGACCTATCCATGTGGACATTTCATAAAGACGGAGGTACAAGATGGGGTATGGCCAAAACGAATTCATCAGAGAATATCAATTCTGCCTATAAGGGTGTTCGGGCGCTGCCAATCTCTGCCATTGTGGAGATGACTTTCTGGAAAACGAATGGATGGTTCGTCAATCGACTACACTGGACAAGGATGAACGAGGCACAGGTAAAGGTCCATGCCAATAAAGTCACAGAAATACTGGAGCATGACAATCGGAAGAGTAGTCGACATAGTGTAATCGTTCTGAATCGGGCAACTGGCGAGTTTAGCATGACGACCGGACACCGTGAGGATGGTAGACGCGGGGGCCATCGTCATGAAGTTTTGGTAAATTTCAGGACAAAACTTGGTGAGTGCTCATGCCAGAAGTATCAGGGGAGAGGGTGGCCATGTTCTCATGCAATGGCTGTAATTAAAAACAGGAGCAAAGACCCCCGTCACTTCATCAGTCCATTCTTCAATATCGACTCACTCAAAAATTGCTATGGACGTAGTTTCCGTGCATTGCCTGATGAAGCTTACTGGCCGGTCTATTCTGGAAAGTTGATAATCCCGCCGTTCGGTCAGAGGCGTGAACCGGGTCGACCGAGGAAAAAGAGAATTCAAAACGAAATGGATCAAAGTGGAAGACCACCACAAGGCCCAAGACAATGTTCAGTATGCAGAGTTCCAGGGCATGATAAACGGAGTTGTCCAGGTCTAATTGGTCCGCAAAATCCGGGGCCTGATGTGGGGGAGTCAGCTAATGCGACATAGTTTGCGGTTTTCATTTGTTGGTACTTGTTATGTATGTTTTTAATTATTGTCAGAGTTAGAGCTATGATGCTTGGAAATTTTCAATTATGTATGTTTTCAATTAACACTCAAGTCTTAAGTTAACACGATCAAAATAGAGAAAGCCAAGAACTTTGAACTAAAATTAAAACTAAATCAACACTCAATTAAAGAAACTAAAATAGAAGGGTCTCAAGTACATATAATTAAAACATAACTAAAAACAACACTTAAAATGATAAAACTAAAAATCCATCTCAAGGAAGTCCCTGGGACTCATGGGGCTGCAATGTTTTCTGACTCCTTGTACGACGGCCGACGGGAGTGACCATCGGTGGTTCCGGTGGCAAGTTTCGATGGGTCGTGCTAGGGCGGTCGTCGGTGCTGTGTCAGCGTCGCTCCGTGGTATGCGGCGCTTCCGAGGTCGAGCGGGGGACATCAACGCTCATATGGTGAGGGGTAGGAGGCCACTGCTGATGTGGGCGAGGAATGGGATTAAAGTCGTGATGCGCAGTCGTGGAGGATCCATCATGCCAATTGCCAAGTACCCGAGGATGTGGGGGGTTCGTTGAAGAAGTTTGGGCGTGTATCATAGTATGGTGGGCGATGATCATAGTATGGTTGGCGGGGCTCGTGGTATGAGATCGGGTGGGGATCATATGGAGATTGATGGTAGCTCGGAGGGGTTGATGGTTGCTCGGGCGGGGATCATTATATGAGCTCGGTAATTGCTCATGATGGTAGGTCGGGCGGGGATCTTAGGAGTGGCTAGGGTGGGGATCTTGGGACAAGCTCGGGCGGGGATCTTGGGAGTGGGTCGGACGGGGATCTTGATGTGAGCTCGTCCGCCACCGTGTGCCACAACCAAGGGGGTCGACACTCTCCACGCCTCCAGCGTCTTTATCTCGGGCTCATGAGGTCTTTCCAGAACCTTCTTGCTTTTCTTTCTCTCGTATGGTGGTGGGGGATGGGGGACATCAACTTGTACCGGAGGTGGCACCGGTGCAGGCATGGGTGGGTATCTATGATGATCACGACCCTGTGCTCTGATACAGCCAAACAGACTGTTTGTCATCCTCCGAATGAAGCTCACATCTTCATGTCCCATTTCATGTTTCCCATGGGTCAACGCTTTGATCCGCTCGATCCCATCAACCTAAATCACAAAAGAAGGTTAGCAAGATAAGACTAATGATGTGACAGAATGAAATAAGCAATAAATTTAATCTTATTAAATGAAATATACTTATCAATGCACCATCTGCCGCACCCTCCGGAGTCACGTACCGAACCGATGTTTGCCGATATCTATCCATGTATGGGTCATGATACCCCATTCGACCCACACTTGTTGGAGTGACAATATCCTGAAGTTGTCGGTTGTCCCATACCTTGATCAATTCCGCCAACTTCGTGGGCCAATCATGAGTACCTTGCCGACCATCTCGGTGGTGAAATGCCCTTTGACTCTCGGGGACTTCCAACGGAATGCACTGCTCCCGACCAAACTGACGAAGGCATCGATCTGGCAGGTGCCACTCCACGGTCCCTAAACAAATGAGAGGGACCCTCGTGCACCATTGCCCGATATTTTCTGGGAATTGCTGTAAATGCAAATGAATGATGTTCACCGGGTATGGTTCGAATTTGATCTACAAAAAAAATTAGTAACTTAAGTTAAATCTGATTGGAAAAATACATGTCATCCATCCAAAAAAGTTTTAGCACTTAGAAGTTTTCTAGTTACCTCTCCTTCCCAAAGTCGCTCTAGCCTCCTCCGATACTCTACCAACTTGTGTTGGGCAAGGTTGTCGCATGTTGAGGCTCCAACCCACCTTATTAATAAGACGATAATAAAAATACACTCAATTAAAATAATCTAAAAAATAAGGAAAATTGTGTTATTAAAATCATGATGGGGTATGAGAAATTTACCTACAACCATAAGCTTCGAGTCTTAGGGGATGATCGGGACCCCAATTCCCGTCGAGACATTGGAGCGGTGCAATCCATGGCAGATGCTCCCAACCCCAGAACCGGACGATGAACATTGCGCCGCCGACCTCTCTCACAGCTTTGAGAGATGCGTTGCACAAATGGTGGTAGATATTAGCTAGGCAAGCGGATGCCCAGCTCAACTCCCCCATCGCATCCCAACTACCAAGGAGGATCCTAAGCCATCCACAGCTAATTAAATTGCTCGATTTTTTGGAGAAGAACACTCCTCCTATCATGCCTATGAGATAGACACGAGCATATCTTTCCTTCTCCAGCTCCGGACTTTCCTCGGTTAGGGGCACCCCATCTTTTTAGGATCGTGATGGTCCCTAAAATACTTCATCAATCAAGTGATTGATACTTGGCATTTCCTCAATGGTGGCAAGCGATCGGTCGCATCAACGCTCCCCTTGGTTGGTACTTTCACCCCCAAAACACTGTGGATGAAATACTGCCAACCGGTCATACCGTCACGATCCTCGGGGGGATGATCACTCACACACACCGCTTTGCCGTCGATAGGCAGATGAGTTAGGATGGCGACGTCCTTGAGTGTGATGGGGCACTCTCCTTCGCGAAAGTTGAAACAATGCGTCTCCTTTCTCCATCTCTCCACCAATGCGGCGATGAGTTCGCGATCGACTTTAATTCCTACAAAATGCATAATAGACTCCAACCGTGCCCTTTTGAGAGAGGGCAAGATAACTGGGTTCCATGGGAGCACATTGGTCGTACCGCTGTAGCGGAGTATTTGTTGTGCCTCCTAGCAAAAATTTCAACGTTATTTATGATATATTAGTAACAGTTTAGTCTTATAACTAAATAAATTAACATTATTGATTTAATTTCAACCATTATTAAAATTATTTATGATATATTAGTAATAGTTTAGTCTTATAACTAAATTAATTAAAATTAATGATTTAATTTCGAATATAATTCTATTATAATTATATTATTAACAATCAAATTTAAGTAATCTGCGGTTTTTTCTAAGAGATATATATATTATCATAAAACAAACATACTAAATTAATTGACATAAATAACATTCTAAATGAATAATAATTTAAAGAGATACATACATATTCAAATATTTGAAATTAATAAAATTCATTTAAGTACACATAAACATAAATCGTATTGGTTGTTTGGTAAGTAATTTAATCGTATTGGTTGTTTTAAATAATTTAATCGAATACAATGCAACACTCGTTAGACTCTTAGAAGAGGTATACATCTTCTTAGAAACACATCTTTTTTGACAGAAAAAGGGGGGATCCGAGGATCTCTTAATACCCGATTTTCCCAGGAAATTGGAGGATCATGATAATCGCTTAAAACCCCATTTCCTTAGACGTGCATCTCTTTATAAATAGTCGAAGTAAGTGGCGCTATGTATTCGATTAAATTATTGAAAATGACCAATACGATTAAATTATTTCAAATTTATTTTATATTCCACTAAGTACATTAGCAAAATAAAAGAAAGATAAATGATGAAGAATTGTATGTACCGGATGATCGTTCCAAACATCCCTTGAATGATGGTTGGGTTGGTCATACAAGTCGGTCGGATCAATAGGCCCTTGATCCAAATAGTACCGTTGATTGTATATATTCACGTCGTCCCAACCTACGAGAGAATAACAACAAGGTTAGTACATAGATTAATTAAAAAGCTTATAACAAAAAGAAAAATTGACCAAAATAATGAGTGCGTACCGCTTGAAATTCATCATAATAAACTCCCTCTCCTTGGAACCACTCGTCCATTTTCTCGCGAAAGTCGGACAGAAATTCGGCGGGTTTTGAGGGAAAAACCGAAGAAATGTTTTCTGATGGCAGATCGGACTTAGCCGCAACCATAGACCACTGTTTCCTAGACTTTTGGGAGGGGAGGGGTTAGAGAGATAATTCTAGAGAGAGAGAGAGAGTGGAGAATGATTGTGGTGTGAAAAAAATGAGAGGGGGGAGGGGGTATTTATACCCATCAGACCGCACCCTCCAGGGGCGGTCTGGTAATTTTGCCCCAGGTCAAACCGCACCCTACCAAGGCGGTTTACAATTCCCGAAGCTTGACCGCTCCTTGGCGTTGCGGTCTTCGATCCGTGGCAAGGATCGCTGAGGTGGCAAGCGGTCCGCCACTGGATCGCTTCCTCATCCTGCGGTCTCCAAGGCCGCTGCCCACCAAACACAGACCGCACCTTCAAGGTGCGGTTTCCAGTCTGACGTGGACTAAAACGCACCTCCAAGGTGCGGGGTGATAAAAATGGTGCTATTTTTGTAAATGTTGTGGGCTGGATGCTATTTTTATAATTTTTTTAATAGGTTCTATTATTGGAAAAATCCCTAAATTGATAGTGGGGGAATAAAATAAAAAGAGGGCAAACTTGGAATAGTAAAAATAATGGGGATATGTGTGTCATTTTACAGTTCACTTTTAGCCATTAGTCAAATCTCATGTTATCACGTGGGATTTATAAATCCGTGGGACCCACGGAGTTAGAGCAAAAAATAAACCCAAATTCGAGTTCCCCACAGATTTGTCTACAAATTTTTTGGCCAAGCAAAAAAAGGATTGTTACCAAATCTTGATAGTTAGGTTTTTTGGTACAAATTCTTGATACAAATCCAACAAGCAAACAACCATTAGTTCTACTTTTATAGCTAAATAAAGGGATATTTGATCAATAAATTTGAAAAAATTGTAAAACTGTACGAGAGGTTGTACTAGAAAATTTAATTGTAGGCTATTTTTGTGCTGAAATTGTGCTTTAATCATAGTTCAATGTTTCATACTGCTGAAAAACATTTACTAATTTAGACTCCGGTGGGAGTTTTTTCTGGTCGGCCTGCTGGTACACTACAATGTCACAAATACTCCTAATTTTGAGATTTTTATTTTGGGATGACACTAAAATTTCAATCTAATCAGTGTACAAGTGGATCAATGTAATAATCGCATATCGAAGAGACGAAGACTAAACTGGTGTGAAATGGTGAACGACTATCAAATTTGTAGAGCAAACCCACACAACAACAGTGAGTTGCTCTGTGTTTTTATATTCATCAACTAATCAGGATTACAGATGATTGTCGTGTGTCATTGTTCCATCGGTTATTTATAAACTTAGGGCTGTCATTTCGGTTGCTGGTTAGCGACTAACCGGCCGGGCTAACCGTTAACGGCCGGTTAGCGGCTAACCGAAAATCGAGGAATACGTGCATCGGTCGGTGGCCGGTATAGATTAGTGGTTCGTCGGCTAGCCGATAAACCAAAGCCCTGCTGTGAGTCGAAGAAGACGAAGGTAGGGTTTTAGTCTTTTAAATCTGCTGCTGGCAAAACGGCGCCGTCTCTTGTCGGTCGGTTGCGTCTACCTTATTGATAAACGGCGACTTAGTTAATTATTACTTAGTAGATGTATTAGAGTTAGAAATTAATGATATGGAAAATATTATACTATCTTATTGATTAATAGATGTTATAGGACAACATGACTTGAACTGTATTAAGAATGATTGTATTTTCGTTGACTTAATGATATAATAGGTCTGTTTAGCGTTATAATTGAAAAATTACATGTAAAGTTAAGTATAATGATGTTGAATGTACGGGTCGAGTATTACCCATGAGCACCTGAAACCCACGGGTATGGGATGAGTTTGCATAACCTTTCCCGCATGAGTATGGGGCGAGTATAGGTTTAGATATTTGAAAGAAGGGATGAGAATGGTTTAGACAAATCCGCCACATTACCATATCCCTACTTGCAGTGGTAAACCCCAATTACAATTTTGAATCATGATGTGATGTGATACTATGAATAATGCTGAGTGATTAGGAATATTAATGCAACAGCTGGTAACATAATGACTTGCGTTAAATTTGAACAAATGGGTAAACCCCAATCACATGTATTCCAACTTCAACTCTCATGAACTCTCTCCAACTTACGGCACTTACATGCATTACTTCTCTCGCTTCTTCAATCAAAGTTGCTAATTAAGTAATTAACCCACATACTTTAATTAGCTCTTTTTTTCCAACAACAACGCCAGAAATTAAGAAAAGGAACTAGTTTCCCAACAATGCCAAGGTCATGATAATGGTAATATATGAAACGGCCGGCCAAGTAACGAATCATCTACCGCCGCCGTCTCCGCCGGAGCCACTCCCAACTCCAACTCCTTTCCCAGCTCCGGCACCACTGCCGACGCCAACTCCAACACCAACACCAATCCCAATTCCAAATCCACCACCGGCTCCTCCGCCACGTCCGCCACCGAGACCACCACCTGCACCTCTACCGCCTCCACCGCCTAACCCTCCTCCGGCTCCAGCTCCAGCTCCTCCTCCAACACCTCCACCGGCACCAAACCCTCCACCTTGCCCGGACCCACCACCAAGTCCGCCACCACCGCCTCCCCCAGCACCTCCTCCGCCTCCAACGCCGCCACCACCTGCAGCTCCACCTCCTACACCACCGCCGGCGCCAAACCCTCCTCCGTGGCCAGATCCCCCTCCCAAACCTCCACCTCCTCCACCACCGCCTCCTCCTCCGCCGCCGCCACCGCCTGCGGCACCACCTCCCACGCCACCCCCAACACCACCACCGGCTCCAAAACCTCCGCCATGTCCCGAACCACCACCAAGACCGCCACCACCACCTCCGCCTCCTCCACCACCACCAGCACCAACTCCTCCTCCAGCCGCTCCACCACCTACTCCACCTCCCGCACCAAATCCTCCGCCGTGTCCGGATCCTCCACCGACACCGCCGCCTCCCCCACCACCGAATCCACCGCCTCCGCCAACACCACCTCCACCAGCTCCACCGCCCACTCCTCCTCCAGCCCCGAAACCTCCACCTTGCCCAGATCCACCCCCAACTCCACCGCCTCCGCCGCCACCAAGTCCTCCACCGCCACCCAAACCTCCTCCGGCACCACCACCAGCTCCGCCGCCCAAACCTCCTCCGGAACCACCACCAAGACCTCCTCCAGCACCGCCGCCACCTCCCAAGCCTCCACCTCCACCACCGCCGAGCCCTCCGCCTCCCCCGGCACCGCCACCTAGGCCCCCGCCGCCGCCTCTACCGCCACCAAGCCCACCTCCCCCTCCAATGCCACCACCTCGACCGCCTCTTCCAGGTCGTCCCCACGGTCCACGGCCGTAACGCCCACCACAACCGCGGCGACTAAAGCGGCAGTCGTCGTCGTAGTCTCGGTACCTTGCCACGCCGTCATGATCAGCAAGCACTAGGGCACTGATGTGAAGAGCAATGCAGGCCAGAACCAGAAGGAGAGAAGCCCACTTTGACGACATTGCTCGATGCTTTTTGAGTGGTATGTGGGGGGTTTTTTTTTTCTGCGGTTGCTTGATGCTTGGATGGAGGCTACTATGGTGTGCTTTTATAGGTCCACATTCAGATTAATATCACGCGTCAGGGGTACCGTTGAGGTTGAGGGAGTGGCGGACGGCAAACCCAATTTAAGACAAATGAAAGTCAAACTGCTGCATGATAGTTTGACTCTTTCAAAATGTTCAATATCACCAACGTCCAACTTTTGCATGCAACTTGGGAACTTCGAGATATGGGCTTGCTTGCTGACTTGCTCCCTCCTAGCTACTTCGGAAGAGTTGAAAATTTTTATCGTTCTTTGTTAAATTGCCCTGATTATCACTTCATCATAATGATTAATTACATGATCATCTAGCGGCTCAATTACGGTGGTAATGACTCGAGGAACATACCTCTAATAGGTCCTTTTCATAGATCGTATTTTCACAGCGACGACATGAAATTCGTACTAAGGATCTTCATGTTAGAATTCAATACAATTATCATTGAATCACACCAGTGGCGTAGTCACAATTTTGCATTAGGAGGTGCCGATTTTTTTAAAAAAAACTTTGTTCATTTCACTTTCACTAGATCTGAAGCTAGGCTTAAAATGGTTTATAGGGAGAGATTGTTGTGACAGTATCGGTGTAGTCGAGTTAGAGTTAAATGTAGGTGCATTTGATGAATTATCTTCATGCCCTTAAACATTTGGAGTTGTTTTGACCCTTTTTATCAAGGTTTCTCCATGGTAAAAGTTGCATATTAAAAAAAAATGGAGTAACCAAAGAATTAAGGGTTAATTCCAATAGAAAGCACAAACTATGTGAAAAGTGTCAATTGTGTATTAAACTATTTAATATGACAAATCTGACACAAACTATATGTGTTCCATGACATTTGTGTCCTAAATTATTCAGTATGACAAATCTGGCACTAACCACATAGATGTTGACTAGATTTTCTGGTAAATACTAACGGTCAACGCCGGACAACATTAACAGAAAAATAGTTTATACCGAATTTGTCATATTGAATAGTTTTGGACACAAATAAACTTTTTGAATAGTTTGGGCTTCCTAGTGGATCGAGAAAAGAGGAAGGAGAAGCACAGATCTGAATGAGCTCATGCTTTTGCGCCTTTGCTGGGGTTATTTTTTCTGCTCACGCGGACTTTTCTTACCTTCAAAACACAATACATGTGTCAATAGTTTTTAAACCACTTTATTTGTGATAATTAAAAAAAAAACATTTTTGGAATTTACCCTGAAACTGGCCGAGTCAAGGTTTAGCTAATAGATTGTTCATAGTCATAGGCCATATGCCCATATCCATGACTCGACGATCAGTGTTACGACTTACGAGTCAACTGTGCCGACACTGCTGCTACACGGCTTCTTGTCGTCTCCTCTGAATATAGAAAAGGAAGAAGAAGATGATGGTGATGCAAATTAACAGTATCCATTTATGGCAATCCATGGCCCGCTGGCTTATAAATTTGGCATTGGATATGAAAGGCAAAGCTCGCTAGGTACGTAGCTTTAAATGAGTGCAACTAAGATCTGACGCGATGCCATAAACTCGCATGGCCCATATAATAACCTCCATTGTATTTTAGAAAATGTTTTAATGACACACAAAGAGAGTTAACAATAGCATCACCTCATTCATATATTTTTGTTTTTATTTACGTTATATTCATGTTTATTCACGTAATAATGATAATTATTCACTTAAAACAGTAATGATTATTTACACAATCAGGTATATATTCATGCATATTTTTATTTATTCAAGTTAATGTAAAATTAATTTTTAAATTTTGAAATATATCAAAATGAATGTAATTGTTTAGATTATGATCAATGCAACACATTTTTTTACAGAAAACTTGAAATTTCAAATTTAATTCCATAAAATATGGCCAACACAAATTATTAGAGGAAAAAAAACTTGGAATTCCATTTGTGCGAATAATCATAACTCTTACATGAATAAGTATCGAATTATACGAATAATCATCGAATGATGTGAATGAATACAAAAATTAGGTGTGGCTTTTTAGGTGCCACCAAATCTAATAAGGTTGATTTGGTTTGTTTTACCGGAATGGTTGCAATACATGTATTGTTTGTTTGACGTGACAACTGACAAGAACATTAATCTAAGATGAATAATTGTACAATCTCACCTTTTAGATAAGATTCTTGGATTGTTTAGTTGAGATTGTTGTGTTTTGTTTGTTCATGTTTTATTATTCAAAATGTATTTTTTCCGGTAATTTGGAAGTTTTATTGAAGCTCTCTTGATCAGAAAGATTAAGCATCCGAAAAACAAGACAAAAAGAGTTTGTCTATAGAGAAACCACAACCCGGTTTCTCAAAACAGTGATCGAAATTCACTAACACTAGTAAGATCAACATAAAAAGCTCTATTACCCATAGCTACAAGCAGAACTTCCTCACGCAATTGCCGAAGTAGCACCTGCCAGTTAAGTCGAGGGCCAACAAAAACTATGCTACAACGTTCTGTCCAGATTAAGTACATAATCCAGAACCAAATGGTGCTTCAAAATGGCCATTTAAATCCCCCAGATTGCGCAAGAGAACTGGCTTCTCGGAGTATGCTTTCCCAGGTGCATGCCCAAGTATTTACCAATCCTCTAGAGACAGCAGACTTTTCTAAAAAAATTCAACTCTGAATTTTATAGCCATGCAAAAACTCAACTCCGCTGATGGTTGAGTCCCATGCCATCATTGTCTGGGGTAATTATGATCAGTGAGATTTGGCATGTGAGGTGTCGTAGATTGTATGGGAACAAGAGGTAAACTGTGTTGGAGCTGCTGGGAAGAATGCATGAGGTTTTGGAATGGAGCTACTGGAGATTCGACGTTGGCGGTTACTGTAAATTAGATGATGAGGGAATATGCTGGGTTTGGTATTAGTTAGTAGCTAGTTAGTATTGGGTTGGGTACGGGTGTCGTTTGGGTCGGCTAGGAAAGGAGAGTGGACTGAGTGTGGCTAGGTTCGGCTAATAAACCTAAAACAGTCTTTCGACACTTTACGTCGTTCTCCCGCTTGTGAGTTACAAGCCTACTCCCGAACCGAGAGCGTCGGTTAATCAGTGGTATTAGAGCTTGTGCTTCCGCGACAATGGGAGGATCGACGACTGAACGGTGTGCGGCATTAGAGGCCACCACTGAAGGATTGGTGGAGCAAGTTGACCGGCTCGAGACGGTGGTTCAAGAGATCCAAGTCTCCGTGACAAGACTCTCCAAACGGGCAGCAAGGACAAAGGCGACCTTGGCGATGATTGTGGCGCAACTGGAGAAGCTCACGCTATAGCGTGAGGGGAAGGAGATTCTCGCCACTCGTGGTAGCGAGATGAAGTCGGAAGGGAGCAGAAGCGGTGATGGGAAGGTCGACGGGGAGTTCGCAAAGCTCGGGGCCGAGATGGGAGGCGAGCACAGCGTCACCGGAGGGAAGGGCGACACCAGCGGACGGTGCCTGGGGTTCGACGCGGACTCAACCAAGCCGCGGGGTGGCAGCGATGGAGAGACAAAGGGCAGCAGCGGCGACGCGACCTTCGTGGCCAAGTTGGCACGGCTGGAGTTCCCAAAATTTGCGGGGGAGGATCGGGGCGTCTGGTTTCCCCGCGTGGAACAGTTCTTTGAATATCAGGAGGTTTCGGTGGACCAGCGGGTGGCGTTAGCTTCGTTTCATCTCGAGGGTGAGGCGAACGAGTGGTGGCAGTGGTTGAAGGGAACGCACAAGGATGCCAGGGAGCCGATCATGTGGGAGTTATTTTCCCAGGAGCTGTGGGCGTGCTTTGGGCCTATCGAAGGGGAGAGCTGCGATGAGGCGTTGTCTCGCATACGCCAAACAGGCTCCTTGCGAGACTACCAATGCGAGTTCGAGAAGCTTGCTAACCGTTGTGTCGGCTGGACACAACAGGCGATAGTGGGTACCTACTTTGGCGGCCTCAAGGCTGAGATTGCGGATGAGATAAGGATGTTTCGGCCTCAATCTCTGCAGGACGCATGTACATGGGCGCTGGGTCGTGCTTGGGCCGGCAAAGGCACGTGCACGCTTCGGGCCCATTTATTTCGTGCCGTGCTTGGCACGACCCGTCAGTTTTCGTGTTGTGCCATGCAAGCCCATTTGTCAACTTTGCTAGGCCCGGCCCAGGCCCGGGCACGGTTCGAATCTTGCCATGCCTATTCGTGCTCGTGCCATGCTCGTATTCGTGTTTAATGAAAAGGACGAAAACAAAAGAGAGAATGAAAAAGAAGGTGAAAACTGGACGGGGGAAGATAGTATAAACCGATAATGTTTGAGAAAAGTAACAAACAGGGGGGAAAAGAAAATTAAAAGTATAGCGAGTGTGATTTGGTTTTGTTTAATTCTTTGTCCATTTTTACTTATGTTAGTAATTACGTATATATCTGTATGACACTTCTAACAACAACAAATAATTATTTTTCTACTTGTTTTTTGTAATATTTGAACCTATAATTCTATTTATACTTATTTTCTATCAAATAAATATTATTTTCGTGCCATGTTCGTTCTTATACTCAATAAAGTCTCGAAAATATTAGGCCCGACACGGCCCACTTATATACCGTGCCGTGCCCGTGCTCGTGCCCATGAAGTTTAGGCCCGGCACGGCCCATAAATTATTCGTGCTCGTGCCGTGCTCTAACCGTGCCGTGCTAGCCCGTGGGCGGCACGGCCAGGTGCCCACGTACAGGGACACAATTAGCTTGGCTCGAATGAAGAATGACCAGCTGCAACATCATAAACCGGGCGGGCGTGCGGCTGTGCACGCTGGTGCGGGAGTGCCTGGCTACGACATTGGCGGCGGCGGAATGGCGAATGGCGGCCGGGCTGGTAACGCGGCACCGCCGTTAGCGACAAAGACACCTCGCGGGAATTCGAGTGGGAAGTGCTTGACGTGGGAGGAGCAGCAACTTCGACGCGCCCAGGGCCTCTGTTTCAACTGTGATGAGCGGTTTACCATAGGGCACAAGTGCGGAAATGCGAAGCTCATGTGTTTGTTTGAGGAGAAAGATTTTGAGGGTCAACCTTGGGGTCAAGGTTGATTTAAATGGGGGAGGAATGATGAGGGAAGGGGATGGGTTCGGTATTAGTTAGTAGCTAGTTAGTATTGGGTTGGGTACTGGTGTTGTTTGGGTCGGTTGGGAAGGGAGAGCGGGCTGAGTGTGGCTAGAGTTCGGCTAGGTAGGATAGTAGCTAGGGTTTCCATGCCCTATATAAATGTAAGTTCGGCATTAGTCCGTTTATCAGATAATAAACCTAAAACAGTCTTTTGACACTTTACGTCGTTCTCTCGCTTGTGAGTTACAAGCAAACTCCCAAACCGAGAGCGTCGGTTCATCATTATAGACCTTTTTTGTTTCAAGTCTAATGTAGTGTGCTGTATATATTTCAATTCCATGTTCATAGATTTTTGTTGGGTTAATACCTTATTCTGGCCCGAACTATGATCATATAATCAACTTTGGCCTGTGGTTTCAGTAATTAACATTCAGGCCTCAACTGTGTACCATATAGACTCAATTGGCCCGACTCGTGAATTTTCGTCAAATTGGACGGTCAACATAATTGGCCGTTAGTTAATTAGCATGCTACGCTGACGTGGATGCCATGTGGAAAATAAAAATTAAGGATTAATTGCAAGTTTGGTCACTCGAATTACTACAAAAATTCACGTTTGCCACTCAAATTGATTTATTCCATTTATAGTCACTTAAATTAGTGGCTAACAGAAAATCACAGTCATAATTTTTTAACACTAAAAAACGACGACCCGAGAATTTAGATTCAGGGGGGGTCGGGTTTGGGGTTTAATCAATTATTGAGTTGGTTCGCGGGTTGGGCAAGTAGGGCTGACATGACGGGTAAATATGACGTGGCGGGTCGGTCGTCGTTTTTTAGTGTTAAAATATGATGAATGTGATTTTCTGTTAGCCACGTCATCACATAACGGTCGTCATTAACGGAGGTTAACGGAGAGTGACCGAACTTGGATTGTTCAACTAATTTAAGTGACTATAAATGGAATAAATCAATTTGAGTGGCAAACATGAAATTTTGTAGCAATTCGAGTGACCAAACTTGCAATTAAGCCTAAAAATTAATAAAAATTTAATAAATTAATAAAATAAAATTTTTCATTCTCTCTCCTCACTCGGTCCACATAGTCCCTTCCCTTTCCCAATCCTTCTTCCTCAACGATCCCTTTCCTAACCCTCTCTCTAACATACCCAACTGTTTAAGAAGTTCCTGATGGGGTAGAGAGTCGATCGAAGGGGGGTGTAGAGCCGGAGGCTAATTAATAAATTTTCTTAACAATGGAGTTAGACTTAGGCTTCTTTTTGCCTCGTCAAGCTATCAAGCACAAATCTGAAATTGACCATCTGACCGGAAGCGATTTCGATAGTGTAACGAACAAAGAAAATGCCGCCGGGAATGAAAGTAATAACATTATTGAGGCTCCCTTTCTCCACATCGATCACCTGCAGAACATCCCCTGCTTTTGTCTCGACCCACGCTACCGTCACAAACTACTTTCCCCGCCTCATTCTCTGAGTCCGATTTGCCACCATCGGCGCCTTCCCTTTCTTCTTCTTCTTCTCCCTACTCTATCGCGCCATATCCATCGTTGACAAAGGGGATGGGCTGGTGTTCCGGCGAGCGACCAAACCCGAGCCCTCCACGACACAGATTGCAAGATAAAAGTAAAACCCCTTGCTTGACCTTCGATTAGGGTTGAGGGATCTGGATTTACTAGATCTGGGCTTTTGGGCTGAACAATCAATTTCATCATCTGGGTCCTCGGCGACGGCAACAAATGTTATGCAGCGACTTGGAATTGACGTCCGAGAAATAGATAATTGCCCCCGTTATGTTCAAAGAAGATGAATTCCGATAGGGAAGGAAGAAACTTCTGGCAATTGCTTGGGGTTTCCCCAGGAGAGAGAGTTCAACTGTTTTTTATCGTAGTTCAACGGTTTCATATCGCTAAAAATTATCTATTAGTTTAGACTCTGATAAGAGATTTTTCTGATCGGATTGCTGGTACGGTTTTGCAAACACTGTTATATTTATAATTTTGTTTTGAGATAAAACTAACTTTTCAATTTAATCAAGGGTTAATATATTTGTATGGCCTGAACTTTGACCAAAATAAACATCCTGGCCAATCTTTTCGATCTATAACATGGCCCAAACTATACATCAAAATAATGAAATTGGCCATACCCAATGTTTGATCGTTAACTTGGACGGTCAAACGCGTCACGTCACTGCCAACTCAGCAATTTTCAATTTAAAAAATTTATAATTTCCACCTATTTATCATTTTTCTTTTTTAATTTTGAACAAAAAAAAAAAGAAAAGAAAAATGAAGTTAGTTTTTTCAATTTTTTTAATTTTTCAGGGTTTTCCCGAAATTCAATTTTCAATTCAAAATGGAACAAAATAAATAAATAGTAATAGGTGGAAAATATACAGTTTTTTAAGGGAAGGGTGCTGACTTGGCAGTGACTTGGCGCATTGACCGTTAGTCAACGCGTTTTACCGTCCAAGTTAACGGTCAAATATCGGGTTTGACCAATTTCGTTATTTTGATGTATAGTTTGAGTCAGGATGTTATAGATCGAAAAGATTGCCCATGATTTTATTTTGGTCAAAGTTCAGCCCATACAAATATATTAACCCTTTAATCAAAGTGTAAATTCTTATTTGTTATTCCAACGGAAAAAATCGCATACCGATACATGATATGCAATAGGTAACCACTATTAAATTTCTAAATAGGGTTGAAATGTAGAGGAAACCCACACAACAACAGTGAGTTGCACTATGTTTTTATATTCAACAACTGATTAGGATTACCGATGACTGCCACACATAATTGTTCCATTGGCAAAGTTTAAACGAAGTAATAATTTTTTGGGCAATGTCTATTTTTTACCCAAACCTTTTTCAGATTCTTTTATTTTAACCAAACCTATTGAATTTCTAAAAATTATCCAAACGTTAACTCTCCGTCAACTTTTCTGTTAGTAATGCTGACTAAGTATGACCATAATGAGTTGACTTCCTACGTGGCGGTCATAATACCATCATTTACTATTTTTAATAAAAAGATTATCAAAAAACAAAACAAAATCCCACCTATCACGTGGACGAAATAAGTAACGGTAACAGAATGAATGCCCAGACTTAGATAAATTATAATACGTTTGGATAATAAATAGAATTTCTATAGGTTTGGTTAAAATAAAAGAATCTGAAAAAGGTTTGGGTAAAAAATAGACATTGCCCTAATTTTTTTGATATTGGTGATATAGATTTTTTAGTTTTTTGTGATTATTATTTATTAAGGTACTTATTAAGTGATCAGAATAGGAGACTTTTAGGTTCTAAACTAGTGGTATTGCTACTAAGCCAAGCTCTTTTTTTTTTTTTTTGGATAATGGTAATATTGATGTTATAGTATTTTGTGATTAAGATACTATTTAAGAGATTCAAACATAAGACCTCCAGATTTTAGACTAGTGATATTAACATTAAGTAATTAACAATATTTATTGGCGGCTAAACAAATTATGTGAAAGATGTGTTGCGCCACTGACAAACAGAGCATAATGTAAACTAGCGCCCAACCCGCCCCCTTGGTCGGGAGAGTTCGGACTTGAAAATGACATTTATACAATTGATATGACATATGCCCATAAATATGTGTCACATGTGAATTTGTACCTTAGTTATGTCAGAGGTACAATTATGCATAATGTGTTACAATATAATAATAAGAGAAGAAATATGATGTAAGAAATAAAAACAGTTATTTAACAAAAGATATTAATTGTCTTTTACTACTTTTTTTTTTTGGTAAAAATCTTTTACTACTTAAGTAGGCTTATAGTTGAATATTCGAGTTGCTTTCCATAATACATATATAATATCAACATAAGGGATGAAAGAAAATGATTGGTCTCCAAAAGTGTTTATCCTAGTAGACAACACCCTTGTTGAACAACGCGAACAATGGATATGAAATTGCAGGATTTGAAATATATCAGAAATGATCAAAAATCGTCAGCAATGGTTAGCTGGACAATGTAGTAATTTCTTACAATGTACGGGTGAATTCCCAAATTACTCTCATAGTACAGATATGACCATCGACAATGTAGTCATTATTCTATATATATATATGGCCAGTTCTAGGGTGCCCAGGGCAAAATCCGGGGTACGAGTAACTAGGGGCAAGGAAAATTACCAAAAGCATCACGAAGCGTTTAAGCGTTTTTCATTGGACTTCAACCTAACTGTACCCGGTTTAATTATATCGATTAAG
Organism: Linum tenue; assembly: GCA_946122785.1. Classification (NCBI taxonomy): domain Eukaryota; kingdom Viridiplantae; phylum Streptophyta; class Magnoliopsida; order Malpighiales; family Linaceae; genus Linum; species Linum tenue. Next base: position 26,408,433 of record CAMGYJ010000010.1, on the reverse strand, counting down.
AGGTTAAACCCTATGGATACGACCCGCCACCCTAACCAATTTCTAGTCCCTCATTCGTCTTGGAGGGGATGTCCCCTCTTAGTTCGAAGTTCGAACATAATCCTTTTATCATCGTTTCTGAAATCTGAAATCTGAAATCCTTTTTATCATTTGATCGACATTCGATCTAGCTCCCAATCCAATATCAAATCCCCAACATCATCATGTTTTGAACCCCAAATCTATGTATCCACATTCGAAGAGAAGATCCCTTTTCAATCTAAAATCCCCACATAATCATCATTTTGAACCACAAATCCTTGTATCCACAATCGACGTTTTGTTCTTCGCCATTTTATTTCCGACCGGAATCAAAAATCATCGTTTCCTTGTATCCACAATCGACTTTTTGTTCTTCGCCATTATATTTCCGACCGGAATTTACACAAATTGAAGATGAAATAAGCAACACAGTCTTCGACCTAATTGAGGAAGAAGATGAAGAAGACAGGATTTGATTCGAATCGGATGGAGAGGTCGCCTTAACTTGTGTTTATGTATTAACGGTGCGTTTAGGACAAAGTCTAGTTCGGCTTTTAAATTCCCTTCAAAAGTGGGCTTGTGTACATGATCCGGATTGTGAAGAGGTTGGGCTTTTGTTTACATCTGCTTCTGCTTCTGCTTCTAAATCTTGATCATGTCTTGCGTTCACGCAATTTAAACACAATTATGTGTTCCATCTTTTTTTTGGGATTCGGTAAATGGTAGCGTGTCTCTTTACACATTTATCGGTACGAGGTAAAAAACAATCCGCCCAATTTAACTCTTTATTAATTGCCCATATTCCACTCTCTCACTGTTTGCCCCTCTTGACATAACAAACCTCTTGTAGACTAATTAGAGGCTTGTGGTTGGATACTTAGTGAGGACATTTTTTAAATTTATGTTTTGAAACGAAAGTTAGAATTTCACTTTTGAAGTACTTGTGTACTTTACTTGGGCAAGTATTTTCAAAATGTAAAATTTTATCAGCGTATAGGTATGCGATTATTGTATAAGGTGTTTATGGTTAAGTTAATGATTACTGACTGGTTAGTGTATTAGGTTGTTGATGGTTTAGAGTATATGGTATATGGTATATGGGATGGTTTAGAGTATATGGTATATGGTATATCGTTTAGAGTATATGGTATATGGGATGGTTTATAAGGTGTTGAATTGTTGATGGTCCAGAGCATATTGTATTGATTGATTCGGCTGAGGGTAGGTGTTGTTTTATTTTTCTCGATTTTATATTGTCTTAACATCTTCTTATAAATGCTGATCATGCCTTATTATCAGGAAATTTAGACATATCAAAATTAGTTAGAGTTCTTAACTTCATCTTTCTTCATTTATTCTTTGACTTGAACCAACATGTCTTTGCTCCGAAGGATTTTGGGTGGTAGTGGCGTGCTAAAGACAATCCGTCCAATTTAACTCTTCGTTAATTCCCCCTTTTCTTTTCTTTTTTGGTAGAATAATTACCCCTTTTCCACTCTCTCAGTCCCCGCCAAAGTTGAAACAATCCCCTGTGATATATTTATCGTTCATTTTAACCCTTCACTTAATAAGAAAGCGAAATTATGCAAGATGGTCATCAATGTGTTGTAGCTTAATTGGTTAATTGTCTGTTATTTGCTTAGTCAATAAAGTAGAGGTTTGTGGTTCGATACTTAGTGAGTATCAATTTTTAATTTATGTTTTGAAAAGCAAGTTATAATTTTAATTTATCAGCGTATAGGTATACGATATTGTATAAGGTGTTGATGGTTTAGAGTACATGGTATTGGGTTAGTGTATTGATCATCTCCATCCCTAAAATACGATATTGTATAAGGTGTTGATGGTTTAGAGTATATGATATTGGGTTAGTGTATTGATCATCTTCATCCCTAAAATTGAACAACAATTTCTAAACGAGGTCCCTACCGCCACATCATCAATTTTAGCAATTCATCACTTAACAATTTCTATTCATCTACATCCCTAAATTATGCTAGCAATTGCCAAGGTGGGTTCCATTTTATATTTCAAAGGAAACACTTATTATAAATTGAAAGTTGGGGATGGAGATAGAAGAAGGTGTTGTTGGTATACAGTATAAGGTCTTGAAGGTTATGGTATAAGGGAGGAGCAAGGTGTTGATGGTTTAAAGTATATATGTTATTGATTGGTTACGGTATAAGCCTATAAGGTGTTGTTATTGTTGTATAGTATATGGTATTGATTGGTTCGTGTATTAGGGTTTGGTTTAGGGTTTAGGGTTTAGGGTTCAGGGTTATGATTCAAGTTAGAATAACATAAACCAGATCAATAGAGTAATGTTGGTAAACGAAAAAGTTAGTTAATCTACAAATTCAGACTATTTATAAAAGTACATCCCCATTTCCCACCGTCAATTCCTAAACTTTTCCCTTAATCCGATGGTGAAATACCTTCGATCCTTGTCGCGTGCGTGTCACCCAATCAGATATTGCCGAATTCGGAAAGTCGCTTTTGCCCATAACCAATGTTGGCATTACCAAGGCCGAGGCAGTGGTAGGGAGTATAATTTTCAGTAAATGTGAAGGGAGGGAAAGTAAAAGTAATTACGAGTCAATCTATAAATTCGTTAATCAGTGAAGGAGAGACCGTGCTCCGAAACCCGAGTGGCACTCATCTCCTGCTGCTGTTCGTTCCTCCTCCTCTCAATCCCTGAAAAGAACCCTTTCTTCCATCTTCTCAATATAAAACTCCGAAAATCAACCCCATCCGCCTCTTCGTCCTCCTATCCCATGCTTTATTTTCGGGTGCAGTGGTAATGATGAGACTGCGTATTATTTTAGATATCATTTCCTTTCATTATGTCATTGTTAGATCATGACTGTTAAACTAAATCCTTCGTTGTATTGTTTCTCCTTTTCTCTCCATGCAGGGTCTTTGTTAGAGGCAGGGAGGGGAGCAATGACAATAAGTCGCCGTCTGAATATCGCCGAAAGAATCATATCATTTTTTTGCGATTCCATAATAGGTGTTGTGGAACCCTACTTCATGTGGTGATTCTTTTGGGCGATATTGACGCGTACTTGTTGATCATGCTCCCAAAATGTATACAAGATAGGAAAGTTGCCATATGTATAATAGGATAAAATAGGGAGGGAAAGTACAACTTTTTTGTTTTTGTTGGACTATATGTAACATTTGTTTATATTTGTATACTGTTTTGTTATTTTTTCTTCTGCTTCTCTCTTCGCTTCCATGGCGGCTTCCAAAAGTGTTTGAGATCTTCTAAATCTGCGAGGGATCCTCCACTCCCAATAAAAATACTGTACTTTGTACTATTAGCGTTTGAGATCTTCTAAATCTGCAGGGGATCCTACACTCCCAATAAAAATACTGTACTTTGTACTATTAGCGTTTGAGATCTTCTAAATCTGCAGGGGATCCTACACTCCCAATAAAAATACTGTACTTTATTTGTTGACTACTGACTCCATTTTTAGAAGTCTTTACGATTGGGCCAACCGGATTTTTTTGCCGGATTTCGAACTCTGCTCCTCTGTCGCCAATTGCTCTACCCATTTAATGAGTGCTCAAAATTAGTGCAAAAAATACGATATAATAATTGAATAAAAAAAACTAGTTCTCAAGATTATTCAACTGAAATGTTGCACATGATTTATTTAGAGTGCTTAAAAATTGCCTTCAACTGACCATTAATGAGTGCATAAATTAAACGACACCGCAAGAGCCAACAGTCTTCTTATATACCAAACGACTCGGCATAGGAGGACTTCCAGTTTCAGTTCAAGTTTCCAACACCGAGCAAATATATGGTCCCAATTGCCACTTCAGCAACTTTAACTATACATCAATTGTGACCGTGGGTCCTACTTAATTTTCAATGCAATTCAATATTAATTGGTGAGTGTGTTATATTAATTTGAGTTTTCTCTCAAGTTGTTTTTTGTCGTTGTGTTATTCGAATTATGTAAAGTATTATGATTGGAATTGTATATATGTGTGTGCTGCATGAAAATTTGCAACTGCATGAAAACATTCATCAGATGCAAATTTGCAACTTTTGTAATTGATCCCACATCAATGCAACTCACCATCCCACTTTCACTCCCTCTCCACATCAGCTTGCAATTCTCAAGAATTGCACCATTGGAGATGGTCTAAATAAGCAAGGTGTTGATGGTTTAGAGTATATATGGTATTGATTGGTTAGGGTATAAGCCTATAAGGTGTTATTGTTGTAGAGTATATGTTATTGATTGGTTCGTGTATTAGGGTTTGGCATTGCAAGAAGAATTCCTAATTTAGCAATCTTGCTAGTTTAGAAAAAATATCCTAGGTGGCATTGCAATCTTGCTAAATAATGGTGCCACCTAGGATTCCACTAAATAAGCAATGGGATGGATTGGTTCGGGTATAAGCCTATAAGGTGTTATTGTTGTAGAGTATATGGTATTGATTGGTTCGGGTTTAGGGTTTAGGGATTCGGGTTTAGGGTTTAGGGTTACAATTACATGTACCCAATCAGTAGATTAATTTTGGTAAACGAAAAAGTTAGTTAATCTATAAAGCCAGTCTAAAAGCACATCCCCATCTCCCGCCGTCAATTCCTAAACTTTTCCTTTAATCCGATGGTGAAAGAGCTTCAATCCTAACCGCGGCGTGTCACCCAATCAGATATCGCCATTTTCGGAAAGTCGCATTTGCCCCTAACCAGTGCTGACGTTACCAAGGCTGAGGCAGCGGTAGGGAGTGTGATTTTCAGTAAATGGGAAGGGCTGGAAAGGCAAAGTAAATTTATGAGCTCATTTATAAATTCTTTAATCAGAGAGGGAGAGACCATGCTCCGAAACCCAAGAGGCACTCATCTCCTGCTGTTGTTCGTTCCTCCTCTCAATCCCTGAAAAGACCCCTTTCTCCTATCTTCTCAACCCCGAAAATCAACCCCATCCGCCTCTTCGACCTCCTGTCCATGCTTTATTTTCAGGTGCAGTGGTAAAGATGAGACTGCGTATTATTTTAGATCTCAGTTCCTTTAATTATGTCATTGTTAGATCATGACTGTTAAACTAAATCCTTCGTTGTATTGTTTCTCCTTTGCTCTCCATGAAGGGTCTTTGTTAGAGGCAGGGAGGGGAGCAATGACAATAAGTCGCCGTTTGAATATCGCCCAAAGAATGATGGTTCTTCTGGGCGACATTGACGCATACTTGTTGATCATGCTCCCAAAATATATACAAGAGGGGAAAGTTGTCATATGTATAGTATAAAAGTGGGAGGAGGGAAAGTAAATTGTTTTGTTTTTCAAGATTTGTACTTTTAGTGTTTGAGACAAGAGGGGAAAGTTGCCATATGTATAGTATAAAAGTTGCCATTTGTACTCAATAAAAATACTGTAGTTTATTTCTTGATTACTGCCTCCATTTTCAGAAGTCCTCTGTCGGCGCATGCTCTTGTCATTTCACGCCCAAATTACATTTCATAATTTTAGTAGCCAAAATTAAGTAATTTTATAAACAAGTAAAAAATCCAATTTAATAATTCAATAAAAAAAACGAGTGAGAAAAATAAATCAACTGAAATGTTGCACATGATTTATTTAGGGAGCAACCTCCATATCGAATTCAATCAAATCCATCCGAACTAAATAAAACGACACCGTAGAAGGCAGTAGTCTTCTTATAAACCAAAGAGACACATAAATAAAACGACACACAAGTAAAACGACACCGCAGACGGCAACAGTCTTCTTATAAATCAAACGACGCCGCTTCAAGCTGATACTAGCAGTCTTCACATAGTCCATAGTCCTAATCCGAATAGGATAAGGACGTCCATCTTCACTTCAAGTTTTCAACAATCCTTAGGTTGCTACTTCTTGTAACAGGCCTCTTCTGCAAAATCGATAACGACGATTTTAGACGTACAAAAATATTGGATGCAACTGCATTGTGTAGACACGAACAATTATATCTTATTCTTACCCTAGGTTGCTCATAATCGTCGTCATCGTCATTTTCATCATCGGATGGCCCAGACCCAGTACACGTTCTTGCATTATGATTGGTAGAACCGCACTTACTGCAATGCTTTTGCCTTCTCTTCCGGACTGTTTCCGACTGATCTTGAGTGGTGGGAGGATCAACATCGGTGTCATCACCACCGCCACCTTCTTCCGAAACACCATCATTCGGGGCATCACCGTTTGAGGTTGGCTTCACGTAGCCAACAGGATGTGGGCATCAGGTCCTATAGTGGCGCCATTCACCTCAATTGCTACACTGTCGTGGTTCTCCTTTCTTCCTTTTAGATTTTTTAGCCCCCGAACCTTTAGCTTTGACTTGTAATGGGTCCAACAAAATTTCATTCGCCTTCGGTCTATTAATGCCGGGTATGTCCACGTTGCCAGTGTCCACCATGTCCAACTTTTCACATAATGATTGAATTCCCTCACGAGCAATCTTGAAGCACTCACTAGATTTTGCCCCTTTTAACATTAGTTGTAAGCTGTGTTGTTGAATAGTACCATACCTGATTGACACAAGATTTTATACAAAGTGAGTAAAATTAATGTTCACCTAGCTTCGAACCAATATTAAAAAAAAAATTTAAAAGTGTTAGTCATGGCAAACCTCAATGCGAAAAGTTGCGATTCATCTAGTCTGCCCGGTTCCTCCAAGCTCTCTAGTGTCTTCGGCTTCTTTGACCATCTTCGACGTACTAGGCCTTCAGGAAGTTCTAGTATGCTCTCTTCTTTCAGTACAAAAATCATATGACGACATGGTATTCCCATATAATTGTAGTGATTACAACTACATTCCATTGCAAAGGGTTCAACTGCGTACGTGACTTGAAAAACCTTATCCATGCCAGACACCTTGACCTTGTACACATGCTCAATTTCCGATCGCTCTGTCTCCAACCTTATGCAACATGCCGACTTTTCAACCTCGTCTCTGAATAAGAAGAATGCGTTCTTTGTGAAAACCGCCGCTCCACTCTTCTGAAGTGAGACTAAGACATTGCTTGTGAGGGTTTGTTCTCGATGAATGGATTCAAAATCAGCATGACGCTCATTCTCCCTCATATCCCTAGTCCAACGATCAAAGTGAATAAAGAACTCGAGGAGATTTTTATCCTTCTCGATATAATTGGCAAGTTGAGAGTTCAGTCCTTCACATCTTGATGTTGTACTCAAGCCTGCGAAGAACTTCGAACGCAAATATGCATACCCTCATTCATGTCTTTGCTCAAATAAATTGGAGACCCAATTGTTGTGCTGAAGGGAGCATTCCTCAACCACTGATTTCCACTTTTCTTCGAATTCTGAAGGTTCCCAGTCAGCTGACACAAAATGCTTCCATCGGGGCAAAAAAGTAAGATGATTCTTCACATTTCTGGTTATAGTCTTGTCTATATGCCAGGAACATAGACGATGTGTTGCATCGGGAAATACTTTCTGAATAGCATTACGCATTGCTCTATCCCCATCTGTAATAACAGTCTTGGGATCTACACCGCCTAGCCTTCTCTTCAAAGCTCCCAACACCCAAATATAATTTTCCTCTCTCTCGTTAGCCAAGAAAGCACATGCAAATACGCAAGTTTGCGAATGGTGGTTGACACCTAAAAAAGTTCAAACAAAGTTAGATTATGCAAACTTCTAGGGTTATTTTAGCATGCTCGGGATAATTCTATGTGTGAAGGAAAAGTACCTGAAAAAATCACGAGAGGCATATGGTAAATGTTCCTTTTGTAAGTAGCATCGAATGACAGTAATTCTCCAAAGCATGCATAATCAGCAACAGAAATACTATCGGCCCAGAAAATGTTAATAAGCCGGTCGTCGTCATCCTTCTTTAGTTCAATAACGAAATGCTCGTCCGCGCTGCATTTAGCTTGCAGGTAGGCTAGGGCTGTTGCGGCATCACCTTCACCGATTTGTTCTTTCCTATCTTTGTCCACATAATTATATGCATCCTTCCTCGTGTACCCCAAATTGTCGTAGCCTCCTGCTTCTGATACGGCCAGATTCACAATTTGAGAAGTTTTCATACCTGCAGCTCTTCTAAAATTTATCGCTGCTTTGACTGCATCACTCATACGACGTTTCCCTTTCATGTAGTGTCTATATTCTCTGGGGATCGTTTCATGTGTGTGTACATCATCAAACTGGTGCACATACCACTTCCCATCGACATTGTCTTGTTTAACACGCATCTTGGCTCTGCAGTTAAATCTGGTCTCCCCTCTTGCTTCTCTCTTTCGTTCTGTGCTCTTCATGCGCCTCTTTCCCTCGCCAGAGCATACATAGTCACGCCATATCATAACTTTGTTCTTATCACGACCAATGTCTGATTTTCTGATGTCGAAGCCTTTGACTAACCCGTAGTCCATGTAGAAATCATAGGCTTCTTCTGTATCATCGAACTTCATTTTTTTAATATCTTCCGGCTGTAGAAATATGAGATCGGCGACATTATCTTCCTGGGTGGTGTGACTAGCTCCGGCATCAGCGTTTTCTTGGACTTCCTCCGACGTCAATACTAGGACTTCCTCCGACGTCAATGGTGAGTCTGCCTCCGACGTCATTGTCACGGCTGGAAATTTTGGGGAACCAAGGACGTAGATTACAAAACCCTACTGGGAATGATGGCCGAATTAATGCTTCAATGGGCCACTTAATAATTATCCCCATTAATAACACGATTTGTGATATCTTATATTTTTTGTAGGAACGAGTTGAACTTTCTGTTCTTTATCTTAGTGATTTCTTTACCATTTTCACAAATAACGAAAATATTTAAAATGAAAAACCTTTCTTAGTAAAGCCAAACGCCAGCTGACTCTAGCTGTGTACTACGTGTATGGGGAAGGATCAAATATTAATATGAGCGAATATTTACTAATAGCACTCAATTCTTTATTCAATCGAAAAAAGTATATTTTTAATTTTAGGTTTAATATCTACCCATGTTTATCCCAAGTTCATGTACCTTAGACTAAACCCTAACTATTTTTCCGCGGAAAAAATATGGCGCCACAATTTATCCTAACCTTGTATATATAATTAACCTTCATCGGTAGAGCAGTGGTTCCATATCCTTCTTTGCCGCGATTTTGAGTACAGAGTAAAGCTTAGATTAGAGGCACAACATGGAAAATAGGAGAATTACTCGCTCTACGTCCAAGCTTGTGGTATGTATAATAGCTCTTTTTACAATTGAAATTCATTCTAGTTAATTTATTAATCGCAGGTTCACTGTCATTGTAGGAGACAGCCGAATTTGTGACTCCAACAAAGAAACCAAGGATACCCAAAGGTGTAAGCACTCCACCCACTCCTGCTTCAGTCATCGTTTTTATTTCGGACGATGAATCTGACTCTGAGGTCACACCAAAGAAGCCAAATGGAAAAAGTATTTGTCTACCTTCTGTTAACAAGGTAATAAAGGTGCCATGTTTGCCATTGAAGTGTTCTTTGCCGTTATTCCGTCATAACGAATGCATTTCAACTCGTGTTTATTTGTGGCCCCTATTCCAGGTTGTTTTGAAGTTTAAGCTACCTACCCCTATGGAATACGATGATGAGCAAATCCAGCTTGCTCACTATATATTTTTAGCCCATCTGCCACCTGACGAAGTATTGGTCAAAACCTCTAACAACTCTTGTACGAGGAAGTCATTGTGGTCCTTAAGCCCTCGCTCATTCGTAGATGCTGAAGTAATCAACGGAACTCCAAAATTTTGTTTTGTTTGTCCACTATCAATGCTTTCTACGTAGAATTATTTTATAACAACTCGATAGTATCATGAAGTGTTTTTTGTCCATGTTATATTAGGTTATAACAGCGATGGCCTGCCACTTGACTCTAGAAGAGTTGTGGACAAATTCCAAGGACGGAAAAGGAGTGTGCTATCTGCCTGCTGAACTACAGGTTGTGGTCCGATTATACTTAATGACAATTTCCTCTCACCAAAAAAATTACAACACATGTTTTTTTAACGTGAATCATATTGTGTTGACAAAATTTCAATTGTGCAACTACCACATGGGCAGGAACTAGTGATTTCATGTGGAATAACACCCAAGATGGCATTAGACCTATACGAATCAAAATTCCTTAGTCGAACCAATATGGTGAACAAGGTAAACTGTTTGTCTTAATAAGTATTACATGGTTTGCAGTTTATTTTTTTAATACGTGTTGACAATTTCCGCATATGTAGGTGTGTGTTCCGATGAGAGATAATGCCCATTGGTACTTGGCTGTCATTAAGTTGGACAAGGAAGAAGTCCATATCTTGGATCCACAACCAAATGAAGACCGCAATTCCTTTCGACTACAATCTGTTCAAACAATGGTAAATTTGTGACATTGTGCCGTTATAACGCAAAAAAATGTAAATAACTCTTTCTAAGTACAAACGTTTCTTAATTTGTACAAATGAGCTTTATGCAAGCCTTGTGGAAGATTCTCTATCGTGAACAAGGTCCGGGATTTTCGCCACCAAGGATTGCGGAGTTTTCGTACCCAAATCCTTCAAAGGATCAAGAACAACTTCATCGGTAAGTATGCCCATTTTTTTGTGATATTAAACAACGACTTATCAACTTGGTTCTTATCACGCAATGCTTTTATTTTATGTAGGTCTGACAGTGGAGTCTGGGTATGCATGTGGATGTATGGCGCAAGCTGGGACTCCTCTTATATTTGGGTAAAGACAATTCTAATTCGCATATTAGAAAACCACAATTGATTGTTATTTTTGAATCATGCGGTAAGCACCATGTTTGTTGATGTTGATAGCCATGCACTCAAGTGAGGAGGATGCAGATCGCTTTGTACCTTGTTCGAGAGCCCATGAACTACATAAGGCATATGGTGCTCACGGAAGCAAGAAGAGTTGCACCTCAAGTTGAAGCTGCAGTGGAAGTAGGGGTGGGCACACGGTTTGGTAAACCCAAACCGAACCGGACCGAACCCGATTTAAACCGAACCGAAACCGAATTATTGTTATTCGGTTCGGAATTCGGAATGAGAATGTGCCAAATTCGGAAACCAGGGTTCTTTTGACCGAACCGAGGTTCCGAATTTCGAACCGACAAACCGAAATATGCTGCCCAGCCCAATAATCATCATAGCCAAGTCCCCCAACAAGCCCAAAAGACTTACCTTCCTGAGCCCAAAATCCAAATAATGAATCACAACCCTAGCCCATGACCCCTCTCACCTCTCTCTGCAGACAACCAACAAAGACCATCTCTCACCTATCATCTCTCGCCGTTGCTGCCTAGAGAAGAGAATCCGAGTCAAGATATCCCAATCCTTGAGCGGCGTTGCAACTGGAGCCGATCTGAAGCAGGTTGCCCTCAGCCAGGGGAGGAGAGGAAAGGAGATCTACCACCGACGATTCTGGTGTTGACATCTTGGCGGCGACGTGCTCAACGGCGGCTTGTGGAGTGGGCAGAGCAGATCCGAAGGCGGCTTGCGGAGCGAACACGACGGCGGCGTACCGCTTCCCTTCCTTCTCTCTCGTCGTTACTCCTTGCCGTCATAGCCACTTCCCTTCCTCCCCTCCATCTGGGTTTGAATTGATTTTGGTGGTGTGATGTTGTACGGGGAAGATTGGAAAAAAGGAGAGATAAAGAATTGGAGGGGTAGAAAATGAATGGAAAGGGAGAGAGAGGGGAATGGATCTGTCGAAAAAGGAAAAAGAAAGTGAGAGGGGTTGCAGTCTTGCAGAAGGCAGATTAGAAGTCAAAAGGAAGGAAGGGTTTCGGGTTGAGCATTAAAACCGGACCGAACCGGAATATATTTCGGTTCGGATGGTCCGAACTGAAATATATTCCGGTTCGAATTCGGTTTGGGGTTGAGATGAAATCGGGGATCCGGTATGCTCCATTCCGGTTCGGTTTTGACCGAACCGAACCGATGCCCACCCCTAAGTGGAAGAGTACAAGAAAACCCATGAAAGGAGGAAAAAGGAAAGAGAAGAGCACAAGGAAACCCAGTCAACGAGCCCAAGAACAACCTGATTTTGCGTTTTAGTTTTCAAGATGATGGACAACAGTTATGTTTTTTTTTTCTCAGGATGATGGACAACCGTTTTTTATTTGGTTCGGTGAATGCTTTTTATTTTTGGTTTTTATATTTGTTTTTGGTTTGGTGAATGCTTTTTATATTTGGTTTTTGGTTTGGTTTGGTGAATGCTTTTTATATTTGGTTTTTGGTTTGGTGAATGCTTTCTATATTTGGTTTTTGGTATTGTGAATGCTTTCTATATTTGGTTTGGTTTGGTTTGTTTTTTCGTGGAAATGGCAAAGGGACTTCACCAAAATTCCAGCTTCCAACTTGTGAGTGAGGTTGCGTCTGTTCAAGGCTTCAAGCCATTGTATCTTGTAGAGAGGTTTAATTGGGATCATGTATAGTTAAACTGATTGGCTCCCAATCGTATAATTAAATTTGCATTCATGTATAGGTAACCCAAAAGGTAAAACTGATTGGCTCCCAATCGTATAATTAAATTTGCATTCATGTATAGGTAACCCAAAAGGTAAAACTGATTGGCTCCCAATCAGTATAATTAATGACCAAACCCAGTACAAGGCAGATAGAAAATTCTTATGTAATTAATTTAATGTTCCTAGGATATGGAAAGGCTTCCATTCCTTGAATTTCCACCAACGATGTTTTCACTCCCCTTTTAGTCAGAGAATTCATTGTAGTAATAGATACAATAAAAAGGCATACATAATTAATGGATTCTTTATTGTGTATAATTAAAAGGATATTTTACTATAAACGAAGCATGATAGATCCACAGGGGGATAAAAGAAGCATGAGTCTTGATGAAAAAGGGGAAAAATCACCATAGATTAAAAAAATCATTATAATCAAGCCATATCCATACTATTCACGCCTATCATCGTCACTATACTTGTGACCAAATATAAATAAAACCATAATTTTCGAAAACATTGCAATTTTATAGGTAGTCCCTACTTCGACCTAATTGGAACTGCTTAGAACAAAAGCGGATTAAAATCTCCCCCAATGAAATTCATTTGCAATTTCATAGGTAGTCCCTACTTCCACTTCTATAATTTTGAGAAAACATTGCAATTTCATCAATAGTCCCCACTCGTGGGCCAATTTCAATTGCAACCAAATTTGCACCGTTGCAATAGCTTCTCTCACATCATAGCAAGTGTAGGATGCAATTGCACCTCCTTGCTTAGGGATGACCATTACTGCATCTCGTCACCTGTCTTAGGGAAATTAGCCATGGCAAATTCACAAAATACTGCATGCATAGAAAAATATTTGTCTGGATAATTAAAAAAATGGGAGACTTTCCTAGTCAGATGATGTACTGGCTCCCCTCAGTACCTGACAGTTTTGAGTGCTGGAGAAAAAGACTGAAAAAAACAACAAAGCCTTACAGTAAACTTCTTAACAAAAGACATCCAATGTTGGCCCCTTTGCTGCTCCAACGCTCCACCCCGCCCTGCATCAATCGACTCTCATGTAAGCCGAGGACGTTTGCTTGAGGATGCCTCAGGGGTCTCTTCATGCTCCGTATGCCCAAGGTCAATAAAAGTATTGGTCAATTCGGCGATACGGTAGACTGGCAAATAGGCGCACTGGTCCTCCTTAGCATAAACCCCCATATCCATCCCAACCCTTCCAAGAAAGGTGGTCAAGAAGGTGGCATATGGAAAGGCAGTGTACCAGTTCTCCCCTCTAGGAGCAGCCTCAACCATGTTCAGGCACATGAGAGATGCGAGGTTAACAGGAACACCTCTTTGAGCTTGCACAAGGATAAACAGGTCAAGTTTACGAATTATCGATTGACACCGGTACCTTGGCATGAAGCAGTTGACGATCATCCAGTGGAGGAATCGAAGAGGATCTGGGAGGAAAGAAGCCTGGATGCGCCCCTTCGTCAGTTTCGCCAGTTCAACTTCAAACTCAAAATCGTACAGCCGCCCAAGATCGCTTCTGCTATCAATGGGGTGTCCTGCGGCGGGGAGATCGAGGATCTCAGCAAACTGATGAGGCTGGAAGCAGACTCTATAACCCAGGAAGATCGACACGAGATGAGAATCGCAGGGACCAAACAGCTCTAAATTGTGGTAGAACTTCCTCACCACATGCGGGCAGTAACTGGTGCTTCCTCGACTCCGGAGATCAAAGAACTTTTCCCAGCCAAGATTTTTAATTAACATCTTCACTTCTTGAGGGAAAGGACTCAGGTGGATGAACTCGTACTCGGCCACGATAGATGTCTTGCTTGTGAATGAAAGATAGTCCCCGAGACTTGGGGTGGATCGACAGTCGTCGTTTGATAGAGATAGTATGCCCATTTCCGCAAACGATTTACCTTTGTTTGCCATGGAGTCAGAGGAAGAAGGAACAAGGGAAGGTGAAGATGGAGGAAAGAGAGATTGTAGGTGTAAGAAAAAGTGATCGTGGGGGTTGAGTGTGGAGACGTGAGTGTGATGGAGACGGTTGAGTCTGGAATGTCAAGAGTTAGAAGATTTCGGAAGATATGTAGTAATGATGATGTTAACTCGTGTAGGTTAAACTAGGGTAAGTAAAGCTAGTTAAACTAGGGTTGGCGCACGAATTGATACCGCAGGAGAAAACAAATGGGCTCGCACGTTCCAGGCCCACTTTTGAATATTGCATGGGTCATGTACAAGCCCACGTTTGAATGTTATTTAAAAGCCTCCAAAAATCAATGATCAGACCCAGTCCAACTAGAATTACTCCTAAACGCACCGTTAATACATAAACACAAACTAAGGAGACCTCTCCATCCGATTCGAATCAAATTATGTGTTCTTCATCTTCTTCCTCAATCCTGTGGGCGAGACGAACACTACATATCAGGAAACCTGAATTTCACTGAGAGATATAAGGTTCGAGAAAATCACAATAACGCTAAGACAAGATGACAAAGCACTAGTCACATGAACTCTAGGGTTAGCAAACCTCTTTCAAGGGTTCTTTTGCAGATGAAAAGTTTGATGAACACAATAATAGACATGGTCGCCGTAATCGTGTTAGAAAGAGGGATCGTGTAATTGGATGGGGAGTTCAAATTGGATGGGGAGCTTCTCTTGGAACTGTGAAGGGGAGTCCCTCCAAGACGAGAGAGGGATCGTGTAATTGGTTAGGGAGACTGGAAATTGGTTAGGGCGGCAGTGGGTCTACCCAATTGGGTTATATAATTTAATCGGGCCCGTTAGTTGGACTAGGATGAAAACAAACATAACGCGGCAGGAGGCTTTTTGTAATTTGTTTAGTTATTTAGTGGCGCAGTTAGGTTTAACAAACGTGAGCCGTGGAGATTGAAAATGAATGGTTAAGATCGGCCAAGGTACCCGTACCCGGAATTTTCCCTGGACACCGTAGAAGTCATCACCATATATATATATACCCTGGGTACCGTAGAACTCCTATATATATATATATATATATATATGGCAAAGGCTAGCGTACGCCGGATGTACGAGTCTGATGTTCACCCATTAGAGGTTAGGGTATAATATATATATATATATATATATATATATATATATATATATGGCAAAGGCTAGCGTACATCCGGGCGTACGCTAGCCTACCTTACGCCCCATTGAGTTTTCCTATTTAGACAAAGAATTAATCGGAGTTTGGGACATGATACTATACCCTAACCCCTAATGGGTGAATCCCAGTCCCCAATTCACTAATCCAAAGCACGAGATTCGTTTAATCTTAAAAATGAAAATCAACAATTCTGATTCGTCAAAATTTTCATTGGTTTTCATTTTAAGATTAAACGAACCTCATGGTTTGGGTTAGAAAATTAGGGACTGGGGTTCACCCATTAGAGGTTAGGGTATAGTATCATGCCCCAAACTCCGATTAATTCATGATCTATATAGCAAAACTCAATGGGGCGTACGCTAGGTTAGCGTACGCCCGGGCGTACGCTAGCCTGAACCATATATATATATATATAGTGACTTCTATCGTACACCCCTAAAAAATGGTGTATATCGTACACCACCTAATCACCACGTACGCTCGATCTAGACGGTCAGCTAAACTCTGGATCCGTTTTTCTGTGTAATGGGTTATTAATTACCATGTAAATTACAATACGCATCTCTTAACTCACAAAATTCACATTGCAGTCTTGTTTTGTCAATCGGTTCAGCCGCTCGGTTTACTCCTTATTGACCCATCCCAAATGAGGCAACCCTTTTCTTCTTCGCTCAAACCACCAACCCATTCTCTGCCTCTGTCTAGCTTGTGCTCTTTCTCTCTTGTTTCTCTCTTCCATCTCTCTCAACCTCACACCCTCTCCCGCCTCCGCCTTCTCCATACCGACAATCCATTGCCCCCATTCACTACTACCAATCGAGTCGTCTTCGGTAAATGTACAATTGTATGGTTATTCAAGTTTATTGTCCTTAGATTCGTGATGCATTCCGCGATCTCATACAACTGACATAGAATTTTCACAAGTTTCTTAAAGCACGTCACAAGTCCCACAAAGCGGACCACAAGTTTATGAAAACACACCATAATTCACATAAAGCACACCACATGTTTCTTCAAAAGTACACCACAAGGTTCTTAAATTACACCACAAGGTTCTTGTATTGTCGTTATATTATTTTAGTGTCACGTGAAGCTTTTTGTTCCAGGTCAATCTCTGGCCTTCTTATTAGTGATATTTAGGGTTGGTTTTGGTCGAAGGAAGAAAACGACAAATACAGAATTTTAATCGAACTGGGGGTGGATTGTTAGGAATAAACGTGTTTACGAAATAACGCGACTAATTGGGCTTAAAGTAATGAACTAATCACGGATCCAATTATGAATTCTCACATCGGCTTAATGGGCTTTTTGAACTCTAAACCATTTCAGTTAGGATTGAAAGCTTCATAAATGTTTTATTGTTGATTAGTTTTCAGAACTTTTACACGTATTAATACATGAGGAATTGTTAGATTTTTATAAAATGGCAATAGTTTCCTTTTTTTACCCATACTCACCAAACACCACAAGTTTGTGAAAGAACACTACAATATCTTTAAAGCTCACCACATCGCTTCGAACACGTACAACAACCTTACCACACCACAAGTTTATCTATATCAGACCTTAAGTTTCGTAAAGTACACCATAAGCCTCCTGAAGCATACCAAACACCTTATAGCATACCATAAATCTATCCATATGGAGTTCCTATAGGTAATTATTACTAGGGAGGCATTACCGGTGCATCGTCGAAGTTTAGGAGGCAAGTAATATTTAAGGCCGAAATTGATTTGGTGGTAAGTGTTTACTTTTTGTACGGAATTATTAATTGGTAGGGGTCTCTTCAATGGTTGTTAGCATTGTTCATGATTACCTCAACCACTTTCGGTTTTCATATTTATCTTTATTTTAGGCAAAATACACTTGTATAACCATAACTTTCACACTTATGACAGATATAGTCATAATTATCCAAAAACATAAAATAGCCAATTCCGTCCATTTTGTTAACAACGTCAGTTGACGTTATGACTGTACTAACTGAAGAAGCTGAGTTGGCGATGGATTTACCCCATCAACTGACGTGGATTATAAAGAAAAAAAATTCAAGAAAAAAAATAAGAAAGCGACTACACCCTTCCCTTCTTCCCTTCCTTGCCGCTACTCTTCCAGCAGCTCTACCACCATCTTTTTTTTTTATAATAGTGCAACTCTACCACCATCACCACTCCTCGTCCAGCAACAACATCAACGAACGCAGATCCATCCGGAGCTAAAGGCGATGATGAAGAACAACGGTGGAGGGGATTACTCTTCCTCTGCCAATGCCAAGAGGAGGCAGCAGATCTGGATCCAGATTTCCCCTGTCGCCGGCCGATCAATGGGTAGCGACTAAGAGACCCACCGCCGCAACAGATAACCTGGATCTCACTGTTGCCGTTTCTCCATATCTCCCTCGCACCCGCCAGCTCATGCCCTCTCCCGCCCTTGCCTCCCATCAAAATCAATTCCGAAATCGCGTCACCCGTCACATTAATTCGAAAATCACAGAACAAATCTCCACTCATTGCCTACGACCCTGTTCACTTCCATTTTCGTTTCCTATTTTATGTTTTCATGCCATAAATTTGGCAACCGAAACGAGAAAACTTGTTTACTTTTCATTCTGTTTTCTATTCATTTCCAACCATGAAAACAGAAAGTGGCAACTTTCTGCTGTTTTCGGAAACGACAAAATGTTGTTTTCACCTGTTTTCAACATCTATTTTCTCGAAAACAGGAAACAGAAATGAAAGTAAACAGACCCTACGGTTTCTCCACCACCATCGGGATCCCCCGCCCTCATCGCCGCCGTCTCTCCCAATCTATGATTTTTCTCTGGATTGGCTGGTGGTTATTCTCAAAATCTCTAGATCTCAATCGCCGCACACCAGTAACGTCGTCCCAACCGATTATCCACGTCGTCGTCCAAGTCACCAGGATCAGCCTCCCGCCCTCCCTTGCCGCCGTTGAGGAGATTATTCATGGTTGCCTGGTTGTTCTGTTTGTTGTGATTTTTCAGTGAACCAGTGAAGTGTGGACTACAGAGAAAGGCTATTTGCCAAGCGGAGAGGGATATGTTTGGGGGAGCTCGACTTCAATCCCACCGCCAGGGAGCTCGTGGTATCCGCGGCGTCGGCTGGGATGGGTGAAACGGGAAGATTGATGAAGGTTTGCAGGATTGAGGGGCAGCGATGAGGGAAAATGGAATCAGCAGGGTAGGGGGAAAATTTAGTGATTTTTTTTATTTAAAAATTAGTTATTTTAACAATTCAAATCGACGTAGCAATGACATGCTGACTGGTCGCCGACGTGCGATGATTTGGCATCCTAGTTAGCCTAATGTTAACCTAACTAACGGAGTTTCTAACACCGTTAGAGTTTCTAACGCAAATGGCTAGATTTGTCACATGACCATTTAATTTTTAGGCTATTTTGTGTTTTCGGATAGTTATGGCTATATTTGTCACAAACGTGAAAGTTATGGCTATTCAAGTGTATTTTGCCTTTTTTTAATCTTCATTTTCCATACTTATCTCTAGCCAGTCTCTTTGTTTTAGATTTTTAACCTAAGCGTGTATCTTTATATTTCATTCTATCTTTTCACCTTTTTTCGTTTCGCCCTTCTTTTTCTTTGGTTCCTTTCTCTAGATGAAAATGGCTCACCACATCCCCTCTCTCCATGTTGTTAAGAAAACCTTTGTCAACAAGCTTATTAATGACTCCCACGAAAGGAATCACGATCGGTTTCGGAGATTGTTTGCTGCTCATACTCTAGCCACCAAATTCATTGTGGACCCTATAGAATTTCGAGATCTCGACATCCATGTTGGTCACTACATCAACAAACTTGAGTGGGGTTTCTTCTTCACCCCCTCCCTCTGCCATCATGTCCTCTGGATGTTAGGTACTTCTATGCAAACATGTAGTGCAAGGGTGTTGATTACCGAGAGTCTCGACTATCGTTGTTGGTTATGAGATTAGTCTAACAACTGAAGGCCTAGGTCGGATTCTTAACATTCTCAGTCGTGGCATCCCCTTTGTTCATGAGAAAGAAATGAGTGGGTACAAAAATCCCACCGATAAATACGGGGAGCTTCATCAAAGGGATGTACTTCCCAATGAAATTGTCACTACTTCATCTCTAAATCGTTTGCAAAGGGTCCTTCACTATTTCATCACCCATGTGTTTCTTCCCCACAGCCACTCACTGGATGTCTTCACTGAGCTTGATCTCTCGGTGTTCTCCAATGTCTTGGATTGTCGCAAGCTAGATTATTCCCACTTGCTTTTTGGATGCATGGTCCGAGCAAGTAGCGAGGAATACACTGGGTGTTTGCCATTCGGTGGTTACATTGCCCTTCAGCTGGCTAACCTTGATATTCCTCTCAATGGTTTTGTTTCCGAAGAACCATCTGTCACTGTACCTACAACCCTCATCATGACGCACTATGTTATCCCTCATAAGCCTTCAACATTGGCGGAAGAGGCTGTTGTCGCCGCGACTCAGGATGTTGTTGCTTGAATAGTAAGAGATTGCAAAAGGCGTCACTGTTCCTCTTCCTCATCACCACTACAGTGTGATAGTTTTCTAGATGTTACAAGTGAGGATTCTGGAGGGGATGGGTATGGCGTGCAACATTAGTGGAAGGGAAGGGACGAAGGGTCGGTATTTCAGCTGTCGGTTTTTGATGTTTTTTGTTATATGATTTACTATATTTCGACTTTGAATTATCTAGGAATTTCATTGTACTAGAAATTTTTTTATGTTGAACTATATTTTGGATTGAATGAAATTGGGGTTGGTAGAAATATATAGTAAATCAGACCAGATGTTAAAGTGGTACCTACCACATAGCATAGAAAGCGCACCATAAGTTACTTTATGCATGCCACAAGTTACGTAAAAGCACCTCAAAGGTCCATGATGTAGTTTTTGAAAGTAGTTTGGTGTGGAAGTTTTCGTGTTTCTTTGTTGTTGAATTTTTAGATGTTGAAGTTAAAGAGTATACATGTCAATGACGTAGTTGTTAAAAGCACAACACAAGTGTCGTCGGACCAGATGTTAAAGTAAAGAATCACAAATCCTAGAAAGTGTACCATAATTTAATTTATACAAACCACACGTTACGTAAAAGCACCTCAGAGGCACCATAAAGTCCATCGGTATGTACTTTCCGACCACACAAATTCAACATAGCAAGGTATATTATTAATGAAGTTGTGTTTGCTAAATTCATCATTTAAATAACAAATCCTAGGAAGACAAAACCATAGTGAAAATCCAACTAGCAAACCAGACATATAAAATCCAAAACAGAAATCCACAATAGGCAAATTCCAATAAAATACTTCAAACAATCCCAGATTATTCGTTGTCATAGCGTAGGTCCCGTTCCTCATCCATCCTTTGATGTGCGTCCTTGTACTCATGTCTTTCAGCTGCCAGTTAAGGTGCAAGTAATTTTGCTTCCTTAAGGACGTTATGTCTGACAGTGTTAAAAGGCTGTAGAGCAAGAAGCAAAGCCACCTGCATTCGCCTCACGCGCTACATGGTTGTAAGAACATAAAAAATTCATATTAAATACGAATAAAAATCACGATGAATAATTATTGTTTGAAAATGCGATCATTGGTGGCATAGATTGATTATTATTACTTACCCAGATGAAATATGTATCCCAACTAGCGCACAACATCCACAAGTAGACCCAAACTCCAGCATTAGACCTACAGAAGACGCAAAGCATTGCATGAGGACTATACTTCATAAACATTTCATTGAAATGCGGCACAATGACACATTCTTACTCATCCAGATGTTATTGATCATGTGTCAAAGGATCTTTACAGCGAAACTCACTAATCCTTGCCGCAACCACTATCATATCGAGTTGTCCATACGTCATATCCCACACTACTTGCAGAAATCCAATCTGCAGACATAAGGAAGGATGTGAAATGAAATACAAACACACACATATTTGGTTACGCAAGAAGCAAAAACAGTTTAGTAACTCTACCATTCTTTCTACTGGAATCCGACGGTCTGCCTTCCGCTCTTTTATTTGGTTTGAATCCCAGATATTTACTACTTTCTTGTCCATAAAAATAATAGCTAGGTACCAGTGTACCTTCCCCCCAGGAAAGTTTTCCTTCATGGGGAGACACACCTGCACGCGACAAAATAGCATATTAACTATTCAACCATTAAACTTTACTATACTAGACATTCAGAGGAGACCAAGGGAATAGAAAAGAAAACCTTATTGCACATGGGAGCACGCGTCATGAATTTGTTGTCGTACAAATCAAAGGCCTTCTTAGGTGTCATGCCAGCCATCACAAGCTCCTATTCATATTGAACCAACCATAAGTAACCATTAAAGACTTTCCAATGGGGTACAATTGGTAGTTAGCAAGATATTACTCGTATTGTACCGGGAATTCAGCAAGCAAGAAGTATATTCCTTTACAACGGCTATCCTTCCACACATCATCCATGGTTAACTTACAGGCCAACGCCGTAATAACTTAGGACACATCTGACCATAAACAATTACTTCTTTCCATAAATGGTACTAACGAATAAGCAAGAGTTGTTTGCTAATATAATGACCGACCTCAGCATCTCCACTCGGCCCGGGGAATAAGGTCCACATCACCTTTCAGGTGAGAGAGTTGTGGAAGGTGCTCACCAAAATCTCTTCGGATGGAAGGCTCAAAAAAAAAAAAGATACTGTGAGCTACATTGACATCCTGATCACTGTATTCCATATACTCAAAGAGGTTGAACTTCAGAACGCTCTAATAACAAAGTCAACCGGATGAATATTTCTCAAGCTCATAATTTTCTGGGTGGTACATGCGAAAAGCATAATTACTGTGCTGTCTAAACCTTGTTATGATCACTTTGGTGAATGCTTTCCTCGAGCCTCTTGTTCGGGTCGATCTCCGATTCATCGTCCAAAATTATTATGACATTTCCAGCGTCGAGGGAGGGATTACGCCAACTTCAATTTTGCATCTCTTCACCGGCGAAACATAGTTTTCAGACTCCTGCAACCAAAGAACACCTTCGTTTAGGAATTGAATAGCACAACAATAACAAAATAACCGAAATTGAACGTGGCATATAGATGGATGGATTACAACATATTCAACTCGTGCTCCCTTCGTTGGCGAAACATATTTTTCCGGCTCCTGCAACCGGAGAACACCTCCATTTGAGAACTAAATAGCACAAACATAACAAAGAATTGAATACGCCACCATTTATATATATATATATGAGGGTATTAGCTAGGGTGAGTGTATAATTTCCCACGGCTGATTAGGTTTTCCTGGGAAAATAGTTAGTTTTTAGCAATGGGGTGTACGGTATGAACTTAGGGTTGGCTCACAAATGGATTTTGGGTTGGGCCTGGTGAGTGGTGAGTTGTTTGAGTTTGTAAGCATGCCGCAAAAAGTGGGATATAGTGCGGCTAGTGGGTTTGTGGTAAGGTGCATTGTATTGGTTTGTAGAAATAAATTTCCTTGGGAATGTGATAAAATTAATAAATTAGATCATGGATGCACACAATAAGAAAACATAAAATGGGTTCTAACAAAAAAATATAAGGGAAACAAAAATGGGGAGAAACTAGGGTTTTGAAGAACAGAAAGAGCGAAGGGAAGAGACACGATTCGTAGGATACGAAGAGATTGCTCAGATCCAAAGCTCGGACGAACGGACCAGAGTGATCGAAGAAACAGAGACAACAGTACACGCCACTTCCAGGAGACACTATTATTACTAATTTCATTTATGAAGACAAGAACAAAATAACAGTAGCTACTAACCTCGGATAAGAGTCAAAGGAAGATAGAAATGAAAATAAGAACACACTCTCCTTGTAGATCAATAGCCCTCTTCCACTCTGAGAAAAATGACTACCATCCAACAAAGATTATTGTTTAAGCCGACTGAAAACAACTAGTCATTGCACACCAATCTTTTTTCTCCAGAAACTTTCCTTCTTTTGAGAAGTCAGTAAATATTCTTTCCTTCTTGGTGAAAAACGACAATAAAACTAGACGTTGCTTAACATTTGAGGAGTCTGTGTCAAAACATGATGGTATGGGCTCGGTCCACTTTGAAATAACTCTAATAAGTCTGTCCTTGTGGCCCATCGTATCATCCTTTACAGCTCACCGAAGAATGGGAGGCAAATTTGGTATATAAATTTGCGGAAGCCGATCTGCGCCTCTAGGGTTGTGTTTTGCCAAGAACCAACAACAACGTGTAGAAGAATGGAGGCTACTGAATTGGGCAAAAACGAGAATGATCGTGTGGATGAACTAGAAATGGAGGCGCCTGAATCTGGTGTAGATGAAGGAAATATTCCAAACGACGCGGGAATAAATAGTCACAACGATGAAACTCTCTTGCAACTCCAAGAAGAAGATATTGGTAACCTACGATTTGCTGATCGAGAGGAAGCACACGCGTTTTGGAAGGAGCATGAGCGGGTCTTTGGCTTTGACGTAAGAAAGGAAAAGGTACGTACAGATAAGAACAAGCTTGTAATATCCCAGATGTTTGTATGTTCTGTTGAGGGGAAAAAACGTGAGCCCTAGTCCGAACGCCAAACAGAGCCAAAAGGAGAATTAAGATTCTTTTGCAAAGCTAGGATGCGCGTCAAATATAACAAAGGTGAATCGAACTGGTTCATAGACAAGTTTTCTAACGAGCACGCTCATGACCTAATTCCAAAGCTATACAGACACTATATGAGAGGGAATCGACAAATGAGTGATGCAGTCAAAGCCGCCATTGATTTCCGAAGAGCCTCGGGAATGAGGACCCATTAGATTGTTTCTTTAGCCATTGCAGAATCTGGGGGATATAACAAGATGGGGTACACGAGGAAGGATTGTTATAAATATGTAGACAAGGATTGAAAAGAGCAAAACAATGAGGGTGACGCTGCTACCGCCCTAGGCTACCTAAACGCGAAGCTCATCACTGACCTGGAGTTTGTGCTAGAAGTAAAGAAAGATCAGAAAGATAAGCTCATAAGCGTGTTTTGGGCAGATAGCATTTTGGTTGCCAATTATGCATGTTTCGGTGATGTACTTGCATTCGATGCCACGTACAAGAAGAACAAGTACAATTTGCCACTAGTTATTTTTTCTGGTAAGTTCATAATCTCGACCACCTTGTTATATGCTCGGTCCGCCGATTCCAACATCCAAATATTATTTTTACAAGTCATGGTTTCAATTTGTGTTTTAACTTGCTTTTTAATTTTTTTTAGGAGTGAACCACCACTTTAATAGTTGGATCTTTGAATGTGCCTTGATGGCTAGTGAGAAGGAAGAAAATTATATATGGGCTTTGGACGCGCTGGAAAGAAGGATTGGTGGTGAATCGAAGACTGTCGTCACTGATGGGGACAAAGCCAAGTGCAATGCTATTCTGAAGTTATTCCGTGATGCAACACATCGGTTATGTTCTTGGCACATAGAGAATAATATGAAAGGGAAGCTGAAGAATAAACCTGACTTCCTGTCTAGGTGGCAAGGATTTGTTGCGGGTGATTGGGAACCAGAAGAATTTGAAGTGAAGTGGGAAGTGTTCATCGAGGAGTACAATGTGGGTCACATCCAGTGGTTTACCCACCTATTTGAGCAACGATCTGAATGGGTCTACACATACATAAGGTCCAAGTTTTGTGCAGGCTTGACAACAACATCGAGATACGAAGGAATGAACAATCGACTGAAAAATTATATCAAAACGCATCATAATCTGCTGGAGTCCTTCAGCCATTTTGATTGTTGGACCACAGACATGATGGAAACGGATATGCGGTTTGATTTCGAATCGATCCACCAAGACCGAACAATTACATCTAATGTCTTAGCCCCACTTCAGAAGAGTGGCTCCAAGTTTTATACGAAGGAGGTGGTTTTGAAGCTCAAAGTTGAGATTAAAAAGTCGACAAGCTACATAAGGGTCGATAGGGAGATTTTCGAAAATCAACATAATTACATGATAAAACTGACGGGTAAGGAGAGGGCTTTCTAGGTGAAGTACACGATTGACCCATTTGCACTAGAGTGTAGCTGTCAGTATTTCATTTTTATGGCAATACCGTGCTCTCACATGATTTGTGTGTTAAAAGAAGAAACAATAGTAGAATTTCCACATCAGTTGGTGAAGCCGAGATGGTCAAAATAGCCGAAGAGTGTTGCAGGAAATGAAGTCAATGATGCTGATGTCGCTCAACTGTTCACTTCCAGGTCAACAATTCTTTTTACAACGCCTACATCATCAAGTCACCTATTGAGGAGGCTTTTGTTTAAATTTATTCATCTCTAATGTTTACCTTCTTTCAGGTACGACTTTATCCACCAAAGAGTTGGACACGATGACCGCTGGTGCTACTGACTTACCTGACATCAACTGACCTGCGGTGGCATCCGAGAGGGTCCTTGACCCACACCCAACACCATATAAAGGGGGTAAACTAAGCAAGAGGAAGAAAGGAGAGCCAAGAGCGTGCAACAGATGTGGGGTACTGGGTCATAAGAGAAGCACTTGTATGCAGCCTATAGGGTACGTGCGGCCTACAGTTTCACAACTTGCCACACAATAGAGTAATGTCCCTCAATGCAATCCCGAATCCAACCAGGTACCACAAAATGGTGATGCTCCTAATAATGAAGATCATGCGGGTACATCAAATCCCCAATAACGAAAATGTTGTAGGAGATACAAATAAACAACCCATGATGCCAGAACATGTACAAAACCAACATCCAATGAGGAGGATGAGGACGCCGAGGATATTTGTCGAGTATGCTGCTCTAGCAACTCTCCTGAGCAAGTAGAGGTGGTGTATTACCCCAATTGTACATATAACATAAAGATTGGATCAGCAATGATTTTTACAACTTTTTTTTTTGTGGATTTAGATTTACCAGAGGAGGCCACGTACTAGACGGGATTTCGCGAAGGCGAAGGAGCAAGGAAAATGAAGTTTAATGAGATGGAGAGGAATTGTTTGTTGGAGAGTACAGGTTACAAACCATGGGCAGGAGAGTACAGGAAAATGAAGTTTAACGTGGTTCACTAACACAATGTGTGCTAGCTAATCCATGGGCAGGGGGGACAAATTTCACTAATTTGAGGAGAGTACATGTTACAAACCAAATTCCAAACGGACAAACCAAACAAACTAACCTGACTGACCTTACTACAGACTAGGGTGATGAAGAGTATTTTCTCCTAATCCCAAACAGAAAACCAAACACAAAACAAAATAGGCCCAAACACAAAACAAACCCAAATCAAATTCAAGTCATATTCTAACAGTTTCTTTTGTCATATGGTAACTCAAACAATTTCTTTCCGCTTTCACTTCCTGCATCTTTTTTTGCTTCTTGTTTGCCATATTTGCACAACCAGATAACTAATGAAGAACACCAAAAAACATGAGAAATCAAACTCCTATATTCGTTAATCAATCAGACCTTAAAAATATCGAAAGCACACCATAATTATCTAATCCACTTCAGTCACAATGTACTATTTGAAATACCAGATAGCTAATGAAATACACCAAAAATATGAGAAAGCAAACCTCTATTCATACCTTAAAGTTTCGAAAGCACACCATAATTATCTAATCCACTGATACCACAATGTACTACTCCATACCAGAAACCAAGTTAAGCTGATCAGCGACAACCACTCTATTGGAGAAGACCACGATTATGGTAAACCACACAACACAAGCCAATCAAAGTTGCGGAGGAAAGGATTATAAACCTGATCAAAGACGCCACAAACGCTCAAAGACATTGAATCCAGTTTTTTGCCTCTGGGTTTGAGTGGCGATAAAAGCAATGGACGTTTGCCAACGACGCGGAGTCGTTCGGAATAGGAAGTTACGACAACCGACGTTGGCTATGCGCGGAGGGTGATTGACGCGGTTGCGTCTGCGCTCGCATAGAGAAATAATGCTATGTTTTAGTTGGAGCTAGGTTTTTCCTAAAGAGAGAAACAATGGTTGAGGGGTGCGGGGGAAGCCAAAAGGATGATTTGAACTTATTAACAGCCTTACCTGTTGGACCTGTGGTCCGACTCACACAGATTCTCAAGACCATTTGAATTGATCAAGCCCACATATGGGAAACACGTTCGATTTCCCACCAAGATCATTTGATTTTTTTGGTTTTAAAAAACCTCCATTTGTCGTAAAAACAAATCAACAGTCAATCAACAAGGATGGTGGATTTTTCCCAACTTTTCAGTTTCCAAAAATGATGCCTTCCCCTTATCCTAATACGATATCGTTCCAACTAAGTTGTGTATAAAATAGTGTAATGAGATACTTTTAGGAGTTGAGTTGTGCTACTACAACTATTATTTGGTTTGGTTTCCTTTAACACAATGTGAATACTCAATTGACTTATCTTCAAACCATTAAAATGAAATCACAATTATACTATTGCTAAATCGGTTAACCATTCTTGTAAAGATGAAGAAGTCCCATTTCTCTTTTTGACTGATTGACAAGCTAGTATTCATAGATAGAATATCATGATTGCAATTTGCAAGCACAACCAATTTATCTGCATAAAAAAATGGAAGCACAGTTACCATAAAAAGTTGAAACGTGAAAATAATGAATGGGCCAAGTAGATAAAATTAATGCAATTTCATGAACATATTATATATACATCAAATATATTGAGAAAAAGATGATCATTTTTAAACAAAATACATATGCAGGTGTATAATCGGGTAGGTTCGGGTCAAGTAGTGAGAAAGTCATGTCTAAATAGAATAGAGATCACTGAACCTACTTAGGTCGGATTTGGACCGGTATCAACGAGTATGGTTATTTTTCCATCTCTAAATAGAATAGACATCAATGAACTAGGTGTATCCTTTCATCTAAATCTAAATACAAGATTGGGATTTATGAGTATTATATGTCATGTTTCTTCTTCAAATCACATAAATTTCTATAGGCCATTAAAGTCACTTGTGATCTTCATCGAGAGGACTTCAACCTTCTACATATATATTTTGGTAAGCTCGCAATTCTTTTATGGACATGGAGCTCATGAGACCTATCCATGTTTCAAAACTTTATATATGGAGAACATTAGTCTCTAATTACATCAATGAATTCAAAATCGCGCGTTTAAAAATTTTAAAGATTACATTAGTCTTCTACTATATTTGGATAAATGAAATTATATAGATCAAAGATTGGTATACATGAACATGAAGTTAGGGTTTAGGGTTTAAATTTTGATTGAGTATCGTGAAGGAGAAACACCTCATAAACTAAAATAAGGTTTATAAATTTGTATACTTTTTATAAAAGAATATTAATTGACAATGCCTATGGCAGGCGGATGCGAGAAATCATTATGATTTGGGACTTTGGGTGGATAGTAGGGTTATAATTAACGAAAACAAATAGGGTTTGGGTGGATAGTAGGGGGAGATGAAGAGCCTAGTGACATGACAGGTGGTTGAGAGGAAAAATAAGTAGATAAAATAAAACGAATTAGGAAAAGTATGGGAGGGTAACGATTTACAGAAAGAAACTAGATATATATCTGGACAATAAATAATAACAATTAACTATGAGATGGAAAAAAATGACTCAACGAAAAATAAAATAAAAAACAAACTAGTTAGCCAATTTTAGGATATGGCTGCAGTGATGGAAGTTACAACGCGTAGTTATCTACCTTTACGTGGGAAGTGAAAGCGCGCAGTTTTCCTACTTTTACGTCTCATAAAACCTACCCAACACATGGCCCCGAAAGACCCTTTTTTTAATCCGCTCTTCCCTCCATGATTGTAATTTAATATTAGATAGGGTAGAGAGTGGGTTAAAGCGGCCAAATTTTCTTCTATCTAGATGATTATGATACTAGTTATAATCATTGTTTCTCAATTGCTGATTTGTTCTCTTCCAACGACAAAAATTGTGAAACTACTTAATTTTGGTCAGGAAATTAACTACACAGTATTGCATTGTTTAATATATAATTTATTAAGTCTTTATGAGGTGAGGTTTAACCATTTATATTCAATTTTGAGCACCCTCTTACACTTCGATGCAAATAAAGTATACCACAACGCAATTATGTACGCAAAAAAAAAAACAATTCAAATAAATCACTTCAAAATTAAGCTTCCCCATTAATTGAATAAAGCTTACCACAGTTATAGGGTTCTCCCACACTCGAAGTAGAATTTGTCAACAAGTTTGTTAATGACCCCACCAAACGAATCACGAACGGTTTCAGAGATTGTTTGTTGATCGTTCTCTGGCCACCAAATTCATTGTCGACCGATAGATTTCTGAAATTTCGAGATCCCGGTTGTCTACTAATCCACAAGCTTGGATGGGGGTTTCTTCTTCACACCCTCCCTCTGCAACCATGTCCTCTAGCTGTAAGGTATTTCTATGCAAACATACAGTGCAATGGTGTTGCTTCTCGAGCGTTCTCGACTTCGGTGAATGGTTACAAGATTAGTCTAACTACAGAGTGCCTAGGTCAGATTCTTAAGATTCCCACTGGTGGCATTCCCCTTGTTGAAGAATAAGAGATGGCTATGTACAGCTTCAGTCTCGCTGAGGAGATGGATGATCTGTTTTGTTGTGATGTCAATCCCAATGAAATTATCCCCATCTCATCTCTCAAACCGTTGCCTAGGGTCCTTCACCATTTCATCACCCATGTGTTTCTTCCTCGCAGCCACTCGCTTGATGTCGTCACTCAGCTTGATCTGTGGGTGCTCTTCAGTGTCTTGGCTGTTCGCAGGCTGTACTATTCACACTTGCTTTTTGAATTCATGGTCTGAGCAAGTATACAGGAATACACTGGGTGTTTGCCATTCGGTGGTTACATTGCCCTTCTACTAGCCAACGTTGATATTCCTTTGTGATGACTCGATATTTGCACATGTTTTCCCCTTTGTTTCTTGATCGTTTAAGCTTGAATTATCGCTTATTTGGCCTATTTTATGCTAGGTTATGTTCCAGTGTCACATTTCAGGTCCTAGCACATAAAGTGAAGCATGGGCACAAGTTTCAAGTCAATCAGAGATCAATTGGCGACTCGGGGGAAGAAACTCGAGCATGGCTTGAAGAAGAATGGATTTCTACCTCATTTTGTGACCCATATAATCATTTAAGATTGTCATGAGAAGAAATAGGATGAGACTTCGAGCGTCTGGGATCAAACGACACCTGATTTGTAGTATGAACGAGGGAGAAACGAAGAATCAAAGACAGGGGACTCAGAATTAAAAAATACCCGGTTAGTAGGTTCAAAATACTTGATAGGGTATTTTGAAAATATCATAGGGTATTTCCCAAGGAGAACAGAAGGCCCCCCGGTCGTGAACCAAAAATTCCCGACCCGGTAACTTCCAGAAGCGGGTATAAAAGCTTGTTTTGTGCGTTTTTGGATGGAGAGAGCAGGGTTTTGGATCCCAAACACCCAAGGGACGAACCAAAGAGAGAGAGGGCGATTTGAGGGCATTCTTGGAGTGGAATTGGAGGATTTCTTCACCTTAGAAGCTCAAGGAACAAGCCCGGACGTGAAGACTGATTATCTGAAGATTCTTACTATAGTCTCTCTCTTCTCTATGGAGTACTTCCCTTCCCTTATGTTTTGAGGAACCCTAGCCATGTTTATTTGATTGGATGATTGTATGAGTACTCTTACTTGATAATCTTGAGTTCATATTCAATCTATGCATGTTTTCATGATTCAATTCTGCTTTAGTCGAGATTATTGATTCTGCTTTGATCCTATGAGAGCGAATACCTGATTAGGTCAATAGAGGACCATAGATTGATAGTATTGGATCGATGGATTTAGTCGAGGGTCAATTGACTGCTTTGTATCCATTGAGAATCTCATTCGATAGAGGGAATCTAGTTCAGAATGCCTTGATCGTTTGTTCTAGAGAAGGATACGTCCCTCTAGGCAATCGACTCAAGAGGACCTTGTTCCTTTAGTCGAGATTCAAGGTCTAGTCGAGGATATTCCGCATTGTGAAAGAAAGTGAAACAAGTTAGAGATCATTAATCACTAATATGGCTAGTGGCTAGGGGGAATCACACCTAAGTGAGTTTCCAACATGTAATTAGATTAACTTTAACTATAGTTTGCTAGAGTAGTTATAGTTCTTCTTTTTTAATCTGGTTTGCTAGATAATGAACCGAAGCTGAGTAATAGTAACTCTAGATACCCGTGGATTAAATATTTATTACTTGTGCCACTATACTGTAGTCCCTTTCATTGGTTACACTTGGCCATTGTTAAGAGTTGTGTTTTAGCGAGTCACTCTGCATGGTTTTGTTTCGGAAGAACAATCTGTCATTGTACCTACCTCCCTCATCATGAGGAAGTATCTTATCCCCCGCAGGCCTCCTACAACGACGGAAGAGGATATTCTCGCCGCGTCTCAGGATGTTGCTGATCGAGTAGACAGAGCTTGCAAAAGGCTCCATGGTCCCTCTTCCTCCTCACCACTGCAATATGCTATGATTGCCAAGAAAACAAGTGAGGAGGGGAATGACGAGGACTAGTCTACCGGCGAGGAGGCTGATAGGAGGGGTCTGGCGGGCAGCATTAGTGGAAGGGACTAAGGATAAGTATTCAGTTGTTATTTCTGCGTTGTCTGCTTTGATTCTAGTACTTTGAATCTATTTTGTTCAAGACTGTAAACTAAAACTGTCAGCTACTGAGGGGGGAGCATCAGTACACCATCTGCCTAGCAAGTTTCCCTTTTTTGGTTAAATTGGTTTTATTAGTTTGGTGGATTACAGTTGTTTGGTTAATTTGGTTTTAATGGTTTGGTGTGTTTCCTCTTCTCATGCTTAACCTTTTTCATTTTCGTTTGCTTTATAATTTGGACAAGAAATCGACTGGTTCCTTTTACGATCAGCCCAGATCTGAACTTTGAGTTTGTTATAACTTGTTTTTCTACTTTTTGTACTTATGATTTAACATAACAAAAGTATTTAAAGTATAAATATTTTTGTAACCTACTTTTGTTCCTTTTGTTACTTATGATTTAACATAACATAGACAATAAAAATTTAACATTTAATCTAAATTAAAATTATTGAATTTTTATTTTCCACATGACATCCATGTCAGCGTAGAATGCTGATTCACAAGTCAGGCCAATTGAGTCTATATGGTGCATAGTTGAGGCCAGAATGTTAATTTCTGAAACAACGGGCCAAATTTGATTATATGGCATAGTTCGGGCTAGAATAAGGTATTAACCCTTATATGTATTCGCAAAATTGTATCGTATCAGCGGTGTGATTAGAAAATAGTCTATCCGTGCCTAAGCCGATAGTCAGTTTAGTTATATGAAATGGTTGAATCACGACCTCAACGCAGAGTATCCCTATCACATACCTTTTTTATTGGTTCTTTTATTATAGACTATCACATACTTTTTTCAGTACAAACTTAGGTATTTTTTTACAAAATGTGTACGAAACTAATATATATTATGAAATATATGTATAATAAATTGAATCAATTTAAATCATAAATAATTCTCAAAAGAGGTGAAATCAGTAGTTTTGCAAGGTTAAACCTACTTTTTATTAACAACTTACACAAAAAATTAAATATTAAATCCTCACTATTTCTGGTAATTCAGTCCATATCCTTGTATGTGTCATTCACACTGATAATGTGTGTTTTGCTTTGTATTTTTCCATAAACTATCTATACAACCCTCAAACTACTCTTTAAATGCTTTGAACGCATTGAAACATGAGAAATACCAAATTACTAACAAAGAAAATGCAATTAATAGTAACATATATGATTTCAAACAAAGTGTTGTCCATACAAAAAAATTCCATAAATGACAAGCAGTACTGCATTTCTTGCTTATGTGAACATATTTTTAGGTCATAATTCAAAAAATTTCATTCCGTTATGGGAAACAGAGTAAAACGATATTGATGTAGACCCCCTAAAAACAACTTTCAAATAACCTCTATATTGGCCTGCAACCACTCCAATCTCGACTCTTTCTCACTAAAAATGGTCGTCACCGAAGTTGGAGATAAAATGAAACTCACAAACTCACAGGGGTCCCACAATTATCGATGAAAATGGCCAATCACACCAAACTAATCATCGGGCTTAATAGTCATTACAAACTTTAAGGGATTGACCAATTCGTAAAAAAATCAATCTAAATATAATAATTAAAAAGATATAAATTATCAAATACTAATTCATTAGTAACAAATATATATCTCCAAACAAATTTGTGGTTGATAATAACTTACATTGGCATATGAGAAAGGTTGAAGGCTATAATAATGACCAAATCTTAAATTTTTAAAGTATTTCTTTCAATTTTTAATTAAATAAAATACTTCATTCTACAAACATATAATTACTTGTGAAAATATAATTTTATAAAAAAAATATTAAAGATTCATGATTTCGGAAAAAATAGTCATGAGTATTGAAAATATATATGGTCATTTGGATTATGGGTGCGGTAATTGGTGGCAATGTGTATGATTACCTAATACTATTTGTAGATATTTTGATAGAAATGAATTTTTTTTAAATCTACATCTATAAACATTTGCATGATTAAGTGTATCCTCATTCCTACCACAAAGTTAAAAGACCCTCAATCAATGCACTCAGTACTCAACTTTGAATACTAGATGAAATCTTTCATTTCAACCGTCTTCCACTAATGGGAAAAATAAAGAGTATACTTCTAAACAATACAGAAAATTTCAAACATCGTGATATTATAAAAGTACCAGTTATTGTAAATGATAAAGCCAAAATTCATTCAACCTACAGAGTGAGTATAGAGTTTGTTCATTCTTCAAACAATTTTATTTATATGAAGAATCAAAATGTATAATGAGGTTTATCTTGTCTGGGCCTACACATAAAAAAATGGTGAAATGAACAACATGTAATGACATGCTTACCCTCCGGAAAGCTCTCTGGTGGCTGGAAATTTGAATCCCTGAAAAGTCAACCCATGTTTTGCCTTTATATCTTTTGTACATTATTAATTCTTTCTATATTTATTTTATATCAAATAAATATTATTTCCTTGCTATGTCTGTTTTTATACTCAATAAGATATGGAAAGTAGTAGGCCCGGCAAGACCCACCTCATGCCAAGATGACCTATATATTTCATGTCCGTGCTCGTGCCGTGTCGTGCTAGCCCGTGGACGGCCCGACTCGGTGCCCACGTACACTTATTATCAAACTTATTCTAGAGTTTAATTGAAGAAATAATAATAAATATAATGTAGCCTAGTTGGTTATAATGCTTTGTCTTCATTTAAGTGACCAACAAGGTTCAAATCTTGATGATGATATTTTTAATATATGAAGATGAATTGGGTGAAATGACAAAAATAACCTTCTTGAAATTAGTGTCGGGTCACAAAATTTGAAATGAGACAATTACAACCATGAATCTACTTTAAATATACTAGTTTTTTACCCGCCCGTTGGGCGGTGTATTTTGTTTGGTTATGTTATAATTCGTTATAGTATTCTAATTGTTATTATTATTTATGTTTGTTAAGGTAATATATATGGAATTGTAAATCCCACTTACCTTATTTCAGGTATTGTTTCATACTTTTATACATTTTGTTTATTTATGAACATTTTAATTTTATTAACTGAGCTCTTTGTAAATTGTTCTTTATTGATTTAGAATTTTTTTTATCGAACTCGACTTTAAGATTATAAACATAAGAGTTATTCATTCTTTAGCACACAATTGTGATAAAGAAGTTACAAAATTTACAGCCACAAAATAAGAAGTCAGAATAAGAAAATATGCTTCAATTAATAAAAAAAATCAGTGAATTTTCTCTCCCTTCTCAAATGTCGGTATACGATAATAGAGAATATTCCGATCTAAATCCCATGAATATCGTGTATTATCACTTACACATAAAAACTTTGGAATAATGAGGAAACTCATTAGCATCCACGTCCATCAATCTTCCACCGTTCCACGTACTCGTTTGATTACCTTGAAATGTTCTAGAAAACCAACCACATAAAAAAACTATCAGCTGTCACAAACTTATTAAAGCAATATTTTCAGCAAATTAAACTGCATATACTTAAATACAATTTATATTTTGTAGAGAGCTACACATCTCCTGCAGAAAAGAATTGTGATTTTTACCTAATAACAACATAGAAAAATAATGAAAGGAGCAGTCTTCAATACAACTCTACTAATTTTATCATGCAGATTAATTCCTCATTTGTGAACTGATATATGCATCAATCCAAATAGAAGTTTGTAAGAAAACAATCATGTCAAAATCAAGCCTTAGTTAGGGATTCAATGCGGAAAAATTCACCTTAATGAAACAAACAAATGTCACCGCAAACATGTAGAAATTAAAAAAAAACATCGAAATAGACAACCGAGAAACCACCATTATCATTTTCTTTCTTCTTCGCGACCTTTATAAAACCCCAATTATGTTCCCTTCTACTTATAACCTCTTTGCTACCTACTAATTACTAAACAGATCATCATTGTATTGCTAGCTAGTAGCATGTCAATCATGAACATAAAATATAATAAACAACCATCACAACTCTTCTTTCTATTTCAACATTCGAGAAATCGGGTTGCAATAGGCATTCAAGAAAAATGATCAATTATTCAATCAAATGAGGTATGCCCTAAGTCCAACCAATGAACCTTTCTAATTATATTTTATATATTTAAATAAAAGTATATGGCGACCTTTCTCCTTGAAAAACAAAGAAGAAATACATTCAATAATCAAGAGTGAGAAAATTTACCATCCAGCAGTTATAATTTGGAAGAAATTAAGAAAAAAATGGGAAGAAGAGTATAACTCGGCCAGTCAACCGCAAACAATAACGTATCGCTGAGAAAGTGAGAACAGTTGCCAGCTTCAAATCAAGGAGGAACAGGGAGCAGTTGACAACCCTCGGCTTGGTTCACCTCATCTTCACAATGATCAGATGAACTTTTTTCGTTAACAGGCAAAAATATGTTACAACTACTCAAAATTTTGTCATCTAATCGTTGCCTCGTGTAACTCCTGCCTCCTATTCTCATACAAATAAAAAAAAATCATATGCATTACCATTTCCTTCTCTATAAATTATGAGAATAAAAATATTAGAAATCTCAAAAAAATTAGCAATTAATAAGAGGGTTTTGTTTATTTTTATGGTGGTTGACATACTTTATTGATTTCTTATTTTCAAAGTTAGATTTTATTTCTAGTGAGACAATCAAAATGGGAAAAGGAACATAAACAAATTAAAAGTTTGCATTAATAATTAATATGTTTTTATTTAATCAGAATAAATAAGAAGTTTTTAAAAAAATAATAATTATTGCTCTGTCAAGTTTATATTCAAACATTTTGCTATAAAGTTTATACTTGTTTTATTTGATAGGTATATACATTAGAAAGAAGTGAGTGTTTGATAGCAAAAAAACATATAGTCATATCGATCATTTCTCAAAGTCGATTGATTATCAAACACTTGTTTTCTCTTAGACCATCGTTTATATTTTGTTTAATTGAAAATATTATTATTTATGTGTGTATTTTTTTTCCTTCGTCAAAATGTAACTTATTATTAAATTTTAGTAAAAATGAGTAGAAAATTTACTTAATCAGATTTAATCCGCTTAGGTTAAACAAATATGATATATCACTCTCTGTTTCCATCTTTATAGTTTGTTTAATTGAAAAAAAAGATTATTACTTATGTATGTGTTTGTTTGTTTAAATGTTTCATAAAAAATTAACTTATTTTAATTTTATTAAAAATGAGTGTAATTATTAAAAGAAGAGAGAGATAGCTTCATAAATAGATCAATAAATAGTTTTTTGTTTGTAAAAAAATTGTCCACCTTGGCAACTTGTGCATTCACCAAGTGCTTATGTGGCAAGAAGTTATTTTTGAATAGCCATAATATTTACTATAGATATAGATATAGATAGATAAATATAGATATAGATATAGATATAGATAGATAGATATAGATATAGATAGATATAGATTATAGATAGATGAAAAGTTGTATTCCTCTTGTTATAGTCTTCCTCCTAACCTTCTTCTTCTTCGTTTTGTAATCCTTCTCAAATCTGGATTAGCTGCTAATCAAGCAATTATGTCAATTGCGGGTAAATCGTGATTTAATTATAAAATACTTTATTGTTGTCTAGTAAAACTTCCATCACAATTCATGATTGAAAGATTTTGTAACCACTCAATTGATTTGAAAAATGTCTGAGAAATTCCAATTATCATAACAAACTTGTTAACGTTATTAGGTTGGTCGGAGTATAACTCAATTTTATCTATTAACGCATATAATGATAAACACGCAATGTCACGACTCACGTCATGCCAATGAATTTTGACAATGATGTTCCTTAATTAGTTCATATTAGAGACTAGATTGTACCCCGGCCCATTGGCCGGTTGCAATATGATAACAGTAATTAACAAAATTTCAAACTTAAATTTTAGCTTATCCTTTTCTCTTATGTTCGTGTTATGATTGTATGTCAATGTCATGCGAATTAACAAATAATGATTTTTTTTACCAAAGTCTAATTTTTCAATTGTTTGAAAAATAGAAAATGAGCATCCATAAGAAAGATTACTAACATTGCAATTTGTGCCTTCTGCGAAGATTGTTATTAAAAATAAAAAGTTAGAAATCATGCAAAGGTATATCAACTCATAATAAACTTAATAACACGATATTATAAGTATTTTAAAATGACCAGTGTCAGTATCTTTTTACTCTCAAGAAACTCCACCATCAACAAAAAAACTTCTCTTTCCCATTTTGTGCGAAGCAAATGCAAAGAGAATCATAATTATATTGAAATATCATTTTATGGTAAATCACATTAAATAAAAAATTTTCATGAAAAAAATATGCAATTGAAATTTAAATGAAAGAGATACGTACCATTTAGTAACAATGAGGTACGAAAAATATAATAATATTGTACAAATTTTATACTATATATTGGTGTACTTCTGTATCATTGTCGTAAAGGAACCTAACACGTAATTGTGACCATATTTTTAGAAGGATATATGTTTTATTTAAATCATATTTGAATGAATATTATTGTGCAAATCCAATTAAATGTAATTGTTCTATGCCAAAATATGTATAGTTTAAATTGAAATAAAAAAGATACATATCATTTAATAATGTTAAGGTATTGAAAATTAAGGAATAAGGAGAGAGATTGTGATAAATGGAGATATCTAATTAGATTCCTATAAGATTGTAATTAAAATTATTATTTTCATTGTTTATTTTCCAAAATTTTAAATATTATATTAAATTAAATTAATGCATGAAATTCCGTACATATTGATCCCACATCACACCTATAACCTTTTTTATTAGCAAAGCAGCAAGCTTATCATAATTCATTAGTAAAACCATGGCTAATGGCTATTTAATGGAGGATTGTAGGAATTTTCTTTTTATAGGAAGTGGGGATTATACAGACAATGCTAGCTAGTGCCCAGTGGGCTGCGGGAAAAGAAAGCGGCCAGCCTAAGTGGCCCAGTTGAAATGATAGCCACCGATAATTAAGATGAAAAAGACTCTAAAGTCCTCCCTTAATTTGCGGGGAGGCTAGGAAATATTGAATTGTGTAGGTACATAAGGAGAACGTGCTTATATGTATGGTAGGATATGTGATATATTTTACTTGTATCATAAGTTAGTAGTTTCCTTGTCCTTATAGTATATTCTACCTGTATTCCTTGGGTATAAATACCCCTTGTTATAATGATAATGTACACACATTTTACCTAAACCTTACTTAGTATCAGAGCTAGCTTTCCAACTCTAAGAAACCCTCATTTTTTCTCCCCGACACACACGTTCAATGTCTCTCGCTCTTTCTCACATTGCTTGTTGCTGCTTCACAATGTCTGGTGTCAGCTCAGCCTCTTCGGAAGAAGTCTTCACTAGCGTTACTGGCGTCTCCTTTGGTGAAGCAGGTCTTCTCACGTTCCACTCAGCCGCTTCCCTCCCGCCGAAGCTCGCCGCCCAGAACTTCCCTTCTAGGCGTGCCCAACTTATGTTTCTTCTTTTTGGGCTCGATCTCACTATTTACCTCGATGGCACGCTTGTTGCCCCGGCTGCCATGGTCACGGTCAATGGCGCTTCGGTTCGTAACCCTGCTTATTTACGCTGGTATCGTCAGGACCAGCTCCTCTTGAATGGCATCTTTGCGTTTGTCTCCGAGGGTGTTTTACCCTTCATCAGCTTGTCGCCCACCTCCTTTACAGCTTGGTCGACTCTCCAACGTCTCTATGCTGGCTCGTCTCAATCTCGCGTCATGACTTTATGTGATCGCTTGTATGGTGAGACCACGGATTATCGAGATGTTGTTTCATTCATTCAACAGCTTCGTACATGTGACCACAAAGCTTGCGCTTGCTGTAGCTCCAGTTTTTTATGTCGAGTTGGCCATGCTCTGTCTGCGTTGACTGGGGCCTGATTATCGAGAATTTTCTTCCGCCATTTGTGCTCGCGATACCATTCCTCCTCTTGAGGATCTTCCTGATAGTTTGGTGGCCCTTGAGGGTGATCTTCGCACCACCAAGACTCCTGATGCTCCTGCCACTGTGTTCGCTACACAGCATGGCCGTGGGCGTGGTTGCCGCGGTGGAAGCACTGGACGGGGTTCGGTTTGTGCCGCTTCTCCTTTCTCACTCCCTTCGTCTAGTTCTTGGGATTCTCCTCACGGTGATGATGATCACTGGCCTACTCATGTTATTTGTCAGTATTGCGAGAAACAAGGACACTCGATTCTTTAGTGCTATCTATTGTTTCCTCATAAACCTCCCAGGCGAATACCACTACATCTGCCGCCTCTCCTCGCCCATCAGAGCAGGCTGCAGAACCTTGCCTCTTGGATTTCGCCGCCATGCATCACGTGACTCATGATCTTGGTAATCTAGCTCTCTACTCTAACTATAATGGTCCGGACAAGGTGTATCTCGATGATGGTACAGTTATG
This sequence comes from Linum tenue, assembly GCA_946122785.1. Lineage (NCBI taxonomy): Eukaryota > Viridiplantae > Streptophyta > Magnoliopsida > Malpighiales > Linaceae > Linum > Linum tenue. Next base: position 26,367,680 of record CAMGYJ010000010.1, on the reverse strand, counting down.
GCCATTACACACATTGGTTCTTCTTCTATCTTGACACCTACTCGTTGTTTGAATCTTTGTGATATCTTGTGTCTTCTTGGTATTTGCAAGCACCTATTATCTGTTGCTAAGCTTTGTCGTGCTAACCTTGTCTTGGTGGAATTCTTTGCTCATTCTTTTATTGTGAAGGATCTAAGAACAAAGGAGGCGATGCTGACCGGAAGGAACAACAGTGACACGTATGAGCTTGGTGGTGGGACTAGTTCCGTTCATCTTGCTTTGGTCACCACTCGTAACACCCAGAATTGTGGCCTGTCGTCTTCGTCATCCATTTTCTCGAGCTTTTTCCTGTCTTATTCGTGTCAACTTTCTCCCTGTTCTTAAGTCGGCTATTTCACATTGTAATTCTTGTCTTTGTTCGAAGAGTCATAAACGTATGTTTAGTGTGTCTAGTCTTTCTAGTTCTCGTCCCTTGGACTTGTTATTTTCGGATGTGTGGGAACATGCCCCTTTTACTTCAGTCGATGGTTATTCGTACTATCTTGTTTTAGTGAATTATTTTTCTCTCTATACATGGTTTTGTCCACTTCGTTGCCAATCTGATGTTTTATCCGTCTTTCTTGCGTCCAAATGGCTAGTCGACAACCACTTTTCCACATCTATTTGCCGGTTTTATACTGACGGCGGGTGTGAGTTTCAAAAACATCGTCATGATTTGTCTGCTTATGGCATCACCCATCTTTTGACTCCTCCTTTTACGCCTGAGCATAATGGCTTGTCTGAATGTAATTATCGTCATATTGTGGCAACTGGTCTCACTTTGATTCACCGTGCTAAGCTTCCTCTTCATTACTGGTCTTATGCATTTTCCACTGTTGTATATCTTATTAATAGTCTTCCCTCGTCTTCTTTGCGTGGTCCAGTTCCTTTCACCATTCTTTTTAATGAGTACCCCAATTATTCCAAGCTTCTTGTCTTTGGTTGTTTGTGTTACCCGTGGCTTCGTCCGTACTCGACAAACAATTAGAGTCTCATTCCCATCCGTGTATTTTCATTGGGTACTCCAATAAGCAAAGTGCGTATCGTTGTTTTGATTTATCTACTCGGCGTCTTTTCCTCTCACGCCATGTCGTCTTTGTTGAAACACCGAGTCTAGCTGCATCCACTTCTCTTTCGTCATCGCTTGCTGCATTTACTCCCTCTGTGTACGTTCTTTCCTTTTCGACTCCGTCACTAGGAGCTACTCCCTCCTCGACTCACCAGCTGCCCCCGTCCTCGAGCTCTTCCACTAAGACAGGTTCGTCGGCCGCCACTCCACCTGTCGACCCCTCTACTGCATCGACAGCTGACTCTTAGTTGGTTGGTCCTTTCCATCCAGTTCAGCATGCAACAACATCCTATGGTTACTCTTGGTAAGACCAATATTCGGAAGCCTAACCCGAAATATGCTAAAGCGACTCAGCTGCAGGACTCATCTTTGCCTCGTCTTGAACCAACCTCGGTAAAAAAAGCTCTCAAATATGCTGAATGGAGACAGGCGATGGTGTCTGAGAATCAAGCGTTGTGTGCGAACCATACTTGGGATCTCTTCCCTCGTCAACCCAACTTTAATGTGGTGGGTTATCGCTGGGTATATCGTGTTAAATTTTTACCAGATGGTTTCTTGAGCGGTTTAAATCTTGTCTTGTGACAAAGGGCTTTCATCAACAATCGGGGGTGGACTTTCATAAGACCTACAGTCCCGTTTTGAAGCCAGTCACCATCAGGACGTTTTTAGTTCGACGTTCATAATGCGTTCCTTCAGAGTCCGCTCCAGGAGGAGGTGTATATGTCTCAACCACCGGGATTTCATGATCCTCGTTATCCCCGACATGGTTGTCATCTTTGTAAGGTGATCTGTGGACTTTGGCAGGATCCACGCGCATGGTATGATGCGTTGAGCTCGTTCTTATTCATTGTGGGTTCATGAAGACTAGTTATGATGCTTCCTTGTTCGTGTACCACCGACGTGGTATTCTCGCATATTTTCTGATGCATGTATGTTGATGATTTGCTTCTTACTGGCAACAACCCTGGCTTTCTTTCATCTTTTCATAAGCAGCTGGTGGAGCGCTTTTCTCTGAAACACCTCGACCATGTGAATTTTTTCCTTGTTATTGAGGTCATTCCCACACCCACTGGCTAATTCTTGTTTTAGCACAAGTATGTGGTTGATCTACTCCGCTCTCCTCTACTGCTCGTCCTCATCTTGCTGATGGTTCTTCTCCGGCGGATGCTACTCTTTATCGCCAGGTTGTTGGTACTCTTCAGTATCTTGTTGCCACACGATCGAATGTTGCTTTTGTCGTTAATCGGCTCTCTCAGTTCATGCATGCTCCCACTATAATGCATTGGAGTACGTTAAGCGTCTTCTTCGGTACGTTGCTGGCACCCGTACTCTTAGTCTGCGTATCAACTGTGCTCGCCAACCCCTTTTTCTTCGTGTGTTCATTGACTCCGATTGGACTGGTGATCTCGATGACCGCACTTCCACCTCAGGGTTTTTTTATCTATCTTGGTGACACTCTTATCTCGTGGAGGTGGAAGAAGCAACTTATTGTCGCTTGATCCAGCACAGAGGTAGAGTATTGTGCGCTCGCACTGGCTACTTCCGAGGCCCAGTGGATACACAACCTTCTGACGAAACTTCATCGGTCTCTCACGGCGCCTCCTACTATCTTCTGTGATAATTTGGGTTTTGTCTATTTCAGCTCCAACCCAGTGTTTCACTCTAGTATGAAACACCTTGCTCTGGACTTTAACTTCGTTCGTCGTTTCGTCAAGTCTCGCCAGCTGGTGGTTCGTCATCTTCCCACGTCGTCTCAGCTGGCGGATCTTCTTACTTAACCGCTTCTGTGTACTCATTTTCTTCTTCTTCTGTCCAAAATTAGGCTTGTTGATGCCACCTCCATATTGCAGGGGCGTAAAGGGATACATGCAGTGGCGGATCTAGAAAATTTTAACAGGGGTGTCCTCTTAAAAAAAATTCATAAATAAAAAAATATCAGACTAGTACAAATTTTAACATAAGGCCATGACGTGTTTTTATATTCTGAAAAAGATTAAAAAATAGGCTTAATAAATTGCTCAACAAATCTGTATATCCTACTAGACAATAGTTCACGAACTGATCGCATATGGATTTCTAACCTTGTTATTGATGTAACTCAAAGTTGAAAAGACTCTTTCAACACTTGTTGTGTAACCATAAAATCAATTCAAATTAAGGGTAGCCCATAATTAGTTTAATTGTTAGGTTTTGGAAATAGTCGGGGATAAGGAATAACTTTTTACTATTATGTAGTGTTTAAAATAGAACAACAAATGAGTTGCAACTTAATGGAGGACAATGTTTAAAAAATATAGTATATCCTAAGTTTGAATAACACAGACTATCGCTTATTTTTTTTTAAGTATACGCAAACTAGTACCGAGGATAGTATTATCGTTGTAGGGTGTCCCAAATCACTAATTATAAATTTTTTATCCATACAAAACTATTACCGGGGATTGAATAATCATATTCCCAAATTTTAGCGGTGTCCCGGGACACCCCTAAACCCTCATGTATCCGCCCCTGGATACATGATGTATTGTACTTGTATTATAAGTTAGTAGTTTCCTTGTCCTTATAGTATACTGTACTTGTATCCCTTGAGTATAAATACCCCTTGTTATAATGATAATACACACGGTAAAACCTTACAGTTCATCAACCTATATATTTGATGGTAAACATGACACAAGGTCAATAGTCACGACTCGAGAATCAACATATGAATGTAATTGCAAACCATGCATGGAGTTCGATGATTCGACTACGAATGAGGAGTCCGATGAACCAGCCACCAGCCTACCAGCCTACATATGAATGCTGATTAGGAATATTAAGGCAACAGCTGGTAACATAATGGCTTGCGTTAAATTTGAACAAATGAGTAAAAACTCCAACTTAAACCCTCATTACTTCTCTCGCTTTTTAATTAATCAAGTTGCTAATTAACACACATACCTTAATTAGCTCTTTTTTTCCAAACAACAAAATCATAGCCAGAAATCAACAAAAGGATCTAGTTTCCCAACAATGCCAAGATAATGACAATGATAATGGTAATATATGAACATCTGCCAGAAATCAACAGACGGCCGGCCAAGTAACGAATCATCTGCCGCCGCCGTCTCCGCCGGAGCCACTCCCAACCCCAACTCCCTTCCCAGCTCCGGCACCACTGCCGACGCCAACTCCAACCCCAACACCAATCCCAATGCCAAATCCACCACTGGCCCCGCCGCCACGTCCCCCACCGAGACCACCACCTGCACCTCTGCCGCCTCCGCCGCCTAACCCTCCTCCGGCTCCAGCACCTCCTCCTACACCTCCACCGGCACCAAACCCTCCACCTTGCCCGGACCCACCACCAAGGCCGCCACCACCGCCTCCCCCAGCACCTCCTCCGCCTCCAACGCCGCCACCACCTGCAGCTCCACCTCCTACACCACCGCCGGCGCCAAACCCTCCTCCGTGGCCAGATCCCCCTCCCAAACCTCCACCTCCTCCACCACCGCCTCCTCCTCCTCCGCCGCCACCGCCTGCGGCACCACCTCCCACGCCACCCCCAACACCACCACCGGCTCCAAAACCTCCGCCATGTCCCGAACCACCACCAAGACCGCCACCACCACCTCCGCCTCCTCCACCACCACCAGCACCAACTCCTCCTCCAGCCGCTCCACCACCTACTCCACCTCCCGCACCAAATCCTCCGCCGTGTCCGGATCCTCCACCGACACCGCCGCCTCCCCCACCACCGAATCCACCGCCACCGCCAACACCACCTCCACCAGCTCCACCGCCCACTCCTCCTCCAGCCCCGAAACCTCCACCTTGCCCAGATCCACCCCCAACTCCACCGCCTCCGCCGCCACCAAGTCCTCCACCGCCACCCAAACCTCCTCCGGCACCACCACCAGCTCCGCCGCCCAAACCTCCTCCCGAACCACCACCAAGACCTCCCCCGGCACCACCGCCACCTCCCAAGCCTCCACCACCGCCGAGCCCTCCCCCTCCCCCGGCACCGCCACCTAGGCCCCCGCCGCCGCCTCTACCGCCACCAAGCCCACCTCCCCCTCCAATGCCACCACCTCGGCCGCCTCTTCCAGGTCGTCCCCACGGTCCACGGCCGTAACGTCCACCACAGCCTCGGCGACTAAAGCGGCAGTCGTCGTCGTAGTCTCGGTACCTTGCCACGTCGTCATGATCAGCAAGCACTAGGGCACTGATGTGGAGAACAATGCAGGCCAGAACCAGAACCAGAGAAGCCCACTTTGACGACATTGCTCGATGCTTTTTGAGTGGTATGTGGGGGTTTTTTTTTTCTGCGGTTGCTTGATGCTTGGATGGAGGCTACTATGGTGTGCTTTTTATATATGGATTTCGTTGGGGCTTAGTTATCGTAAATCGTAGTTAGTAAAGGGAGTAGCGGAGATTGTTCATTTAATAGGTCCACGTTGAGATTAATATGACGCGTCGAGGATACGGTTGAGGGAGTGGCGGACGGCAAACCCAATTTAAGACAAACGAAAGTCAAACTGCATGGTTGTTTGACTCTTTCAAAATGTTTAATATCATCAACGTCCAACTTTTGCATGCAACTTGGGAGCTGCTTCGAGATATGGGCTTGCTTAATTAGCTTGCTCCTAGCTACTTCAGAAGATTTGTAAAATGTTATACATCTAGTCACATCATCATCGAGCGGCTCAATTACGGTGGTAATGAGTCACTTACATACCTCTAATTGGTTTGGATCGTATTTTTTTCACAATGATGACATAAAATTTGTACTAATTAATTAAGGACCCTCATAATCAAATTCAGTACAATTATATCATTCTATCACAGTCATAATGAATAATCTGTTTGTGGGGAAGCAATGATGCTCGTTCTAATGTTTGTTTTTTTAGATAACGGTGACATATATTAGTTTTTTTTTATCATTACATGTTATTTTAGGGATTCGAATTTGTGACCTCCGGATTGAATATCAATGGTAGTACCACGAGATCAAATCTGTGTTCGCCTCTAGTACGATATTTGATAGGGATGGCAACGGATTGGATAAGGGGTGGATAGTGCATATTCATTATCCTACACAAAGTAATTCGGATTTTTGCATACTCATACTCACACAAAAATAGGATTGTAAATCAAAATCATGCTCACCCATTGTTTTATTTTTCGAATTTTATTCATACCACCGAAAATCCTTCGAATTCGAGTTTACCCTACTCCATTAGATCGGTTTCGGGCAGATATTCATCGTAGGTGGATTTGTATCGACAAATAATTGTTGTAAAATTGGTAGTTTCAAAATATTTATAAACAAAATCATCTTTGTAAACAACATCAACATGCATGAAGGAATTTTTTTTTTTTTTTTTGAAAAGGATTATCGTTTTAGCTCTATCTATCCATCGATCTATCATATAAGGATTATCGTATTGTAGTCTCTACCTGCCCATAGGCCATATCCATAACTCGATGATCAGTGCATGACTGCATGTTATGAGTCAACTGTGCCGACACTGCTACACGGCTTCTTGTCGTCGCCCCTCAATATAGGAAGGGAAGATGATAGATGCAAATTAACAGTGTCCATTTATGGCAATCCAGAATTGGATGGCCCAGCTGGGCATTTCTTTAGCATTGGATTTGATATCAAAGGCAAAGCTAGCTAGGTACGTAGCTTTAAATGAGTACAACTGTACAACTAAGATCTGACCCGATGCCATAAACTTCTTTTTTTTTTTTTTTTTTTTGGGTAGAACAGGACGCCATAAGCTCATTGCCCATATAATAATAATAATAACCTCCATTATTACACAGGGAGAGAGGGAGAGAATATGAAGGGAGGAGAAGTCATCTATCAGGGTTGATTTGGTTTGTTGGACCGTTTTATTGAAATTGTTACAATATATATGGTTTAGAATACACATTTTTATAAATTTACAATATATGTATTGTTTGTTTGATGTTAAAAAATATTTTTTCAAAATAAATGATGATCATACAATTTTAGTTTTTAGATAAGATTGTTGAGATGGTTTAGTTGAGATTGTTGTTTTTATATTTGTTCCAGTTATATAACTTAGAAGATACTTTTTGCATTGAAAAGAATGATTAAGAGTGACATTTTTGTTAAATATATACTTCAGTTTTTTAATTATTGAAAACATAACACAGATAGCATAACTTGTAGTTTATAATACATCAAAATTCATTCGTAAAGGTAGAATATAATGTAGATACACTAATTTAAACCATACCAACCGTAAATCTAATACTCAATATATATGCATCCCCTTTGAAGAAGTCTCCATGCAAAAACTCAACTGGCTGGTGGTTGAGTCCCATGCCATCGTTGTCTGAAGTAATTATGATCACGTTCTCCATTTACCCTCTCTGCATTTATAGCTTGTGATGATTGAGATGCGACATTTTTGTTTTAATTTTTTATTAGTGAATTGTGAAATGCAAGTGGACATTTGCAATTTGCAAAAATATATCGGTGGGTACTTCATATTCACCGTGTATTCGTGTTCTGTGTTCTGGTTGATATATCCATGAGGGTCGGAGCCAAGGATGTCAACCCGCGGGTTGACCCGCAGGTCGACCCATTTTGACCCTAACCCGGTGAGAAAAACGGGTCGCACGCACCTGTCGGGCCGACCGCTACAAGGTACCGAGTTGGAGGTCAAATTGTGTTATTTTTTTCTTTGGTTTGCGAAATGCGCCTATTTTCCGATTTTTCTTTTCGCCTAGCTCAATTTTTGGAATGCTAAGTTGAACATTTGAATATTTATGTTATATAAGTGTGTGTGAATTTTCACTATATGTTGGATCTATATACGATATGTTATTTTGGTGTAATATTATATGTTATAACTCATATGTTATATAAGATTTGATATAATTTATGAGGATAAGTACAATATAATGACTTTTTCCATATTTCCGGGCTAAACCGGGCTAAATCGGCTGACCCATTAACCCTTAACCCGCGGGTTGACAACCTTGGTCGGAGCACACTGTGAGAGACCCGCTTCTAGGGTCTCTCGGAATTGATCTTCGGCACCCGTGATTACTCATAACGAATAGGGATTTAGAGGTTGAGAGAAAGAATATAATAGAATTGGGAATCGGCCGAGGCCTAGGATTGGGTGAGAATAGAAATTAGAAGTTAAGAGGATAAACTAGGGTTTAGTAGACTGTTCTTAATATTCTGGTTGATTGATTATGACGTAAACCCAAAGTACATATTTATAGGGTAAATACCGGAGAACCCTAATAATAATCCTAATCCGACTAAATCTCTACTAACCATAATTATCATTATCCTACCTAATATAATAATAGAAACCCCAAATAAATGTGTTTCTAACAATCCATCCCCTTGAAAACAACCTTGACCTCAAGGTTTTAGTTGACTTCTACCTCCTTGACCTTCCGCTTTCTTCGTTTCCAATTGCGCTCCAGTTCGCGAAGGAACTCTTCTCGTGCAACTCCAACTTTCCTCGTCTCTTCTCCATCCACGTGACATATGTCACGTTCTCCATCGCCAAACAATTCTTCTTCCTCTTTTTCGAAGTCCACGAATTAAGAGTCGGAGAGTTATGCTTTCTTGCGTTCATCATTGACCACCTTGAAATTTTCAATGAATTGCTCAATTGATTCCGCCAAGTACTTGGTGGTAGAAACAAGCTCTCAAACCTCTTTTCCTTCACTCCTGGGTCGGCCCTCAATTTCTTGGAGAAGGAAGTGGTGGCCCAACCAGCTATTAAGCCCATTCCTTCTCCCCTTCTCTCTAATTCTATTCGGGCTTGACTCCATGAGAAGCCCACTTGCTGAGCTCTTAAACCCATCTTTCTTTTCTACCAGCCCATCTTTATTTTTAAAACATAAAGGCCAAGACTACGGTGCCGCTGTAAAAAGTGCGGCACCGGTGACGCTGAATATGATTGGGCCACGTAGAGCTGATGGGGCACTGAGTGGATTCATTTAACCCAAACCCAAATTTTAACCGAGCATGGTGGCCGAACCCTGCTACCGTCAAACTAACGGGGCGTTAGTTTTCATTTAATTGCATTCAGAGCAAACCAAAAAACGTCTCCTCCATCTCCCGCTCGTCTGATCTGATTCTGAAAAGAGTGCAGTGTCCGGCGAACTCCACAGTTGTCGATCCAAAATCCATACCTGCACTAAGTCTTCACTAAATTCCTCCTCCCTCATTGATCGTGTAAAACATAACACGAATCCCTGGTTCCGAGCAACCCTTTGTCTCAATCGAAGAACTCTGCCGATTCTGACGATCCCAAAGCAAAGGAATGTTCAATCACCCTCCCTCTGCAGCATCCCCTCTTTCTACACCCTTCCTGTTGAGAATGTTGAAGCGGATTGCGTTGGCTTCTTTCCCCAATTGGTTCCAACATTGTAAAGTAAGTTTCAGCTCTGTTTATCAAATTCGAATATTGATGTTCATTGCTTGTGCTCTCAATTTCTTATCATCCTAACTTCTGCCTTCCATGATCTGTTCGGAAGATGGGAGCCTAGGTAGAACAACCATTTACTTTTCAGAACCCCTTGCCCATTTCCACTCGGGGGCAACTCAAGATCCTTACTCTTCAGCAAGGTAACCCCCCCCCACCCCCCCTAATTGCTCGTGAATGAAAGGCAGCTCGTTAGTGGAATTTAGATTTTTTAACTAAGTGATTAAGTGCCTTCCATCTAGTAGTTTCAAAGCTTTCCTATCATAGCAAAAGGATTATGAGCAGCGCTTGTACTTTAGTGTCATAACTTTGCAATTTATAAACATCGCAATTCTCATGAGAAAGGGAAGGAGCATGCAACTAGACAGTAGACACCATCTCCCAGTTTTTATCCATAGGAAGCGTTGGGGTCATGAACAAGCTTGTCCTAATTCATAGAAGATTTGTGGAGTTCTAAGTTGTAAATCGCTTGTGTCTGGCCGCTGAAGTCCCTATCGTGGAGACTGGAGAGTGGAACTACTGGCTTCCTAGGACAAGTGAGCTCTGTGACATTGTTCATTTCACAAAATCCACAATCATAGAACTTTGTTATTATTGAGCGGCCTTTTTATCAACATGCTGGTGTATTTACTTACTTGTATGTATCTTTGATGTTTCCGAGATGTACTTCTCTAATTTTTGTTTGATTTTCTCACCTCCCTGCAGACATGTTAATCTGCACTGTTTTCTATAACTCTCGAATAACGGTCTTGTAATTGGTTGTCTTTGCAGGTCTCAGTACACGTTAAAGGAAGAACTGATTGCTATGAATGCAATCCTTCTCTCAAGACATTTCCTGTTTGCACAGTTACAACATTCCATCAAAGGTACTTGTCAAGTGAATTGAGCATTTCGACTTCAATCTGGTGCCGGTCAAATCTTTCTTTCTGAATGAACACTTGGTGAATGCCGAATCTGTTTCTTTGTTGCTGGTATAAATTAATAGATTTTCTTTAAGCTGCATCTGAATTGAAGTTTTGGTACGTGTTTAACTTTCTCCTCGTTTCAAAATGCAGTTTGTTCACTGTATTGTAACATTATTGACAACAAACAAAGAGTCGATAAATCTGATAAAGAATGTGGATGAAGTCTTTCATGCCAAACGAGCTGGTAAATCCATGCTCATTAGTTTATACAAATATGTCCCCTTAATCAGGGATCAGTTGCAGGTATGAACCACTTGGATATTTTTCCGCCATGTTTTCTGCCACTGTACTGTGGCTACTCTCTAATTTGCTGCAAATTCTGTAAGTAATTGTAATTGTGGATCAAAACCATTGGTTCCGTTACTTTTGGCTTCTAGTAAATAATGCTTGTTGAAGTAGTTTGTCTCAATCGATTGCATATCATGCAATTATCCTAGGACTGCCTTCAGCCTTCACTCTCTGATGCTTGCATCTTCCCTTCCATCTCGTTGTGGTGTTAGGATTGAGAGGATGGTATGTTTGAGAGTGATGCTGATAGATCTTACTTGCATGGGAACTGAAACAAAGATCTCACTGAAGGAGCAAGTGAGCTGCTTATTTGGTTGTTATCCCATGAGATCAATTTCTTTCACACCAGAGAAAAACAACTGGCAGATCATACGCGAGATGATTTTGTGTTGCTCTTGATGGTTTCTCCTTTTTTTGTTTGCTTACTATTTCTAGTAAGCTTCTTACCTGGGTCATGTACAACACCTTTTGTAATTTTGGCCTGAATGTGAATATATGTTTCGCACATGAGTTTTACAGTATCCACTATTGTAGAATGGATGCACTGAAATGGTTGACATCGATGGATCACCTGTAGACTAGATGTCTTCATTGCTGTTGATGTGAGCATATTAGTCAGTTTTACTTCAATTTTCTCTGCAGATTCCAAATGGTATAGCTCAGATCGGTTGATAAGCTCAATAGCATCTTCTCCAGCAGACTCCAGCTTGAATATTCCCTGGATCTCGACAAGCTCATTGCAATAAATGATGCTCAAAAGCAACAAGTTATAGAAATTTGGAAGATTCGTGATCCTCAGTAACAAGTTGCAGGGGAACACATTCAGCTTCTCCAAACTCCTTGGGATCTCCGAAAGCGTATTAGGATGTTACATCCAGATAAGTTTAGGCTCTCGAGAAATGAGAGATTTGTGAAGGTCTTGGGAAGGTCTTGGGAAGTTGCATAATAGGGTTTTTGCTGAGGTTCAGTGCTTTCAAAACAGGGCAGCCATTTGAGTTCTTTAGGAATTGTATTGTCAAAAATGTTGCAGTCACCGAGGGTTGAGGTCACCAATGAATATGGCAAAACAGAAACTGAAAAACACGCATTTTCGTGTCAAACTTTTGAGTATCTTTGTTGTAGCTGAACTCTTTCTTCCAACCTTGCACAGTAGTCATGCCTGTCCTCCCAATTCGATAACGTTAAGCACACCACAAACAAATGATCACAACTTGGAAGGCATGCAATATATTCATGATCAACCAAACCAGACCATCAAAACTACCTAAAAACAAAAAGCTCTTCATACATAACAATGGACCAGACAAAGGGGGGAAAGATGCAATGATCTCGGCTCTCTCCAAATCCTGTCACCAAGATGACACCTTTATAGCTCGGGTTAGACTGGTCTAATCATCACTTTTACTAAATCTCTCATTATAGTTCATATAACATGCTGCATATCTAAACCAGTCAAAAACCAAATACTAACAGCATTATCCACAAGCAAAAACCATAACAGTATGACAAAAGTCTGTGATTTGCAAGCTAACACCAGAAGGGTCATACAATTACATTGTCCTCCGTAACAAGTTGCAGTGGAACAATTCAGTTTCTCCAAACTCATTGGGATCTCCGGAAGCAATCGGGCTGTTACATCCAGATAAGTCTAGGCTCTCGAGAAACGAGTGAGAGATACAAGAAGACGTTTATGGGTTTGCTTTTAGATGGAGACAGAGGCCCGTGAAGCCACAGATTCCTTCGCCTATGAACAATTCACCGGAGTGATTTTGGAGACCGTCGGAGAAGGCGATCGCAGAACTGCCTTTTAGTTCCTCCCGTCGTCAATCTCTGCTTTTCAGAACCTCTATTTTTTTGGTGATATCTATTTTTTTTCTTCTGAATCTTCCGGAAAAAACTATTTTAATTTTTAATTTATAGAAAGACAAAACAGTTTGGCAAACAAAAAATAGAATGCACCGTTTGGGTTAGATGGAGAACGATTCTCCATTAGCGTGGGATAAGGCGAGTAGGTTTCAGAACTCAATTTTTGGGTTTTGGGCTTGGGTCAATCAACTTCACTCATGCCATGTCAGTTCCACGTGGCCCAATTATATTCCGCGTCACCGGTGCCGCAATTTTTATCGCGGCACCGTAGTATTGGCTGGGGCTTTATTCCTCTATCTAGACGTGGCCCACTATGCTCAGATTTTGGCCCAAACCTCTGATCTAGCCGGCCCAAGGCGAGTTCAGACTTCTTCCACCCGAGAGTTGATCCGACAAGACTTGGGGCCCAAATGATCTCTCTCTCGACCCAATTTACATGGCCCCACGACTCGGCGGACCGAACCACGGCTCGGCCTAGCCGTTCTGGCCTTTTGGTGGCGCAGCCTAGGGTTACTGGCGGAAGGGCGCCGCCTTCCTTCTTCCTCTCACCTTCCTTTCTCGTCGGCGAGCAACCCGACAGCCAGGCCGCATCCGACGAGCGATTCCTCCAACGGCGGTCAGGCCAGCATGAACCCACCATCGTCTTCGGCACCGCCTTCTCGTCGATTGAAGTCCCATCGAAAGCGCCGCCCTTCTTCTTCGATTCCACTTCTGACGGCTTCTTCTCCCTCGATTCCTCCGACGGCGACTGAGGCTCGCGATCAACCTGCGCCTCTACTTCTCTCCGGTAGTCAACGCCGATGTTTCTCCCTATCATTACCTCGTCGGTTGCCTCGCCAGCAAATCGCGGCGTCCACGTGATTCGGGCAGCCGTCGAAGACGACCGCTGCATCAACTCTCTCCGTGCAAGGCTTTAATCCCGCGGGGCGGAGGCAATCCCGATCCGGCAATCATCTTCTTCTGTTCAGCCACCCCGTTGGCTGACTCCTTCGTCGCCTGCTTCGCCGGCGAGTTCCTCTTCCACGACAATTAGGTCTCGCCGTCAGTAGAAAGAGAGAGGGGGTCGGTTCCCTCTAAGGAAGCCACCGAGTGTTGCACCCTCAGCGTTAGTCGCGAAATCGGACGGGATACTCGGCCACCTTGTTCCGCCTCTTCCTTGCATCGAGAGATGGTGACGCGAGGCCCCGCTATGCTCGATCGGAACTCCAAGTTCTCGGTCTTTTGGGCCGCAGACGGGTTAGCCTCAGATGCGTGGTCTTTGGCAGAAAGGAACGAGATTGGCTGCAGCCCTTGGTTTCTTTGTCGCACTCCGTCACCGGCGACTGCGTACAAACCTTCTGCTCAAAATCAAACCCATCTCTGGGCCCTTGATTTTTATTCCAGAATTTTCAATTTGAACCATGTAGAGCGTCCCAAATCAAAGCCCCACCATAATCAGCAGCATAATCCTTCCAACCCGGTTTCATTGGTGTCGACGGCATCGGCGGTCGAGACTCTTCTTCCTTGTTCATAGCTACGGCGGTAAGCTCCTTGGACGGCTGTTCCACAGCAACGAGCGATAATGGTGGTGGAGCTGGAGTAGCAATTGGAACTACTGGGAAGACCACGATTGTTGGTGATGGCAGCGGCGTAGTTGTGACAGAAGTGAAACAGCTTGGTGATGGGGTTTCTTTCTAATCGGCGGTTCCGTTGCCGGGGACTCGTCAATCTCCGACTTCGTCTCGACTGGTGGGGAAACGACCAGCGATGATGGTGATGTTGCAGGGACGACAGTCGCTGCAGCAGTTGCTTTCTCGACCTTCACAGTAGTGGTGGTTCCACCTTGCTCTAGCGTGGTTGCGAACGCAGGTTGTTCTAACCAATCTTCGAAATCTATTATCTCCTCTTCCAACTCCATTTTAAGGATTTTGGTGAGTTCTTTGAGTGAGAGCCCTTCAAATCTCGTCATTGTTCCGGTACGAGTGCCTGCAACCGGGCTCTGATACCAATTGTGAGAAACCCGCTTCTAAGGTCTCTCGGGACTGATCTTCGGCAACCGCGACTACTCGTAACGAATAGGGATTTAGGGGTTGAGAGAAAGAATAGAATAGAATTGGGAATCAGTCTAGGCCTTGGATTGGATGAGAATAGAAATTAGGAGTTGAGAGGATAAACTAGGATTTAGGAGACTGTTCTTAATATTTTGGTTGATTGATTCTGACGTAAACTCAACGTACATATTTATAGGGTAAATACCGGAGAACCCTAATAATAATCCTAATCCGACTAAATCTCTACTAACCATAATTATCATTATCCTACCTAATATAATAATAGAAACCCCAAATAAATGTGTTTCTGACACACATATTTCGTCGACTATCTCGTATGTTCATGGAAGTCAACTAATTTATAGATGATCATCTCGCCAATTAGAGTTATTTATTTATTGAGGATTTCATATAATTGTTGTATTATGTCTAACTTGTTTCATTGGTTGTGAGTCGTGTTCGGAATTTTAAACTCTTCGGAGGTGTATTTCGCTAAGATATTCTACATTGCAACACACAATACAATTAGCCCGACCCTAAATACAATAAGGGTGCGTTTGGATAAGTGTATTTTAAATGTAAGGTATTTGAAATACTAGCATTTGAAATGAATGTATATAAAATATTAGCATTTGAAATACATGTAATTCAAATTCATTGTTTGGATACTCATTTGTAATTTGTTCGTATTTTGTATTTTACGATTTTCAATTTTAATTTTTAAATTTCTGGTCACTTACTACAAATTTTGGTAAATTACAATTTGGTACCCAAATTTATTTTTTCTTACAATTTAGTAACTAAAATTTTAAAATTTTACAAAAAGGTCCTGAAATTTTGATGGTAAAATTACATTTTGGTACCTTTATATGTTTTCCCTCACACTATAGTACCTAAACTTTTCATATTTTACAAATAGGTCCAATTTTTTGTTAGGAGGTATTTCAAATCACTAGTTGTTGAAATGTATTTGAAGTTGACAAAAAATACACTAGACATGTATTTGGAAATCACCCCATGAATTTGACACAAATCCAAATACCAAATGTAATTAATATCCAAACACATGATTTGGTATTTGGAAATCCAAATCACAAATACCAAATCCAAATCATTGTATCCAAACGCACCCTAACAAGCATTTCAAAGCTGGGGTTCTGGTGTGAATTTCAGGAATTACTAGTAATTATCTAATATTTACTCTTAACACAAGTAAAGGCAACCAAGCAGACTAACACTAGTGTAACTCCAGTGATCAAGGCCTTGTTCAAATAACTTTCCCCAAGGCATACAAGGAATTCCAGATCAATTCCCTAATTAAAATTCTTAAGGTTCATTTTGATTAGTTGCTCACCACCTACTATCATTCCAGAAAGGGTAATAGGTATAATATGTCCCTCTACTATGACGTTTTATCAAACATGCCCCTCTACTATTTTTTACATCAAACATGCCCCTGTAATTTGGAAAAGCTATCAAACATGTCCTTCAGTTGAAATTTCCATTGAAAAAATCGCCGATCATGGTTGAACCGAGATTTAGACGACCTGACATCGATAAATGGGAGAGGAAATGTCACTTTTGACCATTGTTTTATTTCTCTAGGTCTCGTCAAAGTGAAATTATTAGAATTATTTGGCTATGCAAAAGAACAAAAAACTCTAAAGTGAAATTATTAGGGATATTTTACATATTTGGGTCGCCCAAACCAAAGTTCGGTCTTGGTTAACGGTTTTTAGATGAAAATTTTAACAAAAGGGCATGTTTGATTAATTTTCCAAAGTACAATGGCATGTTTGATGTAAAAAATAATAGAAGTGCATGTTTGATAAAACGTCATAGTAGAATGGCATATTATACCTATAACCCTTCCAAAAATGAGTTAGATACAAGTATTCTCATGACAGTGAAATTCGCTATCCTTCATCCTTAATTTGGGCCCTAACCTCCGCTCACATTAATTAAAGGATGCCAAATTGAGAATCATGTTGTAATAAATGATAGGTTGTACACCAAACCACGATTACTTGGTAACGTTGCCTGGTTCTCGTGTTTGGTAATTAAGGAATTTCGGAAGCTATTTATAAACAAATATTTGAATTCCAACACATTTCTTAACCTAGGGTGCGCTTCCCATATTATCTTAAGTACCTCGATTATTTTGTATTAATTCATAAAGACTGCATGAATTCTAGAATTCCATAGAGTTCCACCATTTTAACCAACACTTGAATTTTAGCTACTCATAATTAATGTAAGAAACACAATTCCAATAGATCACCTGGTTAAAACCCACCAATTCTGCCAAAACTGCCTGAAAATTGGTCGATACTCACATGAAATTGTCGAGGAACAGTGGCGCCATTTCTGGTTGGCACACTCCCAAATGCCTAGCTCCTTCGTCTAACATCCAATTCCAACCTCGTTTCAATAGGAATTGCACTCCTAATGAGTAATGACATCAAGTGGATCAAGACGCGGTAGAGGGAATCAAACGAGTGATTAGGGATGGCAACCCGGCTCGCCGGGTATCCATCCGAAACTCGCCTAGACGGGGTCAAAAAAATCGTCTGTCGTGGGTAAAGCGCGGATCTGGGTATGCCCGAATTCCGATAGTAGCGGGCAACGGGTGGTGACGGATCTCATGGTATCCGCCCCGTCCCCGTCCGATCCTGCAAAACGACATCGTTTTGGACGCTCAATATATAAACTAATAATTGAGGTTCAAAAACCCTAATCCTTTCACTTGTTGCGGCTCGGCCGACTGCCCCCCTTTCCTTTCCACTCTTCTTCTTCTTCTTCTTCCCCTCTCTCTTCTGATCGCATTCTCCAGACACTCCTCCCCTTCCCTCTTCACTCTTCCTCTTCTTTCCTTCCTCCCTCTTCTGGTCGCCATTCTTCAGTCACTCTTCTCTCTTCCTCTTTTTCCCCTCCTCCCTCTGCTCCTGAAATCTCAAAATCATACACGCGTGCCCAAAATTCAGCGATCCCAAAATCGCGCCCACATCTCCAATCATGCCCACTCCAAGCCTGCAGTCACTCCCCCCCTCTTCCGTGGGGACCCATGGATTACCTGGATCTGTTTGCTGACGGGGACGATAGATATAATCCGCCCGTTTAACCTGCGCGGACGGGGACAGGGAAATCCGTCAATCTTGACACGCGGGGATCGAGAGGTAGGTACCCGCCCCCGATCCGCCCCGATGCCATCCATACGAGTGATAAACAAAATAGAAAATAATTGGATGCAAAAATAATAAATAATAATGGGTGAAAATATGGCTTAATATGGGAGAGAACATTATGATTTGAGTATTATGGCTTATTTCACTATGAAAATTACCCCATCATCCTTGATTTTATCATCAGGACAATTCCAAGATTAAGAGCATCTTGAGATACTTTTTTATAAGTATTGTTTCGAGTCATATTGCTATCAACATTCATGACCTTGTCTAAATTTTTTATTTTCAATGAAAATGTTATTGTCGTGATGATAAAGCTATACCACAGTGGTATTAGAGTCGTTAACATTATGGTACATATTGTTACCAGCATAGTAAATGGTAGTCTCATGTTGTTAGCTCGTCTTCACTACACGGGAATATTTTCTATAATAACTATTATGAATTACTATCTAAGATTCATTTTCAAGCAAATTCCACTTTCGAAACATTTTGCATAAATCTTTATAAATGAATAGAATTGAATTCTTAAACTATGTATGGAACATATTCATAAATGAATTAAACTAATTTATTCAAAAATTCATATTTTAATTTGAAACACCTAACTCTCTCTTGCATGATATAATAACACATTCACTTTCACCACCTTAATAAATTTGTTTTTCCTTTAATTACGATTGACGATATCGGCTATCTGGAACCATACCTAAATATATTTAGTTCAATGGAATTTTAACCTCGGATTTGAGGTTTCTACTCTTGCACATATTATTTTCACAAAATTACAATTTGATACCTAAATTTAAGAATTTTTTTAATTTATTATCAAAATTTTAAATTGTTTACAAATGAGTTTAAAAAATCCAAAGAAAATTATTTTAGTACATAAATATTTAAAATATTGTAAAAAGGTTCCACTTTTATGTAAGTAATAAGGATGATAATCTGTGGCCAATGAAGGCCTCCTCCAGTAGCTCATGGGTTTGGAAACGAATGCTAAAGTTTAGACCTTTCTTGCAGCCTCAAGAAGTAGGGAGATATGGGGATCTTGAATGCGAAACCTATGAAGACTTATTATGTAGGGAGAGCTTGGGAGACTATGAGTCTTGTGCATACTACTATTATGTGGATTAGGTTGCCCTGGAACAAGAATCCTGTGCCTCTTTTCAGTTTCATAGCATTCGGATGACATGTAAGTTATTCTATTCTAGACTCTTTTTAATGGCATAATTTCTACAGTTTTCATATATTTGTTCCCATAATTAATTGAATTTGGATACTTGCCCAAAGGTGCATTTGATAGCCTTTAGGTGTGTTTTTACACATTTGATGTCTTCTTGGGTAGTTTTTGAATATTTTTAAGCCAAGGTAGTAGAGGAGCTCATGATGGCACAATAGAGGACAAGAATACAAGCATCTAGGATCAAATGAGGCATAATTTAGAGTTCAGACTTGGAGAAAAGGCTCAATCAAGTTGACGAACCAGAATAGTCAAAAAACATAAACGACGACACGGGCGCTATTTTGCTACAAGGGATTGGTTTTCGAGGTAACTCTCTTTGGTAGGATAGTTACCGAATTAAATATCATCCTTGCAAATGCGAGTGATCAACTCTTATCCTGATCATTACATCATTATATGTTGTTCCTTCAAATGGTAAGGAAAGATCTAAAGTACTTTATTATTAATCCAAAGTTATGAAATTAAATTAATGATAATTAATTAAATGATCGTGAAATTTGCAGGCGAGAACACCTTCTCCTCAACTGAAGCGATCTTGTTGCTGCCGAATCCAAGAATTACATATGTAGTCATTGATTTTGGGCCAAGACGAAGTTCATGACAATTTAATCATCGTATTTAGTTATGCGAAGATTAAAAAGGAAAAAAAGATTAATAACTATTATTTTTGTGCATAAAGTGACAGCGATGCACCACCTCTTCCAGTGAAAAGCACGGAAAAAACATGGAAATTTAATCTCAACTAAAACACTACATGAGCTAAATTAATTGAAAATGAAAATGGAGAAGATGTAAATATCAGTTTAGATTTAACAATCCCATTAACTATCAAATGTTATAACTTTCTGTAATACGTAGGGAAATACGTCCCACAAAGACAAAGTTGTCAAAGTTAAGTGTGGGTGGTGCTAAGTTGGATGTGAAACCTCTGCAAAAAACTCAAACAATACTCACATGAGTACTTCTATTGAATTGTACAACAATAGCTAGGTAATGCAACTATTATAAAGACAAAATTGAATTTTATATAGTTCGTTGATGAATATAGATGTCAAATGGTTGACTGATTTCTTTTCTACAACATTGTTTTTTCGTTGAATTTATAAAATATATTACCGATGCAACAATAAATAACATTTTTCTTAATAATTATCAAAGCATGTTCATGATACAAGGAAAGATGACGTAAATATTACATATTAAAGTAAATATTAAATATTGTGAATATAAAGAGATTTCAGGAGATTCGTGACTTAGATTAGAATATAAAGATATGCATTTAGTATGGAGATACGTTTGTCTTCTACTCATATTTGGTTCACGTGAGGACACAAAATGAAACAATTGCTTGATTGGCGTGGGCTTCCCTCTCTATTTTCATTTTAAAACATTACTCTTTTGTGATTGTTTACCTATTTATATCTTGATGGGATGATCATTGGGATCCTGTGGATATTGTTAAGAAAATATATGGTCTTTTCACCTATCTTACCTTATGAGACTATTTTTCTATTATTAATTGAGTAATTTTTATTTTTTTCCTTTACAACTACAAATATTTCAACAATTTTCATTGTTGTTTATGTCATTACCATCATTATAGAGATTCGGGATCCACCTTCGAGTTGTAGATGAAACAACAGAGGTTGACTTTGTTGTTATGGATAGAGTGAGAGCTTGACTTCTTGGGATGTCGACTGAAAGGTCATTCCAAGACAACGATAGAATTTTAGGACCGCCACCTGCTCATCTCCCACAAATTAAGGGAATGACGGTGAAGTTCGACATTAAGCTAACATATAACATTATCGCTAATCCAACAAGTGAGTACCCAATTTTCATAATATGGAAGGATGAGGAAGAGGTGAACCCAAATTATCTTCATGTTTTAATTGAGGTAAATCCTACTTGCATCAAAATAATGATCAATATTAATTAAAAATTTGTGTTATTCTCTATACTATTTAAATTTTTATACCAGGCACAAGTCATACTTAGTTATATTCTTTAATCTAATTAATATAGTGCAACTGTCGGATGAAGGGAGCCGAGCGTTTAATTTTTAATTAACACAATGGATTGGTTGAATTAAATTAAAACGAATCAGGCTCTGGTTAAAAGGTGGAGACCACCCTTCTATTTCTTTCATTGCCTGCTTGGAACTATAGCGCCTTTGGTATTTTCAATCTTAATATTCATTGTGGAACTTTGCTAGCTACCGTTCCCAGTAACATGCAATCAATTGTATCCGACTACAATTTTACCTCCAATATATGAACCACCTATGATTCGATGAAACCACATAATATGTTGTATTTTTTAATGTCAATGATCTAAATTCGTAATGTTGATGGAGGAGAACAAGGAGGACATTGCTAATGATAGAGGTACCAAATCTAGGATGATGTTGAGAAGAAAAAAGATATTGTTCAAATGTTCATGAGGAAGATATAAAGATTGTTAATGTGGAGATAGAACAAATTATGTATATTGTTCACAACTTGACGAGGTAAATTCTAATCAAATGAAAAAGATTATTTGTATTCATAAAATTTTACCATTAAATTTTATTGTTCAATAAAATGCATGACAAAGGAAGAGATTATTGAAATGCAAGAGAAGAAGGAAGAGACAGTTAATAATGCACATAAATGTGTTACTACTGGAGATTGAAAACATTATTATTGATGGACATGATGATGTTGCTCAAGGCGGAGGAAATGAAAACAAGTCAAAAAGACAACGAGCAGTAATCTTTAATGATGAGGAGTAATTAGAAGGTGATTTAAATTTTCTGTAGGAGTCGGTTCCCCTACAAGGGGTTTGTCTTTCATTTTTGTAAAACGATTTTAGTCGATGATACATTAAAATGTCGAAAAATAGTATGATGTTGGCCATTTTGAATTATTGAACTACTCTAATAATTTTGATTCCCTTGTTCTACCAATCGATTAGAATGTTTAGAGTATTTGAATAAGTTTTACTTTTTTACTAACAAAGAAATACGTACCTCAGATACAAATTGTCATTGTTATTTACGTGATTGGCGACTGAATCCGGCCAACCGGCCGGGTCTATTACTAGTGAAATCTAAAGACGAATGTGAGCAAGCATCGAGAAAATGCCAGGCTTTGAGGTGCTTCTTTGAATAGTCATTTTATCGATCCGCGAGGTCAAAATTCAATCACGACGAAGCACGAGCTACGTAACTAGAAAACCCAGAACAGCAAGTACAAGATTTAATTTGATACCTAAGCCATAAAATGTAGGATATTTATCCCCTATATGCAGGACAACCCTGTTTATTTTGTTTCATAATTCCACCTTTATAATGCCCCATAACCATAACCTTCACAACAAATCCGAAGGCATCCCTTTCCTTTTACCTTTTATCAAATTGTACAACGAACACCAACTAGTATTGTTGGACAACGAGGAATCGACAACCGTGGCTAGACTAGACACCGTGACACATACAACAAATGAAAAGCCGGATCATACCCAAATCTAAACAAAACAACAAATCAAATGCTCTGCCACCCACTCGTGACATGACATGACATCCTCTTGATTCTTAAATAACTCTACTATAACTAGTTAACAAACAGTTAACGTGTGGCTTGGATCATCTCGAACACAAACGCTCGCTCTTCCTCTTCGTGCAAGTTTCCATGCTTTGCTCTGAAACTCACATCCCCACGGCACGCCCACAGCGAAGCGCATTGCCTGGAATAGGGTACTCGTCTCTCCAAGAGTTCGCCGGAGAGTAGACGCGAAGGTAGAATTGCTGTCCCAAATACTGTCGAGCCCAATTCTGAGACCTCACATTCCACATCCCAACGTTGTCCAATGGCATGTAGATCGCTGTCCATGACTGCGGATACACCTGAACTGTGCAACGTGAGATGGTGTCCCTCAAGTTGTAGTTCAATCTGCTAGCAGCCGACCATTGCCCTCCATCCATCCTGCAAATCAGCCACCATAACCAAAACAGAACATCAAACAAATGAAACCCATCAAATCATTTTCACAAACCAATGATTTCCCAATCCGGCTACGAAATTGCTGATTTTCTTGTCTAAACGAAGGAAGCTTACCCAACAACAAAGAAGTTATGTCCATCAATGTGCCAAGACTGGACGCTATCCTCTGTGTTCTCGAACACAAACTCCGCGAACCCTCTAAAATCGGCAGCCATAACCGAGGTCTGGAGGTAACCGCCGCTGCCAGTA
This sequence comes from Linum tenue, assembly GCA_946122785.1. Taxonomy (NCBI): domain Eukaryota; kingdom Viridiplantae; phylum Streptophyta; class Magnoliopsida; order Malpighiales; family Linaceae; genus Linum; species Linum tenue. The sequence continues at coordinate 26,344,307 of CAMGYJ010000010.1, read as the reverse complement.
GGGTTATCCGGGATGCTCCCAAGGGAGAAAACTCCACCAATGTTGAAGTGATCAGCCAGCTTCAGTGGAGTGTCCGCTGGAACAAACGAGACACTATTCACAGCATACCTCTGCTTGCCATTGATCATTACAGCCGAATTCTGCAGCCTAACGGTTCTGGTCGTATTGATCATACCATAATGGTACGAGCCCTGTGGATTCGGCCTGGGGCCACTTGCTGTCAGATTCCTCCTGAGGGATCGGGCCTGCTCGAGCGACCAATCGATCTGAATCGTGGGGCCACCGGGGGGTGCACCAGAGACACTTGCAGCCGAGTTGCTGTAGTGAAGGATGGCGGTTGAGCTGAGGACTTGGGAGGTGAACCGCGACGAGACTACAATGTAGTAGTCCTGAGGTGGCTGGTCGGCTGTTACCAGAACTGAGTAGGATTGTCCCAAATGGATGTCGAGGGAGTCGTATGTGTTTTGAAGGGTATGTGTCCCTTCCACTTCCACCAGCAACATCTTGTGGCCTTGAATTCTGAAGTTGAGGGCCGTGGTAAGCCCGACGTTCGATATCCTGAACCTGTAGGTTTTTCCTGTTGGATCATTCGGAGAACTCGTGAGGATATAAACAACTAAGAGGATCACTACAGAGACACGCAAGGCAAGGTTAAGTTAGGGTACCTTGATCTACTGTGAAGGTATAGCCATTGGAGCCGCGGCCATTGATGAGAATGCCATCTGGGAAAGGGAGACCACTTCCACCATCCAGAGTTGCTTTCAGATCCTGAGAAGAGACATTCAGCATTCAACAACACTCAAGTCCAGAGAATGAAAGCTATAGGAGGATCAATGATTATAAAAAAAAAAAAAGAAGCTCAGATATGTACCGTGTGGTTCATTTTGTACCAATCACCAGCAAGGAAGGTGAAATCACCAGCGGGAGGATCGAATGGGACCGGGATAACAGATCGGCTGGCGATTTTGATCCCACCATAGCCACCTGCAGCCTTGTGCATTGCAAGGGAAGGGAAGTAGAAGTAGCTGCCTATTTGATCCTTCACTTGCAGGACATAAGTGAAGTTGGTCCCTGGTGAGATGGGGCAATTGGTTCCATAAACCCCATCTTGCCATGAGTTCCTCTTTTGTTGCACTCCATTCCTGAAACACAGACATTACAGAACCTCTCATTCAGACCTCAAATCTTGCCAGCCAACCCTAACAAATAGCCATTCGCAAGTACTAGTTTGAATACAACCACTTCCAAAAGCAAGTTCTGGTTAAAGGGTCGGTTGTAACTTGTAAGCATTCTGTTTATAGCATCCTTAATCCCCATTTGTTTTAAAGACAATTGCAAGGAAGGAGATCGGATGGCAAAGAACCACAGCCGTGCGATCTCTGTTTTTTTTTTTTTTCCAGGCAAATTGAATGGACAGGGAGAACTAAGAACTACCCTTTCGGCAGTATTAGCCAAATCCTTCCAAAAGGGATTCATCAATATTGGGCAGTAAGAACTTAGGAGGCAAAAAGGGGCATGGATCTATCACGAGATGGTCCCTAACTAGCAGGAGAAAAAAAAACCCAAAATAAACGTGCTTAAAATGGGAGCCACGCTAAAAATTCCGACTTCAACCACCACTGCTAATTCTAGAGCAGCGGGAAATGCAAGATCAATAACTGAAACAAACAACAACAACAACAAAAAAAAATCACCAGGAGAGGAGGAAAGGCTCGTCCAAGCTGTTGAAAACACTGATAATCAGATTGTCATTGGTCACGGCTTCCAGCGGCGGCCCTGGAAACTGGCCGTTTATCAGTATCCCCTGCCACCGCAAAAACAAAAACATTAACATTCATCGCAAACAAACCAAAGAAAGAAACTTTGCTTTGTTTCTGCTAGTTTGCTCATCACCTGTTGCTTGACTCCCAGTGGGTAGATATCGCCATAAGTGACATTCCAGTTGTAGAATCTGTAAGGGTCTTCTCCATTGCTGCAACTGACGAGTAAGCACAACACCCCAGCCACCCAATAACACCAACTCGCCATTGCTGTTTTCTATCTCTCTGTTTCGTGCCAAAGTTTCAAACTTTGCAGAGAATGAGAAGGTGGGTTCTGTGGAGAGAAAACCTTACAGAAGAAGGAAAGAACTTTTCTCACTGCTATACTAATCCAATGTGTCCGCCGACCTATCTACGTGTACTTATCCCACTGAATCTCGTCTCTTCTTTGTTTCTTTCTCCCTTTCTGCAAAGCTCGACCTCTCTCGGGCCCTTTTGCTTTTCTATTCACTGCTTTATAACAGTAAAGTGTCGGCGAGATTGGATTCCTTGGGTGGAAGTGTGGGATTTAGATCTGATTTCAGGGTACTGATTGGAAAAGATAATTAATTTGGGAGGGAGACAAAGATGAAGGATTTGGTGGGACGTTGGTTCGAAGTAAGTAATGAAGGGGAAGAAAAAACGGGAGCGGTGTGGAGTTACTGAAGCGGGAGAGTGAGAGTGAGACAGAGACAGAGAGGTGTAAGGAGTGAAGGGAGACAGCTGCGAAACTCTGCAGAGTCTGATGTATTGGTCCGCACCGCGTCTCATGGAGATGCGTGAAGGTTTGAATCTTTCTTTGGGTTACGTCAGCGTTTTAGCAAGTTCAAAAATGGTAAAACATACCCTTTGTTTATTGTAGTTTAAGCTTAATTAATTTTTGCTAATGTCCCGCCTTAATTAATCAATTTGTTTCTTGTGGTGAATTACAGTGTTGGCCTGTTGGGCAGCTGGGTTTGGGGCGTATTGTCAAATTGGTCCCTGAACTTTAGTGTTTTAACAGTATAGTGACTGAACCCTAATTATGACACACGATCGCTTTGGACGTTGTCAAGATTTGAGGGTCAATCTTCAGGAGAGCTCATTGCAACGGCCCATCCTAGAATCGGGTTAGCTTGACTGGAATTGAGGTATGGTAGATTAAGTTCAGGACAGAGGAAGAAGAAGAAGAAGAACATAAAGACGTTGGGGAAGAAAGGAGAAAGGTAAGTGAAAGAGGGAAAAAGAAAGATAGGAGAGACGGAGTTTGTCATTTCCATTGTAGGTAGATGTTATACAGTGATCGATCGTTTAGAAAACTTACCATACGAACCCCAAGATCACTCAACTAAACAATGTAACCCTATTTCTCAATTCCACCCACTTTTATTTCCTTACAATTTCGTCCAATGTGTTACAAGTTTCCCTCCTTAATTGCATATTGTCCTCAAGTCTGGAACTTCTTCGAATACTTGGCTTTAAAATCATATATGACTCTTAGGTGGCATGTGTTTCTTCTTGATGGGTCCAGTGAACTAAGATCTGAGCGAAAACTTTATTATTTTGGGCAACTACTCGCCTGAACAAAATTGTCAGTGACTCGATTTTTAGATTTCCAGATCCATCACAGTCCAACAATGTCGGTAGAGTCTTAATATAAGCTCCATTAGCATGTTTGAGTAAGGAAATGTGTAACACAGGGTGAATGGCAAATTCCTTAAGCATCTGCAGTTTGTGTGCTACTTTGCCCACCTTCCCCAAGACAAGAAAATGACCAGAGTACTTAGGAGCAAGTTTTGTATTCACAAGTTGAGTCACTGAGAGTTTCCTTTATGGCTTGGGCCTCAAATAAACTGAGTCTTCCACTTGAAATTCTCCTTTGATTCGGTGCCAATCAACTATTTGCTTTTGACAATTCTGTGTCATGGCCAAATTGTCTCTAATCATCACAGCCTAGTATTGTTGTTGCTGTAACTTATTTGTCGTTGCTGCTACAGAGGTGGAGAGAGTATTTCTTAGCTCAAAGTGAGGAGGAGGATATCAATATAGAGTCTTCACTAGGAAGATTTGCAAGCTGTTGTGGTAGTTTGTGTTATACCATCATTCTAGAAGTTACAACTATGTACTCCAGGTCTGTGGTGAATGGTGAACCATACTCCTCAAGTAGTCCTTTTGATGCATCTATTCAGTCTTTCAGTTTGATCGACAATTGAGGATGGCAAGATGTTGATTAGTGTAAGCCAACCCTGTAATTCAAATAACTTGGACCAAACTGTAGTTGTGAAGATTGCATCTCTATATGAAAGGATGGCTTGGGAATGGCATGTAACTTGAAGACTCCATTAAAGAATACATGAGCCACTCTCATTACCGTGCATGGTCTAGACATGCTAAAGAAGTTGCTATACTTCGAAAAACGATCAATGACAACAAACACAACTTCCTTCCCTGTGGACTTAGGTAACCCACTAACAAAATCCATATAAATATGTTGCCAAGCTCTCTTTGTTGCTGTTAGACTCTGTAGTAGACCATGATAAGAGACTTTCCCAGTCTTGCAATGCTGACATATACCACATTTAGCTACAAATTCTTTCACTTCCTTCACTTGCAAATTCAATCCAGGCCACCAGAAATATATCCTACTAGAGAATTTGAAACAATTTCAATACATGTCTCATTTCTCCCATTGATCCCACATAGAAGGCATTCTTATGGTATAACAACCATGTTTTAACTTAGTTTACCCTAGGACCCATAAAAATGAATGTTATCTTCCACTATGAGAGCCTCCACTTCTAGATCGCATACATAAGTTAGCTCTATCTAAGCCAGCCATGTTGGTAGCACAACAGTAATGGCATGGTATTCCACTGCACCTTAAAAACTAGGATGACGAGACAAGGCATCAACCACTCTATTGAACTTGCCTTGCATGTCGTGAATTTCAAAGTCTATTCTTAGTAACTTCACTAGTTCTTATTCGAGTTCTTGGCTTCACTGCTTCTATCACATGTTTTTCTTCGAAGATTTTATCAAATTTAAATAAAATTTTTATCAAAAGAATTATATAGCTAGCTAGTTCATCATAAAGGAGAAAATAACTAATGACATCCTTAATAGTGTAAGCATGGTACAATTTATTTATATTATTATGTGCATTACGAGACCGTACGACCTTTATGTTGGGAATAATAATAACCAATCCACATACTTTTTTTTTCCAAGGAAGAATGCAATGAGAAAGAAGTCCATAATACATAATCTACCAACACATTTTGATCTTTTGGGGGGCTTATTTCACAAGTCTAAGTTTATTTAGACCATAGGGTGGCCGAATACATTCTCCGAGCATATGCTGATTACTGAGAGTACGCGACAAGATATGGCATAAGAAGAGATTGAAAAGAAGACGAGAGTTGAAATCAGTACTTGCTGGACTAGTTTAACAGAACTCCTAAAGTTCGCCGATAGTAATGTAATTTACCACCTTAATTCTAAATTCCAACGGGTTAAAAATAAACTACTGCTCCGGATTGCGTACGGAGTGTGTGCTTTGGATCCACGTCATGTTACTCTAATGATTAATCCACTTGATTAATTATTGGTTATTAAAGTTAAAACACTACAGAACAATCCATTAACGACGAACTCTATATCTGCAACTAAAATCCCTTCTTTTGTTCTTAATCCCACGTCCAAGTACAGCAACAGCTCATGCTTTTGATGAGCCCAAACTTGATCCAAGTTAAGAAATACATTATAAAAACACCGGTTGGAGTACTAGTTTTCCAAATCACTGCCCTCTCCACTTACTTAGCAAAACTAATGGATGATTTGGAATTGGATTTTGTGAAATATGTTATTTAATACTAATTACTACATGTGACAATGCATATTTATTACGTGGTATGTATACGAAATATCGCGTTTGGATAAATTATATTAAGTGGTATTGTTAATGTGGTATTTGCACTCAGAGTTGTTATTTTATCAATTTGTCCTTTTTAATCTTATATCTTTTTCTCGTTTGGTCAGCATGTGCAAGCAAAGGCATAGCCAGGATTTTGTCGAGGATGGGCCCATTTAGAAAAATACACATACGCTAAAATAGTTTTGTTAGCTTTTTAAATCATTCAAAATATGATTTTGTATTTACAAAAATTTGGTAAATTAAATATATGTCAAAACTATCAAGAATATATGAAACAATTAATCATGATTAGTTAGACATGTACATTTGAATGGTGTTTTTTGTCAATACCATTTAGTATCAATAACTCAATTTGTTGGGAAATATTTAATAATGGATCTTATACTATTTAGTATTTACTAACAGTTTTCCTCTAACAAAAAGAAACTTACACGTGCTAAAGATTTTCACAAATCCGAATATCATGTGCTTAACAAATGGGGTCGCCAAGATTCGAACACATGATCTCTCGGTCAATTATTCTCAATCAGAAGTGCCCTAAATTTCATTGTCAGTTAACTATTATACTAATTTACTCATTTTCGTCCTTAGGAGCCACCAGTTACACTCAATCTACCCCTGATTGAAATAAAACTGTTTTTTTCAAATTAACTATGATTTTATGAAAATTTGTTGTAGATATTGAATAAGTACATCTATAATTTTGGACGGATCATATGCATCATTGTCATTTGTACATAGATCGTTCTAAAAACATTGAACATGTCAATACATAACGTAGAAATGATACATAAAATATTTGAAAGGTCAACCATTCTCATTTAAATACGTGTTATTTTTCATACCCGGTTAAATATTATACATAATTTACCATTTTCCTTCCAGGATCCACCCTCTTAGGGGTGGGCATCCAGTTCGGTAAACCCGAAACGAACCAGACCCTTACTAAACCGAACCGAAACCAAAATAATGCTATTCGGTTAGAAATTCGGAAGGAAAAAAAATGAATATTTTGGAAACTAGGATTCTTATAACCGAACCGAAATTTTGAAATTCCAATCGAAAAACCGAATAACTATAATTGTAAGCTCCAAATGGTGGATGTTTTATGTTTGCACTTGTTTTGAGACTTAAGTATTTGAATCATGTTATGATTTTATAACTTGTTAAAATGTTTGATTTTATCATTGACGATGCATATAATTACTTATTTATTGTTTACATTAGGAGTAAAAAATATTTAATAGGAAAAAGATACAAGTAGCCTCACAAATTCGGTTTTGTATGTAATTCCGAACCGAATTATAATTCGGTTTAGACCGACTGAACCGAATTATAATTCGATTTGAATTTGGTTTGAGGTTTGATAGAATTCGGGGACCCGATATACATAATTTCGGTTTGGTCAAAACCGAACGACCGAATGCCCACCCCTACACCCTCTCCCTTCGCCAAGGTTGTCAACCCGGGGGTCGACCCAATTTGGCCCGCACCGCCCTAAAAAACAGGTCGTAGCAACCCTTTTGACTGTCATCCCAGGACTAGTCAAACCCGGCGAAACCCGGGCGGTGAGCCGTCTGGGCGGGTCAGTGGGTTGTTCCTCATGAAGCGTCGTTTCTGGCTGGGCGACATTGTTGCTGCTGGGAAAAGGCGAGAAGCAGAGCAGGGGTTTCAAAAGAGGAAACAAAAACCCTACATGCCTACCACTCGGTGTTCCTTCCATTTCACGCAGCTCTTCTCACGCTCCCGCAGCCGCTCGATCTCTATCGCCTCTGTAGACACCCCATTTTGTCCGGGCTAAAATATTGTGAATTCTGAAGAATTTATTAGGCAATTGCTAATCTTGATGAACTGCTAAAATATTCTCAAAATAATTAGCATAAGTATATAAGAGTATGCAATTTGAATCTTTGGGATTAGCATTAGCAATTCTTAAGATTCCAATTTAAATAGGGGTGATTACAACTGAAATCTCATCTCCTTTAATTCTAGGCCGATTGTTGGGATAAAATTTGTAAGGCAATTGCCTAATTTCATTATCTTCGTGGTTTGAGATTACTTCGATTGGTTCGTGGTTTTTGGACGTTGGGCTTTCGAGTTTGGGGTATTGCTTTACAAAGGACAAACTAAATGTGAAATAGTGTTATCTTATTAATAAATAAATCACATTCATGGTAAACATACCTAGTCATTACAAAATTTGAAATTAACATACAATATTGCATAATTGCATCATAAAGATTACATCATGACTAATTACAATAATAGAAAGATAAGAGAAATCAATGAGGCCAATATTTTGTAAACTTTTCTTTCGTTTTAAACTTTACGGCGCAATCAGATTTTGAGAACATCCTCTATGGTTTTGGTTTTCTCATGTCATCATTTTGGGCCCTAAAAAGTCTAGAAAATAGGCCTGCAAAATAAATAAATAAAGTTAAATAAAGGCCCAATTTGGTCAAAGCATATAGTCCAAAGTCAATCCCAACTTCAAAGTCCAGCCCAAACCCAGTCATAGCCCAGATCAGTCAACAATGCCAAATGCAGATCAAGCCCATCAGATTGGTCAAAGCCCGGTCAATAAGTCTACCCGGTTAGGACTGTGTCCAACCCAGACCGGTTCACCCATTGACTCAAACCTTGGTCCACCCTCTAACCGGTATTGTGCACTACAGTACCCTAAAATAGGGGGCTACCTTCCTTTTCAGCTAATCACCAACAACCATGAAGTGGGTCTAAACCCAGAACCAATCAAAATTGAACAAACTCCCCTAAGATACAGTAAATCAACCCAATATAAATACAAGCGCCTGGACAACAGAGAAGAGGGGGGTTTCAGTCCACATATTCTTCAATGGAAGGTGGTGTGTAATAGTATGGTACGGTAGTAGAAGGAGTGATGTGTTATGACAATCCTTTTGAACAAGGAGGGGTATCGGACAGATCCCGTTTTGTAATAACGTTGGTTCCCAAATGGATATTTTATCTTTTTGACAAATTTTAGAATTGCATCCATGCATGATTAAATAGCATCCCACACTTTTGCATTCATCACATCTACATGACATTCCCATTAAATTAACCTAAGTAAAATTAACGATATCTGTTGGCCAGGGGTTCACTAAAATTGTGCATCCACAAGAGAAAAATCAGTACTTCGCATATTTGACGAGATCCAAGCTCGAAATCGTCGTGGAAGCTTTCCAGAAATAGCTTGATGATATCAAGGGGAAGTTAGCAGGGGTTGAGCAGTTACACGAGAAATTGGCGGGGGTAGGTGAAATGAAAGACCAACTAAACTTGTTAATTAAGATGATGTCCAAAAAGAAAAATGAGTCAGTCATTAATGAAGAAGAAGAAGAAGAAGAAGAAGAAGAAGAAGAAGAAGAAGAAGAAGAATTTGACGAGGATGATAAGTACGTACCACCCAAAGGAGATGGCTCATCAAAAAGATTTATTCTCGTTACACTAGAGGGCGCACCTAAAAAGGAAGAGAAAATTCCAGCGACACATGATGACTCAGGGAAAAAAGAGAAAGTCGAGGGATCCATGGAAGATTCGGCACTAAAAGAAAAATGGGAATATTTAGATGAGAAAATGAGGGCAATTGAAGGGATAGAATCATATGGACCCACTGATGCTACACAGTTATGTTTAGTCCCAGATGTGGTCATTCCCCAGAATTTAAAATGCCCGAATTCGAGAAATAAAATGGTACTACTTGTCCGAGGAGCCACCTAGTCATGTACTGTAAAAAGATGGCTAATCATGCTCGAGATGACAAACTCATGATACACTATTTTCAGAACAGCCTAGTTGGTTCAGCCATAAGGTGGTATATGCAACTCGACAGAGCAAGTGTGAATATATGGCAAGATCTAGGAGATGCTTTCATGAAACATTACAGGCACAAACAAGATTTAGCACCAGATCGAGAGGATTTGCGCAACATGGAGAAAAAAGAAAGTAAATCTTTTAGAGAATACGCCCACCGATGGAGAGGGAAAGTAGCGGATGTCCAACCCCCACTCACGGAAAAGGAAATGGTATCTATTTTCTTTGAAACTCTAAAACCCCCCATATTACAACAATATGGTGGGGACCTCAACTACAACAAAATGGTATCTATTCGAAGAACAACCAGGTTGACCGAATATAAACAATAATCCGCTACCAAATCATGGGGGGCATGGAGCGAATGCTATCGAGAATTGTGAGGAACATGTAGACTGAAAGAAGGTGTCAGAAATAAAGACCCCTCTGGAATTCATCTATAAAATCCTCTCCCAGAATGGTTATCTTGAGGTTCCTAAAGGAGACATCACTGTCACAAGTCCAGAGGGTATGTGTCCTTATCACACAGAGTCCGACGGACACTCTATCCAACATTATGATCGATTCAAGGCCTAGTTGCAACAGCTCATGGATGCCAAAATAATATCAATCCGTTCCATTGGCAGGGATATAAGCGAAATTGACATGATATCATCACAGAAGGAGGGTTCAAAAATGCCCAAGCAAGTTGTTTGCTACCAGGTTGAACCAAAGATCCAGAGTTCGCCAACCACGAGCGTTGCCCCGTTAATCATAAAAACCCCAAGGCCTTTCAAATATGAGGATCCAAAAGCAGTAGCTTGGGTTTACACTTGTCAAGTGAACCAAGAGGTCTCGACTCAGCCATACGAAGCAGCAAATATAACTGGGATAGGAGGAATAACAAGATCAGGAATACATTATGTCCCAGAAGACATGGAGAGGCGAAGAATCGAGGAGTTAGCCAAAAAGGCAGGAAATTAAGCACGAGAAGCAAAAAATCACGGAGTTCACGAGTCCTAAGATTGTCGAAGAAATAGAGGATATACTAAAAATAAAAGAGCCAGGTGAATATGAGCCGCAAGTTTCTGATGAAGATGCATGTGAATTCCTAAAGTTGATCAAACAGAGCGAATCCGGGGTAGTGGAACAATTGAACCGCATGCTGCTCGGATTTCTCTTTTATCTTTAATTCTCACCTCAGAACCTCACCGAAAAGCTCTCATGAAAGTTTTGAACCAAGCCCACGTCTGCCATAATGTATCAATTGATACGATCAACTCTTCTCGTGCCATCCATGCAAGTAACCTCAGTATACATTTGATGGAGCTCTTCAAGCATCGGTCTCGTAACGGCCTTCATTTTATGAAAATTACCACCGACGTAACGTACTCTTTTCTGGTGTCTTCCGTGTGTAACCATTCCATCGTAACCAAAGCGTGAACTTTTAGAATGCCATCTGCAATAAAACTGTAATTCAGTTAATACCATAAAAATCACAAATCACAATAAAAGTAGGGTAATGTCTATTTTTTATCCAAACCTTTTTCAGATTATTTTTATATTATCCAAACCTATTAAATTGCTATTAATTAGCCAAATCTTTCGTAATGCATCAAATTATTAGTCAATTTTACGTTATCGTTGATAATTTTGTAACTCTTTTTTTAGTTAAAATACTAAAATTTTGGAATATTGGTCTTCATGTGTCTCTTCCAAGTCAATATCATGTTGCCAAGTCAATATTACTAACAAAATAGCTAACTGAGAGTTAACTTTTGGTTAATTCTTAGTATTTTGATAGGTTTGGATAATATAAAAGAATCTGACAAAGGTTTGGATAAAAAATAGACATTGCCCTAAAAAGTAATACAAAATAAACTTAAGAAGTAACGTTAATCGCAAAAACTGTAAAAAAGTAGGGTACACAACAGACAATTGAAGAAGAATAAGGAGAGGGGTGAAGAGCTGAGTTCTCCGGGACTGCCTTTTATAGGCAAAATCATCACTGAAAACCGCAGAAGGGAAGGGGGGTTTCATCTTCCATGCAGGCCCACGTCTGCATGCCCCTGCATGGCATGCCGGATGTCGGGGAAGGAGTAGTTTTGGTTGAAGACCTAGAACTGCTCCCTCAACAGGCGGTTTCTGCTAGGTCAGCCACTAAACCGCATATCACAGTGACAGTTTCTGCACAGAATTTTAACCGCATCCTCAACATGCGGTTCTTCCACAAACCGCCTACTCCAACAGTGGTTTTTGAAGAATGATGCTATTTTTGGAATTTGTGTGGGTTGGGTGCTACTTTTTTCACATTTGTGTGTTTATTTTAGAATAAAAAAAATACAAAAATCATATTACAGTTGGATATTCATTTTCTTTATGGTAGCTAATGTCAGTGGTCTAATTTAGATTCAAACTAAATGATTGAGTATGAGAACGATCCACCGGTGATATTACCAAACTTGATTTGACCCATACATAATTGGATTTTTGGAGAATACAGTGAGTTCACTTTGCCATCTATACACAATTGAAACAAAAAAGACAATAACTTGTTATTTAGAGAATATGAGCCCTCCTCCTAGTATTTGTAAAATAACGAATTTGTAATATATATTTGAAAAACAATGTGTAACAAATAATATTTTTTTCTTAACCAAACATGTTATTTGAGAACGAACACTACAAAGTTATTTGATCCAAATATTTTTTTTTCTCGATAATTGATCCAAATATCACGTCCAAACCAAATATAGTATTTATTGCCATGGTTGGCACAAGTGGAAATTTAATATGGAGCAGTCGAAGTGCAGCTAGGACTTGACAATACTCAACCACCACAGTCCTGAAGTCAGAAAACATGTTCATTTTCAATAAGAAAGCATAGCCAACAGATCGATCTCACTGACCAACTCCCCAGGACAGATAGGAACAGACGAACAGTGGACCCAATAAACCTTGGTTCGTAATGCAATTCTAATATTTCAAGTTTCCAGCTCAAAAATTAACTTTCATCTTTTCGAGGAAATACAATATCCGTCCAAATACTTGAGTTTCTGTCAATAGTTATTAAGGATAATTATTTTTATAGAAGTTATTAGGGCTCATTTACTTGTTGGATTTGAAAATGAGGATTTTGAGTTTAAAAACGTTTGAATTTATGATGGATTTGTTGCATTATGGATTTGAAAAAGCACATTGTTTGTTTAGCTAATGGGTCGTTTGGAACATTTGATTCTAGAAATGATGTATTACGAGAATGTGTGTATTAAAGAATATGTGTATACTAAGAATGTATGGTTTTGAAAATTCATTGTTTGGAGCTTGTAAAAGAATGCATGGATTAATTCAACGAAAAAAAAAAAAGAATGCATGGATTATAGTTTAAATGAACTATGGATACTCAAATCTCACAAAAAAGGGTTGCCAAAAAAAAAATCACAAAAAAGGTAAGTTTATGAATACATCATTTTCTATGTATTAGGAATACAACATGTATTATGAATACATGCATTGTGTTATTACATCAAGTCAAAAAACGTTGTATTCTCAGGATACATGTATACTGAGAATAAAACATCCGGAATCGAAGGTTCCAAACGAGCCCTAATTTTTATCATGGATTTATGATGGATTTGTCTCACAACTTTTCCTTCCATTATCACATCCCAAATGAAATGTGGGATTTGCAAATCCATGGGGTCCATAGATTTAGATATAAAAAAAGGGGTCCAAATCCGTGGACTCCACGAATTTGTGTCTTTTAACAAACAATGGATTTGTGCCAAGTCCTTGATTCTTGGGATTTGGGTGCTAAATACATCACACATATCCACAAGCAAACAATACCTAACAATAATTGGTTCTCGAGAAAGACGAAGCATTGGCGGAGCCACATTAGAGAATGTAGGGTCCATGGACCCCACTTGGAAAGAAGGAAGCTGAAAATTGTATGAGTTTATGGTTAGATAATTGTATATTTTGAGCGCCAGACCCCTTCAATATAGATAAAATCACTTGAGATCAAAATTTTAGATTCTAAATCCAATGAAATTTACACGTTATTCTTACCACTCAGGTACAGTTGCAACTACATATATTAAAAATTAGACAAACTTAATTTAGTAAACTTATTAAGTATTAGTAAAAAAAATTTGGATCCCGATTCGACGAATTTCTAGCTACGCCAATGAGACGAAGTACATCATGTTTCATTCAACTATCGCTCTCCTTTTATATTTGTAAACCAATAGAATGGCAGGAGACCTCTTCTATCTATTGCAGTCGATGCCAACAAACAAATGAGATTTTCTTGATTGCGTTCATTAGACCAATGTTTGGTAGTTTTGATTGTTAAAATTGATCTATTGTATGAATGCATGCATTATAAATTGATGTATTGGTTAAATGCTTGCATTTTAAGATTACAATGTTTGGTAGTTGTGATTGTATTTTTAGAAATGTAGTAGAAAACCCACTTTTTGAATGTAAAGTCACATTTACCCTTCCTTTTAGATATAAAAGTTAATCACATATAAAAGTTAATAAGGGCATAAAAGAGAAGAAAAGTTGATTCATAATCTCAAAATTCATAATTTCAAATGTCACATCAACAATCAAATACATGGACAAAACACATCTGCGTAGCCATAACAATTTACTTTGTGATAATAATAGCCAATTTCTAAAAAAAAAAAAACAAATACAACCATATTTTTAAACTTTATTGACATATTTAGCCATTTTCGTTCAATATTTTAACGGCATTAAACGACCCAGACAGTTAAGTGGACGTTTGCCTGATGTGGATGCCACCTGGACGACACGTCATACTCACCTAGACCCGCCATACCATGTGAACGCCACATCAACGCCAAATCATCATATAATTGCCACGTCATATTTGAGTAAAATAAAAAAATCAAATGAAGAAAAAATATCATTCTCTTCCCTTCATTTTTCCTTTCTTCACCTGCTGCATACCACGACTGCCACCTGCTACATACCACCACCAGGAATTGACTGAGAAAATGGTGGCTTAGGGTAGGCTGTTGAGAAAGGGATAGTGGGGAATCGACATAATAGAAATAGAAATAGGAGAGGATATCAAAGCATCTCTGAAAATGAAATTGCAGTTGAGAGGGGTTTCCCCTTTGGAATCTGAATGTTGCTCAACAATTTCTTACTCAATATCGCCTACTTCTTCTGCTTCAACGCCGGCAAAAAAATCCACTATGCAAAAAAAAAAAAAACTTGATCGCCGCCGCTTCCTCCTCTTTCCTCTAATCCTCGCCCATCGGCGAGAAGAGAAGTACCCAACTTTGCTCAGCCTGGTCAGTGTATGTCAGCTCTCGTCGGCGCGCATCTCTAGATTTGCCACTTCTCAGCTTTTGTTGCCCATCTATAGAGAAGACGGAGCAGCGACTGTTGGTGATGGGAGTCTATCTCCAGATTTGGACTTCTGGTTGGCGACAGAGCAATGGGTGCGGAGGGAGAATTTGTAGCGGCAGCAGCGGCCTCAACGAAGAGGGGTCGTTCTCCCCCCTGGTCGGGATTCAACGGCGACGGCTAAGCCTAGGAGCTTGACGACGCTCTCAAAGTTTTAGGCTGTTGATGTGACTTGAATAGGACTATCATCCGCTACGACTAGTAATCGGGGGTCTCGCTGCCCGGTCAGCGAGTGGGGTCTAGGGACAATGCTCTGTAATCTGTAATCTCCCCGATATAGTGAAATTGGCTCTCTCTCGCCCGTGGACGTAGCTAACACACATCGTGTTAGTGAACCACGTAAATCGTGTGTCGTGTTTTCGATTCTCGCTTTCGTATTCTTGCTTTGTCGATTCCAGCGATTTTCGATCCGTAGCAGCGCGTTTATAACAAGTGGTATCAGAGCCTGGTTGGAATCAGGCTAGGGTTTTCGATTCAGAAGAATGACGTCGGTGAAAATGAAGATAAAAAAGTTCACGGGGAAGAACAGCTTCGCTATATGGCAGATCAAGATGCATGCTTTATTAAAACAGCAAGGGTTGTGGGGGCCGCTGTTTGCGAAACAGAAGAAGGCAGCGGTCGATGATGATGAGTGGAATACCCTGGAGGAGAAGGCCCACTTGACCATCATGCTATTGTTGTCTGATGACTTCATCATTGAAGTCGCTGCTGAGAAGACTGTCGCGGGCTTGTGGTTGAAACTAGAGAGTCTGTACATGACTAAGTCTCTAACCAAAAAGCTTCATCTCAAGCAACGGTTGTTCAGCTTGAGGATGCAAGAAGGTACGCCTTTGAGGGAACATCTCGAACAACTTAACTCTATTTTGCTGGATCTGCGTAATATAGATGTTCAAGTTGATGACGAGGATGCTGCCCTAATCCTGCTGGTTTCTTTGCCGAGTTCATATGAGAATTTCGTTGATTCTTTTATTGCCGGTAAAGAAAGCGTGTCGTTGGAGGATGTCAGGTCTGCTCTTCATACGAGAGAGATCATACATAAGGCGTCCGGATCTGGTACAGGTGGTGAGGCATCGAGTTTGGCTGTTACAGATGGAAAGGGAAAGAAGAAATCTGGTAAAGGGAATTCGTGCAAGAATTCCACGGGTCCTGGTCCACAGCCAGGTGATGCTTGTCACAACTGTAAGGAAGTGGGGCATTGGAAGTAAAACTGTCCCAAGAGAAGAGGGCAACAAAAGAAACAAGGTTCAATTGTCATGGCAGAAGTGGACAACAGTTCTGAAGACGATCTCGCCTTGGCTATAGATGAGAAGGCACATCGTGGTGATGTGTGGTTTCTGGATACTGCAGCCTCATACCATATGTCTCCGAACAGGGATTGCTTCACAACCTTCGAGCAGATAGATGGTGGTAACGTGGTCATGGCTAATGGAGCTGTCTGCAAGGTTGTTGGAATCGGGTCCATAAAGGTTCGGACACATGATGGTTCGTTCTGTACCGTGAATGATGTCAGGCATGTTCCACAAATGACAAAGAACCTGATCTCCTTGAGTCTACTCGACAGCAAGGGCTTCAGCTTCAAAGGAAAAGGTGGAGTTGTGTATGTCTGCAAGGGTTCGAGGAAGGTACTGAAGGGCGTGAAGCGTGGGACCTTGTATGCATTACAAGGGTCTGTGTTGTCTGGTTCTACTGCAGTTGCATCGTCTCAGGTTCATCAGGAAGATATGACCACTCTCTGGCACATGAGACTAGGGCATATGAGTGAACGAGGGATGCAAGTTCTGTCGATGAGGGATCTTCTTTGCGGGCACAAGGTGCATAATTTGGAATTCTGCGAGCATTGTGTGTTTGGGAAGCTACATCGCAGCAAGTTTCCCAAGAAGGGTATCCACCGGACGAAGGGGATACTGGATTACCTCGACTCCGACTGTTGGGGTCCTTCACGAGTTGAATCCATTGGAGGCAGCAGGTATTTTCTGTCTATTATTGATGATTATTCGAGATTTACTTGGATTTTCATGATGAATCAGAAAAGTGAGGCTTTCACGAAGTTCAAGCAGTGGAATACATTGGTGGAGAATCAGATAGGGAAGAAGATCAAGAAGCTGCGAACGGACAATGGTATGGAGTTCTGTAATTCTGAGTTCAACGAATACTGCAAGGATGAAGGGATTGCCCGTCATCGGACTGTTAGAGATACACCCCAGCAGAATGGCGTTGCAGAAAGGATGAACCAGAGATTGTTGGAGAGAGCACGATGCATGCTCTCTAATGCTGGACTAGAGAGAAGATTCTGGGCAGAAGCAGTGAACATGGCGTGCTTCCTGATCAACCGTGGACCTCACACAGGTATCGAGTTGAAGACTCCTTATGAGGTGTATGGTAAGCCTGCTGATTACTCTTCACTGAAAGTTTTTGGGTGTCCTGTTTATTAACATGTGGATGAGGGTAAACTGAACCCAAGGGCAAAGAAGGGTGTATTTGTGGGTTACGGAGATGGAGTTAAGGGATTTCGAGTCTGGTCACCTTCTGAGCATCGAGTTATACTCAGTAGAAATGTGATATTTGATGAGAAGTCTATGTTTAACCCCATGTTGAAGGTTACTGTTGTTGAAGGTAGCAGGAATGTTGATAAACAGGTGGAGCTGCAAACTCTCAAAGAGAGTGAGTTTGAGCACCAAGGTGGAGAAGATCAACATGATGAGGATGTCTCTGCAGAGCCAGAAAGTTCAGAGTCCAGTGCACGAGCTAAACAGTCTATTGCTTCCGGTAGACCGAAGAGAGCGACTACAGGAGTACCTCCACAGAGGTATGGCTTCGAGGACATGGTGGCGTATTCATTTCAGGTTGCTGAAGAAGTGGATGCAGGAGAGCCACAGTCCTATAGAGAAGAAGTTTCGGGTGGTGAAGCTGATCAGTGGCTTGCCGCAATGGGAGATGAGATGGAATCCCATGACAGGAATCAGACTTGGGAGCTAGTCAAACGACCACAGGGAAGGAAGATTGTTACAAGCAAGTGGATCTACAAGAAGAAGGAAGGAATCACTTCTAAAGAGGGCATGAAATTTAAAGCTCGGGTGGTTGCACGAGGCTTCTCGCAGAGGGAAGGAGTTGACTACAATGAGATTTTCTCACCAGTGGTCAGACATACTTCGATCAGAGTGCTACTAGCAATAGTGGCACATTATGACTTGGAGCTCGAGCAGCTAGACGTGAAGACAACTTTCCTACATTGAGAGTTGGAAGAAGAAATTTACATGACTCAGCCAGAAGGATTCGAGGTTCCGGGAAAAGAAGACTATGTTTGTAAGCTGAAGAAGTCCTTGTATGGACTTAAGCAGTCTCCGAGGCAGTGGTACAAGAGATTTGACAGTTACATGCTTAAGCTGGGCTACAACAGAAGTCCATATGATTGTTGTGTATATCACAGCAAGGCAGAGGATGGTTCGATGATATATCTAGTTCTGTATGTGGATGATATGCTCATAGCTGCGAGGTCAAAGTCTGATATCCAGAAGTTAAAGGGGCTTCTCAGTGCTGAGTTTGAGATGAAGGATTTGGGAGCTGCTCAGAAGATCTTGGGTATAGAGATTTATAGGGACAGGTCAAAGAAGAAGCTTTTCTTGTCACAGAAGAGCTACATCCAGAAGATATTGTCGAGGTTTGGCATGTCTTCAGCAAAGCCCTTAAATACTCCTAGTGCTTCAAATGTTCATCTATCCTCAGCTTATGCACCACAGTCAGAGGCTGATAAGGAGTACATGTCGAGAGTCCCATATGCTAGTGCAGTAGGTAGCTTGATGTACGCTATGGTATGCACTAGACTTGATCTTGCACATGCTATTAGTGTTGTCAGCAGGTTCATGATACAACCTGGAAAGGAGCATTGGTAGGCTGTGAAGAGGATCTTCCGGTACCTTAAGGGTACACCTGATGTGGGGATTAGCTTCCGAAGTGATGCAGAGTGCTTGGTGTCTGGGTATTCTGACTTGAACTATGCTGGAGATGTTGACACGAGGAGATCGATGACCGGTTATGTAATCATTCTTGGGAGTTCTATAGTGAGCTGGAAGGCAACTTAGCAGTCGGCGGTGACATTGTCTACTACTGAGACAGAGTATATGGCGTTGACAGAAGCTGCTAAGGAGGGAATATGGTTGAAGGGACTGGTTGGTGATCTGGGTCTACATCATGATCAGGCAGTGGTGTATTGCGACAATTTGAGTGCAACATGCTTGGCTAAGGATCAAGTCCACTATGAGAGGACTAAGCACATCGACGTCAGGTATCATTTCTTGAGGACATAGAAGAGGATTAAGGTGAAGAAGGTTGGCACCGCGGATAATCCTGCTGATATGTTCACGAAGCCGGTTCCACATGGCAAGTTCCAACACTGCTTGGACTTGCTGAATGTCTTGAGTGGGTGACTCCGCCCTGCGGGGCATTGATGGCGAGAGAGAGAAGGAGCAGAGTACATCAGAGATTTCAGAGGAAGAGGATTCAAGTCAAGGTGGAGATTTGTTGATGTGACTTGAATCGGACTATCAGCTGCTACGACTGGTAATCGGGGGTCTCGCTGCCCGGTCAGCAAGTGGGGTCCAAGGGCAACGCCCCGGTGGAGGTGCGGGGGCAACGCCCCCAGCCCACGGGGTATAGGCTCAATGTTATTTGGGTTCGGATTCTGGGCCTGGTCTGTAACCGTTTCCTTTGCTAGATTGGATTAGGTTTAGACCCATATGTAGAAGTACTATAAATACTTCTCATACTCCTTTGTATTCTGTAATCTACTCGATATAGTGAAATTGGCTCTCTCTCGCCCGTGGACGCAGCTAACACACATCGTGTTAGTGAACCACGTAAATCGTGTGTCGTGTTTTCGATTCTTGCTTTCATATTCTTGCTTTGTCGATTCCAGCGATTTCCGATCCGTAGCAGCGCGTTTATAACATAGGCTTTGGTAATTTTCGCTTGCAGATGAGAAAGGGATCTATTTTTTGGTAGCACTTCTACTATGCTATATAGCATTGGTGCTTTAATGTACAACTCAAAGTTGTACCATAATATTAAATGTAAAAGTTTAGATTGTACCATAAAGCAATTTGTATCATTATGTTGTGGTAAAACTTTACAACTTGAAGTTGTACCATCACATAAAGGTACAAGTTCAAGTTGTACGTACCATAAAAGAATTTGTACAAAAAGTATATGTACAATTTAAAGTTGTACCATAACGTAAATGTACAATTTTAAGTTGTACCATAAAAGCAAAAATCTATAACACCAATACTATATATCATTGTAAAATTTCTCATTTTTTGGGTTTTAATCCTTATGTTATTGAGAGGGAGGAATTGGGAAGAGGGAGAGGGAGAAGCTGATAGGAAAGAAAAATCTGGGTAGATGGATAAAAAAATTTGGATTCTTGTTTGATTCTTGTGCCTGTGATTTACGGGAAGCTCGATAGGAAAGGGGGATTCAAATGTAAAATGGTGTGATTTGATTTTTTGGGTTTCTGAAATGGAGTAGGGTTGGCCGAATGTATTAGGAAGTTTGGAAAAGATGACCAAATTTCTATTTTTATTTTTAGTTAAAATTTTGTAGTAAATCCAAGTTGGCAAATTATGACAAATAAGTTTGCCACCTCATCAAAAGACGTTAGTCTAGTCATCATATATCACGGAGACGTTAAAGTTATGGACGGAATGACTATTTTAGTGTATTTCCCAAATATTGGCTATTATTGTCACAAAGTGTAAAGTTATGGCTATACAAGTGTATTTTTCTAAATACATGCATTATGTTTTATTTTGCAACAAAAAAGAATGATGCATTCTCTACAATACATGTATTCATTAAATACATCATTTAGATATGCATCTACCAAACTACCCCGAAGTACAAGCAACGTGCAACTTTAAGGTGTTGTTTGCTAATGGGATTTGGATGTTGTATTTGGTCTCCAAATACAAACCATCATGTTTTTTTGTCCAAAACCATTGTTTGTTACGGTAGGCAAACCATGGGGTCCATGGATTTGGACAATTTTTTATAGCTCCAAATCCGTGGATCCCACGTATTTGTAAATACCACATAATGAATGGCAAATTTTTGAGAACCAAATACCAAATGAACTAAATTCATGATACAAATTGAACTAAACAAACAATGTTATCTTTCAAATACAAAATGCAATAAATCCATCATAAATCCAAAGGTTTTCAAAACTCAAAACCTTCATTTTCAAATCAAACAAGCAAATGAGCCCTAAAGCCCAATCATCAAGGACTGTACGTAGAAGTGTAGATAGGTGTGCATAGGTTGTATGGTATGGGCCCGGGCCCGGGCCAGGGCTCGTGGTATAGTATATTCATTCATGCTGATTAGGGTTAAAGATACCCCAATACCCCATACATATAATACTCTGCACCACGCAAAAGCTGCTGCCAAGAGTAAAGCTAGTGTTCTCGTTCTCCTCTACAAGGAGAAAACGTTCCCTCCGCCGAGGATGCAGTCAAGAAACAAACTCATCAATAATTACGCCGGCGGCCGGTGGTTGCCCTTTTAACTATCGTTGGAAATCTTGTCCAGAGGCTGCATAATGCCGCCTCCGTCGCTCGGTTCCATTGCGTCAGCAAATCATGGTGTCGCCTCCTATACAATCCCGACTTCTTTCGTGCATTCTTCTTATTCTCCTCCTCTTACGTGAAACAAGAGGCTGTGTGGCAGGTTTTGATATCTCATCCTCCCGCCATAGTTAACTCGAGTGCGACGACAACATCGTTTTTGGTCCACTCGTACGATACGCTCCGGCACGTCCCTTCGGGTACGCTACCGGGATCTGGATACCGGTCCATCATGGGTTTTTCGGACGGGATATTTTGCATAACCGATTGTAGCGGAGAAGAAATCGCTCTATGGAATCCTTCGAACTATGAAACAAAGGCGCTCGACTACCTTCTCCCTTCTTCTTTCGAGGCGCACAATACCGGGTTCGGGTTCGATCCGATAACGGATGACCAGTGCAGTCGCATTAAAACATAAAAACTTACGTTTTTACGTATCCAGGACACCAAAACGTTTCAGTTTCTATCTAAAGTCGCTTAGTCACAAAAACTAGTAAAAACATGGGCAAAATCGGTAAAATCGCTTAAAATCGGTAAAATCGCGATTCTGAAGCGTTTTATACGATTTTGATCATCTCATAAAAATGTGCTAATTGGCCCAAAATGATGTAATTTTGGAGACATATTAGCAAAAAAAAAAAAAAAGGGAAACATGATTCATCACTCGTTCTTCAACTGGTGCCGAGATAGGGGCTTCACATTAGGTTGAAAAGACACCTAATGGTATTCTCAACAGTCGCTGACCTTCTATCAGTCTTCTCCCTTAATCTTCACATGTGGCTCTTACCTGGGTTTCGATAAAATTTATGGGTAATTGATCGTATGTAATTAAGTAAACTCTAACCAGCTTATGAGAATTTGGATTCTCAACTCGTTTACGGGTTACGATATATATTTGTAACATCCCGTTTCAGCAAAAATCGTATTACTG
Source organism: Linum tenue (assembly GCA_946122785.1). Taxonomy (NCBI): domain Eukaryota; kingdom Viridiplantae; phylum Streptophyta; class Magnoliopsida; order Malpighiales; family Linaceae; genus Linum; species Linum tenue. Next base: position 26,321,783 of record CAMGYJ010000010.1, on the reverse strand, counting down.
TGACTAGAAAATTTCACAATTTAAAATCGAGCGTTTTGATAGTATTTCTACGAAAATCAGATTATCGATCGATCGGATAAGTATGCGGATTAATTAATTATATAAATAAATATAAATATAAATATATATATATTATATATTATATATTATATATTATATATTATATATATAGTCGGTCGGGGACGGACATATAAATCCCCGTCCATTATTTTTCCCATCCCAATTCTTCTTCTTCCTTTTATTGCCGAGAAGCAGAGCGCGCAGGGGAGCTTTGGCGAGAGCATGCCAGAGCTTGATTCTTGAGCTTTAGTAATCCAAAAATCCCGTAAGTAATGTCTAATCCGTCCTTACATCGTGATTTATCGATTTAGAGCTTTAAAACGAGTTTTTGGTTCAGGAATTTCTTGAATTCCCGATAAGCCAAATTAGGGTTTCGGAGTATCCGGAAGCCATATTGAGCCCAAATTTCATATACGAGCTTCCTGCAGCAAGGTAATCAATCCTCTAGTTCTAATTCATGAATTTCGGCAATTATTTAGGTCGGGGTCCAAACCGCTGAATTTAGCTCCGGCCAGGGTTGATGTGTTTTTATCAAGCATTTGACCCGGAGCCTAGAACTAATATTGACGGGGCTACTGCAGGGGATATTAGGACGGTCTCGGATTTTGATTCGGGGTTCGTTCGTGAACTTGGCGTTTTAGTACGGGAAGGTTAAACCGGTGTTTGAACGACGAGAACTGGTGAGGGATTAGCACGGCATACCGGGTTTGTCGTATCACGATAATTATATTGATGCTTAGAATTGACCTAGGTGAACTAGAATGACATGATTAGGGGTGTATGAACTTTTGTGCTATATGTTGAACCCTGGACTGCTGTATGATATTATTGACTTGCCCTAATCGATATGGACCTTGTTTATGTTGATGATTGCATACATGTTGCCATTTGTGGCTTAACTGTTGATATGACTTCATGGTTGTTCGATCAGGTGTTTTCACATGATGTGATATTGTGGTTGTATTTGGATTCACAAGTGGGGGAAATAAACTCCCAAGGGTGATATTATGATGTTTTAAGGAGGATGACTTGCACGAGGGTTTACCCCGAGGAAGTGCAATTATACGACTCCTGATTTACCTATGTTGAGCCAATTGTGGCTAGGTCAAGAACATGTGCAAGTAATGAATTATGATTAAGCAAGATGAGAGATGAATCATGTATAAGGATACCAAATATGAGTGTTGTGGTCTCACGGTCAACTACATAGTAATTAGGGCTCCCTATGCTATTACTCTATTATGATATGTATGATAGTCACACCTCTCATGTGGTGGTGACTGAAGAATTCTTACGAGATATGACCACACCCAGAGCGGTGTCGGGGTATGACTACACACATAGTGGTGTGGGGTATGTATGACTACATCCGACGGGATGTGGGGTATGTTTCCCGGGAGAGTTATTAGCATGGGAGTAGCTAGGCGCCTATAAGTAAAACATGATAAGACGCATATGCATAAGTCAAGGTGGTTGAGTCTTTTGCCTATTGGGATGTCGGATGGCTGAGGTCTGATCCTAGTGCTTTGGCTTGTTTGCTAGATGTATGGTAGGGGTATGCTCTGTTATGAACTCATGATGCTATGATTATCTCACTCAGCTATGAGCTGACCCTCTTCTATTATTCTTCTCTGCTTATGCTATGTGTAAGCAGATCATCATCATCAGCAGCAGTAGATAGGTGTATAGGTGGGAGCTGAGCAAGAGTTGAAGGCAAGATGAGGTATGGTCTTCAACTATTCTGTGCTTGGACTACTACTCGGGATTTTGGCCAGTGATCCACACCTTTTTGTAAAATGTTTTGAGAACGTTTTTCATGTGCATACTAGCTTCTGATGTAGTGTGAAATATCCACAGGTGTGGAAAGTTGATGATATGTGTATATTGTGTAATTATGTAAGTTGTGATGATTATAGCATGTATCAATATAGTATGCAGTTGTGTAACATGTAACTGTGACTATGGCTATGAAAAGCCAATGCATATGGCAGTGAGTGTATATGTTTGTCTATGAATGCATGGAATTAGATGAATTATTTTGCAGGATTAGATGGAAGAACTGTTAGCCCATTACGTGAGTAATTCATGTCGAAATTTTATTTGGGCAAATTTTGATAATTAATGTAACACCCAAGATTATTTCCGCTGCAATTGTATGAACAATATGATTAGGCAAAACGTATAGGGTAGGGTGTTACAATATTTATGAGCTTATTATTGAGATATTATGAGTTTTCTCTACTTTTGAGTCAACACTCAACACAAATGAGTTTATGTGTTAGATATTACATTTTAATTATGAATTTCATGTAGTTATTCACTTATCTAAAATCTACACACTCACATTCTACATACTATATGTTGTACTTAACATATTTTACCTATTTTAGAGGGTGCGTCAAAAACTTACGCTTTTACGCTTTGATTCTACGTTTTACGATTTTACCCATTTTCCGCTTCTAGGTAGAATCGCGATATTAACTGCATTGCGGATGACTATAAGGTAGTTGCTAGGCATTACAATTATAAATTATTGGAACTTCCAAACGACCCTCGTGTATAGCTTGAGGAACGACGACGATTGCGATGGTTTCTGGATGAAGTACATAACCAGCATGCTGGGACAAGTACAACTGCCCAAGGGCTCCACACACGTACATAACAAGGGTTCGCTATCACCCTTGCACATCGAGAATTGAGAGATGTCACTGGTGGACACCCGGCGGCGCCGGCGCGGCGCCAACAATAATAATGCTACTAATTCCCTCAAGTTCACTACGTTTGACGTGGGTAGGGAAGCATTCACGGTACTAGGGCTGCCCATGTTGAAAGGGGCACATCTTCGTTGTTGTATGCACGAGAATTCGTTTCATATGGGGTAGATATGGATCGTCGTTGATTGTCGTTTTGTATGGGATGGAAGAAGAGAGGGGTTGCTCGTTCTTCAAGGTGTGGGCAGCCCTAGATTATGTGGCGCTTGGGAGGGGCGATTGCTCATGGATTTGGTTATACAATGTCCGGTTGGATGATCCTCCGCCTTCTTGTCTTGTTGTTGTTGGGTTTTGGAAACATGGTAAGTGGTTCGCCAATAGGGACAAAGGGTTTGGAGTGGTGGATACGGAGAGGCGGGAGTTGAATATTAGTGGTATTGATGATCATGTTGAGATTAAAGGGGATGGTTCCGGTCTTGACTACGATTAATTGGAGCCCATTTTACGATAACATTTGGGGGTTTCAAGCGGCCTACTATTCGACTAGGAGCTTGTTGCAACTCTGAGATCGAGATGATCTATCTTGGTTAAAGCAACGATCCCAATGGTTTAGAATTTACTAGTACTTTCAATAGTTAGTTACGAGGGCCGTGATCTTCGATCGACGAATTTATGTGAAAAGAAAATATGTTAGATAATTAAGACTAATAAGCAGGACTATAGTTTTACGTTGAGATGATGTTCTTGCAATATATTTAGAATGCACTATATCTATATGACATGTGATCTTATTGGTAAATGTTTATACCATAGACTATCATTTGTAACTAAATTACAAAAAAATAATTGTGAAAACTTTACATTAATACTTTTATTAGCTAACCATATAAAATCTCAGCGAACACGTTGATAGTACTATCTTTGCTTATTGGCTTATCCCTTGCCAAAAATCTCATCGGAGAAGAGGAATAATGAGTTGAGATGAAGGCTAACGGGGAAGAGGTCAGAGACCCAGATGGAAGAAAGGGGGGCCGACAGAGCGAAGTGTAACACCCAACATCCTTTTATACAACATATATATAAATCCCTCCAAATCATGGTTAATTTACAAAAATCAGAAAATATTCAAACGTTTACAATCCGATATTTAAAACATGCAAAACTTCCAAGTATTTAAAACATGCATGATATCAATGATAACATGAAATTTATACATTTTTATACTTACATTTGGGCACAAATAAAAATGGAAATGAGATGGAAGCTAACAGCTCAAGCAAGCTGCTGAATTATTGCGGGCAACTGGAACATTAGGTTTCTCATCATAGGCTTTAATTGTCTACTAAGTTTTCATCTATTGTTCATTGCTTTACCAGTTGCAACAATTACCCACGAATGCAACCGAAGATCAATACTTTATCGATTATACACAATCCTCGCATTCACACAATAATGCACAACCCTTCTCCAAACACTTTCGGTGGAATCCTAAGTTGTACCCATCCACCGTGTCCCAAGACCGCTATCGAAGATCCATACCAAATCTGCGTTATGCTACCGATTTTTGTATTGAGACTAGGTTTCATTAATTAATTAATTAATATATAAAAGCCTAACATTGGAGTTACTATTCATTAGTGACTCCCAAACCCTACAAGTGTAAGTGGGAAAGTTTCAAGTCCTTCTTTTACCCCACTCTCTTATTCTATAACCTATGTGTTCATCTATTATCCATTGGTCTCATTAGGTTTCTCATAATAGGCTTTAATTGTCTACTAAGTTTCCATCTATTGTTCATTGCTTTACTAGTTGCAACAATTACCCACGAATGCAACTGAAGATCCATACTTTATCTATTATACACAATCCTCGCATTCACACAATAATGCACAACCCTTCTCCAAACACTTTCGGTGGAATCATAAGTTGTACCCATCCACCGTGTCCCAAGACCGCTATCGAAGATCCATACAAAATCTGCTTTATGTTGCCGATTTTTGTATCGAGACTAAGTTAATTTAATTAATTAATTATTAATATATAAAAGCCTAACATTGGAGTTACTATTCATTAGTGGCTCCCAAACTCCTACAAGTGCAAGTGGGGAAAAGTTTCAAGTCTTCTTTTACCCCACTTTCTTATTCTATAACCTATGTGTTCATCTATTATCAGTTGGTTCTACATCTTGCCCATTAAGGTTCTCATAATAGGCTTTAATTGTCTACTAAATTTTCATCTATTGTCCATTGCTTTACTAGTTGCAACAATTACCCACGAGTGCAATTGAAGATCCATACCTTATCTATTATACAAAATCCGCGCATTATGCACAACCCTTCTTCAAACACTTTCGGTGGAATTCTAAGTTATACCAATCCACCGTGTCCCAAGATCTCTATGGAAGATCCATACAAATCTGCTTTATGTTGTCGAAATTTGTATCGAGGCTAAGTTTCATATTATTTCATATTTTCTTATCTCTCTATTTTTCTTTTGGTTAAGCATGCCAATTGAACTCAAACTCATGGGTATCCAACATAATTCATCTAGGTCAAAGCGACTTTGAACCCGACTTTAGAATTTTTAAATTTCTATTTTTTCCTTTCCTTGAGAATGATAATTGAATCCAAACCCATGGAATTGACGAGTTTTGTATCAAGAGCAAGTTTTATACGCTTTTGTAGTTGGTAGGTTGGGTCGAGTGTGAATTTGTTAAAAACTCGATTCGACTCGGTCAAAGTAAGCTGAACACGGCGTTGACGAGTTTTTGATCGAGAGCGACTTTTATCTGCTTTAATATTTTTTATTTTGCCTTTTCCTTTTGGTTGAGAATGATAATTGAACCCGGACCCGATGCTGACGAGTTTGTATAGAGAGCGAGTCTTAACTGATTTTGCATAAGGGTTGCTCTATTCTGACGAGTTTTAATTGAACTCGGACCCGATGCTGACGATTTTTGCATAAAGGCTACTCTATTCTGCACCAGGTGTCATTTTCTTTCCCTCACCCGCACCAAATCATTAATAACGCGTGACGGCTGTTCTGAAAGTCTGGCCAGGGTTTTATTTTTATAATAATTATTATTAAGATTTGTATTCTTAGCCGAGAATAGAAAATTGAAATTTCATATCTGATTCATTATCATCCCCGTCGCCCTTCAAGAGGTTAGAGGTACATCAGAGTAGCATACGGAGGCAGGGTGGGAGTGGCAATGACTATATCAGTGATGGTGTGGCGGCGGATAACGGGTGGGTGATTGTAACTAACGGAGTCACGGATGGGATCTGGTTTTTTTCTTCACGTCGAGAGGGAGACTAGGTGGCAGCGGCAAATGATGGTGGTGGTGATGACCGGCTGATAACATCGTATTTGCACATGTTTGCACCCTCGTTTCTTGATCATTTTGGCTTGAGTTTTTGCTTTCTTGGACTATTTTACGCTAGGTTGTGTTCCTTTATCACATTTCAGGTCCTAGCACATAAAGGGAAGCATATGCGCAAGTTTCAAGTCAATCAGAGATCAATTGGCGATTAGGGAGAAGAAACTCGGGCATGACCGGAAGAAGAATGGATTTCTACCTCACTTTATGGACAAATAATCATGCAAGCTTGTTATTAAAAGAAAGAGGACGAGACTACGAGCGTCTGGGTTCAAACGGCGACTGATTTGGAGTCCGGACGAGGGAGAAACGAAGCTTTGAACAGGAGCGGAGGAAGAATTATGGGCAGGAGAATTACGACCGTAATTTGGCCTCCCATGCTCGTAAGTTCACTGCCGAGAGGAGCTTTGGGTGCGCTAAAACTTAACCAAAACGCGTGTTTTGGGAAAAATACGGGCATGGAAGAATTACGACCGTAATTCAGCCCGTAATTCGCCCAGAATCGGGTTTTTGAGGCAGATTCGAGCCAAAGGAAAGGGAGAGCTGGGTTTTTGGTTCCCAAACACCCAAGGAACGAACCCTAGAGAGAGAGAGCGACTTGGGAACATTCTTGGAGCTATTTTGGAGGATTTCTTTGCCATTGGAGCTCGGGAATCAAGCTTGGAGATGGAGATTGAAGATCTAGATCAGATTTCTGCAGTCTCTCTCTTCTTTATGGAGTAACTTCCCTTCACTTAGGTTTTGAGGAACCCTAGTTCCATGTGTTAGGATCTTTCTTGTATGAAGTTTTGGATGCTATATTGTTTGATTATAATCGATTGAGGCATGATTTATTGAGTCAATTGAATCTTGATCAAATTCTCTTGATTTCTGCTTTAACCTATGATAGATAGAATCTGATTAGGTTAAGAGAGCTTCCTTGATTGATAGTGGTGAATTGATTGTACGAGAGTCAATCAATTCACTGCTTTGTACTGGAATTCATTCCAGTAGTGGAGTTCTGTGTTCATAGCCTCAGCTTTCTATCCTAGTGAAGACTAGTCGTCTGCCGGGTAGTTGGACTGAGAGGGCTTGGTCAGCTTAAGAGATTCCAAGCTAATTTAGGATCTTCCGCAGTTTAATCAACAGTAGACCAACCAAAATTAATTGCAACTTGGACCTAATTGAGGAGCTAGGGGGAATCATACCTAAGTGAGTTCCCAACTTGTAATTAGTAGAGTAGTCGGTAGAGTAGTTTATCAATCAATCCTTAATCTAGTTTGCTAGATAATGAACTGAAGCTGAGTAATAGTAACTCTAGAGACCCGTGGATTCGATATTTATTACTTGTGCCACTATACTGCAGTCCCTTTCATTGGTTACACTTGGCCATTGTTAGGTGTTGTGTTTTGGCGTGTCAAGTGTTTGGCGCCGTTGCCGGGGACTTTCTAGATTATTAGGAAAGGCAGAAGTTTGTTACTTTAGCGTTTTTTTCTTTTCCACCCTTGATTTTCACTTGGGTGTTTTTGTTTTTGTTGGTGCAGAGCTGAATCATGGATCCTCATGGCTTCTCCAACCATTGGGGGTATCCAACACCATCCGAGTGGTATTACCCCGAGACCTCCTGGAGCAATCAAGGAGGAGAAGACTATGGATTCGGGTTCCAGTACCAACCCCCTTACTACGGAGAACAATCAGACCCCTGGGCATATCAAGAACAACCTCATTACCAAGAAGACTTTCTCCCACAACCAGAAGGGCCATCGGAGCTGGAGTTACCCATGGCGGCCTTCACAGGCCATTCTGCAGAGCCATGCTACACTCCACAACCAGATCCAAACTATGAATTGAGGCTTCTCATGGAGCAGTTTGCTCGAGACTGTGAGAGATCATGCTCCAGGATGGATCATTGTGTCCGGGCCTATCGTGAAACAGAGGAGATCCTCCTGAACCTTAAGAAGGGCGTCGATGATCTTGAGCGATCTTGTGCACAACCCGCTCCAGATCACCCTTCTGTTGCCATACTAGAAGAGGAGGAGGAAGAAGAAGGCTACAAGGACATTGTGGAGCACACTGAAGTTGTCACGGAGAGCTCCCGTGATGATCATGATCAGGAATGTCCTGTCGTAGCCGACCACACCTTCCCACATCCCAAACTGAGCTTTGAAGAGGCGGGCATGAGTGAGGAGATGCAAGAAGATCTCATGAAAGAAATTGCTTGGCAACTTGCTCTCCAATCCGTGCTAGAAGAAGAAGAAGAGTGAGAAAGGGTGCAGAAAGAAGTTGTGGAGGGTGACGAAAGTGAAGCAGTAGGAGTTCTTGATCATTTTCCAGGGGTGATACCACATGTAGAAGAAAGGGAGGTTGAAGAAGAAATTGGCGTCCAGGCTGAGGATGGAGTTAAGGTGGAAGAGGCCTGCACCGGCCATGAGTTACATGTGATATCTCCACCAAACTTCGAGGAGCTGCTTGGCAAGGACCCATTTGCAGTGTCTCTTTGCCAGACCAAGGCCACATCGACATCGGTCCCTCTTGGTGGACGCGATGGTGGCCAATCGATGCTGTCTTATCTGGTTTGGGGCAATGAGACGAGAGAAGAGAAGAAGAGGTCTCGAGTGTGGAGACTTCATCTGCATCAAGTGCACGAGCCTTCATCACCTGCCACACCACCTGCTTGTGACTTGAGACTCCACCTCATAGATGAGAACCTCAACTTCAAGGAGGTTCTAGCATGGACCGAAACTTAGGAGCCATTGTCCGGCTCACGACGTGAAAGAAGCGCTTGTTGGGAGGCAACCCAACCAGTCGGTTTGCATTTCTTTCTCTTTTTCTCCTCGGTTGAGTCAGTTTTGTTATTTGATTTTAGAGTCAATAACTCAACCTTTGTGAGATTTTGTGTGGTGTTTGTGCTCCGACTACTCTCTCATCCTGGAATGCACTGCCTACCTCGTCCACCGTCATTCACCCTTGATATGGTAACTTCGTTCTACCCTCCTTATCTTTCCTCCATTGAGGACAATGTCGTGCTTAAGTGTGGGGGGGGGGGGTGTTCGATTATGTATGCGTGTGAATGTTTGGTTGTTTGTGTGCTTGGAGCCTAGTCCACTGTCCAAATTTCGATTTGAGGGCTCCAAGTACGTGTTCCCATGCAAATTGTCTGCTCAGTATGCTTTGAATTGACAGTCTCTATCGTAATGTGCAACCTAGGGAGGTAGTGTAGCACTATGGAGGATGTTGAAGTATAAGATTTTTCCTATCTAGCTCTCTGCTGTGTCAGTTGATTTTGTGAATTAGTGGAGCTAAGACCGTTGAATTCATGTGGTAATGTGGACTCTGTTTGATTTGTGTTATGGACTCGTGTATTGAACAGGGTGCTCATGTGAGAAATGAAAAGCAGTTGGTCCTCCATGTCGAAATCATTGAAATCTTAAACATGGGGTAAGCCCAACGTGTGTGGCACCGTTCATTGCACAAAATCGGGTTTTGGAAGAGATTTTAGTAATCCTTAGTGGGGTACTCCTACAAGGTGAAGCTAAGCTGTCTCTAGTACAAGTAAAATTTTCACCCGTTGAACGGTTTGCCTACTTGAGGATGTGTTTTTAAGGGCACAGATAGAGCTTCCGACCCCCCTTAATTTCATTGACCCTCCACACGAGTTGAGGAAAAGGAGTTAAAAGAAGTACCCTGGCAAGCGCCAGGTGTACAGAAATTGCTCTTGCTCGACTAATAAGGTTCGACCGTGCAAAAGACTGCAGTTGGAACCCCTGCTAAGTGAAAAAAAAAACAAGGAAAATGTGAATGAAAGTGCAAAAAGGGGTCCCAATGGTGAAATGAAGTGAAAGAGCACCCCGGTACAACGAGTCCTTGGTTGTGAGTGTTGTGAGTCCCTTTGTCCATGAACTGACTGTCTTACTTCTACTTCTTCTCATGATCCTGGCTTGAGTCTAGTACTCGCGTTGAGAGAGATAGGGGACGTCTTAGAAGACCAGTTGACCTCGTAAGCTGCTATATGATCTAGGAAATCCTCAACCGACGATCGGGGTTTTTTGTTGCTATAGAGGTCTGGAGAGCTGCATTGGTTTGAGTTAGGTTTGCTTGGGGACAAGCAAACGGTTAAGTGTGGGGGAATTTGATAACATCGTATTTGCACATGTTTGCACCCTCGTTTCTTGATCATTTTGGCTTGAGTTTTTGCTTTCTTGGACTATTTTACGCTAGGTTGTGTTCCTTTATCACATTTCAGGTCATAGCACATAAAGGGAAGCATAGGCGCAAGTTTCAAGTCAATCAGAGATCAATTGGCGATTAGGGAGAAGAAACTCGGGCATGACCTGAAGAAGAATGGATTTCTACCTCACTTTATGGAAAAATAATCATGCAAGCTTGTTATTAAAAGAAAGAGGACGAGACTACGAGCGTCTGGGTTCAAACGGCGACTGATTTGGAGTCCGGACGAGGGAGAAACGAAGCTTTGAACAGGAGCGGAGGAAGAATTACGGGCAGGAGAATTACGACCGTAATTTGGCCTCCCATGCCCGTAATTTCACTGCCGAGAGGAGCTTTGGGTGCGCTAAAACTTAACCAAAACGCGTGTTTTGGGCAAAATACGGGCATGGAAGAAGTCTGAGCCACTTATTAAAACCCGATTTTCAGCCAAAGGAAAGGGAGAGCTGGGTTTTTGGTTCCCAAACACCCAAGGGACGAACCCTAGAGAGAGAGAGCGACTTGGGAACATTCTTGGAGCTATTTTGGAGGATTTCTTCGCCATTGGAGCTCGGGAATCAAGCTTGGAGATGGAGATTGAAGATCTAGATCAGATTTCTGCAGTCTCTCTCTTCTTTATGGAGTAACTTCCCTTCACTTAGGTTTTGAGGAACCCTAGTTCCATGTGTTAGGATCTTTCTTGTATGAAGTTTTGGATGCTATATTGTTTGATTATAATCGATTGAGGCATGATTTATTTAGTCAATTGAATCTTGATCAAATTCTCTTGATTTCTGCTTTAACCTATGATAGATAGAATCTGATTAGGTTAAGAGAGCTTCCTTGATTGATAGTGGTGAATTGATTGTACGAGAGTCAATCAATTCACTGCTTTGTACTGGAATTCATTCCAGTAGTGGAGTTCTGTGTTCATAGCCTCAGCTTTCTATCCTGGTGAAGACTAGTCGTCTGCCGGGTAGTTGGACTGAGAGGGCTTGGTCAGCTTAAGAGATTCCAAGCTAATTTAGGATCTTCCGCAGTTTAATCAACAGTAGACCACCAAAATTAATTGCAACTTGGACCTAATTGAGGAGCTAGGGGGAATCATACCTAAGTGAGTTCCCAACTTGTAATTAGTAGAGTAGTCAGTAGAGTAGTTTATCAATCAATCCTTAATCTAGTTTGCTAGATAATGAACTGAAGCTGAGTAATAGTAACTCTAGAGACCCGTGGATTCGATATTTATTACTTGTGCCACTATACTGCAGTCCTTTTCATTGGTTACACTTGGCCATTGTTAGGTGTTGTGATTTGGACGGCCGACTGGGAGAACGAAGAGTTGGGATTGCATTTCTTTACCAGGAGGATTGAAAATGTGAAAAGGATGGGTAAAACTTAAACAGAGTCGCGAAAGGGAAGGATTCTGGGAAAATTTTCACTTTCACTTTCACTTTTATTTTTTTATACATTTATTATTTAATCAAACCAAGATCAATAGTCAAGACTCAAGACCAAAGCAATCCTACTTCCACTGAGCAGATTCACCACCTGCAGAGCATAGGTGTTGACACCATAGAACTCCCCCTAAAATCAGTAATAAAACTTAAGATCTCAGTGTTATTTCCCACTGAATTTAAAGTTTTGGCTCGAATCATAATAAGAAAATATGGCCCACGACCGCATAAAGAAGAGGAAGCTGAAGCAAAGATGAGGCAAAACATGAAAAGTTTCCAGTCTCCAGATCTACCGGTTTCTCACTTTCCATGCACCAAATTCAATTTAATTTGCATCCTCACCTCTACAATTCTGCTTCAGTATATTTTTTGCGACTAATCGATCTTCCCTGCACATTAGGGATTACAGGCTTATATTGAAAAAAAAGGAGACATGCGGTGGCCTTGAGCAACTCTCAGGTGAGCCATCGGGACCAGACATGAGGTACATCGATGATGCCCAGTATGATAGGAATCTAATTGGGTTTGACTGAATCGAGATCCATCGGACACTTTTGAACCATGTATGCCCAGATGGGTAAATCAACGAGACGAAGATTGAAATTATAGAGTTATGCAATAAAACTGAAAGAAACCAGTAAGGAGAGGAGTGGCTGGGAGGAAGAAGAATGATATTTGATTAGAAAGAGATAGGAAATTGAAGAGAGTGAGAAGAGGGACGATAGGAAACAGAGGAACGTGTGTACAGAGGATTCTAGAAGATATTTCGTTTGTTTTTTGGTTGCTTTACACGGCCACTAAACGAGAAAGTAACCGAGGGAAGGGTTAAATTCCTTACGGAGTTAATTTATTATTTAGTTCTCAATTAATTTATTATTAAATATACATTTTTTTCATTTGATACATCTCTTGCATTTTCATTTAAGTCTATATATTCTTACTAGACATTGGGCCCGCCCATTGGTCGGATATATTTCGTTAACAATATAAACAACAACCTTAATTGTACAAAGTCATATACATTTTTATTAGTATCATATAAAATTCAAATGATTAAATTATTGAAATATCACAAAGGAACATGAATCATCAAAAAAATTCAACATTCTAACATTTATCGATGAAAATCCTTCGTGTAAGTGAAAGTTGCACCTATGCAATAGTGAGAACTGAGAAGCCAACTCCTATAAAATTTATCTCGTTACACTTTATTTTACTATTTCTTATAAATCATTTCAAATTTTCTTTTAAACACTCTTTAATTTTGTCTAGCCTCGATGACCCGTTGGAATTTGAATTATAATTATTAAAGTTTCAAAATTCTATTATGAATATTTTTGGGATGATGACTGCATGGAAGTAGAAGGCATACCGGTCATGAGCTTCCATTCAGATTGTGTAGTGAGAACCTTTCTTTTGTCATAGTGAGTTCATTGAGAAAGCGAAAGATAGAGTGAATGTGAAATAAAATAATGCATGGGCCTTGAACTTGAAGTATAGTAAGAAGTTCTGTACAAATTCACGTTGATTGTTGAGAGAAAGAATCATTCAAAGGGATGGATTGATGAAGGATTACTTATTATTATTGATGGTACGAATATTTTCTTTTTTTAAAATATATTTAGCCATCCAAGCATTATTGCATCCAAACCTTAATTTTGTATTACATCTCCTCAAAATTTTATCAGTTTTCTTCAAATTCCTCTGAGTTCTCCTAGTCTCTATCTAGTCTAATACTTCCTTTTTCCGTATTCGATTTCTCTCCTTAATTTGGTTAATTCTCCTTGAATTTTATCTTTATATTAATTGAAATTGTAGCCAAGATTCTCTCCCTCATCAAGTAAACTAACTCCTGCATTAGCAAATTCTTTTTTTCCAAAAGATCACTCGGATTAACGAGAAAACAGCCAGATACAAGAATGTCAAATGGCCGAAAACAACCAAGAAGTAAAATAGAAACCCCCCCCCCCAAGCGGGGGAACAATGAAAGGGCTTTTCGTGCCACCAGATGGGCTACCCTGTTACAATTACGGCCTACAAACCTAACTTGAAAGGCCTCAACTCACATCGTAGGAGCAAATCTCTTCCAAATTCACACCACCAGCTGCATCTGCAGCTTGTTCCGCACCCACCTTATCCAAGACAGACTTCGCGTCACCCCAAAACACACGGACCACAGTCCTCTAACTAGACACCACTGCATAGCATCCTTAGAGCAAGCAACTCCACCAAAAATGGGTCGTACACACCATCGAAGAGAGACACTGCTGCTGCCACCACCGCTCTGGAGGAATCCTGCAAAACCCATCCCCCAGCCCCATGGGAGCCCCTGGATATAGCCCCGTCCACCAAAAGAACGAGCCCCCCCATGGAGGAGAGAGGAGAACCCCCTCTTAATCCCTGAACCGCCGCATGAGGCTGGGTTGGCTGATCCGGCAAAGCATCCCATTCGGCCACTTGCATCCTAAACTGTCTTAGCAAAACAGGTAAGCGAAACTGCGTGAAGTAAAAAACCACCAAATTCCTTGATCACCATACTCGCCAAAACAAAGCCACCATATGCATCACCTCACTCCTACTCAAGTCTTTCTTCTCTAGGAACCTACGCCAAAAGGTCGCTATGTGCTCACAAGGGAAAGAGTCTCTAAACGACATCAAACCTGCTGCTTCCCAAAGCTCCACCGCCACCGGGCAATGAAAGAAGAGATGTTCCAGAGACTTGATATCCCCCTCACACACCAGGAACAAGTGAAGCCCTTGGATTCTTCTCGACTGCAAGGCCTCCCCAGTAGGCAACACACGACGAACCATTTGCCAAATAAAGTACGTTAACTTAGGAGGAATATGAGCAATCCAAATCTTCATCCATAATGACCTATCCTACGAGACAACCCCAGACTTAGCACTGACCTCATTTTGTCTCCTTAGATCCACCACGAGATGATACTCAGACTTCACAGTATAGACACCAGTGCTCTCATACGACCAGACCAGCCGATCAGGGACCGGCCGAACCGGCAACAGAATTGCCTTTATATGACGCACCGTCTGATCATCAAAAAGTCTATGAAGCCAGTCGGAGCGCCACTGACCAGAGCCCGGACAAAGTCATTCTTATTTTCTTGACTTTTATTGAAAGAAAAAAATATGATAGTAAATGTTTGCAAATATGACATATTATTTAGTGCAAGCTAAGTAAAATTTACCCCCTTATTATGCTCAAAACTACATACTCACTAATAGTATGCACGATGTTTGTAATCGATTGGCTTAATCTCAACCTTCAACTCCATTGCCTCAATTTGTATGAGATAAAAACGTGGAACTCTTCTCATTATATCACTTGCTTGGAATAGTTTCCTAGCATGCATTCTGAAACCTCTAACTTCCATGTGATCTAGAACAACCAAGTTAGACTTAGCCATTTTTTTCTACAATAATAAGTCGGATTCTGAATATTTCAAATGATGAAAAATGAGATTCACTATTTAGTAAAATAATTTTTTGTGTTTAGTGGATATGAGGTTTATTTTTTCTGAAAAAAGAAATGATTTGAAAATAATGAGAAAGTAAAGATTATTATCCAATTGTGTGAATGACATTAGCTGTGTACCTATATCTTGCTCCATAAAGTAACCTTCACAATATTGAAATTGATAGTATTTTTAATCTATCCCAACCCCAGTTATACATGAGAATAACATTATTTCTAAATTCGATTTGTTTTTCAGTAATGAATAAATAATAATTATATTCATCAATCCCACCCAAAAAATCTACAAATGGTTAGAATTTTAAAATTTTATGTAACCATAACTTAAAGTTATCGTGACATGAATCTCACATGATATCCACAAATCTACTAACAATTAAAACACAACAATAAAAAATGTTCTCACTCTCGAGTTGGGCCCTTAGAGTAAGATCACCATTTTTATCTTTTTTTGAGTCAGTATTGTGTTGAAGTTTTCACTAAGCTGCCCATATAGTGGCATACGAGCCTCTTTCACCAGTAGTTTGGTTGCATATGATCTACCACGTATGTTTAATTAGAGTCGGCTTGGAAAGTTAGTCTTCAAACAATTAGATTTTTTTTTTTTGCATGTAACTAAAACTAAATTTACAATGACATGAAACCCACATGATAAACCCTTGTGTTTTGTAAGTTAGATTATGTATTAAAACTCTATCCATTCCAATTAGATTATCGTCAGATTAATTCGTTATCTGAATTGGAGTCTAAATCTATAGATTCTAGACAATCCAAAGATTTTAACTCTCCGATTTTTTTTTAAAAATGTTCATTGTTTGATAACCACGATTGTTAACGTCCAATGAAAAAAGAAATTCTATTTTTGTATTAAATGACATGTTTATCCTTAACCAAAATAATTAGATTGACTCGAAAAATATTGAGAATTTATTGATAAGGGTATTTGGTGCGATAAATAAAAACAAAGAATAGATATAACATGAGGGAGAAAATCTCCAAAATCAAGATGTAGAATCTCTCTAATTATGAGAGATTTGATATCTCTAGTTTTTAGAGATTTAAAATCTCCGAAACTACAATCCAAGATTCAAATAGTAGCCAAAAAACATAACATTTTGCTAAATTTGTGAATTCGATAAATCAATGATCCAAATCTTGTTCTCCAAACAACCCCTATGTTTTAATAGATCATTATGATTTGAATTTGCGTATATCTTTTTAGTTGGATTTGAAGGGAAATTAGGGGAACCAAGTAACAAACTATGGCTAAACCCATACATATTCTGCTTTAGCCAAAACGTAGGTAGAAGAGCAAAGGGATGGGTTAGCATGCTAACCCCTTAAGGGGTTGGAAAAATGACACCCCCTTGTTAATTGGTCAATTTTTTATTAATTATTGACTAGTATTAATGAAAGTAATCATAATAAATGTTCTGTTATTAAATACAAAGTAAGCATTAAATACACCACATTAATTACTCGTTTTTTTAAATAAAATCTAAACATATACAAAAATACAATTCTCTCTCTCATCTTTGATCTTTCTCTCTCCTATCTCTATTCTTCCTTTCCGAGCAGCCTCCGACCACCAAGTTTCCTCCGACCACCACATTTCGCCGGTAAAATTCGCCGACAGACTCTCTCCGGTCACCTGCGAAAATATACCACTGCACTGATATGTTGTACCACTGTACTGGTACTTGTACCACTGCACTGATACTCATATATGACATTGGTACCAGTGCACTGATATCACTATCAGTGCAGTGGTATAGGCGTATAGCTACCAGTTTAGTGGTACAACGTATCAGTGCAGTGGTATATTTTTTGCAGGTGGTCGGAGGGAGTCTGCCGATGAGATTATCACCGGAGAAGTGTGGCGGTCGGAGGAAGTCTGGTGGTCAGAGGCTGCTGAAAAAGGAAAAATCAGATATAGGGAGAGAGAATATATTTAGTGTAGGTTTTAATTTGAAAAAAAAGATAATAATTAATATGGTGCATTTAATTCCTAAAGTGTATTTAATGTGTGTATTAAATTCTATAGTTGTATTTAATACACTAGGGGGTGTCATTTTTCCAACCCCTTAGAGGGGTTAGCATGCTAACCCATCCCCTTCCTTGAGTCTCGCAGGGAGAAAAATAAAAGAGCTTCCTCCACAATTACCAAGAGGCCCTTTCTTGAGTCCCATGGGGAACGTCCATATAGGATTGTAAAGGAAGGATTGAGAATGTAATTAATTTTCTTATATATTTACGCTTAATTCTTCTCAAAGTTGTCAACACAGGTCCATCTGCTTGATCTTTATCAAGTGAGAAAAATGGACTATACAAATTTACAGGTTTGTCGTTTCAAGATTTTTGGGTTGTAGGCCGTGTTGTGTCATTTTTTTCTTGACTTTGTGAAATGGGCATTTCTTTTGTTTTTCTCTTGCCCTACCCCTATTATTGAATTCTAAATTGAACTTTTGAATACAATGAATTTTTATGGGTTAATTGCATGGTTGGTCACTGAGATTACAAAAAACGTTCAAGTTTGGTCACTCGAAATATTTAAATCCATTGGTGGTACTTCAGTTTACTAAAAGCGTTCACGTTTGGTCACTCTCCGTCCAACTACGTTAACTTTTACTTATGTGGCAGTCAACTCTAAAAGTTGACCGTTAAATGTGTGACGTGGCAATTAGAAAAAAATAATTAAAATATTTTTTTTAAAATTTCCACCTCATTTCTAAATATTAAAAAAATAAAATAGTAAAATTAAGAACCAAAGGGAAATCCTCTCTCCTATTCTTCGCCGGCGAAGCAATCGACGTCCCTCACCTCCTCATCGGACTCACCAATAAGGAATCCAAGAACGTGACGATCATCGGCTCCTCTCGTTCTTTATCAGCTCAATCTTCACCCTTTTGGCCCCCATTATGGATTGATTCTTCTGCGTCAGAAACATGAATTGTTTTCAAAATTGGGTAAGAAACGAATTCGCCAAAGGTAAGGTCTCAAGCTCTTACCTTTTGGGGCAGAAAACAGAGCACTCCAACAATGGAAGTTCTTGAAATTTCTCTTGGTAAGAACGAGCCTTAATGGAAAATGAGTAGTGAATCGGCGCAAGAAACCCGCCGCAGCGGCGAATTGGAACACGATGATCATCGGAAGCCGCTCGAATCCGACATGACGGTGACACTCCCGGACAAGAGCGCGATGGAGTTCCGGACCAAAGTCCCGTTCTACACCGCCTCCCAGCTCGCCGCCATCCAGATCTTGATGGAGAACGTCGCCGGGGAGAAGCGGATCCACGTGATCGAGCTTCGGATCTGCTCCGGCCTGTCGTAATTGCCCTGATGCAGGCTGTAGCGAGTTACCCCAATTCGATCGAAATGCTGCGGATCACCGCTTCGTAATTGATCTTCGAACTCAAAGACGGCGTGGGTTTCGCCGCCTTCTTCTCATTTTCCTTTCGGGCAGCAGGGGAAGGACCGGTCTTGGCCTCCTTCCTGGCATCGGCCGGCAGGTTTTCCAGGTCTCGCTTTCTATTCGTGTATTGACAATGCATCAGGTTCCAAGCCTTCGCCTTCAGTTCCACTAGCCTCTTGTGGTTTTGGCAATTGGAGATCTCGTCGTCGATGTCGCTTAAGCTTTCTTCTTCATCGGATTCGGATTCGAGATCGGGATTCAGGGGTCGTTTGGAAGTTGCGATTGCTAAATAGATGTATTGTTGAGAATGCATGTATAATATTATACATGTATTGTCGAATTTGATACATTGTAGAATACAACGTTTGATTTGTGTGATTGTATGTCGCATCAGCTAAAAGCTGAGACAAAACAATCTCAACAATCACAACTAAAAGTTGAGATATAACAATCACTCAAAATGAGTGATAGTTTCTGTCACATCACAGAAACAATCCATGTATTGTTTCTGCTAAAAAAACAAAAAAAACAATGCATTGTAAACAATACATGCATAATGACAATCTCAACAAAACTATCGCAACTTCCAAACGACCCCTCAGATACTTGGCCATCGCCGGCGAATCGAAAGCGCCGCTCTCAGGGGGTGAATTTTGACGCGTATAAAACCACCTTCAATTCTACCGTCGGAGGCAATCACCGACCTTCCAGTGTTGATTACATTATAAAACCACCTTACCATAAGCCAAAGACCTCACAATCACTCTCCCTTCATCGATCCCATCTTCTCTCTCACCTCACCTCTCTCACAAATTCTCTCCGCCATTGTTAGGGTTTCAGAACCCATTTTCTGTTGAACCCATTTTCACAAATATATATTTTTATATTTTTTTAATATTTAGAAATGAGGTGGAAATTTTAAAAAAATAAATTTTATTTAATTAATTATTTTTTAATTGACACGTCACACATTTAACGGTCAACTTTTAGAGTTGACTGCCACATAAGCAAAAGTTAACGGAGTTAGACGGAGAGTGACCAAACGTGAACGGTTTCAGTAAACTGAAGTACCACCAATGAATTTAAATATTTCGAGTAACCAAACTTGAACGTTTTTTGTAATCTCAGTGACCAACCATGCAATTAACCCAATTTTCATTGTATGTTGGATTCAAATACGATATGTTATTTTGGTGCAATGTTATATGTTAGTATTCATATGTTAAGTGAGATTTGATATAATTTATAAATATATAATGATTTTTTTCATTTATCAAAATTAAATCATACTAAAACAATCAGATCATTAACTCTCAACACACTTAATCGACATGACCAACAAGTTAAACATGATTGATCACTTTATTTTTTCCCTTCACAAACGAAGATTAAAAATCGGAAGCCGCAACAAAGTGCGGCCTATTCCACCTAGTTATTATATAATAGTACTCCCAAACAGGCATGAGCATTGAGCAAGGTGGTAGCAAGAACCATGAACTCATTGACAGAATGGGCAGTCAAGCATTCAAATCGCTCAAACACTCAAACCCAACAAAATTATTAACTCAAATCTCTCTGAAAGGGAAATAGATGAAGAGAGTGAAAGTAAAATAAGCATTAGAATACTGAAGTTTTTGGATGGGGGAACTCAATTTTGAGAGCCTTCAACCCAGCAGGCTGAGCCCATATCATATCATCAAAGCTTGATCATCAGCCACCGCCATAGTCGTCGAAAAGGGCCAACATCTCTGACTCTGAATCAGAATGGGTGACTTGAAGAGGAATTCGAATGACAAGAAGCTCCATAGCTGCTAACAATTTTATTGGTTTGTGTAACCTTTGAATATCAGCCATCTAGCTTATGAGCAATGGTGAACCATGGCCAGAGTTTTAGAGATGGGAAGATGAGGGCTTCGGTCTTCTGTGCCTTCTTGGGAAGGAGTTAAAGACATGGTTTGGAAATAAAGGGAAGAGAGGCATTTGGGTTGTGACTTGTGAGATTCAGTGAACCTGGCCAGTATAGTGATTTGTAAGTAGTGCAGACTGCCGACTTTGTAATGTGCCAGGCTGCCAGCTTTCTTATTTGGTTCTCGTATTAACCATCTATACAAACCGACCATATTTTTGGGTTGAACCTACACTCAGGGGTCAAAATTTTGTTTGTATCGTAGTCTTCCAATAAGATCCTGGGTAGTACGTAATTTGATTGACGAGTTGACTTCAAATAACTCACAACTCGATCACTCACTAATTTTATTTGCTAGTCGATTAACTCTTAATTATCTTGCAACTTGATGAACTCGTAATTCAGATGAATTATAACCAGTGCTAGGAAATGGTTGAATCATGATTGACTTATAATTTTAATACAACATACCTTACCACTGACTTTTCCAATATAATCTCCGGTATGATTTCACAATTTTTTATTATAACACGAATGCGGTTGAATCAAATCCGAACCGAATGTTGACGGGGTCGATGTGTTACTGGTCTGCCCGCCCGGTTCTCCTCTTTAACTTTTCGTTGTTACTCTTACTCGTCTGTCTCTCTGTAACCCTAATCTTCTCTTCTTGCTCCGCTGATATCACGGGACGGAATGGTGTTAAAAACTCGTTAGCTCCTCTCTATCCGACAAGCGACGGAGTGCTCATTTCCCTTCTGCTACAGCGAAGCGGTAGATGGTTTTCTGCTAAACCCGACGAAGTTCCAGAGAATGAAATCTCTCAGAGTTCTCAGAGTCTTGGCATCGCTCGCTGGGCGACCTTCCAATACCTTGCCGCAAAACCCAACTCACCTCGCCCGCTGTTTCACAGCTCACCCGCAACACCAAGACAGTAGTGATAACGACGCCTTCGATAGCAGCCACTACGCGATTCCCGCCATTGATCTTGATGCCTCTGCTACTTCTTCTTCTAAAACCCTCCTAGAACCCACCTGGGATGTGAAGTACAGAGAGAAAGCCGATAAATTTATATTTGGGGAAGAAACCCAGAAAAGTAAGCTGAAGACAGCGCTTCACGAGGAAGAGGACGATTTGAAGCGGAGAGTGCTGGCCAGAGCCTTGCTCGAGGCTGCACTTAAGGGAGATGACGAAGAGGAGGAATTGGTGAGGGAAGAAGACCAGAAGTCTCTTTCTGTCGGGATTATTGGTGCTCCTAATGCTGGGAAATCGTCCTTAACGAATTACATGGTTTGTGTTCCGCTACTCGTTTACAATGTATTGTTGGGTTATTCTCAAAATGGGGAAATATGTAGTTTTGTGAAATTAGAGTCTGCAGAGTAGTTTTGCTTTGAGGGTTTAAGGAAGGTTTAGTTGAGACTACTATGACACTGGTCTAGCATAGGATCTATGGGTGAAATTGTGTGCTCTTTAGTGGATATACACCCAACTTGGTTCCCTGATAAGTTACAATTCAACGCAGTTGCTGCAAGTTACACTTCTGATTGTGATTTATAGATTAGCTTGCTCGTCCTGTTTTGGCTCGAGCTTTATATTCTGGAAATTCTTGCCATTCTCACTGCTGCTTTATTATGCTATGTAGGTGGGAACAAAGGTTTCTGCTGTGTCGCGAAAAACGAATACCACTATTCATGAAGTACTGGGGGTAATGACGGAAGGAGATACCCAGATCGTATGTTTCTTTTTCCATTTACTGAGTTGCCGCGATTCTCGTCCATTCATTGCCTTTTTATTCACATTATATGTTATGGATAATAATTATCTTGTTTCCTGGCATGTTTCCGTGGAACTATGTCTTCAAACCTTATATTAGAAGTCCTGTTCCATTGGTTTATATAATGCACCATTGCTTGGTAGTTATACAAATTGCGCTGTTATTTTACTAGCCTACATAAACAGAAATCAGCCTCTCTCACTGGTTAACATTTTCCGTATCAACTGTAGACTTTTTTCATCTCAACTAACTTCAGCATCCATCTTTCTCCGTATGCCTTTGAAACGAATTTTAGTTGGTAGTAGCTTGAGTATGTTTTCTGTCTACTGTTATCCCAGCATATGAGGTAATGGCACTGTCAGCGTAAGGAAACTACAAATTTATCCGCTTAACTGGAAGGCGTGATTACTTAATAGCAAAATGAAAAGTCACCATTCATTTCACCTTGAAAGATAATGGTTTCAAGCTCTGCTAAGAAGTTTATATAAAAGCAATCCCTTGTCCTTTGCATTGCCATGTTCATTATTAACTTATTATTTATGATGAATCAAAAAGCAATCCCCTTGTCCTTTGCATTGCCATGGTTATTATTATCTGATCATGGCTGATGATTTCTGCATCCAGTGTTTCTTCGACACTCCTGGTCTCATGCTAAATAGTCGTGGGTATGCTTACAAAGATGTGAAGACACGGGTGGAAAATGCTTGGAGCACAATTGGGCTGTATGATGTCCTCATAGTTATTTTTGACGTTCACAGGCACCTGACCAGGTTAGTATCTATTGACTTAACCTCGACTGTATATTCAGTTGGTTGGAGCTATATCACTTTTAAGTAAATATGGGGCATGAAAGAAATACAGAGCTTTGGTCTGTTTTCCACACAATAGTTTGAAACCCTTGATTGAATGGTCCTTCTTTTACCCGAGGGAAGTAAATTTTCCGATTCTTGTGTTTCTCTGTTTGTATCAGGCCCGATTCGAGGGTGATAAGGCTGGTTAAAAAGTTGGGAGAACAGGAAGATGCAAAGCAGAAAAGGGTATTATGCATGAATAAGGTTGACCTAGTTGAAAAGAAGAAAGAGTTGGTACAGGTCATAGAACAATTCAAAGATCTACCTGGCTACGACAGGTAAGGGAATTCTTGAGTTCCGATGTACCTTTATACCATGCTAGAATTGTCTGATGATTTCTCCAATTCTGTTGTTTAGGCAGTTCCTGATATCCGGGCTAAAGGGTGTTGGAGTAAAAGATCTTACACTGTATTTGACGACACAGGCATGTTTCATTAAGCTTTATGCAATTAGGTGCTAGTAACTTTGTCCATTGTGATTCATTTTCTTTACTTCTGAAACTTGCTATTGATGGTCTTATTCAAATTGAAGCTTTCCACTCCGATGATCGTATTGTTTCCAGTTCCTTCAATCTGAATGCAAGTTTCATTTACATAATAAAATATAAACAGAAAAATTTAATAATGATGTGAGTTTTAAATGCTTCCTAGTTATTAATTAGTTCCCATATCCGATGACCCTGTTTGTTTCGTCGAGTGAATTTTTATTTGTTTTCTTTCCTGAATCCTTGTCGAAATTTTTACCTAGGTGTTAGATGGATGAACTACAAGGTTGTTTTTTTTGGATATTGGTGCCGAGCATTACCAAAAACTGAGTTCAGGGCTACTATTTCAGTAATAGTTTTCCAGATCATTCATGAAAACAATAATTTTTTTTTTTTGCAAAGCATTGCAGTGATGCATAGATAAAGAAAGGTTTTCATAAATTAATAGTCTTCAACTCTTGCTTCCTTAATGTGCCCACTTCCCATAATTTCATTGCTACCTGCGTATGCTTATTTGAATAATAATTCTGTTGGTCCTGATTTCGGAACCTTTTTATGTGCGTGGTTAGGCAATTAAAAGACCCTGGGATGAAGATCCTCTTGAGTTGGGTGAAGAAGTGATGAAGAACGTGTCATTAGAAGTTGTCCGGGAAAGATTATTAGACCATGTTCATCAGGTAAAACTCTAAATGTTCCTAATTGACAAACAATTGTTGTTATTCTCCCAAGGATTGCTTGTGCTGGGTACCACTGAATCCATCCTGCTTTCATTTCAGGAAATCCCATATAGCATCGAACATCGGTTGATGGACTGGAAGGAACTGAGGGATGGGTCACTCAGGATAGAGCAGCACTTTATCACAAACAAATTAAGCCAGCGGAAGATTCTCGTTGGCAAGGGTGGTTGCAAAATAGGGTACTTGGTTGCTAACCAGAATCTCTCTAAATCTTCAAGAGTCAGCTTTTGTCTCATTTTCTAGCATAATCACAGCTTATCTAGGGTATGTTTGATATAGGAGCAATTTCCATTTATTCTGATGTGTCGTGTCGGTTTGTCCTTCACAGGAGAATAGGTATAGAAGCTAACGAAGAGCTGAAGTCAATATTCAAGAGGGAAGTGCACCTCATCCTTAAGGTTAGGCTGAAAACTTGACGAAGAAAAGCGCTGGCATTATCAGGATCTCCACGTTTCCCAAACAACCATATCTTTTCGGGGTTGTTCTTGTACATACCAGAAAGTGCAGTTGGCAGCAGCAATGCATCTGCCACCACGACACTTCATCAGCTCGCTTACTTTGCCTGAATCTGTATGAACAAAACAAGGAAGACCACTCTTAAGAGAAGCTTCGGGCTGAATGTTAGTGGGCAATAGAAGAGCGAGCAGCTATCTGGTTCAGACCATTCAGAGAAGCTATTGATTTTTATCCTGAGGCTGAAGGCCTGCCTCTGTTTTGGGGTCACTATGATGTTGTTCTGGTTTCTACCCATCTCATATTATAAAACATTACTGTTCTTTTTAGAATAATAATAATTATTTGAGTGGCCGATCTGTTCCATAATTAAGTTTGTTCATCAATGATAAGAAACTCTTGCAGCCAATATCTCTCAGCTCTTCTATTGTACCAATTTAGCCCTCAAACTTGCAAATTAAGTTACCTTTTTAAGCGATACTGGTAAGCGATACAATGTTAAATCCATCACTGATCCAACTTGCGTATAGCAGCAAAATTCATAAAAAAATTTAATAAATCCACCAATTTATATCGCCAAAACAAGAAAACATTGAACTGATCGTCATATGGTTCAGTCTCTGAATCGATCATATATCTGTTTCACCGTAAACGCCTCAGAACTTGGCCTGAAGTTTCTGCACAACACTCCTATCAACTTGGAACGCCTTGGCAAGCACATCAGTAGGAATGTCAGGCTTGGATCCGAAAACCGCATTAGCAACAGTAATAACCCCCGGGTTCTGGCTGCTCAACGCAGCAATAGCCACAGCATTCCGATGCCCAGTGTTGCGCTGGAAGTGAACCAGCCCGATCGGGAAGACGAACACATCACCTTTGCGAAGGACTTTCGAAACGAGGCGATTCTCAGGGTTCGACGTCACGAAACCAACCTCGAGCGTGCCCTTAATGACCGTGAGAATCTCGGTGGCTCGAGGGTGCGTGTGGGGAGGGTTGATCCCTCCACGCGCGTAATCCACACGAGCCATCGAGATTCCGAACGTGTTGAGTCCGGGAATCTGGGTCACGAATGCGGGAGTGACTTTAGAGCCAAATGCGTTGGAGGTGTTGCCAGGAATGTGGAGGCCACCGAAGGAGAAATCGCTTGCTTGGACAGTTTTGGGATCCTTGCAGGCGAACCCGTTGATGGTTGGAGAGCCCTTGAGATCGGCCACGCAGAAATCCTGAAGAGCATCCATGGCTAATGTGAGAGTACATGCGCTGAGAGCTAGAGCTATGAAGCTCGTGAAGACGGCATAATGATGATCATATGCCATTCTGAAAATTTGGGGAAGAAAGAGGCGATTGATGGTTGGTGGCGAGATGTTGGTATTGGATTTGACTGTTGTGGGACTAGGAGGTCGTCAATGGAGTCGTTTATATAGAGGGAGGAAAGTTGGTAATTTGGGTACAAACAATGTATCAACTGGGTTAGTTTTGTCTTAATTGGGTATGAAAGACGAGGTCAAAGGTCTCGAGCTTACCGGCTTAGGACGATACACGTTTTCCTTCTATGTTTGTATCCCTATAGGTCTAAATTTGTCCCTAATAACAAAGTACATAGTTACGGCGGGAAACTGAACTCTTAGGATGAAATTAACTGTTAGAATCTCACAACGGATGTGTGTTACGACACTCCGGGTAGGCTATCTGTCTACGCCGAATGGGTTTTTTTGTGTTTTTGGAAAAAACAAGGCGAGTCAGTTACTGAATGACCCTCTTCCAACCTCATGGATCTTGGGATTGGATTATCATAATAAAATTATTATGGTTAACTCAGGGACGACCAATAGTTGTGCCGGGGAGGCCATTGGGCATATCACCTAGGGGTGGGCATCCGGTTCGGTAAACCCGAACCGAACCGGACCGAAACCGAATTAAACCGAACCGAAACCGAATTATTGTTGCTCGGTTCGGAATTCGGAAGCCAAAACCCTTTGTTTCGGAAACCAGGTGTATGCAGACCGAAACCGAATTCCGAACAACCGAACCGAGAAACCGAACAAAAAATTTAACCCACAATACTACAACCCAACTGACCACTCAACCTCTCACAAAGCCCAATTCTTTCACAGCCCAAATAAAACACAAATCCTTCACAGCCCAAATCAAACAAAGCCCAAAATTAATCCCTTAAGCCCACAACTTCTCCATCCCTACTGCTAACCTAACCCTAACAAAGAACACCAAATCCTTGACCCAAGCCGCCAACGACCATCCAACATCACCGCCGTCCGCCGAATCCTCCTCTCATCCGCTAGCTTGGCCGCCAACTCCTCCTCGCCGGCCACTAGATTTCGATGCCATTTCCCCTCTTTCCGCTCCCTTCTCCTCCCTGAGATAAAAAAACAATATCCAAATATAAAACCCTAAATGCATCAAAATCAATATTGAAAATCAGAACTTTCTTCTCCAAAATCCAAGCTTTCTACTCCTGAATCGAAAAGAGCGACGATGCTACTGAAACTCGAAGGTGAAAATCAAACAGAAAAACGACATGCATGCTTGGATCTACAACCATACTGACCTCTAACATTCAATCGTCGTACCCGCCTGCCGCTGCGTTGTATTCTAGCTTCTGCATCAATCGCGGTTGCCGGTGAGTCGTGAGACAGAGGAGATACCACCGCAGCACCGCTGCTTTCTGTTCGCCGCCGAGTCGCGAGTTAGAGGAGATACCGCTGCCGCAGCCCGCTATTTCTGCTCGCCGCTGAGTCACGAGACGGAGTAGATACCACCGCTGCTTTCTGCTCGCCGCCGAGTCGCGAGTCGGAGGAGATACCGCCGTCGCCTGCTGTTTCTGCTCGTCGCTGAGTCGGGAGACAGAGGAGATACCACCATGCAGCACCGCTCCTTTCTTCTCTGCATCGACTGCGTTTGTTGGAAGAGAGAGAGAGAGAGAGAGAGAGAGATATTTGATCGGAATGGGGAAACGACGAGGGTTAGGGTATGTGGGACTGGGAGAGAGAGAGTTGGTTTATAAAGCTTCGGTGGGCAGCAGGCAAAAACAGTGGGCAGCATTATTTTCGGTTTTGACCATTCGAACCGAGTCGAACCGAGTTGTAATTCGGTTCGGTCGAACCGAACCGAATTACAACTCGGTTCGAATTCGGTCGGGGCCTTGGGAAGCTCGGAAATTCGGGATGTTCTGGTTCGGTTCGGTTCAAACCGAACCGACCGAACGCCCACCCCTAATATCACCTGGGCCATTCTTATATCATATTATACTAGCTTATCACCCGACCCGTTGCCCGGATTACTGTATGTTACCCACTTGTGGAATGGGAGAGAAAGCAAGTGAGAGTGAAGGGATTGAGATTCCACTTGATTAGGACCGATCCACTAATCCGATTCTTCCCGACCCGCCCCAACCTAAAGGGTCAGAAAGAGTCAATAAAAAAATACGAACGGGGAGGATTAAGGTTTGGTGAGCGCAATTTTTAGCGCTAAGCAGAGTTCGGGGTTGAATAACTTTACTTAGGCCTAGAAATTGGTGCTGATGCAGACTGCAGTTTTTATTATACCATCATCAATCATCATTGAATTAGTCCTGGGCATCCCTCCCCGTTGTCGGTCTGAATTCTAATGATGGCTTCATTCCTTGCACCAGCCATATCAGCGAGTTGTCATCTCGAGCATGATTTGCCTATGTACAAATGATACAATTAGAGTATGAAACTGAATTCAAAGAAAAGGAAAAGAGAATTCTATCACATGCCAATAAATACACACATAATAGTTGAAGCTAAGTGAAAGTCATTACTCGCACATCAATTCTCAAAAATTACAGACTAAACAATGGCTAGAATGGCACTGAAACTACCAAGAATCATGGATGAAACAACTTGTCAAATTAAATAATCCTTATACTGAAACTACCTTCTAACTTGAAATAAGACATGATCACAGTTCATAGCTCTCTTCTCCCTATGAATTGGTTGCAGCTCGTCCTTATCTGAAGAACCATGCAATTCAACACTAGTGGGGTGATTTTGCTGATTTCATTCAAGCACAAACTCATTTTCAAAGCATCATTATATAGTTAATTCATTGAGCTACGACAGTAGGATTTGAATTGATTATTTAGTACGTAGTAATTCCCGACAGGGATAGCTAGCACAGTAGTGATATCCTGGGTGTAGAGATATGGATTAAATTGATTGGAATATGCGAATTAATCACTGCCTCCCAAGCTCAATTCAAACAGAATAGAGACCGTTATGTAAGATAACCATATCCTTACTGATCATAATTCCTTTCTTCACTCCATTTTTGTCGGAGAAAAGAGTTATCCCCCTCTCCTGCATTTCCCTTTCCCCCTCTCTTCTCCCTCTTCTTCACAACCGATCCCTAAACCAGCAACAACAACACAAAAATAGCCTTCGCCTCTGCCATCTCCATCTACTGAACGCGTTGGTGGCAAGACAGGACTGCAGAAGCAAAATTTTCTAAAATCAAACTAAATTTTTTGAAGGAGACTCAACCACGAAAAAAGAGTAAAGCAACAATGCTAATAGTTCATATGGTTTTTTTTTTAATCCAAGATAAGCCCCCAGGGCATGGCCGAACAACAAATACAAATCACTAACAATACCCAAGAACGGTAGCCCGTATGCAATCGGACTCCCGATGAAAGAGCCTTTTTTGCCACGAGGTGGGCAGCTCTGAAAAAGCTTAGAGGAGCAAAAGGACGCGAAACTGACACAGGGGACAAGAAAGAGAGAAAGTAAACTTCCCTTAGATGGAGACGACTTTCTCATTGTAGCATCCCCAATGGCGGTTTTGAAACTCCACAAAAGTAACAAAAAACATTATACGTAAGACACTATTTCATAGAATCACGAAGAACAAAAAGTTTTGTTATAAAAACATAAGTAATACCATGATAAAATTTACCAAAAGCAAATGAAATAGTTTCATCACCTGTGAGGTTAACGAAATCAGATGCATATCCTTGAGCATTCTTTGTGGTCCAATCAAATCGAGCCAATACATCTTCCCTATGGAAGGTTATTCCATCAAGCCATCGTCGGAATTTCAGATACAACAGCAAATAGATGAATAGAACCAACATAAAGGAAACAAATAAAAGAGTCATCGAAAATACTAACAAATGAGACCTCTAGCTCTAATAAAGGTAAGAAAAACAAAAAACAAAAAAACAATATTAATACATAAAAAATTAATTATAATTTCTAAATAATACGACAGCTAGCCACAAACCAAAAAATTAATAGTTCATATGGTTGGTTTTGATGTTATACGTTGCTTTTGTTCTGGTCTCCAGTATATCAACTGCAACAGAGATGTTTCCTCCAATCATCTTTAGTGCACGATTTAGAAGCAAGTCCTCCTGTTTGTGTCAAACGGAAACGTTCATGGGTTCTTAACACCCCTGTTAGTGTAAATGTAGCAGCAACAAAGAAGTTTGACAACACAGCAAGCACGCAGGCAAAATGATACAATGCAGTAGGTGATATTGTGTCTCGAAGGTTTTGAGTTACTAAAGTTCATGTTAAAAATAAACATGAATTAAAATGGATTATTCTATTAAGCAAACGTCCCCTCTAATCATACAAAGATCAGATATCCAATTCACAAACAATTAAGCCATAAAAAATCATCACACATCCACCACCTTTGATTGCCTAAATTTGGTTTTTCGCAAAGTTATGGACTCTTAATGGTAACGTTCATGGGTAGTCTGTTTCATAACTCTAGAGAGCACAGTAAGCAGCCACCAGCCAGACACAGTGCGGTAGGCGAATATGATTCTCAATTCACAATTTCTCACCACCGGAAGTAAGAACAGACCATAATAAGCGTAGCGTTCATGGGTGGTTTGTTTCATAGCACTACTACACAATTTGTTAAAAAAGAAAGAAATGTATTTAGCATCACGGCGGAACAACTTTTACCGGCCAACAACGACAACGTGCTGCAACCACCAGAACTAGTATCACAACTCATAGGGAAAATCAAAAGATTTACTCTCAAATTAAGTAGTTACAACATCGAGCAATCGTCAAACACATACACCATCACAAAAGTCACGGAACCTGATTCACAAAGCATTCAAACATTTGAGGACATTTCTGCAAAGGTACAACTTATATGTCTTTTTTCCAAGCCATTTCCATCAACATGCTAATAAATTTGCAAGGCATAAAACAAACGGGCAAAAACTTGAAATTCAGCCTGTTTGACCGACCCATGCCAAATTCTAATTATTCTCTTTTTAAACTTTCTATTTGAAAATAAAAAATAGTGAAAGAAAAGAGACGACTACAATTCGCCATTTTCACATCACTTATTCGGGAATAAAACCATAGAAATTCAAAAGGAACTGAAAATGTTTAGGATCCTTTTAATGTTTAAAATAACCAAATTGATCTTTATGTTTAATTTTTTACTAACAAATAACAAACGATTCCCTATAAAATACACTCTAATTTGATCATTATGATATCAAATAATTATAAAATACATATTTGAAATGATAAAAATTGGACTAATTGGGTTGGTCGAGGTTGAACCATTGAATAACTTTAAAATACATTATATTTTAGCCACTAAGATCTAAAATAATAGCATAATATATATTATGTCATAGAAAATAGCTTGTTTTAGAATGACAAACCAATGATGTTCATTTGTTTTACTTGATGGCCAAATCCCATGTAAGTCAGACCCATTCAACTCTTTTATTTTATGGTTAGCGGTTAGGCCATTAGATACCATGCATTAGTTTATTGTTAAATTTTTTATTTTTAACAACAAAAGGAGTATTATTTTTGCCTTTTCATATATATTTTATCACCACGGAGAAATAAAAAGGCTTAAAGAAAAAAAATTGACACTCCTAGACCCGTTTAAATTCGCATGTGTACGGTAAGTTGGCCCGTTCCACATAGGAAAGAGAAAAAAATTGACACTCCCTATCCTACCCTTCCTACAAACGCTCCTGGAGCAAGGAATTTGAAATGGGGGAAGAGTTTTTTTCCTCCCTGCTATTATTTGTTTTTAATTTAAAAAAATACAACAAATGTACTTAGTGTGATTGGTTATTATCCTTGCTTTTCTTTAAAATGGTCATGGTTCGAATCCTATTACGTGTCTTTTTAATGAATAAAAAAAAAGTAATTGTGAAGACCAAAATGTCCTTCCTACAAACGCTCTGAGCGTCTGAAATTTGAAATGGTGTTTGGGTTTTTGGCTACCAGCTTTTATAAAAGGTGTAGACTAGCAAAGCCTGCTCGCTACGCTTCGCGTTAACCAAATTATATGAGAAAATAACATGAACGCATAACAATGCGAAATTTCCTGTGAACCCTCCGTTTGTGAAAAAATGTGTTATTTCAAGAGCTATTTATAGGTTGCCTACTGTCAAATATATAGTACTAGCAAAAGCCCGCTCCCTATCGCTTCGCGTATTAGAAAAATAAATATTTTAAATAGTAATAGTTTAATATTGAGTCAAAAGTAAAAGTAAAAGTAATCTTATTTCATTTTTAATCATTCTTTTTATAGGTTTGTTATTTACAATAGCATATGGTCGATAAACTTGCATAAGGCAGAAGGGTCATCAAATAGATTATTTATGTTTAAACTTCTTTCATGACGCTTCAATTTATATGGCTAGTAATGGATCCTTCTGTAACTTTTGCAGAATGAAAAGCTTCTTTGAATCTTTTCAAAAGTTAAAAAAACCTGTTGAGTGTTTAGCTGAAAAACTATCAAAATTACTTTTTCATATAAGAGGTCATGAAAAATGACTAAAAAAGATTTCTAACATACAATATGAATACAAATTCCAAAAATAAAAAAGTATTTAAAATGGATCACTTTAGATTTATTTCATATTAAATAATATTATTTTTCATATTAAATAATACTATTCTAGAAAAAGAATAATATATGGTAAGGACAATTTTATATTTTCAAATCGGAGCTTTTGTGTTTAAGTTACGAAAAACTTCAGTTTTTTAAAAAGCAAAACTTTAGAGGTGCTTGGCTTGGCTTCAACTTTTGAAACATAAAACTTCTAAATTTTGGGCCAAACATAGTCGTACTCTTTTGGAATTTTTTGGGTTTGAGGTCATCGTGGTTCTCCTTTATGAAAATTTTGGACTGATTGTAGGTTTGAGTAGGTTCAACTCGCATTGATCGGGTCAAAGTAGGTTGGATACCCATGGATTTGGGTTCAATTGTCTTTCTCAAACAAAAGGAAAAAGCGGAATGAAAAACACTAAAGCTAAAACTCGCTACCACTCAAAACTCGTCAACACCAAGTTCAACTCGCTTTGACCTGGTTGGACCGAGTTTTGGACAAATTCACACCTGACACAACACGCCAATTACAAAAACAGATAAAACTCGATCCCGCCGAAAACTTGTAAAATCGGGCTCAATTCGCTTTGGTCAGGTCGAAGTAGGTTGTATACCCATGCGTTTGGACTCAATTGTCATTCTCAACCAAAACGGAAAAGATAAAAAAAAATACTAAAGCGGATAAAACTCGCTCATGACCCCAAACTCTCAACACTGTGTTCAACTCACTTTGACTGGGTCGACCCAGTTTTAAGAAATTCACATTTTACTCAACCTGTCAATTACAAAAGCAGATAAAACTCACTCTCGATATGAAACACGTCAACAATGGGTCAAAGTTCAATTGTCATTCTCAACGAAAAGGAAAATGAGAAATAAAAAAACATAAGGCGTACAAAACTCGCTTTCGATCTAAAACTGGTTAACAATGTGTTCAACTCGCTTTGAATTTTTTTTTAACAAATTAACACTTGGTTCAACCTGCCAACTACAAAAGCGGATAAAGCTCGCTCACAATATAACACTCGTCAAAACCTTAGATTCGGGTTCAATTGTCTTCCCAACCAAAAGAAGAAAAAAAGAGAAATTTATAAATGCTAAAGTATGTTTCAAGTCACTTTGACCGGATCGAATTATGTTGCATACCCATGGATTTGGGTTCAATTGTGATCATGCTCAGCAAAAAGGAAAAAGTAAAGAAATCAACACTAAAGCGAACAAAACTCGGCCCTGATACAAAACTCGCCAACATTGAGTAAATATGGTATGAATTTTCGGTAGTGGCATTGGGTTCAATTGTGGTCATGCTCAACAAAAAGGAACAAGAGAAGGAAAAAAAAAAAAACACTAAAGAGAATGAAACTCGGTCACGATGTAAAACTCGTGGTAGCGGCCTTGGGAAATGATGGTGGGGAACAACTTAGGATTCCACTAACAATTTCGAGATGGGCTGTTAAATGGTGGGCAAAGGCAATAATTTGTGTTGAAATTAGAATACCCATGTGTTTGGGTTAAATTGTGATCATGCTCAACAAAAAGGAACATAAAATGAAAATGAAAAAAACACTAAAGAGGATGAAACTCGGTCCAGATACAAAACTCGTGGTAGCGGCTTTGGGAAACGGTGGTAGGGAACAACTTAGGATTTTGCCGACTGTATTTCGAGATGGTCTGCAAAATGATGGCCAAAGGCGATGATTTATGTCCAAGGTAGGATACCCATGTGTTTAGGTTACTCAACAAAAATGAAGAAAAGAAAGAAAAAAACACTAAAGAGGATGAAACTAAGTCCCGATAAGAAATTCGTGGTAGCGGGAAGAGACCTTAGAAAACGGTGGTGGGGAACAACTTAGGATCCCGCCTACAGTATTTCGAGATGTGCTGCAAAATGGTGAGCAAAGGCGATGATTTGTGCAAAAAGTTATAGACGAAAACCTAGTGAACAATAACTAACTACAAATGCGATGATAACACAAAGACGATGATTTGTGCAAACAACCATAGACGAAAACCTAGCGAACAATAACAAAACACAAATGTGATGATTTGTTCAAAAAACCATAGACAAAAACCTAGCGAACAATAACTAAACACAAAGGTTGTAGAATGGAGAGTGGGGTAAAAGAAGGATTTGGAACTTCCCTACTTGCACTTGGAGGAGTGTGAGAGCCACTAATGAACAGTAACTCAAACCTAGACTTTTATATATTGAACAATAACTAAACACAAAGGTTGTAGAATGGAGAGTGGGGTAAAAGAAGGATTAGTAACTTCCCTACTTGCACTTGGAGGAGTGTGAGAGCCACTAATGAATAGTAACTCAAACCTATGCTTTTATATATTAATTAATTAATATTAATAATTAACCTATGATCAATTTCATTAGAAATAGTTTCACTTATGTAATATGGTGAGGGGACTGGGCAATTTCAATTGAAGAATTATGCAAATTAGACTTGTGGTGGTTTATATTAGTTCTGTGAATAACGAAATGACAACATCTCTTGTATATCTATAAGCTCTATACATACATATGGAATCAGCTCAATTGAAGAATTATGCAGCCAACTCAGTTTCTTTTTTCCTTTTGTTCTTTCATACGCGACCTTTTGAGCTGATGGAGCTGCAACTTCTACAGCTGCCTTCTTGCCACTGTCAATCTGTTTTTTTTTAGATGTAAGATCACCTTCTACTGAATAAAAAATTGAAACAAATCATTAGAAGAGGTATATAACTTGGAATAGGAAACATAAGATGAACCACAAGCAGTCAGTTCTGCCATTTCAATGCATCCCTAGGTCTGAGGAGAGATCACCGGCTAAGTGTCTTAGAGGGAATATGATAAGCGGGAATTAGTTTATACTTACTACGAAACTTCATTCCAGTGCAGTATTACATTAGAACCATGAGCAACCTAAAAGCATAGAATCAAACCAATTAATAGTTCCCTAACCTCACATTCTTCTCGTTAGGAACAACAACAAAAGCAATAAGAGTTCTAAAAAAAATTAGCAGTCAAAAGGTTTCGTAAGAATTGGCGTCAACACACCAAATTGATGTTATCTGTGTCTACTAATCTCAGTACTCACATCTGGCACTCTAAATCGGTGCTAACTAAATTGAGGATCAACATTTGAACATGAAGATTGACAGACCTGAATGTCCTAAAATTGACCCAGGAAGACAAGTACAACCAGTAATGATCAGAAAAACACATTTTGTTGGGCATAACAACCGTTGACATAACTCCTGACAATGGTCATTATTACGAATCAGTTGGTTAGCCTATAAATCCTTGTGGCCATATTTGTTCATAAAATCCCATCAAATAATTAATGGCTTCACTCACGTACATGCACATTTCAAAACACATATCCATCCTGTCTATGTAGAATAGACATCAGTCTCATGCAACAACCTTTTAGCAGGATCATAAACGATCCAAGTCTTGATTCTCCTCATCTAATCCCTCGTTACAAAACAATTAAATTTGGCAACAACATTAATTGCACATCTTGAAAGGGTCTGAAAAATCTTCTCACATATTAATGATGTAAATTTAGGGACTCTATTGGAAAGAAAGGATCAAAATAAAAGTAAAATACATCGAGTACCACTTAAATTTGAGAACTGGGATAGACATACTACTTAAGTTTGAATAGGGCGTCAGATACCACTGAATTCTATTATATGTGCACCCGGTACCACTTAAGTTTACTGCTATGTGCATTGCGTTAAAGTTGACAGACTAAATTTCATAATTGGTCCTTCTACTTATCTTATTGTAAAAAAACCATTTGGACTTATGAAAAAAATAATTTTTTATTATTTAATTGGAATCTTCTTTTGAATACTTGATAGCAAATCAATTTTTTAATAGAAAATTTAGAATCAATTATCATTATAAGTATTTTCAATTATCATTACGTGTTCTTATAATTGAATAATTTTTTGAAGCAAATATATCTTATGAATTCTATCTCGATATAAATAATATGAGAATGTTATATTTAGTTCTCTTACACCATAGTGATGTTGTCCAATTTTCTATGTTAAATCTCCTTTTAATTCTCTAATATTATATTGTAGATGTTTCATATTAGTTAAATTTAGTAATTTTAATTCTCTTCCTATAATCATATTTTATTTTCTACATTTTTTACTAGATGTTGTAGCTTTTATCGCTCATATGCTGCATGAGGGGCGGAAAATAATTAATTTATTACTTGGTTACTTTCCATCTCTTTTCAATTTAAATGGGTTTTCAATTACTGGAATATGTTTTATTCCTTATGATTGTGTTCCATTTATCTTTCTTTGATTTTGATGTATTAATCATCGATTAGGTTCTATTTTAACTATTTCTAATGGTGCTTCTAATTGAATTAGGGTGTTTAAATAGATATTATAATATTAATTTTAAATATTTATTATTTTATTCTAGTGTATATTTGTTTTTCATATTCGTTTAATATTTTTCTAATTTATCTGTTTTATGAAAAAAATTGATTAGCCATTTTAGTAATAATATGCTTAGAAGGTTTTCTAAATTTTATATTAGATAAAACTTGTGGAAATATAGTTTTGAATGTTTTAAAAAAATTTGGTACCAAAAAGTAATTAAAAGTTTGGGTTGGATGGAAAAGTGGACGGATGCACATTTTGTCGACTTTAATGATACCCGACGCCCTATTCAAACTTAAGTAGCATGCATACCCCAATTCTCAAATTTAAGTGGTAACCGAGATATTTTACCCATCAAAATAACAAATGTTGACTACCTTGATCTAGGCTTTGGTGAATCTGGAGAAATCGACAGTCTGCTTTAGTAAGAATATTGCTCAGCCGGATCAAGAATTTTTGGCCACTATTTTGGGGGTTGGGGCGGTAGGAGTCCACGATAAATATTTGGGGTTGCCATCGCTAATTGCTCGTTCGAAAATGGCAACTTTCCGATACCTGGAGGAGAAACTGCTAGAGCGGCTCCAGGGGTGGAAGCAGAGGACGCTTTCTTGGGCAGCCAAAGAGACTTTAATTAAGTCAATTGCTCTGGCCTTGCCCTTGCATGTGATGTCCTGTTTCAAATTGCCTTTGTCCCTATGTCGATTACTAGATAAGCATGTTGCCAGGTTCTGGTGGGGAGCTGAAGAGGGGAGCTCAAAGATGCGCTGGGTGTCCTGGCGGAATATGTGTAGAAGTAAACATGAGGGGGGGATGGGATTCCGCCGATTTGAGCATTTTAACCAAGCTCTGTTGGCTAAAATTGGTTGGCGTATCCTATCTGAGCCCCAGTCCCTTTTAGCCCAAGTTTACAAAGGCAAATATTTCCCCAATGGAACGTTCCTTCAAGCTAAACCTCGATCTCGACCGTCCTGGGGTTGGCAAAGCATTTTGTTTGGGCGCCAGTTGTTGGAAGAAGGCCTCCGGTGGCATATTGGGAATGGTAAATCTGCCTCCCTCCTTCAATCCAAATGGGTACCGCGTTATCAGTTGGAACCTCTGCGCTATAATCCGCAGATTTTGCCAGGGGAGGTTGACCCGAGGGTGGCGGAGGTCATTTGTCAAGGGGAAGGGAGGTGGAATGACTCCAAACTGCATCAGTGGTTTGACCCGGATACTTGTCGAGCTATTAAGGAAATTCCGCTGCCACGACAGAATGTGGAGGATAGATTGATTTGGAATGATTCAAAGGACGGGGTTTTCACTGTCAAGTCGGCTTATCACCTTGCAGTGTCCCTGGATAGGAGGAAGGGTAGGTGGCAGTCGCTGGCGAGTTGGATGGATAAGGGAAGTTGGATCCGGGTGTGGGATGCTAATATCCCTCCTAAGTTAAAGGTTTTTCTCTGGCAGATCTTTAACCGGGCCCTCCCAACCACCGAGGCGCTTATTGAGAGGAAGATCCCGGTCCATCCGCGTTGTCCGGTGTGTTGGACTAGTTCGGAGACAATGGAGCATTTATTTCTCTATTGCCCGGTTGCGCGTGCATTATGGGACTATTCGGGTTTAGAATACTTGGGAGAAGGGTTGCCACGGCATAACTTTCCGCTTTTTCTTAACAGGTTGTTTGCCTTGGTTCACCACCCCCCGCTATTCATGCCAGTGGTGGCTGTCCTTTGGAGGATCTGGCGTTCTCGAAATTGTGTAGTCTTTGAGGGTAAACAGTTTGATATCCCTGCTTTGATGCGTCAGTTTCACCAGCAATTTGAGGAATGGATGAGTTTGCCGTTGGCGGGTGTTACGCCCAATTCTCCCCCTCCGGGGTCATCTCAGTTGCCACCGGTGGAGGCTGGTAGGGTTGTGTGTATGTGGGATGGCGCTCTAAGAGTGGTTCTCACGCGGCTGGTGGGATTGTTATCTTGACTCCTTCCCGCGAGGTCCTTTTAGTTAAAGGGGTCCATGTTCCGGTAATCGATAATCCCATGGTGGTGGAGTTACTTGTGCTTCGAGCGGCTATCCTCTGGTGTCTGGAGCTTGGATTTACGAGCGTCGTTTTTGAAGGTGATGCCAAGGTGATTATTGACAAAATCAACCAGGGAGAAACGAGAGACAGCCAGGCAGGGGCGGTTCTTGCGGAAGTTGTGAAGTATTTTAGGCCCCAGTCAGAGTTTGTTGTTCGATTTGTAGGTCGGTGTAAAAATAGGGTAGCCCTTTCGGTGGCTAGAAAGGCCCTTTCTTTGTCCCCTGCTATGAATCCTGTTTTTGATTTTCAGACCTGGCTGCTTTCCAGGGTGTAACTTTTCTGGGTCTGATTCAATATATATATATATCTATCTTTTGTAAAAAAAAAAAAAGATCTAGGGTTTGGTGGCTTGAAGCCTCCAGTAGAAGTGGAATTCGAGACTGAAACTCACTAGAAGGCATGAAGGCACTATGATTAGAGCTGTCAAAATGTAACCCGACCCGAGTAACCCGCCCGATCAACCCGACCCGAAACCCGCCTGCAACCCGATTTGACTAAAAGTCAATGACCCGTAACCCGATCGACCCGCAACCCGACCGACCCGCAACCCGACCAACCCGCAACCCGACTAGCCCGAACCCGTAACCCGACCAACCCGCAGCCCGACTATAATAGAAGGAATTCGATGAAGATAAACCAAAAGTTGACATTTGAAATTCTAGTTCACTAAAGTCTGATCATTACATCATCAATTATTGACTTAGTATAATAATATACATCATCAACCTATTAACGCATATAATATCATCAAATATTTATTTAGATACATCATCAACCTAATAGTGCACATAACATTATAAAATATCAATTTAGCATAATAAGATAATTATAACATTTAAAATCCAAATATCATGGTCCTGTCATAAAAAAGACTAATAATAGTTCACAAAAGTCTGATCATAACAAGAATACATGACTCATAATAGTTCATATTGCACTACAGGAAAACAGGTTTCTAAACACGGAATCTTATTCACGGTAATTTTTCCCGTATTTGAAAGTACATTAATAACCACGGAAAAATTTCATGTATTTAGTTGTATGTTTCTAATCACGGGGAATTATTTATCAGTTTTTTAGTCTTCATTTCCCGTGATTAATACTTAGTCACGGTAATTTGTGTGAACTTTTAAGAATTTCTTTATAAATTATTTCTTTCAATTTTATGAGGGATAAATTCTTTTTGCTTAAGATGTATTTTGGTTCCGAAATTTTCATTTTTGGTAGAATTGGCTCCAAATTTTCATTTGTTTCAGCGGCAACGTAACCGCCTCTTTTTCTAAAATTTGGGCCGTCAAGCGCAAAAGAGACTTTGGTTCCAAATATTCTTTGGTATTTGGCTCCAAAATATTTATTTTTGGTAGAATTGGATCCAAGTTTTTATTTGCTCTAGAGACAAAGTAGCTGCCTCTTTTCAAAAATTTTGGCCACAAAGCGCGAAAAAGGAAAAACCTTAGCTCTAAAAAATTTTGGCCCGCAAGCCTCCAAATTCCAAACACACACTCGCTCTTTCTCTCTCTCTTTCTCCATTCCCTATACATATCCTCAACTCAGCATGATGATTTGATTGGTCTTGAAGATTTGAGAGTTTATTTGTATTTAAGCTAGTTTAGAAATCTTGTATCAACATGATGATTTGGATAATTCTAGATGATTTCAATTTTGCTGGTGTTCATGCTACAAGAAAGATTATTTTCAATTGTGTTGATATTTGTTTTATTGACACTAATCTTATAACTTTGAGTAGTGATTCCTTTTTTTTGACAAGTATTGTGCTAGCTTCATATAGTTACGATTTACGACTTACTAGTAATCACTAAAAACTAACGCGATGTTCTGGTCCGTAAAACCCGCAACCCGAACCGCCCGACCCGCAACCCGATTAACCCGCACCCGATTGACCCGTAACCAGATTGGCCCGCAACCCGATTGACCCGCAACCCGATTGACCCGTAACCCGATTGACCCGCAACCCGAGTGACCCGTAACCCGAGTAACCCGATCAACCCGAACCCGATCGACCCGCAACCCGAATAAACCTGGCCCGAACCCACCCGATTGACACCTCTAACTATGATCCTAACCAGAGCGACCACTGGAAGATCGCTGGAACTTCCTCACTGTCGTTCTTTGGGGAGTACTCCAGCAATGACACTTCCTAGGTGGGCAATTCGTTAATTATAAAAGAAGGTAAAATTTGTCCCATCGCAAAATTAATTAACACTTGATTGAATTCGGTTTGACTGATTTGATAAAACATGGCGAATTTTTAACAAAATCCACCCCAACTCAATCCATTTATTCCAAAAGCGGGTAAATTTCATTTCCGACCCAAAATTTGTCAACATCGGGTTAAACTCGCTTAGACCGGATCGAATTAGATTGAATACACGTGAATTCGGGCTCAATGCATAAAATAAAATACATAAAAAATTTGTTAATAAAAACTATAAAAAAACATAGTTAATCGACTCTAAAGGATAGTGCCAATTCTACTGGTTCTTTGATAGGAATAATTTTTAATCCCGATACTGACAAATTTAATAGGATAGTGCCAATTCTACTGGTTCTTTGATAGGAATAATTCTACTGGTTCTTTGATAGGAATAATTTTTAATCCCTAATTGTGATCCAGACAAGCGACGAAACCGGTACGCCAACCAGGCTAATCTCACGAATAAAACCCAAACGACCTGCAATCCCCGAAAAACAAAAGAAATTACCAAAAAATACAGGAGAAAAACCAAAACCATTTGCAAGTTAGGCAAACGGTGGGAAATGATCTAACGAACCTCAGCGTGATCGATAAGCAAATGCTAGAAAAATCAACAGATCATTAAGGCAAGAAAAGTCTCCAAAACCATCTGCAAGTCCGACACAACAAAAAAACCTTGTAAAATGACTCTTGCCTTCAGTGTAAAAAACTATTTGCAAGGCGGAGGAGAAAAAAAGTAGTAAAACGACTGTAACCGTGAACGATAAGTGAAGGAAAGACAAAAATAGCTTGTTCGACCCAATATTCGTTAATACCGATTCAACTCACTCTATTAATTTAAGCGTGGAAAAGTCGCTTACCCGGGTTAACTCATTGACTTAAGAATGTAAAACTCGTTGTCGACCGAAAATTTGTAAAAACAGAGTTCAACTCGCTTTCACCTAGTCGAATTAGGCCGAGTACGTACATATTGATTTGGGTTCTATTAGAATTAAATGACTCTTGCCCTAAGTGTCAAAAAAATTTTGCAAGGCGAAGACAAAAAAGTAGTAAAACGGCCGTAACCGTGATTAGGGGTGGAAATCGGTACGGCATCGGTATCCCAATACCAAATACCGAATTATACCCTAAAATCAATCCCAATCTTAATCCCTAAATAATTTCGATATCCCAATCCCAATCACTAAATAATTTCGGTACCCCAATCGGTACCTAGGTATCCCAATCGGTATTATCGAATACATAATTAATTACATTTTCAATTAATAATTAAATATATAAATTCGATTTTATTGTTTAATTTATGGCAAAGAGACTAAGCAAATAGTCTTGAGTTGCCTAGAGCTAACATCTCAAGTTCTTGTAATTGGTAATCTTTAATTTGACGAATTTGAGATTGAGAGACGACTAATACTAGTGTGAAATAGTGATGTAATGATCTTTGTATAATTAAATGACACTTTTGGTGGTTGAGGGTCGCGTAGTAGTGAATGAGAGAGTCTAGTTGAGAGGATAAAATACACACTAGCTTATATTTCGGCATTGATCGGTATTTCGGTATATACCGATCACAATCCCGTAATCCCTAATACCGAATAACAATTGAAATTCAATCCCAATCCCACGAAATATTACGTGTATTCGGTAATACCAAATATAGACAATTTCGGTATGGTATTCGGTATATCCCAAATACCGGTACCAAACTTCCAGCCCTAACCGTGATCAATAAAAGAAGAAAGGCAAAAAAAACTTGCTCGACCCAAAATTCACTAATAACTCATTAGGGGAAGAAAAATGTCAAGGTCGCGACTAAAAAATCCAACCCCTAAAGTCTCCAAAACCATTTGCAAGCCCGACATAACAAAAAACCCGGTTAAATGACTCTTGCCCTAAGGGTGAAAACCCATTTGCTCGGCGGAGACAAAAAAAAGAGTAGTAAAACGATTGTAACCGTGATCAATAAGTGAAGGAAAGACAAAAAAATTTGTTAATACCGCGTTCAACTCACTCTATTGATTTAAGCATGTAAAATTCGCCTACTCGGGTTCAACCAAAAATTATAAAAATCGAGTTCAACTTACTTTAACCTGGTCGAATTAGGTCGAATACCCATTGATTTGGGTTAATTAGGATTCAATTGTTCATAAGTTAATGGATAAGAACCTTAATAGTATAAAATTAATTGATTAGAACCTTAATGGCATAGAAGCCATCCAAGCTTTGGTCAATTACAAAATGCCACCTCTTGTGATGGGACACTATGCAATAGTAACTTCTTACTTGTTCTTTTACAGAGATAAAATAATAATAATAATTACAAAAGGCCCCCTCTTGTGATGGGACACTATGCAATAGTAACTTCTTACTTGTTCTTTTATAGAGTAATAATAATAATTGTTAGAATGAGAAATGGACAATGCAAAAACATAAAAGTCCACAAATTTATCTAGTTTACTAACACAGTGTAGGTGTTAGCTAACCCACAGATAAAAGATATCAATTTTACTTTACTTGAGAAGATACAGATTACAAAGAATTAAGAAGATATATAGTCTCTTCTCTAGGCGGTCTAACCTAATCCAAATTGAAAAAGGAAATGTTACGGACCAGATCCAAATCCAGAACAAACAAATAAATGGATATAAGCCCATCTACTGTAGGTCAGGGGCGTTGCACCCCAAAACCGGGCAGTGAGACCCCCCGTGACTTCTAGTAGACAACATATAATCTGTCTTCAACTCATAACAACATATGATGAATTTGTGGTGTATGATTGATTGATTATGGTTATGACGAAGAGTTCAAATCTAATAATTAATAGAGTTAATATCTTAAAATGGCTTGAAATTTACACTAAATGACTTCACTTCACAGAAATGTCTATGCTGATCTGAACATCACCCAAAATAACTGATTTTGCCTAATCTGAGTGTAAGCGTGAAGTTGAAAGGTCAACATGCCTTGTCACTCGCATGTTAACATAATAAAATTTGAAATTCAAAATATTTTCTAATTTTCTATTATTTTTAATTTTGAGCAAAAAAATCAAAATGAATAAATATAAAACATCCTTCCCTTTCAAGTATATATCTCCTCCCATTCCATTGCAATTTGGTTCAGATGCTGAGATTGGATGCCACATCACACTAATTGATTTGGAGGGCTGAGATTGATTAGTTTTAAGTAGGCCTTAGGTAAGGTTCGTAGGAAAAGTAGAGGAGCCACCTTTATTTTAAGTGGGCGGGTTCCACAATTTAATTGGCATATAATGTCCACTCATATTTCTTTTTCATTTTTTAATTATTTTTCCTATCTCTTGGTCTTAGAGATGAAAAATACTAGTTTGACATTTTTGAATATTTGTTCGACACCTATTAATACTTGTTCATTTGTGTGGAATATTTGTTGGTATCAAAGATAAGAATACTAGTTCAA
Source organism: Linum tenue (assembly GCA_946122785.1). NCBI lineage: Eukaryota > Viridiplantae > Streptophyta > Magnoliopsida > Malpighiales > Linaceae > Linum > Linum tenue. Next base: position 26,276,909 of record CAMGYJ010000010.1, on the reverse strand, counting down.
CGCTTTTGAATACTTGTTGATGCCTTTGAATACTTCATAGACGTCGAACAAGTATTCATAAGCGCCAAAGAAGTATTCAAAGGCTCTGAACAAGTATTCAAACGAAATTTCAACATTTCAGATTGGATCCAAGCCATTGTTTCCTTAGCAATCGATGGGTTATGGGTTATGATATTTTTGCTGCTAACTTTAGAGCTTCTTCCATTTGGGATGCAACTCGGCCAGAGAATACGAGCACTCCAGATGGAATCCCAGTCATTTCCACCTTACCAGTAGCTGGATTATGGGTTTTTTTGCGCTAATTTCAGATCTCCAAAACAAATTTCACCAGCATTCTAGATTAGATCCAACTCAACTTTTACAGGGTTCGGGGATTTCAGGCCACTAATCGTCATCAATTAGCTGCTGGTTTTGGGTTTTTCCAGCTGCTAATCATCATCAATTCGCATCACCATCCTTTTCTTTTGATTGAGCCTGACGAAAAGGAGTAGTAGATGCCATAACAAAGGGTTCTAGTGGTGGAGACGACGAATTGGGGATGAAGGTTTCCAGTCGTTACATTGTTGTCGACCAAGAAAGAGGTCAAACGAGATAGGAGGAAAATATTATATATTTGCAATTTTAATGCAAATCCTAGATGGCTAGATCCATCAACAAACAAGGAATTTAGCCCAAATCCTACATGACAAATATGAAATTGTTTGGAGGATGATTTTGGGTATAAGATTTTGCCACAAAACTACATTCTGTAGGATTTTTCCAATATAACGGATTAACAGGTTTGGGAAGGGCTCAAAAGAAGTAGGATTTTTCTCGTGAAGGATTTCAAAATTCCATTAGTTTGAGATTTCAAAATAGATGATGAGGGTAAGCTACTTTGAAATCCCATAAGGTTGGGTTTTCTCCCATAATTATCCTTCTTCCTTTCTTCGCCACCATTTTCCTAGCAGCTCATTTTTGTCTGATTCCCCCTCCCTTTGCACTTCCTCTCTCTGATTCCCCCTCCCTACGATCTCCCTCCACCATTGCTGCACACAACAACCCGCCGCGAAATTAATACTTAATAGCCATCCTTGAGCATTTGGATCTGGATCTCGACCGTCAACAACATCTCCAATGTTTCTAGTTTACGGTCTCGATCCCTGCTTCTCCTCCTCCTCCTAAGATCCAGAAAACAACACATCAGCTGCTAACCTTCTCTTTCCGTCAATTCCAGACGGTTATGGGTTTCTGGGTCCTTTTGTGAAGGAAGTGCACGAGGGGTCCTTGTGTACTTTGTCGTGCTCCTCTGTCTGATTTCTGACGACAGTTTTCTTTCTTTTGGTCACTAATGTTTTCTAGTTCCAGGTCGAATCAGAATGGATAATGATGAGGAAGAGAATCACATCCCTCCTCCCTCTTCAAAATTGACCCAATCGACGTAGAGAATCACACCCTCACTTCCCAACTCTTCATCAAGATTCCAACTGTATGATAGAAACCCGAAATTCTGCTATTTGATTATTGAACTATTTTGTCGGTTTATTATTGTTCAGGTCTTTATTGAGAATTGGGGGGAGTATTTTGTAGGAATTAATAAGTTGGGGCCGCACTTATTACTCAACTCTATGGAACTCTCTCTTTCTCTCTTCCAAGCTGCTGCCCCATCTCTTCTTTCTTTCTCCTTCCCTTTTCTAAATCCCAACTTTCCTATCCTCATTACTCAATCGCAAGGGTGGATCAATCCCTAGTTGATCAGTCCGTCCTCAATCCCTAGAAGTAATCCGGGGCACTAGACCCGGGTTTCTATCACTGTACCTCCCCTTTTCTTATTCACTAATGTGATGCTGCTCCAGGTAGGGGTGGGCATTCGGTCGGTTCGGTTCAAACCGAACCGAAATTATGCATACCGGGTCCCCGAATTCTATCAAACCTCAAACCGAATTCGAACCGAAATATAATTCGGTTCGGTCGATTCAAACCGAATTATAATTCGGTTCGGTTCGGTTTTTCATACAAAACCGAAATAGTGAGGTTAGCTTGTATTTTCTCTTTTTTAAATTATTTTTCACCCTAATGTAAACAATAAATATGTATCATCAATGATAAAATCAAACATTTCAACACATAAGTCATAAAACACTAACATGATTCAAATATTTAAGTATCATAATAAGTAGAAACATAAAAATCCACCATTTAGAACTTGAAATTATAATAATTCGGTTTTTCGGTTCGGAATTCGGAAATTCGGTTCGGTCGAAAGAACCCTGGTTTCCGAAATATGTCATTTTCTCTTCCGAATTCCGAACCGAATAACATTAATTCGGTTTCGGTTCGGTTTATATTCGGTTCGGTTCGGTTAGGTTCGGTTTTACCGAACCGTATGCCCACCCCTAGCTCCAGGGCAGAGAACTCGTTGGTGGTAGTGCTCCGTCGATGGGAGGGAGTGACAGTAATTTGCCGAAGCATATGATACGACGGAGTGGGCAAAACTGTCTTTTTTGGACTTTTCCATTCACACCCATATTCATTACCAAACATGTAATACATCCAAATCCTTAGTAAAATTTACTTGGGCTTTTTATTGAGAGCTTTTGGCTCAAATCCCTCACAAACATTCATAACCAAATTCCTCATCAAAACTACTCAGAGAGAATCTATTCACCAAACATGTAATCTGTCCAAATCCTTCATGGAAATTACTTGGGTTTATAAGATCACCAGGTCTACAAACAGAAGATATATACACGTAATTAGGATAGTTGTGGCAAGACAGCTTCATGATGAGAAAATATGAATTGCAAAACTGTACTAGAGGTGGTATGAATATGTCGATAGTAGAGTAAGCAATATCTAGACGGGTGATGGTGATATAGAGTAAACGACCTACAAGCCGTCGATAAGCACTAACATCATCATCACGATCATCTGTATGACGAGTAAGAGTGTGATTCTCCTCCATAAGGAAATGGCTAGGTCGAGCAGCACCAACACCGGAATCCTTTAGAATATCCAATGCGTACTTACGCTGACTCAGAACAACGCCATCAGGGTAGCGATAAACTTTAAATGCCCAAAAAATAGTTGAGGGATCCCAAGTCCTTGATCCGAAACGCTGATGAAGAAAACTTTTGACGCGAGAGATTACCTCGGGAGCATCACCAGTTAGGATGACATCATCAACATATATGAGCGCAACAACAAAAGCAACATCTGCATTATATGTGAAGAGTGAAGGGTCGGCTTGAGACATGGTGAAGCCGAACTCCAGAAAAGTCGTAGCAAACTTCGTGTACCGATTCCTTGATGCTTGACGTAGGCCATATAGAGATTTTTGGAGACGTCAAACCCTGTTATCGCCTGCTTTCTCAAAACGTTGAGGGACTCGCATGTAAACCTCTTCCTCAAGATCCCCATGGAGGAAGGCGTTGTTCACGTCAAGTTGATGAAGCGACCAATTACGTTGTGCAGCAACAGCAAGCAGAACACGAACAATAACAAATTTAGCCACCGGAGCAAAAGGTATCATGAAAATCAATGCCCTCTAACTGTGTAAATCCCTTGGCCACCAGGCGGGCCTTGAAACACTCAATAGAACCATCCGGCAAAAACCTGATCCTATAGACCCATTTGGAATCGATGAGTCTCTTCCCCGGCGGTAGAAGTTCCAAAGTCCACGTCCCATTAGCGACAAGGGCGTCGATTTACTTCTGCATTGCCTCCCACCACCAGGCGTACTTGACGACCTCATAGAAGGTCCGAGGTTTGTCAATTGTCGTAATGGATGCCAAGAAAGCACAATGATTAGCATAAAATAGATGATAGCTAACATGATGAGACAAAGGGAACTGAACGTGACTAGATGAAGATGGAAAAGATACCTCGTAGATATCCAACTTAGATGGAGGCTTGCGTTGACGAAGCCCACGTCGCGGAGCATCAACAGCAGGATGCGGAACAACGGGAGCAGTCGAGTCAACCCCAAGCTCATCGGGAGAGGTAGGAACATCATCAAGAGAGTCGGGTGGCACAGTAGGAGAGTCAGGGTTCGCGGAAGTGTGGGGAGAGGAATTCCCTGAAGAGCCGACGTCATCAAAATCCTCATTATCCATGATTGGACTGGAACCATCATGCTGAGACAGTGTGTCAACAGACTCGCCATCCGCAAGCGGATGAGAACCCTCCTGCTGTTTCGAGTCTTCCGTAGGGATGGCAAAACACGGTCGAATGGGGGACAGGCCATCCATGAGAGGTTGTCCAGGCAGAGGTTGACAGTTGGGGAGAGGTGAGACCGAGGAGCGAAGAGGGAAGGTCTGTTCCACGAACTAAATGTCGCGGGAAGTAATGATCTTTTTAGTGTGAAGATCGTAGTCGCGATATCCCTTTTGAGTTCTAGGATAGCCAACAAAAACACCTGCTCTTCCTCGGGCAGCGAACTTGTCCAACCCATGATGAGTATCTTTGGTGAGCATACGTCGGAGTACGACCCTGAAAAATCTTGAAAGGTGTTTTCTGGAAAAGGGGAATCGACGACAGTCTATTGATGAGATAAGCCATCGTAAGCACACATGCTTCCCAGAAACGCTCCGGTAGACTTGCATGAAACATAAGTGAACGAGCGGTACCCAATAAATGTCTGTGCTTGCGTTCTGCAACCCCATTATATTAGGAAGTGTCCGTTCACGTCGTCTGAAGAATAATGCCATGCTCCTCGTAAAAATCACGGAGAGTCATGGTCTAAAACTCTGGGTCGTTGTCAGCCTGAATGCGATGAACCTTCTTCCCATACTGAGTACGAACCATAACAAAGAACAGACGTAGATAACGTTCTGCATCAGACTTAAATCTCATCAAATAAATCCAAGTATCGCAGCTATAATCATCAACAAGAGTTAAGAAATAACTCGCCCCATCTGTTGCCTGTGAATGATACGGCCCCCATATATCGATGTGAACAAGATCAAAACAACCACTGGTCTTGATTGAGCTCAAATGAAAATGGTTACGTGTTTGTTTGGCCCGAAAACAAGGCTCACAAATAAATGAACTGCGAGAATCCATACTACAACCAACAACATCCTTTAGTAAAAGCAGTTTGTCTAAAGAAGAATAGCCGAGCCGAACGTGGCACAACTCTCAAGATAAGGCTTGCCGATCAACCTTGCAGGCATGAGGAGGAAGGCCTCGATTATGTCCACATCCTTCGCCAAATCGCTGCAGGTAATACAAGCCGTCCCGAAGCCTACCCAGTCCAATAAGCATCTTGGAAAGTGAGTCCTGGATCATACACATATCATGGGAGAAGGTTACAATAACGTCATGATCTCGATTCAAACGACTAACGGACAAGAGGTTGCATTTGAAGTCGAGGACATGTAATACTCGTCGAAGAGTGAGAGAATTCGAGAGCTTAACCATTCCCATGCCTTTAACCGGGATCCCAGTTCCATCTGGAATTCGAACATGAGAATGACCCAAAATATTGTCCAATGAACTGAACCACTTAGAATCCCTCACTATATGTTCATTACATCCTGAATCTAATAACCATTCATTAAGATCAAGAGAATTACTCGCCACATGAGTCGTGGGTTCTACAGAGGCATCAGGAGTGGACGAAAACAATTGCTGAAGCTTGGCGAACTGCGCTGTAGTGAGTCCAGGGAATGGACTGGGCTTAGAGTCAACGTGTGCTGCTTTGGGACGTCGACCAGCACCAGCAGCGCGATCTTCAGTAGGTTATGCTTCGGATGACCTGGCGTGAAGCCAATTAGCTTGTAGCATGTGTCTTTGGAGTGTCCAAGGCGATTACAGTTTGAGCAGCGAGGTCGGTCTAGATCCTCACGTGATCCCTTATCTCCTTGAGCTTGAGCTTGAAAAACGGCTGTCTCGAGAGGAGGACGGTATGCGCTGGTCAGATGGAGATTCTGTTCATCCGCCGCTATCATCTGGTAGGCGTCCGCAAGAGACCGAATAAGCTTCGTCTAAGCCCATCAAGAACTCGAATAGATGGATAGTATCCTGTTTGACACGATGCTTCTGTGCCAAATAAAACTATACACACCACATGTGCATCGATCAACTTCTTCAACAACATTCATCTCATCCCACAATGACCAAAGATGAGTTTGCTTTTCTTGCCGCGCCGAGCTGAGCATCCGACGTAGCTCATATGCGCGATGAGAAGAACCTTTGCTGAACCGACCTTGCAGATCCGCCCATATTGCACGAGCGGTGGTGGCTTTGCGTACACTGTTGCGCATTTCCTTCGTCATCGCAGTCTTCAGCCATCCCTTCATGGTGGCGTTACAACGATCCCTGACTGCTTGACGTTCACCAGACCCCGCTTGAGATCGCGGAAGAGAACCATTGACAAAAGCCATCTTATTTTTGGCGATTAGGGTTTCGGTGAGATCGCTGACCCACTCTCCATAATTAGAGTCATTTAAGAGATCACTGTCGAAAATCTGTGCAAAATTCTCCTATGGATGGAGGTACAACGGCGAGCTGATCGGAATGGTTTCCGCGCCAACAACAACATCGCCCTTCACGTCGCTCGTCCCGTCCTTATCACCCATATTGAAGAAGATAAAAATCCAGACCATAGCTCTGGTACCATATGAAATATGCGAAAACGTAAGGAGACGGAGATTTTACGTGGTTTCCCCGAATATCGGGACTAGTCCACGGAGAGCTAACAGCCTAGTTATTCTGCTAACTTGAAAATTCGTTAGTATATACTAACTAATATCCAAAATGTATGAACAAATATCCAAGTCTGCTGAGTATCTAGATAGCACAGACTAGTATTCTAAACATCACAAACTATTATCCAGATAGCAGATACCAACTAATATCCACAATCAACCAACTAGTATTCAATATGGATACTATTATGTGTTATCTGGATATTCTTATGGGTTATCTGGATACTAATTATGTGTTGTATTGATACTATTCTGTGTTGTCTAGATATTAGTTTGTGAATTTGGGATAATAGTTGATTCATGGTGGATATCAGTAAGCAAACTTTGAATACTAGTCTGTGCTCTCTAGATACTTTAGTACTTGGATACTAGTTCATGTATTTTGGACATCAGTTAGTATCTGCTAACGAATTTTCAAGTTAGCAGATTAACTTTGGGGAGCGCTCTCAGCTTAGAGTTTCACTATCAGCCGGCAAAGAGTGCCGAATGTGTTTCTTGAGTTACAGGAGGCTGCCGAGTGCAAATATACCTTTCTACTAATCAACTAAGTATATTGTAAAATAACCAAAATAAACATCGAAGGTAAAACATGTACAAATCAGTCCAATTGTTCATTTTAATTTGATTATATTTGGAAATAATTGACTTCCTTTAGAGGTGGCAAATGGATTGGATTCATGGGTTGGTGGATTGGATTGGTGGATCCATGGATCAAATAGATTGGTGGATTCATGGATTGGTGGATTGATCCATGAATCCAAATGACATCCAAGGCTTGGACCAAAATGTCAATTTTGAAAAGTTTAGGTACTAAAATGTCATAATAAAAAATTTTAGGTACCAAAATATAAAATATAAAAAATATAGGTACCAAATTGTAATTTGCCAATCCATGAATCCACCAATCCAATTGGATTTGGATCAAATGGATTGAATTTAAATGGATTGGATTATATGGATAATTTGATGGATGGATTGGATTGAATTCATGGATTTGGATCTTAATTGCCACCTCTAACTTCCTTACATCTCTTCAAAGCCCAAATATGATAGATTCTCTGCATATATATATAAGTTGTAAATATGGGTTGAGTATTTTTTTTCTCTCGCTGATTTATATTAAAGAGGTTGAAGTGTTTATCAGCTGATAAACTCAAGGAATTCGAAAATGAATATATTATTAGAATAAATGATTCATATTTTAGGGAAACAACTCTAAGCAAGAAATTAAGGAAGAAACAACTCAAGTTGGATAATTGCAAGTTCAATAAAAAAGGTAAATGAACGAGCGAACCCTAGCTAGCAAGTTTGGCCGCAACGTTTAGTCTTCAATAAACTGGCACACTCTCACTTAATGTGTGCCCATGGTCTCTAAAACTTTCGCTGAATTTGCTGCACAATATTCTTGTCAACTTGGAATGCCTTTGCGAGAATGTTAGTGGATATGTCAGGCTTGGAGCCAAAGATAACATTGGCAATGGTACTAACTCCTGGATTTTGGCTACTCAAAGCAGAAATTGTCACCGCATTCATGTGCCCAACATTCCGCTGGAAGTGAAGCAAGCCAACCGGGAACACAAATACATCTCCCTTTTGAAGGGTTTTGGAGATGAGGCGATTATCAGGATTTGATGTGACGAATCCTACTTCAAGAGATCCTTCAATGACTGTGATAATTTCTGTGGCTCTAGGGTGGTAATGAGGAGCAACGATGCCCCATGGAGCATAATCGATCCGCACCATTGAGATTCCCAAAGTGTTGAGCCCTGGAATTTGAGCTACTGTCACAGGGGTTATAGCAGATCCAAAAGGGTTGCCTGTGTTGCCAGGGTTGTGGAGGCCGCTGAAGGAGAAGTCATTTGCCTGAACCCAAGCAGGGTTTTTGCAAGCGAATCCGTTCAGTTTAACTGCAATCAAAGGACAAGCAAATCCAACGATCCTATGCTAATTAGCAAGTACTAAATACTGGGGCCGTGTCAAAGGGGAGAGAGGAGGGTCCTGGGATCCACCATGGCTCAATACCCACTTTAATTTTGGAATAAAATTTGGTTACTAATCATTTTGGAAGGATTATGGTGCATCTCATATAAACATAAACTATAATCTCTATGATACACTATGATATTTTAGACAAATGAAAATAAAACTCTACCCCTAATTGTTTATTCTCCACTTCTCAAATCTCTAAATCATCAAAATTTCTTCTTCGCTCTCAACCAAGTTGATGATAAATGTGTTTCAGAAATATGGGGGAAAAAAACACAAATGTCATTTTCAAAATATAAATAACGTTGCCCTGTATATATATATATATATATATGGGTCACACTCGTATGCACCTGACTCATAGTATGCGACAAATTCTATGCACCGTCGATCTAATCTAACGGCATTGATTAATGCTAATTAAATTATTTATTATTTACAATATTAAAATAATTAGTTGGTCTCATTGCTTTTTCATACGTGCTTTTTAGTACCTATACATAATTTTTCATATCCTTCTATATTTTGTACCTAATTTTCTTCCAATCATAACTTAAACACCCATTATTTGTCGATCAAGTTGTATTTTCTATCTTCTTTCTATCTCTTCACATCCCTTGTGTAGTTTGAAATTCCAAATCCCCATTTACTTTTCCACTTCATACAGATCGACAAAATCACCTCCTTCCCCATTGACCTCGTGGATAGTGATTCCCTTCTCTTCCCCCTTCCTCTTGCAGATTCGCACGATTGTCGTCGTCTCCGCCAGAGACAGTGACCAGAGACATCGATGAAGGTATTCTCTCTCCTCGATGGTTCCATCCATCCATCTTCTGCCCTTCTCTCGACCCCCTGTTATCTATACCAGTTTTCTCTTTTCTTATGTCTTTGTCTTTTGTTCAATGCTTTAGAGGGCCATGTTGTATTCTGGAGTTAAAACACGGTTAGCACTTTGGATCAATCGAGGAGGTTAAGCAATCATCGATGATTTTCGCAATTACTACATCTCTTGCCTGGGCTTAACTCTTTTCTTTGAGAGCCGATTCCGAAAGCTCATTTTTTATGTTGTGATTTCTTAGGTCAATCAGAAATATGATGGTGGTAATGGTGTTACCGCCTTTATGGTGGCTTCGGGAATCCAGGACAGAGGGGTGGCGACAAGTTCTCCTGGGACGATGCGCCTTGGAATGAGATCAGTCTGTTTGTCTTTGGCGATGTTGTAAGTTTGGGTTTCCAACCCACTTACGATGAGAAGTACACTAACTAAAGGATAGGGTTGAGTTTGATTCTAGAAACCTGGGTATTAATCCTTCCCCTAATTTGAAATAATAGGTGTTATCTATCACTCCCAAACTGAATTTGTTTTGTTGACTCAATGATCTACAGGTGTTGATAGTAGAAAGAGTTGAGGGTTGCAAGTATTGTTTCTCGTTGGCCACTGATGGGATTAGTGGAGACGATTCTTTGATGAATGCGCCATCCCTTCATAATAACCAAGAATCAATTCATTCTGTACTCTCAATTGTTTCCTGACTGTAGTCATCACTATTATTTGATCAGTCTCTTCTTTCTCTCTTCTTTGCAGGTGCGAGTTGTCTTTTGGATCCGGGTGTCTTGACACATATTTCAGACTCTTTTCCTTTTATGATCTGCTCATGGTTCACAGCTACGAAGTTTAGATGTGGTGAACCACTGGAGTAATAAATTGGATTAGCTACTGTATTTCATGTGCTTAAAGCAATGATACAAGAAACTGTTGCAGTCTCTGTTCTGTTCTGTGGAGGATGTTTCGCCTTTGATTTTTTATGATGATTCAATCGTCTTGGGATTCCTTATCATTTGAGAGTTTCGACTTTCGATTACTGTAGTCAGTTTAACAACAGATGAGAACTGAGAATCGTATGTGGTGAGGATTGAATCAAACTGCAACTATGGTTCTGCTATTTCTCATAATCCTCTCCAGTCACGCACGTAATTTTCATAGGCCTTCACCGTCAACTGATTTCGATTCTTCGCGAAAGGGTAGCAGTCTGCTGCCATTTTAAAAGTAGATGATGAGCTGAAACAGGGGAAGATGCGGTGGAGTTGATGACCAGTCTACAGCCGAGGACGAGCTCGATTCTTGGGTTGGACGAGGGGAGCAAGCTCAACTCTGCATAATCAAAAGAATTAAACATCAATTTGACGAATTACATTTAGATCGCCTCTAGGGTTTAGGTTTTGATGATGATGGTCAAATTGAGGGCTAGCTATTGGGGAAGTTATGATGAACAGATGATTACGATGGGGTCGAATTGGACTGTGGGATGATGAAGATCCATTAATTAGAGCAAGTTATAATGACCTCTTTTTTTTATCAATTATAGAATTTTGGGTGTTCAATTAAGAAGCTTACGAAATACGGTATCGTATGAGAAAATATAACGATAATCTTTGTTGGAGGACTTTATACCACGTATAATTATTTAAGGGGTGCAAGTAGTAATTATAATTATTGATTTTAATATAATTTATAATGACCGTTAGATTAGATCAACGATGCAAAGATCTGGCGCATACTATGTGTGAGGCGCATACGAGTCGAATCCATATATATATATATTTATTTTAATTCGAACCCACCTGATATGACATCCAACTAGACCACTTGCTGAGCACCATGTCTATATAAGGTATGGAAATTAGTTACACACCTTGGTTGTTACTGTCTGCCACGCAGAAGTCCTGAAGAGATACTGGATCAACGGCAAATGTGAGACAACAGAAGGATAGAGCCAGCAATAAGCTCAACAGAAGGACTGCTTCAATATTGGCCATCCCTAAATAGCCCAACAGATGTAGAGTACTGAGAAATGATTAGAAACACTTCACAGACAAAGAAGCCAGAAAAAGCTAAGCACAGGTAGATTTGATCGATTCCCTATTAAGTATGTCTGTTGAAGGCTGTTTAAATAGAAGTGCTTGTCAGCCGGAATTAATTAATACGCAATAGTCTTAGCCGGCAGTGATAATTATTTCATTTAATGCTTACTATGTTCGTAAAAGTACAATTTCGTAGTAATCTTCGAGGCCATCCCCATAGCTAGGGCTGGGCATGCGGGCGGATCATCCGCGGGTTTGGACCGACCCACCCGCATTTGACCCGAATTTCGTTAAGTGGGTGGGTCTATGGGTGGGTGACGGGTTGCGCTGGGAGCCATCCGCCGGGTGGTGGGTGGGTTGTGGGTGAGTGTGCGGGTGACCCGCTCAACCCAACAGCAAAAAGATCAAAGTCGTTTGCGCTAGAGAGAGGAGAGTGGAGACGTTAGATATAAACTCGGATTGCTCCTGGAGTTTGAACCTCAAAGTCAACCTTCCAAATAGAGATCCCCTCTTCTTCCCTTTACCTTTTCCTCTAATTCTTGTGCCTAGATCACCGCTCTTTCCTTTGTGGAATTATTTTCCTTAGTTCCTTGCACCTAATAATCGTCTCAATATATAGAAAACTCTTTCATAATAGAATTTCTATCCAATTTAAGAACTAATTCGACATTTTTCGCCCTATTTCAACTTCTTGTTTCCCTCGATGATTCTCTTCACCTATTATCATGTCAAGTTGACTCCTTTATATTATATACATTGTGATGTGGGTGAACCCGCAAACCCGCCCGCATCATCCACCATCCGCCCGACCCAACCCGAGACTAAATGTGGGTGGGTGGTGGGTTAAATTTTATCAATCAATTTAAGCGCGGGTGGGTGCATTTTATGGTCAAAATCCACCCGACCCACCCAATGCCCACCCCTACCCATAGCCGTCCTTTAGCGATTAATTGAATTTTTGTTAGATTGCGATGAAGTTGTCGCATGTAGTAACAGTACCTAATGATAATCCATTGCCAGGTTCAGCTTTTCTCACAGAAGGAAAAGGTCTTGAAGCTGAAAACAACATAGGGTACATGCTTGGCAATCAACGTCGATCGATGAACGGAACTCGTCAACAGATTCTTAGAGGCACTTATAAGTACCAAATTATGCATCTAAGGTCCCAAAACGATATTTAATCAAGGTAAATGTGCATTTGATTAAATTGTAAGATCCACGTAAGAAAATTATTTTATTTATTTTTTTTGTTTATTGTAAAAGTCACTTGAACCCACCAATTGCAATTGTAATAAATTATATTGAAGTCGGAACAATAAACTTCTAGGGATTTTTACAAATATATCGCATTTTTATAAAAAATTACCTAAAATACAGCCGTCTGAAAAATAATTTCAAAATTATGGTACATATATGCTAATTGGGGCGTGCACACGTGCTTCCAGAAGAGAAAGGCAATTAACAAAGAGAGAGACTGCTCCGGTTTTGTCGGAGCGAGCGATCCTGGCAATTAGGGTTTGCGCCTTTGCGGGTTGTTTCGATGTCTGTATAGCGGCGACCAACGCGCCGGCCAACTCAATGCCTACAGGGGATGACATACCACCCGATCCAGTAGCGGGGAATAGGCGTCCGCCTGAGATTTCCTCGTCGCCGGATGGTAGAAAGGACAAGGAGGCGCAGCATCCGCGGAAACGAGTTCGACCGATGGGCCCCTTGGAGGAATCATTGAGGAGTGAGGAAGTCTTAGTAGAAGACATCACAGAGGAGGAGATGGACAATGGGGCTAAACCCACCGGTGGTTTTGCTGAGCTGCACAGCGATCAGGAGCCAGCGAACCATAGCCCTCCAGCCCCGAAGTGGGTAGCGGGACGGAGAAAGCTTTTCAGCGAAGCGGTGAAGGAAACCAAATGGTACATTGAGGACTCATACTCGGAGGACATAGCGGAGGCCATGCGAGAGGATAACCAGGACGAGGAAACCCCTGAAGATGATCCGCAATCTCCAACGATCCCATTCTCAGCCGCAGAATTGAGGTTGTACCGAAGAGAATGGCGCTCGGCGCTGATCATTAAGGTCATGGGTAGATCGTTACCTTCCCGGTCCTAGAGAAACGACTCAACATTATGTGGGCTAAATCAGGCACGATACAAATCGCCAACAAGTCACATGGTTATTACTTTGTCCGGTTTACTAGCAAGGCGGATTATGAGCTGGCACTGACAGGAGGGACGTGGATGATCGGTGAACACTACTTGACTACCCAATGATGGGTCAAAAGTTCTAATCCGAGAACCCATGAGATTAAGTCAACATGTGTGTGGATTCAGTTCCCGGATCTACCAATTGAGTTCTTCCATCCAGAAGCCGTTCTTCGAATTGCGAGGTATGTGGGTAAGCCCCTTCGCCTGGATCGTGCCACGAAATTGGGAGCTAGAGGAGGTTATGCTAGAGTTTGTGTTGAAGTGGACCTTACCAAACCTTTGCTATCGCATTTCAAGATAGAGGGCATTGAATATGACATTAAGTTTGGGGGTCTAGAGAATATTTGCTTCCACTGTGGAACGTATGGCCACCTCATTGATCAATGCACTATCCTGCATGGGGAGGAAGCTCCACCATCGAGTCAGAGAGACACTCAACCTTCCTAGCCGGGACATGCAGAGACATATGGTGAATGGATGGTAGCTCGACGACGAAATAAAAAACAAGGGTGACAAAGCAGTGGGGGGCGAAGCAACGACCGAGAGAACGCCGCTCGAGGTCCAAACCACAAGAACAATACCGGCTCCCGCTTTGCTGTGTTAGTTGAGGAAAATGAGGAACGAGTTGCTGATATAGCGGAGTCCGCTCGGAGGAAGGGTATGAAGGACCCCATAATAGTGAACAAGGTAGCCCAAGGGGCCTTGAGAGGACAAGCATCTAGACAAGGGATACATAAATGGGTCCCGAAACACACAGAGAACCAAGAGAACAGCCACCGCAAAGGGAAAATGAGTGATGCAGTACCCGTGGCAGCTACTGAGGGTGAAGGGATGAACATTGACCTAAGGCCTGCGGGGGAGAAGACATGGAACAATGTTGTGATACCCCCATCGCGTCACCCTACCACCACCCCCAACGAGGTTGCTCATGACCCGACATGTGCGTCTACTGCGGAGACTATTGCGGCGGAGCTAGACAAACCTCCAGGGCTCCACGCGGATAATAATCCTCCCAAAAATGCGGTTGAGAAGGAGCTAACTAGTGGAGTGACCCCGGGCGTGGCTTTGCCTACCAGTGAAGAGAGGTCCCAGTCAGGGACTTTTGGCGTTTCCAATTGAGTGAAACGGAGTTTACCCCGACATTTTCCATGATAGTAATGGATCATAAAATCTTTGTGTGGAACTGTAGGGGTGCGGGAAGCAACCGCTTCTTGCGAGTGTGCAAGGAATACAAAAGACAGTTCAATCCAAAGATAGTAGCCATTGTGGAACCAAGGATCAGTGGAGCTAAAGCTGAGGAGGTCATTGGAAAAACGAGATTCGATGAGAAGCTAGTGATGGAAGCAGTGGGTTTCGCGGGAGGGATTTGGATCCTATGGGACTCGTCAACGATCACTATTGCTGAGAAGGCCCGCTCATCTCAACTACTCCATGTACACGTACAACACGGGCAGGTCTCTTGGGCATTTTCAGTAGTTTACGGCAACCCAGCTCTCTCTCAACGTCGGGACCTGTGGACATTGATCCGAGAATTGGAAGAGATTAATGACAGGCCTTGGCTCCTAGCTGGAGACTTTAACTCCATACTGCAGGCATCTGAAAAATCTGGTGGAGCAGCTTTTGATTCTAGTCGAGTGAGGGATTTCCAGGATTGAGTGCTTGATGCAGGGTTGAATGATCTAGGGTATGCAGGACCGCCTTTTACATGGTTTAAAGCGGGAGTACGGGAACGATTGGATAGAGGAATGGTAAATGCGTAGTGGTTGACGGCCTTCCCGGAATCCTCGGTGCGGCACTTACCTCGGGTGAAGTCCGACCATAGGCCACTTCTCATTAGTCTCAGTTTGCAGTTCAGCCCAGGTGGTCTGAAGCCCTTCAAGTTCTTAGCAGCTTGGTTGACCCATGAAACCTTCCGAGACATGGCTAGTACATCATGGTCTAAAGGGACGGATTTAATGAGCTCAATCACCTCTTTTACGATGGAAGCGGGACGTTGGAACAAAGAAACTTTTGGGCACATCATAAGTAAGAAGAATGCCTTAGCTTCTCAAAATTGAGCAATTGGAAAGACAGGGAGGCTCGGCCAGCAATGGGGTACAGGTGAAGAGTGCACAGGATGAGCTAGAGGAAATACTTTTGCAAGAAGAGCTCCTATGGTGTCAGAAGGCCAGAGCAGAAGGCATTGTGGTCGGGGATCGTAATACAAAATTTTTCCATAACTGGACCATGCAAAGAAGGCGCAGGAATCGCATTATAGCGCTAAAGGATGATGATGGGAACTGGGAAGATGACCAATCCAAGATGCAGGATATGGCAAAAAACTACTATGCCCACCTCTATACGGATAATGCTATGGAGTTTGTTCCTATCCCAGCGGGCTTCAACTCCCTACAGCCGCAAAGATGGCCAGACCTCCAGAGGAATTTCAACGATGACAAGATTTATAGAGCAGTGGCAGCCATGGGGTCGTTAAAAGCCCCGAGGAAAGACGGTCTCAATCCACTATTCTATAAGAAGTGCTGGGATTTTGTCGGCCTGATATGGTCAACTTCGCTAAAAGCTGCTGGGAGTCCCCAACACGGGTAAAGTGGGTGAATGCCACGATTCTTGTGCTCATCCCGAAGATACCAAAACCAACACTGGTTGAGCAGTTCAAGCTGATCAGCTTATGCAATGTGGCCTACAAAATCATCACGAAGATCCTTGCTAAGAAGCTTAAGCCCCTGATGCCCAACCTAGTGGATGAAACCCAGGCAAGCTTTGTCCCGGGTCGACACATTACTGACAATATTTGTATTTTGCAGGAAGTTGTTCACTCGATGCGAGCAAAGAAAGGGAGGAAAGGTTGGATGGTTCTGAAGATAGACCTGGCCAAGGCGTATGATCGAATTCGTTGGAGCTTCGTGAGAGACACCCTGCAGGCCACAGGAGTGCCAGAAGAGTTCAGTGAGCTAACGATGCAATGTATCACAACAACGAAGATGCAAGTTCAATGGAATGGGGGGTTGACTGAGGAGTTCTCACCTTCACAGGGTTTACGGCAGGGGTGCCCTCTCTCACCGTACATCTTTACTTTGTGTATGGAGAGACTGGGCCACCTGATCAAAACCTCGGTGGAGAATCAGTCATGGAAACCCATCCGCTTGTCTCAAAACGGCCCGAAATTATCGGATCTGTTCTTCGCGGACGATCTCATTCTGATGGGAGAGGCATCGACGACACAGGTGGAGGTGATTAACAAATGTCTTCAGCGCTTTGGCGCCGTCTCAGGTCAATAGGTCAGACGCCCGGAGTCGAGAGTCTTCTTCTCAGGGAATGTTACTCAAACCGAGGGCGATGCTATCAGTGAAGAGCTTGGAATTCAGGAAACGAAGAATTTGGGGAGATATTTGGGAGTGTTGGTTATTCATGATCGGGTTTCAAAAGCTACTTACATAGCCCTCATTGATAGAATCGATTCCCGGTTAGCTAGATGGAAGGTCAGTTCTCTCAGTCTAGCGACACGGATAACACTAGCACAGTTGCTTCTTTCTGCCCTGCCAGGGTATACTATGCAGACATCGTACCTACCTGCCAGTGTACGTGACTACATAGATAAGAAGATAAGAAGTTTTGTTTGGGGCAGTTCAGAGCTGGGCAAGAAAATTCACCTGGTGGACTGGTCGACGATCTGTAGACCGAAAGAAGAGGGCAACTTGGGTTTGCGGAGCGCATCGACAATAAACGAAGCGTTCATGGTAAAAATTGCATGGCGGCTGCTTTCGGAACCAGACACCTTGTGGGCGAGAGTGGTTCGAGCGAAATACCTCAGGAGGAAGGGGGAAGGGTGGCAGCCACACACGACAGGACACCTGTCAAATTTGTAGCGTGGGGTACTCCGCGTCCTGCACTTGCTCCCGGAGGTGATCATGTGGAACATAAAGAGTGGCACGACAGTGCGCTTTTGGGCGGATCGGTGGCTACAGGATGGACTGACGCTTGCTGAGCTGGCGGGAGAGCTGCCGGTGGAAGCAAAATCTTTGACGGTGGCTGAACTTGGTCTGAATGGGGAATGGAACACTCCGTATCTATAAGCCCTCTTGTCGCAAAGTGTAGTGCAACAAATACAGTTACATCTGGTACCGCAGGAGGAGGGACCTGATATCCCGATATGGAGACTAACGGACTCAGGTAAATTCTCCCTCAGGTCGACTTATGAATTACTTGATGAGGAGGCTGTGCTAGGGAATCATCGGCAGTTGTGGAGAGTGGTGTGGCATACTCCAGCAACTCAGCGCATCCGAGCCTTTCTGTGGCTGGCAGCTCACCGTAAACGCTTAACCAATGAGGAGCGGAAACAGAGGCATCGCACCACCAATGACACCTGCCCCCTGTGTGGAAATAGGCCGGAATCGACGCTGCATGTGATCCGGGACTACTCTTACGCGAGGGCGGAGTTCTTGAAGGCTTCACCACTATCTGACGGGGCGTGGAAATAAGGTGGATGCGACTTTGTTCGCTGTAGTGACTGGGTGCTATGGAAGCATCAGACCAAATGGGTCTTCGAAAAACAGCTTGCAGCAGTTGCCGAGACACAGCAGCAGGCACGATGGTGGTGCGACCAGATTGTGGAAGCTTGGAAGAAGGAGGAGAGGGACTTTACGGAGGTGACAACGCGGCAGAACGAGCTAATTGCATGGAAACCACCCCCGGCGGGATGGGATTGCTTAAACACAGATGGGTCAGTGGTTTATAACCAGGGAAGCGCCGCTGAGCTATTAAGAGGGAGGATGGACGCTTGATAAAAGCCTTTACGGCTAACCTGGGTTGAGGATCGATAACGAGAGCTGAGCTCATGGAAATCTGTATCGGTTTGAGAGTTGCTTGGAATGAGGGAGCGAGGAAGGTGGAGGTTCATTCGGACTCGAAGGCAGCACTGGAGCTGATCGAGAAGGCAGCAGCAGGGAGTCCGCACTACAATGTCGTCAGCCAGATTCGTCGACTCATGGGTAGAGAGTGGGAGATCAACCTTAAATATGTGTTTCGGGAGGCGAACGTGGTGGCGGATTACCTCGCGTCATTGGGACACTCCTTCAGCATTGGCGAGCACCTTCTCCCGATCCCGACGCCGACACTCAACCATCTGCTTTTTCATGACGTTTTGGGTATACAGACCCCCAGACTTGTTCTAAGTTAACGGTTGGAGCGCCGTCTCGCTCCTCTTCACTACCAAAAAAAATATTGGGGCGTGCACGCCCCAATTGAATTTGCTGAAAGAAAAAGGATAGTTGGGGCGAGGACAAGCCCAATTGGAGAGTCCGCGCCCCAAATGCCCGTTATTGGGTTTAATTCCACAACGCCATTGCTGCATCTTCCCCTTTTCTTCTCCGGCGAGAAAGCCGCCTCAAATCTCTGCCCACAATTTTTTTTCTTACAAAGTTGTTAGCAATGCACCTAAATGCAGCCGTCTTGCAGAGAGACCAAAAGAAACAAAATTCCTATAGTTGGGAGGAATTAACTTGCGGGCGGACATAGGGCTGGCTGCTGTTGCCCCTACAATTTTATACTTAAACTCTGCCAATTTCACAAAGCTAACATCTTGTGTCTTTGCATCCTCCAGTGATTATTGGAGTAGGAAATTGGGTTGCCACATCTCTAACTGCTTCTCTCGTCTACATGTATAATTATTACTTAACCCTTTATGAATTCAACGTTACTCTGTTTCAGTTTTATAGAACAGGGAATTTTGATTCATAAACCATGACTTTCTTTCAGCGGTATCCAATTTAATGTTGGTCGGGGGAGACTCGCGCAACCATTTAATCCAGAAATCAACTAATATGTTTTCTTTTTTCCTGGGTCTTTGTTTTTGTGCCCCGGACATATTTCACAGCCGGCGCCCTACGTATGTTTGGGGACTTTCTCGCTGGAGAAGAAAAGGGGAAGGTGTGCGTTGTGGAATTAAAGCCAATAACCGGCATTTAGCATATATGTACTATAATTTTGGAATTATTTTTTAGATTTCTGTACTTTAGGTAAATATTTAAAAAAATGCAATATAAGTGTAAAAAACCCAAACTTCTAATGGATGTAATTATAAAAATTGTTGAGGTACCAATAGTCCAATGAAAATGAGACGGCATATAAGCGGTAAGAATCAAAATCCGACTGCACATTAATATATATAAACAAGAAGTTAGGTTAGTGTTGTCTAATAAATTACAACTTAGTACCTCACTTCTTCTTTAGGTATTAATGTACATTTTAAATTTTGATACTCCAAATTTAATTAAATTACAACTTAGTTA
Organism: Linum tenue; assembly: GCA_946122785.1. Taxonomy (NCBI): domain Eukaryota; kingdom Viridiplantae; phylum Streptophyta; class Magnoliopsida; order Malpighiales; family Linaceae; genus Linum; species Linum tenue. The sequence goes on along the minus strand of CAMGYJ010000010.1, from coordinate 26,256,884 downwards.
TTATAACGTATATTTTATATTTTGATACCCAAATTTAATGTTAATGTAAAATCATTAAATAGTTATTTTTTGGTATCTAAATATTATGAGATTTTCATACTTACATATTTTTTAAATTTAAATATTGATCTAATGTTTAGATTTCACTTGAATCAATAAATCCAATCCACCAATCTTTTTGAATCAATCCATGAATTTAATCAACCATGACATAAAAATATAAATTTTGTTTGTACCATATACGATGTTATCTCACTCAACTGTAGGAGAAGATTCGACCATTTTAAATTTGCTCATTATGTGGAACATTAAATAAATGATAAAAGAGAGATGACTGTAAAATATTGCAAGAGCAAATTTATAAACTCATTTAGTATATTTATGGGGTACTAAACAAACTTCTAGTAACTACATGTAACAAAATATGCGACATCTACATCAGCAAGTGTCAATGAATTGCTACGGTGAAAAGGGGTGACTGTTGTATTGACGGCCAACTAAAAGAATTGGTCAAAACCTCTCCATCATCTACTTCCTCTTCGTTTCATTTTTCATTCGCCTTACATAACATTTGCTTTATTTCTTTCTTTGCCTTTTTCGTCTAACCCTAAATAAAATACTATTTTTATGCATTCTAATCATAAGTATGAACGAGTCCATACACAACTCACCAACAGTCTAGAAAATTAATAATTGAACCATGAACAACTAACTTTTTCAGCTCAATGTCGAGTGCAATTAAAAATAAATAAATACAATTATTACTTATTACATAGTCATCACCTCCCACTATGGGATTTGAAGGCGTGAAATTTTAAGCAAGTTCCAGTTTGTATTTTTTTTTACTTCTTTCCAGAGTTTATTTTTTCACCCGTGATTGAATGTATGGCTAGGTATCTACACATATCAAATAAAAAGTAAATAATTATCATCTTAAATACGTCACCATAAAAGAAATTAAGCCTCAACTATGCAAATTACAATTCGGTAGCTAAACATAATAGATCTTTAGATTTATAACCTAAATATATTTTTTGGCAAGTCCTCAAAATATTGATGGGACATTACATTTTAGTACCTAAAATTTTGTGTATTACATTTTTGTACGTAATCTTTTGAAGTTCTATAAATAGGTCTAATGTTTGTATGTATAATTAAAACACCCTTGAATAAATGAATATTCATACCCAACTCATACACATTTAGATTATGGAAGTAAATATCCATACCCTACCCAAACCCATATATACGTCACTCATACCTACCCATAATCAATGAGTCTACTTGGATTTATGTAAATATCATTTATTTGCCAAAATTTTCAAAAATATTTAAATTGGATGTTTACCACCATATATCTCTCTAGCCAATACTAATTTTAGGCTAATAAAAAATTAATTTTAAGCTAATAATACTAACAAAATACCATAACGGACCACATAATACGTGCTCATAGGTCATCTTCGCCCCGCGACAAGGCGCGACATCGCCACCTAGTTAAATATGTAATGCAACACTTTTTTCTAGGACTGCATAATAGGTAGTTTACATAATACAAATAGTACTGATACTTATGTGGGTATCACTTAAAAAAAAGTTGTTCCGCGATAGGAGTGTGCACGTGGGTGGTTAATCCACGGATTGATATTGATCCACCCGCAAATAACCCGACCCGCACGCAGTGGGTGATTGATGTGGGTGGATTGCGGATTGGTAAATCTCCCACCCACACTTATGTGGGTGGATGGTGGGTGGATTGCGGGTCACCCATATGACCCGCATCCTATTTTTTACATGAAAAATATTGTTTCTTATAGTATCGAATATTCATCATATTTTCGAACTGCGCTACAGTCTGACAATATGCTTCAAAAGGTGAAGAATAAATAATAGTTTTGACTACTTTTATTGGTCATTGTGTTGTGCAATATCCATTACATATTGGGTATTGGTATGCATATTATTGTTAATAATTATTAAATATTGGGATGCAAACTATAAATTATTAATTGTATCAAAATCACAAATTATTGATACAGTCTTACTAATTTTGCTATGAACTTGTTATAAATGTTAGTCAACTTTCTTAATGGTTAGTTGGAGAATTGTTTTTGCGGGTTGACCCGCGACCCAACCGCACCCATCCGCCACCCACCCAACCTAACCCGCAGAAGTATGTGGGTGGATTGCGGGGTCAAAATTATTTCAACCCGCTTGTAAGCGGGTGGGCCAATTCGAGACCAAAATCCACCCAACCCGCCCATTTCCCACCCCTATTCTGCGATGCTCTCTCCTCTCTCTGGAGCTTCTGTATCCTGGCTGGTCGGTGCTTACTTATGGCGGTGCTTGCACTCTTTGACACTAGCCTGCATAATCAAGGCGCCGATGGCTATAGATGATACACCACGTGGGTTCGTTTGCAAGAAGAATTCATTACCATCTCGACCGAGTGAGTTTTGTTATGCAATGCACTTTCGTCTTTATTTATAGTAATATTTTGTTTAAACTTGCTCATTTCTTTTGTATCTCTACAGCAGATGAATTTCTTGTTTTTTGTTTAAACAAAGCTGAAAGTGAAGAAGTACCAATTGAAGTTCACTTGTTTGTTTCACAAAATCAATTCCAAGCTACTTGTGAGTTCTAATTTGTAATATTTGATGAATGGAAGTCTTGAATTGTATGTACTGATCTTATTTGTTTGACGTTGTAACCGGTGTGCGTGAAACTATTTTTATGTAATTTTATGAATTTAGAGTATTGCGTTGTTGACTTTTTGTTTCATTTAGAGTTGACTTTTCTATTATATGTGTGATTTTTTTATGATATGACAAAGACACTCTCTTGGCCAATTTTCTGGCTCTGTAACTGAGTAGTGGGTGTCTAAGACAAGTACCTCGACTTGCCCACACTGATATCCAAGTCAAAAATGGACACCTTCCGTTTCTTGGAGGCAAAGCTGCTTAGCTGACTTCAGGGATGGAAGCAACGGACTTTGTCCTAGGCGGCTAAAGAGACTCTGATCAAATCCGCTGCCTTAGCTCTACCACTGTATGTCATGTCTTGCTTTAAGATTCCTCTCTCTCTTTGTCGACTTCTTGACAACCATGTAGCCTGATTTTGGTGGGGCGTGGAAGGGGATCATTCCCGGATTAGATGGATTTCCTGGCATAATATGTGCAAAAGCAAACATGATGGTGGGATGGAATTTCATCGGTTTGAACATTTCAATCAGGCCCTTTTGGCTAAGATTTGATGGCAAATTCTTTCTAATCCTCAGTCACTCTTGGCATAAGTCTATAAGGGGAAGTATTTTCCAATTGGGACTTTCCTCACTGCTTCTGCTCGATCAAGTCCATCGTGGGGATGGCAGAGTGTTTTCTACTGTCGACAGTTGCTGGTCACGGGCCTTTGTTGGCAGATTGGTAATGGTTGATCGATTTCTTTGCTTCACTCTAGTTGGATTACTCGCCTACATCCCACTTTCTCTGTCTATAATCCTCACGTGCTCCTAGATGGGGAAGGCCAAAAGGTGGCTGAGATAATTTCCCCAGGGTGTGGACAGTGGTGTGAGTTGCGGCTGAGTCGTTTGACCCAGCGACTTGTCAGGCAATCATAACTATTCCTCTCCCTCGTGACGATGCAGGATGATCTAGCATGACACAAGAGACGAGATTGTTACTGTTTAGTCAACCTATCATCTGGCAGTTTTACTCGACAAGCAGGGTGGTCGATGGCGATCTCTGGCTAGTTGGATGGATCAATTTAGTTGGTTCTGTTTGTGATCGTACTTCGCCTAAGTTAAAGGTGTTTCTGTGACAGCTTTTCCATATGATCCTTCCAACGATAGAAGCCCTTATTGAAAAAAAGGTTCAGGTGCTCCCTAGATGTCCCGTCTGCTGGGCTGACTCGGAAGCGATGGAGCATTCATTTCTTGAGTGTCTAGTAGCTCGAGCTTTATGCGATCATTCTGGACTGAAATACTTAGGTCAGGGGTTGCCTCGACATACTTTTCCACTATTCCTTAAGAAGCGGATGTTGTTGATAAATCAGCTCCAATTGCTGATGGCGATTGTAGCGATCCTTTGGAGAATTTGGAAATCCCGGAATCGTGTTGTCTTTGAAGGCAAACAATATGAGATTTCAATTCTAATGCGTCAATTCCAACCTGCGGTTGTTAGTCCCTCAAACAAGGGAGGCCAGGCTTCCTAATACCATAGTATGCATGTGGGATGAGGATACTAGGAGTGAGTCCCACTATGCGGGGGGAGGGGAGGATGATTAGAAGTTACAAATACATATTAGTTAAAATTTTCTTTTCCACCTCTCATTTCCACAGTTCTTCGGCCATCACTCCGCCTTCTTCTTCTCAATTATTTTCTTGTCTCCGTTCAGCCGAACTAATACTAGTGCAAAAAGAAAACAAGAAATCAATACCAAAACATAAAAAGTGCCCGCACAAAAACACTACCACAACATACACAGAAAGAGGAGGGGGAAACGACGACCAAATCAACACCACTAGAACTTATTAACCAATACCATTGCATACCTGATCAATATATGAAGATAAATACCAATACGATAATATCAATACAAAAAACAATAACATTACATGATAATCAATAAAGATGCAAAAAAATACCACTAAAAAAAACCAATATCAATATGAAAAAATCAGATCTCCTGGGTTGCGAAACTCTCACCGCTCCGCTTCAGATGAGGTCAATTGGTTCCGATGGCGTGATGAAGAGGGAGGGAGTGGCATGCGGTGGTCGAAGTTCATCGCAACAGGCAGTGGTCGGGTACAGTGGCAACCTGAATGGGAGGGGGCGGCTGCCAGGGAAGAAGAGTCGGTGGTAGTGGCAACAGAGAGAGGAGGAGGAGAAGAAGGGGGAGGGGTCAGCCGCCAAGGACGAAGAGACAGGGAGAGAGGAGGAGGAGAAGAAGGATACGGAGGGATAGGAGAGACATATGATATGAAAGTGATAAACTAGGGTAATAATCACAATCATATGTATTTTTTTTGTTTCAAAACTACCCTTTTCAAACTTGACTGTCCATTTAAAAAAAGAGAAAAAATGAACAATATAGAGTTCGATAACCAACATGACTAAAAAAAATAGTAACCATGTTAATGCATTCCGTCTTGTATGTTGAAGTTTTCCGTTATCATCTCTTATGATCTCTTTAGCAGTGAACTTTAGTGAACTTAAGATTATTATTATCTTAGATGTTTTCATCTTAATAAAGAACGAATAACATAATACAAAAATTGATAAAAATTATCAATCAACTTTAGCAAACAAACACATACAGTAATTCAGTAACCCATCATTTGAGTAGCCACCTAATTGCAAACCAAATAAAAATAAGGTAAAAACATAAATGAGCGGCCAATAAGTAAATCCGATTTAGCGTCACAGGTAACCACAATTTTATGAAACATCACACATAGTTCCTAGAACCTCCATTGGATCTGCTGCACAATGCTCTTGTCCACTTGGAATGCCTTTGCAAGAATGTCAGCAGAAATGTCTGGCTTTGACCCAAAGATGGAGTTGGCTATTGTGATAACTCCTGGGTTTTGGCTGCTTAGTGCAGCAATGGCCACAACATTACCATTTCCAACGTTGCGTTGGTAGTGAATCAACCCGATTGGGAAGACAAATACATCACCCTTTTGGAGAATCTTTGAGATAAGGCGATTATCAGGGTTTGATGTGACGAATCCTACTTCCAGAGAGCCTTCAATGACAGTGAGAATCTCGGTAGCTCTTGGATGAGTGTGCGGAGGATTGATACCCCATGGCGCTAAGTCAATACGCACCATTGAGATGCCTAAGGTATTGAGACCAGGAATCTGAGTCACAGTGGCAGCTGTGACGGCAGAACCAATAGCATTACGGGTATTTCCGGGAATGTGCAACCCGGTGAAAGAGAAATCCTTGGCTTGGACTGTCGCAGGATTCTTGCAAGCAAATCCGTTCATTTTCACTGCAAAGGAAATGAATCTCAAATTCCATCAAACAGTTTACAGAAGTATGATAGTTAAACTAGAATTATTGTTAGTAAGATAAATATGCATACCTTGATTGTTTCTATCTGCGACACAGAAATCCTGAAGAGATGCAGGGTCAGAGGCAAATGTGAGATGGCAGAACGTGAGAGCCAACAATAGGCTCAACTGAAGGAGAGTTTGCATTTTTCCCATCCCAAATGGACGAACGTATCGAGAGAGATAAACTGTCAGAAATAATTGTCACAAATAATCAAGAAGAAGCTTGTAGATTGAGTGATGTCCTGCAATGCCCGTGGAAGGGTGTTTAAATAGAACCTGGCTATGTTATTATATGTGACAAGGCTTGAGGAATTCTTTGTAGCTGGCACTGACTTATAATATAGTAATCTACGAGGTTAGCCGTCCATCGGCGGTTAATTGAAATCGAAATATTCTAGTGGTAAGTTGCCGACGATATGTAAAACGGCACATGCAACGTTTATCCAATTCCATGTCCGGCTTCTCTTACAGAAGGAAAAAGACAATGAAGTTGCATGGAAGTTGGAACCATCACATGTTTAGAGAAAACAACAAAAAAACCTTCGCATGGTAATCAACGTTGAGGATTCACTAAACTGGTCATATTGCTTTCTTTAACATGGAAGTCCCGTATGCATTCGATAAAATTGATGAAACAAAATTAATTAGTGGAAAATACGGGTGCTTCGGCAGGCAAGTGACACAGCCGGCACATTAGCTTGCCCATTTCACAAGTTTGGATATTTAGTTTGTCCAAGTCCAACGATATAAGGAACCCGGGTGGTGATAGCAATGTGCGGACGATATCTCAATACCCATATATTCCTCAATATTAAGAGTAGGTTGAATAATATTTGTATGGTATGGGGATGGGTGGCTCAACCTATTCTTATATATTATTGGTAAAAAGAACGTTGATATCTAACTTTTTACAATAAGAGCGAGAAAGTATACTTCATATATGAATGATAAATATAGTATAACGAATAATTGAGTAAAAACTAATTGAAATATACCGTCTAAAAATTTATTTGCGATTAAATTTCAAAATGACGATTTCAAATTAGATTTCAGAATATATTCTTTTTTTCAAGGGTAAAGTTGTAACGTATATTTTTAGTAAGAAAATTTTCTATTTAAATAATTTGAAATTTTTTAGAATGAATATTGATTTGTACTCGAATTTGAAATAAATTTGTAAAAATATATTTAATTATTTATTCAGACTTACGAAGCCGTCGCCTAGACTTGTCGGAATCTCCCAATCCCTCCTATCATCCTCCGAGAGTCCGAGTCACAACTCACAACCCATGACCCTGTCCATTCCTCCTGATGCTATTCTTGTGCATTTATTTGAACTCAGTGGGGATAGGGTGTTCAAATTAGGGGCGGAGCTAGGATTTAATGTTCGGGGGGTCCAAAAATTATTTAATGCTGTTACCGCATAAAGTTTATAAAAATTAAAAACTAAGAAAGACAATCAAAGTAAATTTTACTTTTAATATTATTATGATTAATCATTTTAGATGATTAGAGTCAAAATATTGATGTAGAATAACTTATGAAAGGTCAAAATGGATAATTTTTCAGTGATATAAAATCGCAAAGTGGTAAAAAAAACTAAACTCGAAATAATTAAATCAGTCATCGGAATGGAAAACTATGTATAGTAGCTCGCATCCCGCTTATAGTAATACTAGCTTTTTGCCCACGCTTCGCAGCGGCAAGGAACTATATCTAAAATTTTATTAACTTATTTGACGATTTATTTGAAATCAAAGAATTTTAAAAAATATCATGTTAGATACCTCCATAATTTTTATGTGGTACTGTCTTAATCATTGTGAAATAGTTACTCCATATGTTTGTTTAATTGATAAATAATGAATAATTATTCCTTCATAAGCTTACGTAATGTCTTAATCATTATAGAAGACTTCGGTACGTTTGTTTAATTAATACATAAGATATAACTATCTTTCCATAACTTTTACAAAATGTATTTGCAATATGCAATTCCATAGTATCTTAATAAAAAAAAAAAGTAAAATTCTATATCACTCTTATAAAAACTGTATTTGCAATTTGCGTAACTGTTCTAGATAGATGTTAAGTAAATCTTCAGTAATGTAGGGTCTAATAATAAAATAAAGTTATAGAAGTATCATATTGATAATGTAGAATATCAATAAAAGAGTTGGATGAAAATCTCTCTTCCTTCTCTCTCTTCCTATTTTCTCTGAACGCATCGCTAGGGTTTCCGATGGCGGCCGTCACCGGCGGAGCCACTTCAGGGGCCGTCGGTGACGGATGCACCTGGGCTTCTCTTTTCACCGTCAGTCTTCATTTCAAGCTCGACTACTATGAGACGGAGTTTGTGAATGGGTCTCTTCGGATACCTAAGTCGGTGATCGATGAGGGTGAAAAGCGATGGGTTAACAGCTTGGTAGGGCAATTCATGGATCGGCCGGCTTCCCTTTCTTCAATTCACTTTTGGGCAAACTGGATTTGGGGTTGAGACAGGATGGTGCGAGTGTCGCGGTTAGGGGAGCGCTTGGTGCTGTTTCAATTTTCCAATGCTGAAGTTTGCCGCTGGGTCTTTGAAGGCGGTCCATGGCATCATCGTGAGAACATGGTCCTGCTTAGGAAACGGGAACTAGGTATCCAGCCCCTAGCCATAGATAACTCTGCCGTTCCGGTGTGGGTGGGTGCGTCTGTCAAACTTGCCATATGAGTTAACGTCTAACGAGTGATTAGGGCGTCTTGCTAGCTCTTTAGGGCGGCCTCTTTGTATGGATTTTCCAACAAAGCAGGGGACAAAGTATGGTGTTGCTAAGGTGTGTGTTGAGATCACTACCAAAACGAATCTGATTAACAAGCTGAGCATCACTCCTGATGGGCGTCCTGAGATGTTGGTGGATGTGGATTTCTGTCATGTGCCTCGGAAGTGTGAGAAGTGTGGTGTATTTAGGCATGACTATGCGAATCCAGGAGGTCAGGTGAAGTGTGTATGGGTGGTTAAACATCCACAAGTGCAAAAAGTGATATCAGTGGGCTCGAAGGATAAGGAAAAAAGTTGAAGAGGTGATTGAAGTACAGGCTGAATCTAGTGTGCAAGGCATGGTGGTTCAGGTCACTGAGTCTGTGATTAGTGGTGAGCTTGCAGTGTCAGTCAATGAAGAAAGTAGTATTGTTCCAGAACCTGAGGATGATGGATTTAAGGTAGTTAGAGGGAGGAAGCACAGGGTTCGGGCTCCTGATCCTGCATCTGTTGCAAAAAGTCTGTGGAACCTATTTTCTAGTCAAAAGAAGGTGTAGTTGGAGGACAAAGCTTTCCCTTCATTGAGTAAGCCAGTTTGGAGAACGAGTGCTGAGCCGCCGCAGCCTGCTAAAGGTAGGGGGCGGGGCAAGAAGAAGAAATGAAGATATTCTGCTGGAACATTAGGGGCTTTAATGCTCCTGAGAAGCACTCTGCAGTGCTTAAAAAGATACGTATACTTAAACTTGATATTTTAGCAATTATAGAAACTAGAGTAAGAGTAGAGAATAGTGTGGATATAGTTAGTCAAAGGTTTGGTTATTTGCATCATATGAATAACTACCCCAAGTCCCCCAATGGTAGAGTATGGTTGTTTTGGAAAGATGACATCTCTGTTACTAAGTTGGAGGATGGCCTGCATTACTTAAAAGTTCTTGTTGGAGGGGCAATACCACTGGTTCTTATGATTGTGTACAGCCCAAACAAGGAGGCTAACAGAGTTTTATATAGAGATTTGATTGCACAGAATGAACGATTGACACCTATGGCAGTATTGGGCGATTTTAATGCTGTTAGAGGTCCTGCCGAGACCTCTAATCTTGTGTCCTTGAATGCTAGCATGGAGGACTTCCATAATTGGATAGAGGAGATGAGCTTGGTGGATCATAAGATGGCAGGAAGCTGGTTTACATGGTGGAATAAACATAAAGAAAATCTGATTGAAAAGCGACTTGATAGGGTTTTGGTGAATGAAGCTTGGCTTAGTAAGTTTCCAGCTAGTGTAGCACAAACTACTCTCCCTGGAGTCTCTGACCATTGTGGGCTCTTACTTACTCCAACTCCCCATATTGACAGCTTGCCTAAGCCATTTAAGTATTTCAAATTTTGGGTGAGCCATCCTACTTATATGCAGTTGGTCAATGATGCTTGGAATGTGGAAGTGGAAGGTTGGCCTTATTATATTTTCTATGGGAAACTCAGGAAAGTCAAGAAGCGGTTGAGGCAGCTCAATAGAGAGGTGTATTCAGACATCTCTGCACAAGCCAGGGATATAGAAGAAAAGTTAGAAGTGTTGCAAGCAGAGTTGATGCAGAATCCCACTGAATCACTTGTTGAAGAGGAGGGAGATTTGGCTAAGCAATGTCTTGAGCTCAAGAGGGAAGAAGAGAGCTTTTATAAGCAGAAAGCTAGAGTACAAAGTGTGCAAGAAGGGGACCTCAATACAGCTTATTTCCATAAAACTGTGAAAGTGCATAATCATAGGCAGCAGATATCAAGGATTCTGGATGAGCAGGGGAAAGAAATAACGGATATCAAGGGAATAGGAAGAGTTGATGTGAAATTTTATTCTGAGCAGATTGGGAAAGTAAACTCGAATGTGCTGCTCCAGCCTACTAGTTTTTATCATCATTTGCAGCTGAAATGTCTTTCTCCAGAAGTGGCTGATACAATGGTTCTCCATGCGACAAGGAAGGAGATCAGGGATGTTTTTTTCAGTCTGGGGAGGGATAAGGCGCCTGGCCCTGATGGTTTCCCTTCTGAGTTTTTCAGGCTTCACTGGGGTTTAATTGGCACCTTAGTTGAGGATGTTGCCCTTCATTTTTTCAACACAGGGGTTATGCCTAGGGCAGTAAACTCTACTCTTTTCACTCTGGTGGCCAAAGTTACTAATGCTGAGAAAATGAAGGACTTTCGTCCAATCTCCTGCTGCAATACCTTATATAAAGGAATCTCCAAGGTGCTAGCAAATAGGTTAGCTGCTGTACTCCCTCTGCTTATTTCTCCATCACAATCTGCTTTTGTAAAAGGGCGCTCTATTAGTGATAATATTCTTCTAGCAGCTGAACTAGTAAAAGATTATCATAGGAAGAATGTTACTCCTCAGTGTACGATAAAAATTGACATCATGAAGGCATTTGATTCTGTTAGTTGAATGTTTCTCTTCTCTGTGCTTGAAGTCATGGGTTTACCTGCTCAATTTATTGATTGGTTAAGAGCTTGTGTTCAGTCTCCCAGAATCAGTGTTGGTCTGAATGGTGGAATATGTGGTTCCTTTGATATGGCAAAAGGTTTAAGGCAAACGGACCCATTATCCCCTTACTTATTCACAATTGCTATGGAAGTATTAGATGCTTTGTTGAAAAGAGCAGCAACAGAAAATCAGATACCCTTTCACCCTAGGTGCAAGCCACTGGCTATTACACATCTTTGTTTTGCAGACGACCTGCTTGTTTTTACAAATGGGTCGATCAAGGGGGGGGGGGGGGTAGCAGGTATATGTCGTGTATTGGATGCGTTCTATTCTGTGTCAAGATTGAAATGTAATCCTGATAAATGCCAGCTGTTTTGTGGGGGTATTCCAGAGGAGGAAAGGTTGAGAATTTCTGAATACTCAAAATTCCCAAATAGTCAATTACCAGTTAGGTATCTGGGGGTCCCGTTGATTACTGAGAAGCTTACAAAGGCTGAGTGCAGGGTGTTGTTGAGAAGATTACAGGGAAAATAAGTAGTTGGAGAGCAAAGGTTCTTAGTTTTGCAGTCCGTTTGCAATTGATCACTTCAGTTCTTACAAGTGTACTGCAGTTCTGGATGGGGATTTTTTTTGTTGCCGAAGTATGTTATAAAAGAGGTGGAATCTATTTGTAGTCGGTTTTTATGGGATATTAGTGATACCTCGCTGAGGAAAAGAGTAGTAGTTGCCTGGCAGTTCATTGCTAGGCCAAAAAAGGAAGGGGGTTTGGGTATAAAGAACTTCTCAGTGTGGAACAAAGCATGTGTATGTAGGCATCTTTGGGCAATTATGGCAGCAGAGGGATCTCTTTGGGTTGCCTGGGTTACACGTTATAGAGTGAAGCAAGCATCTGTGTGGGATTTAACGGGTACAGCAGCAGGGACCTGGGTTTGGAAACGTTTGCTCAAGTGTAGGGAATGGGTCAGACCGTTCATCTCCACAGTTGGTTCTGAGTTGCAGTGTAATGGACTGGCTATGAGTTCTTACTCTGTTTCGAGAGTATGGGAGCCGTTAAGGCAGAAGGATGCTGAGGTTAGCTGGTTTAAGATGGTTTGGGACAAACATATCATTCCCAGGAATGGGTTTATTCTATGGTTGGTGATTAATGATAGACTCAAACTGCAGAATAAGTTGATTGCCTGGGGTAAACCGCTTTCTGGAAACTGTTTGTTATGTCCTGGAGGACTGGAGGATCGAGACCACTTGTTTGTGGAATGTTCTTGCTTTCAGTTCTTGAGCTATATGGTTCTGGGGGAGGCTTCGCCTCCAGTGCTTGGAAGCTGGAATACTATGTTGGAGTGGTGTGTCACGAAGTGGAAGAGTGATTCGCCAGTGAATTCTTTGAACAAAATGAGCTGGAGTGTTCTTATCAGCCTTGTTTGGCGGGAAAGATGTGCGAGGTTATATGGCTCTGTTGCGGCAAAGAGTCCTCCTCAACTGCTGGTTGATGCTAGGAGAATTATTTGGAGTCGTTGTCTATTGAACCAATGCTTAATTGATTGTTTTGAAGCAAGGGGTCTTGGGGAAGATAGTTAGTTTTGTTAGTGTTGTTGAGTACCTCTGTGAGGTTTGATGTACATGATTGAGGTTTTTGAGGGCTCCATAGCGATTTGCTATTGGTGTCGGTTCTTAAAGCGATTTGATTTAACCACAAAAAAAAAAGAAGCTAACTGATCATGTGAAACCTTTGTGCAATACAAATTGATGAAATAGTCAATATTTTAGTTAATAATGAAGGAATTTTAATTAATAATAAATTCATTAATTTACTAAAAGTATCATATTTGCTTAAATTGTTATGTAAAAAATAAGTTATCTCACAGAACCTTTGTGCAACACACATTGATGAGATGGTTGCGAAGTAGAGCCTGGGCCGGTGATTTTACCAAAGTTTTGAATTCGTTAAGTCGCACTTAACTATGAAAACAAACCAATATCACCCTTATAAAAAATAGATCAATGATAAACAATTTAGTTAATAATAAATAAATTTTTACTCAAAGTTATATTGCAGAAGACATTAATAATACGTTTGTTAACTTTATGCATAAGATTTAACTATATACCTCCACAAGCTTTTTCCTTTGTTTCCCGGCGAGTGGGAGCAGTCTGGTCTGCTTTTCTCTGTCGCTTTTTGTGTCCCGTGAGCTGCCTTCCTCTCTTGGCGCTCATGTTCGTTCGTTGGTTTTTTCTTTCTTTCTTTTTCTCTGTTCTTTCGGTTGTGGCTCTGTGAGATCAGGCCTTGTGATCTCCTTGTCTGTACAGTGTTTGTTTCCTTTTCTCTTCTTGCAATAAAATTCATCACCATTATCAAAAAAAGTTTTACGTAATATATTTTTGATTTATTTTATTTTTATTGACAAATGTTATGTGAATCATCCGTAAAGTGTGGTCTAATAATAAAATCCATGATTAACGTAGTTTTTATAGAACGATGTTACACAAATCATCATAAAAGTATCATATTTGATTGAACTATTGTGTAATAGTTAACTCACCTTGCAGAACCTTTGCACATTGCAATAGATAACATGGTGGGTATTTTAGTTAATAATAAAATAATTTTAGTTATAAATAAATAAATTAATGTATAAATTTTAATTTACATAATTGCTATAGAATCGTGTTATGTAAATTATCTGTAATATGTGGTCTAATAATAAAATTCATAATCTACGTAGTCTTTATAGAATGGTGTGAAGTAAGGGGTCGTTTGGAGAACAGGATTCAGGACATGGATTCACTGAATCCATATATTTTGTAGAAAATTATATTTTTTTGTTGCTTTTTATATTGTGGATTCTAGCTTTGGAGATTTCAAATCTCTAAAATCTGTGGATATCAAATCTCTCCTAATAAGAGAGATTCTAAATCTTGATTCGTAAGATTTTTTTCTTTCCTAGTTTTTCTCTTACTTTTATTTATTTATCAAATGAAATATATTTATCAACAAAGTTTTTAATATTTCTTAAACCACTCTAATTTTTTTTATTAAGGATAAACATGTTATTTAATATAAAATAATTTTTTTATTTTAATTGAATGTTAACAATCACAGTTACCAAACAATAAACATTTTAAAATCTGTTTTCAACAATCCAAAGAGTTAGAATCTTTAGATTGTTGACAATCTGTAGATTTAAACTCATATTCTCCAAACGACCTCTAAATTATCAGAAATGTATCATATTTGATTATACTGCTGTATAAAATTTAACTGCCCTTGCGGAAATTTTGTATATTGCAAATGGATACAAATTAACAATAAAATAATTTTAGGTAAAAATATAAAAATAATTGACCTTACAATTTTTTTTAATGCAAAATGATGAGTGGTCAACAATTCAAATAATATTAACATGATATTTACGTTGTAAAATTCAAACGCATACCGACTAGCAGAACCTTTTGCCGCCCTCATAATAATAAAGGATGGTAAAAAGGTAAAAAAACTAAAAACAAATGCAGCAAGAAGACAAAAAGGGGGATTTTGGCTTTCACCAGAAGTACTTTGGATGGGAGCACCCGCAACTAATTAAAACGCTGATGAACAGTAACGCGTGGTAAGATATCGTGGGGAATAGTAAACCTATTAAAACAAAACTTGTCATTTAATAAATTAACCAATAATGAAAATTAATTAAATACAATTCATAGACGTGATTGTTCATTCCAAAGCCAACAAATATCAATAAATCGAGTAGTTGAAGGAGAACTATGTATGTACCTTATACCACTTTTCTACATCGTCTTCTCAAATTAATGCAATTTTATGAGCTTTAAGTTTGCATAAACCAGACATACCATGTACTTAAAAATAATTGTTAACATTGAAGATCTTGAGTACTTTAACTCTGGATTACATAGAACTAGTTTGGCCCTGCTGTAACTTTTGTAGAAGAAAAACACTTCTACAAGTCGGGCCAACCATAAACATAACCAATATAAGCTTTTATTATGAACTTACCCGCCAATATTATAGATCTTATCTCACTTTATCACCTAGTTGGCTAATTGCGAATTCAATAAACGATAAATGAACGAGCGAACCATAGCTAGTTAGGCCACAACATTTTTTCTTACATAAATGTCCTCCAAATCTCTTAAAACTTTCCCTGGATTTGCTGCACAATGTTCTTGTCAACCTGGAACGCTTTTGCGAGAATGTCAGTGGATATGTCAGGCTTGGAGCCAAAGACAGCATTGCCAATGGTAATAACTCCTGGATTTTGGCTATTCAAACCAGAAATTGTCACCGCATTCATATGGCCAACATTCCGCTGGAAGTGAACTAGCCCAACTGGGAACACAAATACATCTCCCTTCTGAAGAGTTTTGGAGATGAGGCGATTGTCAGGATTTGATGTGACAAATCCAACTTCGAGAGATCCCTCGATGACAGTGATAATTTCGGTGGCTCTAGGATGATAATGAGGAACAACAACGCCCCATGGAGCATAATCGATACGGACCAACGAGATTCCCAAAGTGTTGAGCGCTGGAATTTGAGCCACTGTAACAGGGGTGATAGCTGAGCCAAAAGGGTTGCCTGTGTTGCCAGGGTTGTGGAGCCCGCTGAAGGAGAAGTCGTTTGCTTGAACCCAAGCAGGGTTTTTGCAAGCGAATCCGTTCAGTTTCACTGCGATCAAGAGGCAAGCAAACTCAACGATAAGATTTATGTTTTTTTTTGGGTGATGATATGAGAAGATGAATGTTAAAAAGCAAGAAACTGAGTACCATGTATATATATATATATATGTGGTATATATGGCAAGTAGTACACACCTTGGCTGTTACTATCTGCCACACAGAAGTCTTGAAGAGATGCTGGGTCAACGGCAAATGTGAGGCAACAGAAAGTGAGAGCCATCAATAGGCTCAACAGAAAGGCTACTTGAATATTCGCCATCCCAAAGTCCCAACAGATGTAGAGTACTTGAGGAATGAATAGAACACTTCACACAAAGAAGCAAGAAAAAAATATAGTAGGTAGATTTGATCGATGCCTAAGTATGCCGGTTGAAAGCTGTTTAAATAGAAGAAC
Organism: Linum tenue; assembly: GCA_946122785.1. Taxonomy (NCBI): domain Eukaryota; kingdom Viridiplantae; phylum Streptophyta; class Magnoliopsida; order Malpighiales; family Linaceae; genus Linum; species Linum tenue. The sequence continues at coordinate 26,240,533 of CAMGYJ010000010.1, read as the reverse complement.
TAATCAGTACATGGGTAGTGCTTAAGGAATTAATTAGTACACAATACTATAGCCGGCAGTAATAATGCTATTGTGTTGGTACGTAGAACTGTAGAAGTACAATAATTTTATAGTAATCTAATCAGCCGTCCTTCAGCGATTAGCTGAAAATTTGTAAGATTGTGATGAAGTGGTCGCATGTAGTAACAGTGCGTACGTAGTGATTATCCATTCCTTCCAAGGTTCGGCTTTTAATACGAAAGGAAAAGGCCAAGAAATTTTTTGTTTTGACAGAAGGAAAAGGCCAAGAAGCTGAAAATAATGGAGGTGCATGCTTGGCAATCAACGTCGACGAACTGAACTGGTCAACAGATTATTAGAGCCACTTCGTACCCAATAATGCATGTGAGAGTGGGCGGAGTCAGAATTTAAGTGTCGAAGGCCGGAGTTAGATGTATAATACTTAGAAATATTGATAAGTCATATGAGTGGAATAAACTCTAGTTTATTTTGGTTTGTTATCTGGGTGAAGTTGTTCAGGTATTGTGTGGTAGTAACTGGTTATGGGATACCCAATTATAATTTCATAGCGTGGCTAGTCATTCTCAATCGTGTTACCACTCGAGACAAGCTTCGTGGGTATTCTAAAGACCATGATCATCTCTTCTTTCGTTGCATTTACTGTAGTAGTCTTTATAATAGTCTCAATCGTGTTACCACTCGAGAAAAGGTACCGGGTTGAAGGTCAAATTGTGTCATTTTTATCTTTTGGTTTGCGAAATGCGCCTATTTTCGATTTTTCTTTTCGCCTAACTCAATCTTTGGAATACTAAGTTGAACATTTGAATATTGATGTTATATAAGTGTGTGTGAATTTTCACTATATGTTGGATCTAAGTAGGGGTGGGCAAACGGTTCGGTAAACCGAACCGAAACCGAATTAATGCTATTCGGTTCGGAATTCGGAAGGAAAATATGGATAGTTCGGAAATCAGGGTTCTTTCAACCGAACCGAATTTCCGAATTTCCGACCGAAATACTATAATTGCAAGCTCCAAATGGTGGATTTTTGTGTTTGTAGTTGTTTTTAGACTTAAATATTTGAAATGTTTTATGACTTATGAATTGAAAAGTTTGGTTTTATCATTGATGATGCATATAATTGATATTTATTGTTTATATTAGGGGTGAAAAATAATTTAAAAGTGAGAAAATACAAATAACTTCACAAATTCGGTTTTGTGTGAAAAACCGAACCGAACCAAATTATAGTTCGGTTTAAATCGACCGAACCGAATTATAATTCGGTTTGAATTTGGTTTGAGGTTTGGGAGAATTCGTGGACCCGGTATTCATAATTTCCGTTCGGCCGAAACCGAACCTACCGAATGCCCACCCCTAGATCTAAGTACGATATGTTATTTTGGTGGAATATTATATTTTATAACTCATATGTTAGATGAAATTTGATATAATTTATCATAATAAGTACAATATAATGACTCTATCCATATTTTCGAGCTAAACAGGACTAAAACGGGTGACCCATTAACCCTTAACCCACTAGCTCGACCGAGTCCGGGTCAGCCCGCAGATTGACAACCTTGATAGAACCTCATCTCCATATAGTGACGGAGCCAGTCACATGGTGCCTTTTTTATACCATAAAAGCAATTACAACATTAAAAGTCAACTCCAAACAAAATAAACAGTCAATGACACCGTATCGTACTCAAGATTCTTGCAATTACATGATAACACCTAAAATATTGATGTTATTTTAAATGATAGCCTATGTAAAATTCGATGAACGACAAGGAAGCGAGAATAGACGACACACGATTTACGTGGTTTCCCCGTTCGATGTGAACAGGACTACTCCACGGAGAGCTTGAGGCTCTCGGACTGAAAATCATATTCTCCCTTCTATTCTTGTTCCCAACTCGGCTGCTGCCCTAGCTGAAACACTTAAAGGTAAAAACACCTAACCCTAACTCTCCTAATCACATGCTACGTGGAGAGTGGGTAATTACAAAGTGACCCCCAAATTATTAAACAATAAATTAAAGATCACTACACTCCTCCTCAAGTGAAGGAGTGAGTGTCAAGAAGGCCGAGCTTGACGAAGAGATGATGGAACTGATCAACACTCAATCCCTTCGTGAATAAATCAGTGGGCTGGTCGGAAGTAGCAATCTTGGCAGGTGCAATCTCACGGGAATGAACACGTTCGCGAACAAAGTGGCAATCCATCTCGACGTGCTTCATACGCTCGTGGAACACCGGGTTGGCTGCAATGTGAAGAGCTGCCTGATTATAACAATATAACACGGTGGGACTAGAAGGAGAGAAGTCACCGCAACCAGATGATCTCACTGACAGCACTGGACATAGCTCAGTATTCTGCCTATGCGGAAGAACACGCTACCACAATCTGTTTCTTGGTTCGCTAAGAAATGGGAGAACCCCCAAGAGTGATAAAGAACTCTGTCATGGAACGGCGGGTTGTGGGACAACCATCTCAATCTGCATCACAAAAACCAATCAACGTAAGAGGAGAGATGGCAGATAGAAAAATGCCACGACCTGGAGAAACTTTCATATACCGAAGGACTCGAACTGCGGCGTCTTCGTGTGCCTGAGTTGGGGACTGCATTGCCTGGCTAAGAAGGTTGACAAAATAAACAATATCAGGGCGTGTTACCCTCAAATACAACAGAAGGCCAACCAGACGCCGATACGCTACAGGATCACGCGCTGGGGGAGAATGATCACGACCTAGGTGATGTTGCTGCTCGATCAGAGTGGAGCACGGACGAGCTGCGATCAAACCAGCATCTGTGAGAATGTCTTATACGTACTTCCTCTGATTAAGAACCATACCCTTAGGCGATCGCGCAACCTCAATACCAAGGAAACACTTGAGGGGACCCAGATCCTTGATAGTGAAGCGATCGTGGAGAAAGGTCTTAACTTGCTGAGTAAATGAGAGATCATTCCTAGTAATAACCACATCATCGACTTAAATGAGGGCCACAACAAAGCTGGAGCCTCGCCAATAGATAAACAAGGCATGATCAGCCCGACTCTGCACAAATTTGAGCTCGACTAATGCTTGTGTAAACTTCTGATACCGATTCCGGGAAGCTTGTCGCAAACCATAGAGAGACTTATTGAGGCGACATACTCTGGTCTCACCAGGACGCGAGAAGCCTTGCGGAATTTTCATATAAACCTCTTCTTCCAAATCACCATGAAGAAAGGCATTATTGACGTCGAGTTGATGAATGTGCCATCCTATGTGCAAAGCAATGGTGAGAAGGCAGGGGACAGTGACCAGCTTAGCAACTGGAGCATAGGTGTCGTGGTAATCAACCCCTTCGACTTGAGTGAAGCCCTTAGCAACGAGAAGCGCCTTTTAGAGCTCAATGGAGCCATTCGGATTGAATTTGATTTTGCAGAGCCATTTACAATCAATAGCTTTCTTGTGCCATTGGCTTCTAAAGCATAAATCTCGACCTGCATGGCATCTCGCCATTGCTTATAACGAACAGCCTGCAAAAAATAATTGGGCTCATCGACGCCAGTAACTGCAGCAACGTAGGTATGGTGAGCTACTGAAGACGATCATAACTGAGATAATCGTCCAGGGGGTATAACATCGTGGCGGAGTGAGCTGCGCCAGGCAGCTCGACATCATAGCCAGCTAGGGGAGTGGAAGGGCGGCGCACTCGGTCGCCGCGGCGGAGAGTAGGCTGCTCAGGTGAAGACGAGTCAATGAACGGCAAGGAAGCAAAAATAGACGACACACGATTTACTTGGTTTCCCCGTTCGATGTGAACAGGACTACTCCAAGGAGAGGTTGAGGCTCTCGGGTTGAAAATCTTATTCTCCCTTCTATTATTGTTCCCAACTCGGCTGCTGCCACTATTAGAAAAATGACAATTAGAGGCTAAGTCTATTTGCCACGATAAGTGATTTATGTGCCACGATATCTTTGTAGCGGCACATAATTGTGTGCTGTCAATACTGCTGCCGCTAAATGTCTTTAGCGGCATATGTTAGCGGCAAATATTATTTGTCTCTAATTTATGAATTACTGACAAATAGTTTTGTTGCCAGTTGTACTTTTAAATTACTATTTTATTGTCTTCCATAATATGTTTTGGAGACAATTGTACTAGCCTTGAAATCAATCCGTAGATACAATCTATGTGCCTCTAATGGATATATAATCTTTTGTCGCTAATTTAACCTTTACATAACAGTTTTCTGTTTTAGAGGCATATTAATAGACTCTAATTCTTATTTCTACGACAAATGTATTTGCTTGTAATTCTAATCTTTAGAGACACAAATATTGGTTGGCAATTAGGATTTGTTTTCGTCACGTATGATGGGAGGCTCTTATAGTAAATATTAAATTATGTGGCAATATCTTAACAATTATGATATTTAAATAAAAGAATCACATGAAAGCAAAATCGTAATTAATTACTATAAACATAAATCTTCTTACAAACCGTTCAACCAAATAACAATGATAAATATGAAAAGAGAATAACAATGCTAAAATCCAATGTTCTCACTTGCTAATATACTATAATCTATATACTATCCACCAATACCATAACGCCCATACTTAAGTTGAACTTTATCACCAACATTTGTGCACGAGAATTCGAGAAGTATTCTAACTGGTTCAACCTGTACTGGAAACAAGATTGGAATTTAACTTAGCATAATATTTGACAAAAACTGTAACGATGAATCAAACCATAATAGAGGAATTAACATACAAAGGTAGATGACGAGGCAATACTTTGTGCTACCACACACTTGCTCTAGCTACATCAATGTGAGGACTCCATAACTCATATATTAATCCCTATATTAGAGAATATTAATTATGGTATTAGTGTAGGATACCAAAAACAAATTACCAAACAAAGAAAATCAATAAAAAAGATAATATATATTACCCCACTACAAGGGTTTGACTGAGTAGATCCACCATCACTATTGTCAAACTCATTTTCTTGAGATGAAATCAAATTCTATACTGCATCGTTTAGTTACAAGAAAATTACTTAATGTGTCTCCACTCAGACCAAAGTTGGATTTGAGAATCTAATAGCAAGGCAAAGGTCTAGCACTGCATGCAGGTGTGATGATCTAAATATACATAATGCTACCTTAAACCTTTGACCAGTAAACACCTTGATGTATATAACTATATCCAGCCAGCTAACCCAATTTGTTAGTCTTTATACCGAATGTAATAGTTGACATGAAACTAAACGAGTTCAATCAAAGCTCACAGGTCAAATACTTTTGTGCCTCTAAAAATTAGAATTACATCATTCAAACTAAACCCACAACAGTATAAACAAACAGGTGAGAACGAAACCTCTGAAACACACTTTGTTATAAAACGCGCTGCTACGGATCGGGAAATCGCCGGAATCGACAAAGCAAGAATACGAAAGCAAGAATCGAAAAACACGACACACGATTTACGTGGTTCACTAACACGATGTGTGTTAGCTACGTCCACGGGCGAGAGAGAGTCGTTTCACTATATCAAGGAGATTACAGATTACAGAGGAGTATGAGAAGTATTTATAGTACTTCTCCATGTGGGTCTAAACCTAATCCAATCTGGTAAAGGAAACGGTTACAGACCAGGCCCAGAACCCGAACCCAAATAACATTGAGCCCATACACCGTGGGCCGGGGGCGTTGCCCCTGGACCCCACTCGCTGACCGGGCAGCGAGACCCCCGATTACCAGTCGTAGCGGCTGATAGTCCGATTCAAGTCATATCAACACACTTCAATGGTTAATCAACCATTATGCAACTAAGCATATTTCTACCTAAAAAGAAGATGATTAAAGTAAACTAGAAGTGATATGACAAAGTAACAGAAGCCATACCACAACATTGTCACTTTTCCAAAAGTTCAGCAGCTATTCCCAGTCGGCAGGAGATACTCTAGTATCTTTTATATCAGTCTTTAACCAGTCTTCTTTCAGCAAATCCTCCCATTTCTTATAAACTATGTCATCACCCATGATTCAGTTAGCGGATCAATCCTTCCATCTCCTCCATTCCCTTCGTTATTGTTTGTTGCATTAACTGTACGTCTTTCATCTTGAAAATGATAGCAGTGATTGTTCTATTTGTCTTTTCTTTCCACCTGAAAATGGCTGTCGACCGTTCATTGAATCATGCAAGCTAATAAGGGTATTCAATTGACTGAATTAAAGGCTCTACAATCAAGCAGTATCTTAACAACAAAATAATGGAAAAGCAAGTCCATAACCCCATCCGCAGAAACAAAAACAAAAACCACATGGCTAGCTCTGCCATGAGTTGTCAATATAGGGTATGTTTAGTTAACTATGCATTCATAATTGTTCTTTAAGCCCGTTAAGGCAATATCAAGCATACTACTCAAGAAAACATTAGTTGTCCATAAAGCATCCTCTTACTTGAAGTAGGAAGGCAGAATGTACACAAAAATGAGAAACTCATTGACGGAACAAGCAGATGTAGTTTCCCAACAAGTTGGAACCAAGATTGCGGACACATGCCCACTAACACAACACAAAAGCTTCCTAATATGTACACCCCAAATCCACAATCCAAAAGAACAGGGGCAAAATTCCACTATGCAAAATGTCAAAATATGCAAACCACAAGCAACTAATCAACAATACAAAAGTTTAATGGCTCACTTAGCGTATACTATAATCTCAATCTCAAATATGCAATTCATTACTAGTAACCCCATAAAAACCCACTAAAGAGAGCGGGACAAGCGAACAGGGGAACTGACCAGTGATAGAAGGCTGATTGTTGGGCTGAGGTTGAGCAGGCGACAGAGAGAGGTTAGAAGGAAATTTTTGTGATCGTGACAACGGGACCAAAGGGGAAGATGACGAACTTGACTTCACCGGAGAGGATGAACGCGGAGATGAGGGAGGAAGGAGGATTCCGGGGGAAATCCCCTTTTTGAACCCTAGTAATCGAGAACTTTGAGAGAATATCGAGTTGGAACAGAGATGGAGAGAAACCTAATTAGGTTTTTTAATTGCCCACCCGCCCAGCTTGTTTAATAATTCAATTGTTTATTTTTTTATTTTATATCCAACTTGTTTTCCTTTATTCATGGGATGGGATACAATAACAACACTGAATGTGTTGTTATAATAACAACAAGGGTAGAAGGGTCACATTGACCCAAAATTAATAAAATAAAAATTAAATTAACTGACTTTCTCGGCTCATGCGCTCTCTTCCTCTTCAACATAAATTGCTCCCAGTCCCAGATCTATATTCCATTCTCCGGCGACGGTTGTCTTTCTCCCAGCATGGCGGTGCTCAATTTCCCGCCGCCAGATCTGAGGCGAATCGCCAGCGTTCTCCGTGCGGCCGCCGACCAAGTTGCCTAGAAGCCAGACTTTTCCGGTGGAGTTTGATAGGTAAAGTAATGGCGAGAATCAGGGACAAGAACGAAGATTTCAAAGATGCGGTGAGGCACGCGGCCGTCTTCGTCGGATAAGACGAGGTAAAATTTGTCAAGGGCTTCTCCGGCAAGAAATTACAATTTCTCGTTCAATTTTTTGAGTTTTCTTCTTTCCCCATTGTTTGTGTCTTCCGCAGTCGAAATTGGCAGCAATTATGGCGTCTTTCATCATTCACAAGCCCAAGCAATCGTCGCCTTTCACCAGAGCTGCATTGAAAACGGTACAGCTAGCTAGCTCCTTCATTCCCACGGCGGGCCGGTGGCGACCAGCATCGGGCTCGCGGTCGCCAGCCGTCACTCCGGCGGGCGCCACGTCTGCGTGGTACCGGATGAGGATTCCAGATCGGAGTACTTGCGAGCCCTGCGTCAGGCGGCGACGGTGGCGGCGGATGGCGGTGGGAATTCAATTGATGTCCCGGCGGGCGGTGAGGTTGTGGTCGAGGAGCCGGAGGAGGTGATGCGGGGCTGGCCGGAATCGATTTCCTTGTGGTGGATTCACGGCGGAAGGACTTCGCTAGGGTTCTAATGGTGATTCCTGCTGCTCGAGCTACTGCTTGTGCTGTTGTGGTGAATTTCATGATCCAGTCCATGTCCTCACCTCCGTACAGGCAAATGAATTAGAGAGACAGGAATTAATTATGTGTGAAAACATAATTAATTAAGAGAGAACTAGGGTAGTTATCAAAAATAGTCACAAACCTATACACTTTGTACAAAACGGTCATAAACCTTTCATTTTGCACGATTCGGTAACACAACTTTGTACTTGTAACGAAATAGTCATTTCCGTCTATTCTCATCCAAAAACTTAACAGAGCGCTGACTTGGCTTCTGCAAAGTTGCTTAGTCAGCAAATAAATAATACAATATCATTTATTATTTATTTTAATTATTTCTGTCTACCTATCCTATCAAGCTTGAGGTTCCGATGTCCTTTCCCCTTTCCCTTCGACAATCGAAGCTCTTTCCCCTTCCCTCTGGCAACCGAGAAACCCTCCCTTGGTGACCGACCTTTTGTCTCCTTCCCCATCTCCGACATCGATCCAACCCGCCGCCATTGCAACGATTTTCTTCCCAAGCGAGCTGTATGTTCGCTCGATCTGATACTAACAACAGCATGTTCGCTCATCTTCTTCTCAAGAGAGCTTCGACCCTTTCCCACACAACAATGGCGCGTTGATAGCTGTCCGCCAACCTCCTCTTTTGTGAGAAGGCTTGTAACACCCTAACCCGGCCGGGTACTACTTTTACTAAAATGCCCTTGATAAATAAAATACTCAAACCTTAAGTTTCAGCGGGAAAAATTTAACATAAATAAAAATACTGAAAACACACTTGAAGTTCGAAGCAAAGCCCTAACACGTAGGCAAATTAAACTCAAACTTTAAAATCTCAACCTGATCTCAAGATAATCTCCAGTCTGTACTCATAATCATAAAACATAATAACTAACTAGTCTCAAGTGTTGCTGCTTGTGTGAAAAACTCTGACTAGACATCCTCTGTGACGCTCGTACCGTCCTCCTCTAGCTAGCTTCACTCGAACTCGCTGCTCTCTAACTCCTCTTAGTCCTCTTCAAACTGGTGAGTGAGATGGGGTCAGTCTACGCCCTTACGTTTTAATAATTCTAATACTTGAGTACTTTACTTAAACACCTAACTTTGACTAGTGGAAGTTGTTTGTACTTCCGATCTTAAAATCTTAACTCTTAAACTTTGAGGGAGTTGAAGTTACTCTCCTCTCTTAAACTCAAATCTCGACTTAAATAATTGACTGACGCTGGGATCCCTCACTAGCTAGTCCGGTTGCCAACTCATACGTATGAGAAGCCATCCAGGCTTTCCTTAAACTTAAACTTAGTTAGGGAAGTCGTAACGATTCATCCCCCTAACATCTTAAACTTATCATGGTGGCTCTTCACCACGATTCTCAAGGGCATACTGCTGCCCATCTTAAAAATCTCAAGAGCATAACTGCTGCTCTATCTCAAACTGTCTCAAAAGGCAACGGACTGACGCTAGTGACTAAATACACTTAAAACGACTTCACCTTCTTGAAGGTGAGTTACTTCTTAAAAAGACCTTGTTTCTTACTCTTTAATAATAACTTATACTCGTAAAAATTTCAAAGTAATTAATAAACATTCACTTCAAGCACAACTCAAACAAAATCACCTCAAATAACACAAAATCATCTCAAACCGTAACTCAAGCAAAGCACAACTAATCAATCATACACATAACCAAGCAACGATAACCAATTCACTAAAATACTTAAAATCATAAAACATAAAAGAATACGTAAGGCGTAGAATTTACCCCCTTTACACTCACCTAATTGGTTGTTCAAGTTGACTGATCCAATTTTACTTCCTCCTCCATCACTTCTCGTTTTCCATCTTCTTTTGTCATACCCCACATCACCTACTCCATCCATCCATGTATACCATTCCCAGAAATGTTAATGGACTTCCATCCAATGCAATAACCCATGCACGTGTAGTGATTGAATTGTAAGGTGGAAGCCTTCGATTTAACCTATAACCGAGAGCATGAGGATGGTCAAATTCCGCTTTCTCCTGTCTGATCCCAATGATGGAGATGCTAGGCACAAGGACATTGCTGCTGACGCTTCTCTCCTAGTCCAATAAATCAAAGCGCACCCCATTTTCCACTCCTGGCCGAGAGCTGCTGCAGGAGCTAATTTGATTGGAACTGTTGAGCAGGTGAGACATGCGCAAGGGAGAGGGTTTGGGCGGCGGTTTGTGACGGGGAGAGGAAAGGGATGGGCGAGGGTTTTTGGGAATAATTGAGGGCCGCTCGGCCTCTAGGTCTAAATATAATTTTTTTTTTATAATTATAGTAATAATAATAATAGTTATTATTATTAGTTCTAAATCGCGGTTGTAACTCTTAGTACGTAACCGTCAATCCAACCGATCACGTGTTAAGGTCGAACCCAAATCTAGAATACCGGAGTGTTACATTTCCTCCACCCTTATAAAAATTTCGTCCACGAAATTTTCTCGGAACTCGTCCTTCCATCAACACCCTTCTTTTTCTTCCTTCCCATAATCATCTATTCTTACTATAACACTTCGTTGGTACCTTTTGCTCAAATAAGTTTCCTTAGCTTGCAGCACTCGTGTAACCATAAGTGTCTCACTGCCCTTTTTACTTCCTAGCTTGATCCAAACATGGTGAAACAAAATGTCAATTCGGCTTGTCATGTTGATTCAATTCTCCTGGTAGTTGATGTTGAACCTAAATCCAAAATCGAGACATCACACTTCCCCCTCCTTAAGAAAATTTTGACCTCGAAATTTGTTCGTTTGACGACTCCAAGTTTCACTTGTGATAATCTCTTTGCGAGGAGTTGTACCTCCTTCTAGCCTTGATGTATTGATCCCATGCCATCTTGTTAGGCTCCCTATGATATACTTAGTTCTTCCTTTGCTTGCTTAGGTGGCCCTAGTATTTTGCAAAGTCCAACTTTCAGTTGCTCCTTGGGGTTGTAGCCCTATGTTCAATTCTCCTGAAATCCACGACCCTTCCTTGCACCCTTTCCTCTCGATTATGGCGACATTTGCCATAACTCCTTGGCTCTACCAGTCGATGTACTAACTGCTTGGCTCCTTCCAGAACCTTATTCTGATCAGCTCACATCCCCATAGAATATGAGACACCTTGACCCTCCTCTTCTCGCTTATGAAGGGGTTTCACTAAACGATCCCTCTAGAAGCCTGCTCCTTCCCCTTCCCAAGACGTATCATAACCCCATAGGGCATCCTAAAGTTATTTCCTTATCATGATTAGAGTATACTGGAGATTCTAAAAAATTTCCGAAAGACTTTGACTCGTGTGGCCAAACTTTTAACTGACACTCCCCCTTCATAAACGCCATTGATACTATAATGGTTTCTTAATTATTATTATTCTCAACGGTTTGTCTAGGGTCTCTACTTAGGATTTCCATAAGAACCATCAATGAGATAAATTCTTAGCCAGCCCTATTCAGGACATGACCCATTGTAGGTTCAGTTCATAACGCACTCAGGCCTTGGCCTCCGTTCTCCATATGCTGACTGATGTGCCTCTCCTCGAATCTCCTGACATAGAATTATATGGTGAATATTTGACGTACTGAGTGCCTGGTTTGCTTAATTACCTACACCTATGCCAGATCCTTAGTATCGCTTCTTCTCCCCTTTGTAGACCTCATTTTTCTCCTCTAGGTAACTCCACTTGATACGCACACCTGATGCCAGATTCACCATATATGGTTCTTTAGCATGAGAAAATCCCTTACACATCCCTATTGACGTTCTGAATACCCCTTTCAACCCAAAGGTTACTAATGGCGGCTTAACCTCCATCTTGTTATATCGCAAAACTCTTTTACCATAACCTCATCTGTGGTTGACCACCTAGATCACCTAGGTCCTTCTACCTTCTGACTTTGAATCTTTACTTTCTTCCAAGATTCTTTGTCTCTCCCTTTAGCCATCGACTGAATGGTCATCTCCTTGTTACTTGTTGCTTAGCGCCAAGACCTCATACTACTGCTTTTACTTCCTGTATGCATTAGAGACATCCTTTGCATTTCTCTCTAGCTTGCGATCAACTTTATGACTTCTTTCCAGAATCATGACCTTCCATTTTGAGTACTTTTTCACTCATGGCGCCTAACTTAACACTTCCTTATCACCGTTTAACTTGGGAGTTCTTGTATGATCTCTTCTATTGTTCTTTGACCTTGCCTGAAATTCCTCGTACAGTTTCCTGGTCCAAGAAATTTTCACCCGAGAGATCGCCACATTTCACCCTCATAGGTGGTATTGCTTTCACTTTAGGGTATCCTAGCAGGTTCGCTAAACACATATCCATCTTACTTCTTTACTCGTGACTCCTCTTACCGATGTTTCTCGCTAGTTCTATATGTCCCTTGTCCTCGATGTAGTCATTTTGGTGCCCATTTTCTCTTCTCACTTATGTACCTTGACCAAAAGGTTTTCCCTTCGACCGTTCTGGACCACCACACTTCTACTTTAAAGTTGACCATTGAGCTTCTCAGTTCTTGATGGGCTTCCTATGGTCCAACTTATTCTCCACTGGCAATCACCTTAATGCCTCCTTGTTGACCTTCGTATTCTTTCGCCGGCTCTTCTTAACTATCTTTCTCCCTAAATTTGTCGTTTTATCAACTACCACCCTTTTCACCATAACTTTCATTATAGCTTTTGGTTTCCTCCTTACTTCCACAACTCCTCAATCGATGCTTGGTACTAGCTTTGATCTACTCAGTTTAGTAACTCTTCGCCATACCCCAGAGCCAACATTTCCACTAGGAGCTTTCTCTAGGTAGACTTGATAGATGACACCCATGACTTCTACTCATGATGGTGTTTAACCACGTCCCAACTATCTTCCTTCACGCATTCATTGCCCGGTCAACAACCACCATTTTGTTTCTGTATCGTCCAATGGTGTTCTCCTTGCTTCATTACTTCTACTACCCTTCCGTTGTTCCTTTATACTATATTTGGTCACCAAACTCCTTTTAGTATCTTCTCGTTATTGTTTTCGTTCAAAGCTTCCAATAGAGTATTTCCCTGGGTAGGCTTTAACATACCTCAATCACTTCATTTGTCTCGATTGATACCTGCATATGGCCTTAATCTCATAGTCTGGGTTCTTAGTGGCTTAACTAAACGTGTCTTACTTATTCTTAACTAGCCGCTTCCTCTGAATGACATCCTACTATGTCGCTCCCACTCAGAGTGGGGCACCTTGGGTGAGGTAACTTAATGATTTCCTCCTTTTTGGTAATGCTTTTCCTCGTCGTATTCCACTATGCATTTCCTTGAACACCAGTCACCTACACATATTCTCAATCCTTCATCGGAACTTCCATGTGTTTCCTCGAATTCTCTGCCATTCACTAGAACATTTATTAAACATTCCACTTACTTGTCTATACTCGGTTGGCTTAATGACTTACTCTATAGCTTGTTCCGAGACCTCAGCTCTAAGCCCTCTAGTTCCAACTTAGTAGAGAGGTTCCTCCTTCTGTCACCGCTCATGTACCCTAGGAGTCTAGGTGTTCCCTCTATTTAAGAGAGGACAATCCCATAACAGATCATCGTGAACTCTTGCATACCCCTTCCAACGGTCCCAACATCCTCCTGACCTTTTGTGATCTGGGTAGTTTGTAGTGTCTCTACTATCCTCCTTCTAACTCGGTGTTATCTTGGTATCCAACTCACACACTTCTGAGAAGTGGTTCTCTATTCGTACTGTAATCTACTAGCTAACTATTATTCTCTCTCACATTCCATGTCCTTTCTTACATATTGACTCCCCACCGTCTTCTATCAGGCATGCTTTAGACTTTGGTGGCACTTTCCTCCACGTCTCGTCCAATGGTGGTCGTACTGAGACCATAACTCGTCATCTACATCATTTACCTTGTTGCTTGTCTTGTACCTTCTTAAGGTCTGTCATTGGCCTAACTCCTCAGGGTTGTGTACCCTCTTCTCTAGTGACGCAGTTTATCTATAAGGGTTCCTTTATCGTTATATGGATATGACCATGCCTCCTCTCCCCCTTGACCTGTTGACTTCTTGACGTCCTTTCAGACCCCCTCTAACCTACTTACTTCCTCCTTTACTTCATTTATACTACCCTAGCTTCTCTTGAAGTCTCAGCTCTCCACTGGTCCTTGTCACTGTGTTGTACTAGCGTCGAGCCGTCGACCACTAAATCTAGTTGAGGGACTTCTCATTGTACCTCATCGTTTCTTGACTCGTTGCCACCTCGCAACTGCTTAGTGTCGAGGACCCTAAAATCCTCCTTTCATTATAGCCACTGCCATCTAGTGATTGTAACTCTTTCTCCGGAGATTCATAGTTCTCCTATTTGTATATCTTAACCTATTAGATCACTTGCTAGTAGCTAAGTAGAAACATCATCGTAGTGCTCCTTTAACTCCTTTGATTCCTCGTACCTATACCTCGGGATAGAACTTTGCGATTGGCGCACCCTTTTATTAGGACTAAAGTTATTTATCGTATACGATTAGAGTAGACTGGAGATTCTATAGACTCTTAAAAGGAGACTCTTGACTCATTTTCCTTTCCTTTAAAACAAAACCTTTAAAAACTGAGACCGACATTCCAGTATTCCTTGGAAACCAAGGAACAGAGGAAAACCAGGCTCTGATACCAAAATGTAACACCCTAACCCGGCCGGGTACTACTTTTACTAAAATGCCCTTGATAAATAAAATACTCAAACCTTAAATTTCAGCGGGAAAAATTTAACATAAATAAAAATACTGAAAACACACTTGAAGTTCGAAGCAAAGCCCTAACACGTAGGCAAATTAAACTCAAACTTTAAAATCTCAACCTGATCTCAAGATAATCTCCAGTCTGTACTCATAATCATAAAACATAATAACTAACTAGTCTCAAGTGTTGCTGCTTGTGTGAAAAACTCTGACTAGACATCCTCTGTGACGCTCGTACCGTCCTCCTCTAGCTAGCTTCACTCGAACTCGCTGCTCTCTAACTCCTCTTAGTCCTCTTCAAACTGGTGAGTGAGATGGGGTCAGTCTACGCCCTTACGTTTTAATAATTCTAATACTTGAGTACTTTACTTAAACACCTAACTTTGACTAGTGGAAGTTGTTTGTACTTCCGATCTTAAAATCTTAACTCTTAAACTTTGAGGGAGTTGAAGTTACTCTCCTCTCTTAAACTCAAATCTCGACTTAAATAATTGACTGACGCTGGGATCCCTCACTAGCTAGTCCGGTTGCCAACTCATACGTATGAGAAGCCATCCAGGCTTTCCTTAAACTTAAACTTAGTTAGGGAAGTCGTAACGATTCATCCCCCTAACATCTTAAACTTATCATGGTGGCTCTTCACCACGATTCTCAAGGGCATACTGCTGCCCATCTTAAAAATCTCAAGAGCATAACTGCTGCTCTATCTCAAACTGTCTCAAAAGGCAACGGACTGACGCTAGTGACTAAATACACTTAAAACGACTTCACCTTCTTGAAGGTGAGTTACTTCTTAAAAAGACCTTGTTTCTTACTCTTTAATAATAACTTATACTCGTAAAAATTTCAAAGTAATTAATAAACATTCACTTCAAGCACAACTCAAACAAAATCACCTCAAATAACACAAAATCATCTCAAACCGTAACTCAAGCAAAGCACAACTAATCAATCATACACATAACCAAGCAACGATAACCAATTCACTAAAATACTTAAAATCATAAAACATAAAAGAATACGTAAGGCGTAGAATTTACCCCCTTTACACTCACCTAATTGGTTGTTCAAGTTGACTGATCCAATTTTACTTCCTCCTCCATCACTTCTCGTTTTCCATCTTCTTTTGTCATACCCCACATCACCTACTCCATCCATCCATGTATACCATTCCCAGAAATGTTAATGGACTTCCATCCAATGCAATAACCCATGCACGTGTAGTGATTGAATTGTAAGGTGGAAGCCTTCGATTTAACCTATAACCGAGAGCATGAGGATGGTCAAATTCCGCTTTCTCCTGTCTGATCCCAATGATGGAGATGCTAGGCACAAGGACATTGCTGCTGACGCTTCTCTCCTAGTCAAATAAATCAAAGCGCACCCCATTTTCCACTCCTGGCCGAGAGCTGCTGCAGGAGCTAATTTGATTGGAACTGTTGAGCAGGTGAGACATGCGCAAGGGAGAGGGTTTGGGCGGCGGTTTGTGACGGGGAGAGGAAAGGGATGGGCGAGGGTTTTTGGGAATAATTGAGGGCCGCTCGGCCTCTAGGTCTAAATATAATTTTTTTTTATAATTATAGTAATAATAATAATAGTTATTATTATTAGTTCTAAATCGCGGTTGTAACTCTTAGTACGTAACCGTCAATCCAACCGATCACGTGTTAAGGTCGAACCCAAATCTAGAATACCGGGGTGTTACAAGGCTTCTCTTTTGTCTCGCTTGGGGAAGGGGGGATTGATTATGGATTTGCTAGGAAATATTTTGTCCGCCACTGTTCACTTGTTGCCGATGGGGATGATGACTCGATGAGATTAAGTGAATCAGAAATCGGCCAGGTTATTTCCGACTATGTGATTATTAAATATTTAAATTCATACCGGCCAGGTTAATTCCGGCTACTGTTGCCGGCGGGAAAGGGCGTCGGAAGGTATGCAGGTAGGTGAACTGAAATAATTAAAATAATTAATAGATAAATTTTATTAATTATTTGCTGACTAAGCAACTTAGTTGGAAGCCAAGTCAGCGCTCTGTTAAGTTTTTGGATGAGAATAGACGGAAATGACTATTTCGTTACAAGTACAAAGTTGTGTTACCGAATCGTGCAAAATGAAAGGTTTATGACCGTTTTGTACAAAGTGTATAGGTTTGTGACTATTTTTGATAACTACCCGAGAGAACTATGTAATTATATATACGAATCTGGTAAGTATACACATTACTAATTATTGTTACTAATTCCATTCATTTAGTAAGAACGTCGGATAGAATAACAAACCTCACAAAGCATACCACAATTATCTCGAAAGCATACTAGAAACCTCCTAATGCATACTATAAATTGTCTAAAATATACCAGAAACACGGTAAAACAAACCAGAAATATTTCTAAAGCACACCAGAAACCCCCTAATACAAACCACAAACACGATAAAACAAACCAAAAACGTCCTAATGTACACCACAAATATATCAAAACAAACCAGAAACCTCGCAAACCAAACCACAAAAGTTTCGAAAGCACACCAGAAACTTCGTAATGCAAACCAGAAACCTCCTAATGCATACCACAAATCTCCTAAAACAAACCACAAACCTCACAAAGCAAACCACAACATTTGCGAAAGCACACCAGAAACCTCCTAATGCAAACCACAAACACGTTAACGCAAACCAAAAAAGCAAACCATAAACGTCCTAATGCAAACCACAAATATATTAAAACAAACCAGAAACCTCACAATGCAAACCACAAAGTTTTTGAAAACAAACCAGAAACTTCTCAATGCAAACCACAAACACAATAAAACAAACCATAAAAGGCATAAAAAAAATGAGAAACCAAACCATAAATCTCACAATGCAGACCATAACATCCGGTGGTCGTTGACCGTTGACCGGTCAACGAAGACCGTTGACCGAACTCCGGTGACCGTCAGTGAGCAGATTCCGACGCCGATAGGCATATTCCGGCCCCGGTGACTAGATTCCGACGCCGGTAAGCATATTCCGACTCCGGTAAGCATATTCCGGCGACAAAAAGCATATTCCGGTGACCGGCGCCCATTTTCCGGCGACCGGTGGCAGAATTCCGACGACCAAATTTTTGGACAGAAAATAAAAAATTTTATTTTTTTTTATTTTTTATTTAAATAGATTTTTCATAATGACAATTATACCCCTGTTTTGATTTTACACTAGGTCAACTCATTTAATAAAAAATCATCACAATCCTAGCTTCCTATTGGTTGGGGACTAGTGTTGTTACAATAACAACACAATGGGTGTTGTTACAATAACCGGTCCCTTTATTCATTTCATTTTTTTCATTCAATTCGTTGCTAATTAATTTATTTCATAGATTTTTTGAATACTGCATTTTAATCTCCAAAATAATTACAATAAATATATTTTATAATTGGAGTCACATGTTTATCTACGGAGACAATCTTAATAGTTGGTATTTGAATTATCATCGTCGACACATTTCATATTTATTGTGAAAGATTTTATTTTATATAAATTAATTTTAAGAAGCAATATTCGCTCTTATTTTAGCCTCTAAAAATATTTATATAGCAGCAAATAATTTTCTGCCTCCAAAAGTTATAAATATGAATATAATAATGAAATTCATTTTCTATAGATAAGGGCGCAAAACTTTACGTGACGGTTAGAACAAATGTGCCGCTATATGTATTATTTCAATTAATTTAAAGCTAATATCAAAATAATAAGAGTTTTTGAGGCACATAATTATATTTTTTGAGGCAAAAAATATAATAGTCTCGTATAACATATTTTAGGAAGCAATTATTTTATGTGCCGCAAATTTCTGCCGCTAAAAACCATTTTTCTTGTAGTGTGCCCTAGCCGAAATACTTAAAGGTAAAAAAACCTAACCCTAACTCTCCTAATCACTTGCTATGTGGAGAGTGGGTAATTACAAAGTGACCCCCAAATTATTAAACAATAAATTAGAGATCGCCACAGCCTAAACTCTAGATGTAGCTTAGAATTATTTCTCTCATCTATATGTTGATTATTAGGTTGCATAGTGAGTTTTGAATGAATATGCTTAGGTTTCCAGGTTGCAAGTGTAAAGAAGAAGGCATTTCCCCAGTTCGCGTGCAAAGTAACCAAATTACAAACGGGAATTTCCTAGTCGTTTTGCAGATCGCGGGACACGACAAATAACCCTAATGGGATCCTTGATCCCTTGGCACAACAGCCAGAAGCGCCAGAAGCACCATTGTTTCAGATTGCGGCCACAACTTCTTTTTCACAACCATGAACTCTCATGCTCAAAAGCTAGAAGCACCATTGTTTCAAGATCACCAGCCACTTTGAAAAATCACGACAATAAACTTATTTTTTTAGGAAGATAATTTTTTTTTGGATTTTTTGACATCTATTAATAGGGGAGTGTTTTGTTGCTGAAGAAGAGCTTGGAAGTTAAGAATCCTTAGAGAGAGAGAAACGCTATCGAAGGGAGAAGATAAGACTAAGGAGGAAGCTTGGAGGAGGATTTTCCAGCAATTGGGCGTCTTCTATCAATGATTTTCTTCTATCTTTCTTTGCTTTTCCTTTCTCTTACCATGGGGTAGTCTCTTAAATACTTGGATCTCTGTCCCCGAAGTCCTAATTACATTGGGTTTAGTTAGTGTTCAGTTAGTGTTCTAATGCTTCAATCTATGGATCTCTGTCCCCGAAGTCCTAATTCATGTCATGATTTGAGTTCAGTTAGTGTTCTAATGCTTCAATCTATGGTTTGGATGCTTGATATGATATTTTGCATATGTTTGCCCTAGGGTTATTTACGTGAATGATGTAATTTGCTTCCATGCTTGGGTAGAAGATCTAGAGACCTTGCTAGCTGACGAGGTGACCATCCCCTTTTAGTTAGGAGCTCCCCTAATCGATGCTAATAGGATGAGTGCATGATCATTGATTCATAAGACTATTGTGTGGATGGGTAAAACACATTTAGACGAGGTAGGAATAATCTCTAGTCGATGAAGTTGGTTGTGGTGACATTGGGCATGCAGAAGCATTTAGCAGGGAGATTAAGAGACATGATCATTGAATCGATCACCACTTCAGTGACCTTCGCACCTCATATATACATAGATTCGTATTGCTGTTTGATTGCATGCTTATCTGTTAGTTAGGATGAAGGAGGCAAGTCCGAGTGTACCTTTTCTCATGATTGCTTTCTAGTACTCTTAGTTTCATGCATTCAATGCAGCCAAAGCGTGATTCTACCTCATATCGGAAAATGGGTAAATTCATAAAGTGTAGAATCAAAGTGTAAAAGCGTAAGTTTTTTACGCATACTGTAAAATAACTAAAAAATCTGTTAAGTACGACATCTACCATGTAAAATATGAGTGTACAGAATTTAGAAAAGTTAGTAAATACCTACAATTCATGTCTAAGTTGAGCAACTCATTGAATCTTAACAATAAGTTCATAAATGTAGATTTTAACAATAAGTTACATTTCCCTCTATATGCGAATGATTTTGGGATGAGCCGAGATGGTGAATTAGATTACTCTATTAAAGTTGAGATTGCATTCAAGTAGCAGTATGTATATTTAATCTCAAATGTATCATCAAATTAGATTACATTTAAAATAGAGTTTTGACAATTAATTTCATCAAAAGAATACTCATTTAGTGAACTAAAAGCGTAAAACATTTTGATGAATTAGAAGTTTAAAAGCATAAGCTTTTAAGCTGTAAAGCACAATATACACTAAAGATTTTATATGGAAACGAAAGAGTTCTGGTCACCTAGAAATATAAAACTGTAAGCTTTTAAGTTTTAAAACGGAAGTTTGACCGCATTGCCTGCATTGTATGAATCAACTAATTAGTAAGTGGGCTTGGAGATTTGTTGTGGAAAGAGGGGCATGGTGGAGTCATCTGATTTGGGTGAAATATGGAGAGGATGGATCTGGATGGAAAATGCAATGGAGGGGTAGTACGAAAGGATGGTTTCTCTGGTACAATATTGTCAAAGTTGGTTGTTTGTTTTGGAAGTTCACTTATGTGAACTCCGGGCCATTTTCCAAGGATCGTGGCTGCTTCACGGTCCTTGGATGATTATATTTCTTATGTTCGTGTTGTGCTTGACACTTGACAGGATTCATTGGCAGGTGATCACTCGCTACAAATACAATCTGAGAGGTGGTGAACTTGAAGAGTTAAATTCATTGAAGCGGTATTTGGAGGCTATTCCCGAAGATTGGTTTGTGCACAGCCCACATGGTCTTGTTTGGCAGCACGAGGGGAACAATATCTACACGGTGAAGGAAACATAAAGGCCAATAACATAAAATAAAGTTATTAATAAACTTCAGCAAACTTACGCATACAACAATTCAGCAAACCATCATTTTGAGTACTCATCAATCGGAGTACCCACTAAATGGTCATCCAAATAAATATAATATAAAGGAAAACATAAATGAGCGATGGATAAGTTATAATCAGATTCTGACATCATAAGTAACCATAATTTTATGGAACATCCCATATATATATATGCTTCTCTAGAACTTCGATTGGATTTGCTCCACAATGCTTTTGTCCACTTGGAATGTCTTTGCAAGAATGTCGGTAGAAATGTCTGGCTTTGACCCAAAGATGGAGTTAGCTATAGTGATAACTCCTGGGTTTTGGCTGCTTAGTGCAGCAATGGCCACAACATTAGCATGCCCAACGTTGCGTTGGAAGTGAATCAACCCTATTGGAAACACGAAGAGAATCTTTGAGATAAGGTGACTATCAAGGTCTGATGTGAAGAATCCGACTTCCAGAGAGTCTTCAATGATAGTGAGAATTTCGGTGGCTCTTGGGAGACTGTTAGGAGGATTGATACTCCATGGCGCAAAGTCAATACGCACCATTGAGATGCCTAGGGTATTGAGATCAGGAATTTGAGTCACAGTGGCAGCTGTGACCACTACAAAAAAGGTAGGCAGTTGTGACGAAAACTTACCGACGACTCAAAAAATGCATCGAAAAATATCAATAATTCCGACGACAAACAATTTTCGTCTGTAATAATGAAATTACTAATGACAGAGGTGGATTTTTGTCAAAAAAGGTATTTTTTCATCAGTAAAATGTTTTTTGGTCCGATTTTCATTTTTCACGCGCATTATTTTTGACGACTTCATATTCCGCGTTGGAAATAATCAGCATTGCTAACCAACAAAAAAATGTCGTCAGAAAATATAATTATTATTGACGACAAAATAACGATCGTCAACATTAAATTATTAATTTTGATGAATTTCTTTTTTCATCATAAGTAATTAGTCAGAAAAATTTATTGTTGGCAACACTAAAAGTTCGTCAGTACTAATTGGTCAGAAAAAACATATTTGTTACGCCATTAACACTTCCTCGGTACTATTTGGTCAGGAAAAAATCTTTTTTGACAACCGTAAAATTTCGTCAGTACTGTTTGGTCATTAAAACACAATTTTGACTCAATAAGCATTTCGTCTATACTATTTGGTCAGGAAAAATTTCGTCGCCACAGTTCGTTCGGGAAAAAATAACATTTTTGACGCCATAAAATATCGTCAGCATTAAATGGTCAGAACAATACATTTTGTACGCCATACACATTTCTTTTGAACCTTTTGGTTACAAAATTGAAACCTTTTATACAAAATAAATGAAAAAACGTATATGATTATTGAATCGCACAAGAATGACATGTTTTAGAAATGATTATTGAATCAATAAAAAATCACATAATAAGCACTGTTCTATGAAAAATAGAAATTATATAATATATATCTCGATCTACAAAGACCAAATTAGTCATACTCAATCTTCGAACCCTGCTCTAGTCCAGTTTAAGAGATCATCTCCCTCGGTTTGGAGTACCCTAGGATCATCAATTAAAATATTGTCTTCTTGATAGGCTTTGTCAAATGCTCCTTCTCCTTTTCTCCTTCTCCTTCCGTATTAGATGACATCGCGAACAAATTTCTTGGTCGCGTTTCAACCACAATTTCCCAATTTGGATCTCTCAAAGATTGCACATAATAAACTTGAATTGCTTGACTAGCCAGAGCAAATGGCTCATTTGTTCTAAGCCTTCGCGTTGTGTTGATTGTAATAGTGCCATGTCCATCCTTCCTGTAACCAACGCCTTCGCGAGCGGTGTCATACCACTCACACTGAAACAATACAACGCGAAGCCCTTTAGTATAACGAAGCTCAATGATATCGGTGAGAACGCCATCGTAATGAATTCAACTATCGTTCTCCCCTCTCATGCACCATCACACCACTGTTCTGACTGCTTTTGGTTAACTCGCGAGTACGAGTGTGAAATCTGAACGATTGATACAATATCCTGACTAGTGTAGGACTCGTTTGTCTGGCTCTCGAGCTAAGGATAACAAAGAATGATTCAACCTTGATACTTTATCATTGTGCATTCATGTAATCTGCAATAATTCATAGATTTTGAAGAGGGTTCTTTACACATTCAATTGATACGTAAATAAGATAATAATTGATTTTCTTATTAGTTATTTGAGATATTTAATTTGAAATTACCAAATATCACACAGCTAAATTTCATAACCAAATTTATTGGCTACCAACCTTCCAATTTTTCGAAGCAACTAATACTTTTGGTCATATAAACCTACTGAAATGGTCACTTAGTAACAAATATTTTAAATCCAATTAAATTCACGTCACACAAAATTTGCTTTTTTCTAATAAATTTTTATTAGTTATCAAAGTTTATATTCTTTTGTTAGTGCATCAAAAACCTACATGAGGGTGCTATAGTCTCTTTAATGTCTGTGAACATATATAAACGCCTTTTAGCAATTGGAAACCCTTGAGCGGCCGCCCTTCTCCCCTCCATCCTCTGTTTTGTCCACAGAACCCTTCAACTTCCTTCTCGAGTCTTCCTCTTTCCCTCCTTATACGAAGTAAAATAACCAAAACAAAACCATTGCCATCTCACTTCTTCTTGCCTTTCTCTCAATCGCACTAAACAGAGAGCGACATAGGGAACAAATCTGGCAAAAACCAGAGACTTCCCTAAAATCGACTCGAACGAACAAATCTGGGTAAGATTTATCTGTGCATGTTATTTTTGGGGTTCGATTGTTGGTTTAGATTAGGTGGAGATAAGGTTTGACTTCGTTTTTTTTTTCTTCCCCTTTTTGCCATTATGGGTTCTAGCGGCGGAGGTGGTGGGAGCAGACGCGGATTTCAACCACAATCTACTCCTGAAGACAGCAATCTCAGATATGTTCTTCTTCCTTTCGCCTACGCACAACCTACATCATGGTCATTAAGAAAGCAGACGCGGATTTCAACCACAATCAAGGTAAGATTTGTGTGTTTCCTTTCTATTTTATGGTTTAAAATTGGTTTATGACCTCTTTTCCGTTTCTGGGATTTGAGCAACGAAGCGTAGGTATTGTCGTGACCCAAGTAAATAAGAGAGACAGCGGTCGTGGGAAGGATGGGTGGAGGTGAGGTTGAACGCTGGAAGAAGGAATAACATAGGCGGAAACCTTTCATTGAATCTGCTTCGGCATCGACAGGGAGCCGATTTAAGTAGATTTGGATTTTTTTTTTTTTGTAATTAGATCTATCCCTGCTGGCGTTGGGTTGCGTGAAACTGATAGGAGTATTATTGTTTTTTGTTTATATATCTATGTTTGTGAATGTATTGGTAGTTTTGTTAATGCAAATATGAAGATTAATAATAATTTGTACTCTTGCACTGATAAGAGTATTGTTCTTGTACTCTAATATTCTTTTTATGCATTTCGTGATTTAAATGAAAATGAAACCCTCCAATTCTAATATTAAATGAAAAAGCTTATTTTTTACGGTAAATAATTATCGTCGATAAATGTAATTTTTCCGACGACGCTTTGAAAAAAAGTAGTTCTAACAAAGGTTTGGTGGCATCAGTAAAAATAATATTTATAACTAAACCGTCGAGAATAATAAACTATTGACGCCCTAACAACCTCACAAATGTGTGTACAACGTATAAAAAAAATCATCGGCCTCATATTCTCGTTACAAATATTTTTTTCCGACGATTTGTCAACGTTAGTATAAATAGTATTTATGACGGCGACGGATGGTGAGGCGGCTGAATATGCCTTTCATTCCATTAGTGACCATCTCGTGATGCCTGCAGAGTATACCGCCTCTTCCCTTGAAAGCAACAGGCGTCTCGCTGAGACCGCCTCTCAATTCTTCTTTTCGGTAAGTTGGTGTCGTTCGGGTATATTTTACTGCGAGAATGTGTTTAGCAAGCTGACTGTGTTCATCCTGTTTTGCAGGCTCATATTGGTTTTTCGCAGGTCATCCTGTTGAACGACCGATTATCTCGGACCGTGGAGGACAATGCTGTGGAGATAGCCAAGCTGAAGAAGAGTGCTAGTGATGGGCGAGAGACCTTGATGAGGGAGCTGAGACCGCAAATGGAGCGAGAGTTTGAAGAGCGGTTAGCTAGCAAGGAAAAGGACCTGTTAGCAGAGAAAGAGGCAACCAAGGCTGTTTGTTCGGAGCGAGACCGCCTCCAGAACCAGGTGTTGAAGTCTGCGGAGCTTGAGAGGGCCTTGTTGGAAGAACAAGAGGCGCTGCGCAAGGAGTTGGACGCCTTGAAGCTAGAGAAGGCATCCCTGCAGGTGAACCGTGAGGCGGAACTGACCGCTGCTCGCGCCGAGGCCGCGCCCGCCTACCTGCAGTCAGCGGAGTTCCAGACGGCTGACAACGAAAAATACAAGACCATCGTTGGCAACGCGGTGGCCGCTATCAGGCATTTCTTTCGTCGTGAGCAACCGGGTGTGGTTTGGAACACCGACCTCATTTGGGATGCTGTTGGAGCTTGGTCCGACTCAGACGTGAATTCGGAGAAGGATGAGGATGAAGAAGAAGAAGAAGAAGAAGAAGAAGAAGAAGAAGAAGAAGAAGAAGAAGATGAGACCCGCCGAGGATGGCGCGTCTCCCCAAGTGTAAGATGTTCCGTGTATGTTTTTCAGTTTTCTTTGAGACACTTGCTATTTAAGGACCGCTGGATGTCCTCTATTTTGTGCACATTTTGCCCCTTAATCGTTGTGATGGGGGTTTTATGTTGTTTCGAATTTGGCATCGATGTGCCTTGTGAACTTGTAGCGTTCTCTTTTGCGGATTTGAAGCGTTGAACCGCCTCCGTTTGGGGCCGCGGATTGTCTCTGACTTTTAGATGTTTTGCTCGTACACTTAGCGATTGCAGTGTTTAGTAGCCTATCCTCTCGCAGCGCGATTTTGCTACCGTTAATGGGAAACGTTTTGCGTAGGGCGGGTTGGACCGCTGGGATTCTTGCTCCCTTCAAGCTTTGTTTTTACTTGAGCCCACATGGACACCTCTGAGGGTCGCTGGTTGTGGACATGACTCTTTGGTCGTGTTGGAAGTTGCTACCTCGTTAGTGTGCGCTTTTAGTTGCGCTTTAGTGGAAGGCGAGTTCAGAGGGTGTTATGTGGTGCCCCGACCTTTCGTGGCCCTTGTTAGGTGTTAGCAGAAATATGAAATATGTAAGAGTTGCGAAGGCTTGAAATTTGGCCTAGAATATGAGTGTATTACTTAAGCAAAAGTGGAAGCCTGGTGGCGACCAATACACTCTTTTCATGTGGCGGGTGTGCTGCCCTTGCCACCAAAATGACTACGATTGATTCGGAATACTTTAGGGCGCGCCCGAGTAGTACTTTCTCAGGTGCATTCCGTTCCACGTTTTGGAGACTGGGGCTCCTTCCATGGTTGAGAGGCGAAATGTGTTGGGACCCATTTTTTCTCCGATCAGGAATGGGCCTTCCCAATTTGCCGCGAGCTTGCCGTGCTCGTCTTTCCTCTGAAAGTCGCGCTTGAGGACCATGTCTCCCTCTTCAAGGGGCCGATATTTCACTCTTTTGTTGTAGGACGATGCTACCTTTGCTTTCTCCGATATGATGCGCTCCAGAGCCGCATCACGCCTGGCTTCGACCATGTCTAACTGTTCCAGTAATTTTTTGTGGTTGGCTTCCGGGTCGTATGCTTGAACGCGGAGGGAAGGTAGGTTTAGCTCTTCTGGTGCGGCCGCCTCTGAGCCGTATGTCAGAGCAAACGGGGTTTCTCCAGTGGCGGTCTTATGGGTCGTACGATGCGCCCATAAGATATGCGGGAGCTCTGATGTCCATGCCCCTTTGGCGTCCCGAAGACGCCTCCTCAGTCCTTGGAGGATAAGTTTGTTGGACGCCTCGGCCTGACCGTTAGTCTGAGGGTAGGCCACAGAGGCCATGGTGCACGTGATGCGATTTCTCGCACAAAAGTTCTCGAACGGTCTACAGTCAAACTGAGTGCCGTGGTCAGTCACAAGCGGTTTAGTGAGACGACACTAGCCTTGTGCGGCCTTCGATGGATGAGGCGGTCTCCGAAACCCTGCACAAAAGGTCCTCAGGGGGTTCCTAGGACCTCCTCCGATGCCAAAGTTAGGGAGAGAAGTGGTTGAAGTGTAAATAAGAGAGAGAGTGGGGTAGGTAGAAGTTACCATCAATGTTGCCTTTAGAGGGGTATTTATACTAACTTTGGCTGAGGGGTGTGCATTAAATGGCGTGTCAGGCGGGTGAGGGCGCCTTTGGCCTCATTAAATGCATGGTCAGAGATATGTTTCGCGGATCTCTGTCGGTCAGTAATGTCGGGCGGTCTGGCCTCCATTACCGTTCTAACTTGTTGGGCGGTCTTTTGGTTTGTAGAATATTGACCGCCCTTGGTCAGCAGGCATGCTATCATTGGGCTTCGGCCTGCCTCTGTGGGCTTTGTAGTCTATGGGCTTGACGGCCCAAGGCCTCCATGATTGGCCCAACAAAAACCTTGAACAAAATCACCAAACTTAAGGGAAAAGCTTTGCTCTATTATATCGACAAATCCCCTAAGATCATACTGAAATTAAAAAACAATGAAGCCATGAAAAGAAATTATACCAGTTCTGAGAAGTGGGAAGTCCAAGCTTCTATTCGGCATGAACACATAGATAAGCATCTTATCCTTTTCCGCGCAGAATCTCACCACCCTGACCAAACTCACATGCACTTCCATCCACTCAATCAACTGAGATGAAAGTATAAGCAACATGCCAAATCCATTATGATTGCATAAGTTTTAATACGAAAGGAAGAAAAGGCAAGCATCAATGGTTACCTGCATGGGAGAGCTCAAAGGTCCTAGTTACTGGCATTCCCCAACTGGAATGCAATAAAAGCAGTGAGTCTCATCTCCATGGTGTAAGAAGCTTCCACTCTAATCGCGTCCACCCCTTCGAATTTGATCTGAGTCAAAACCAGAGTGAAGCAATTCTCACGTAAGTTGCATTATACTTCGCTAGACCTCCAAATCTGTAGTTCCACTACCCTTGCTGGTACATCATAGTAGATCGCATACAAATTGTAGAAGCAAACCTAATGGGTAAACCATAAATCCCTAGATACAAACAAAACCAAAGCATATAACCTATAATGCTAGCGACCATTATAAGCAGAATGTGTTTCTAAATTGCTAGCGACCATTATAAACTATACTTCTAGCAAAACAAAAGAAAAGTGGAAATCACCAACATGAATCAAAATGGGCTTGCTTCAAATATGAATCGCCACTACCCAGCCAGGTTGATGTTGGCTTTTGCTTCCCTATCATGCTTGCTTCATCACCGACAGCAAATGCAGATCGAATGGCAAGCAGAAACCAAGTCATATGTGTTTATAGACCCCATAAGTTGACACTTGCAGCCAAATGCATGACATGCTTAAAATCAAGTCATATGTGTTTCTTTTCCTACTGAGTTCAAGAGTAAATGGTGTGATATGGAGGATGGAAGTTGACCTTTTGATTCTGCAAGAAGTGGAGGCAATATGAAATAGTGCTTCTGTTAGATGATGAACCCGTTCCGGTTAATTTTGTAGCTGCCACCAAGAGGAAATAATGGAACTGTTAGTATAGAAACCAAAATCCTCGACCATCATAAACTAATCAAACTCGAACTCTACGTTCGCCAATGAGCAAGGATAAATGAAAGTCTAGATTTTCAAAACACCAAACGTTTTATAAATCATCAACAGAATGTAACCTTAACTCCAAACAAATGAGTCTGTGGAAGACGTTCTAATTTGTGAATTACACTAAGGACAAGGTCCAGCAAAATGTTGTACTTCTCCACTCTGCCCTTCTTTGCCCTCTAATCACCCAGAACAACAACTCTTACTTGCGAACTTAGCATTAAGCGCTTGACTGGAAAAGTAAGCTGAAACCACACATCCAAATCGATACAAATACCCCCCTCCAATTTCATCAGAAACCAATACAGTCCAGATCCAGTTCTCCAAACTTAAGGGATAATCACATACAACGGTAACAAAAGAAAGACCAATTATGAGTTTTAAGCTAATAAGAAAGAGGGGGAAAACCGATGGCTTGAGAATGATGGGGGCGCCCTCCACGGATGCGAGTAGCTGGAGCGATTTGGAGCCAAATTATGGACAAGCTGAAGTAGAGAAGAGAGAATAAGCAGGGTTCGTGACGTCGGCAGTAGTTACCATGAAAACCCTCTCAGTGGTTTTGTTTCTTCTGTGCGTACGTCGACATCGTTAATCTTGTCCGGCATTTGTACACTGTTTGCTGCAGCAATCGACAGAGAAGATAGCATCGAATCTCTGGAGGTAATCTAGAACCTGCGGTGGAGGTGGGCTGGCTGCCGGAGATGAAAGTCGCACTCGTCAATAACCTCTCCGCCGCCGAGATCGTCCGCGGTACTCCCAATCGCGATCTCCCCACTCCCAAGGACTTCCGTCAGCGAGTGGGGTCGTCGACTTGCTTATAATTAGGTATTTCGATTTGTTTGAAATTGGGAATAGGAGGAGATTTCTTATGCGAGTTATTGTGCTTCTCGCCGGAGGGGACAACCTCAATCAAATATGTAAAACGGTTAAAGGGTAAGTAACCTCCTCTTCCATTCCTTCCGCAGATCGATTCTGTAAAAGGGTAAGCAGCCTCCTTCCTTATCCTCCCTTTCACCTTTCCCCCTCTCTCTGTAATATGCCTGCAATTGCTCTTCCCTTTCCGTGACTTTCTTCTCTCTCTTAATAACCAGTAGAAAAGGTGGGCTTATTTCACCCAAACAAAAAATAAATGAATATTATATGACAACGTGGGAAACGGAGAAAAGGTGGGTAGTGGACAGTTTGTTAGTTCTGCAATCAGGCGGGGACTCTTTTTTTTTCCCGCTTAACACTCTGCCACATCAGCTTCCTAAAATCACTCTATGGGCAGGAAAATTTGAATGGGGGGTGCAGTTTTACTTTTCAGCTATAAATTATACGGTAGAAGATTTCAACTTTGAAATTTAATTTTACGATGGCAGGGAGAGAAAAATTATGCTAGTAAACAAAATGGATATCCATCAACTAAGAGAAAGAGACAGGGACACAATTAAAGGTACAGGAAATTATAAATTATTATTAATTATCATGAGTTTATGAATGTTAAAAACCATAACTAAATGAATTATTCGTTGGTGTGGATATTACGAGTGATTGACATGAATGATTTTCTTAATATCCAATCCGAACGCGCTCGATCATATGTGCATATTCAATTTTTCTTATGAATCCTTCTTTTTATCTTAACAAATTCGACATCCATCCATACTACATAATAGTATTTTATGATTTGAGTTTTTATTTATTATTCCACTTAGAATTGGTGATTCATTATTTGTACCTGAATGTCATATGAGTAATTGTATGAATAAAATCTGAAGTAATTAAGGTAAGGTAACAAATATCAACAATCCACCCCAATCGATCCGTTTCCATCCTTACATGAGTTCATGTTAGAACTATTGAATTACCTTTTTGAATAATTTTCATTCCTTGCAAATAAGGTAATTAGGCGGGGGAGTACTACTTTCCATAAGGCCAGCAGTAAAGCGCTGTTATTTTCTAGTAGTATATATATAGTATATAGATATGTATGTGGTTAAGGTTAGCGTAGGCCAGGCGTTATATATATATATACCCAGAGTGAAATTCGGGGTACTGCATACGTTGAGTATGAAAACGCTATCTAGACCTCGAATTAGCAGGATTTTTGGGCATGATACTATACCCTAATCCTTATTGAGTGAACCCTAGGTCCTAATTATCTAAATCATAAACTATAAACCCCAAGATGGTGCATTCTTATTTTTGCCTATATTTGGACGAATCATACCCGTCGATTATTGTTTCTAATTAAATTGATTTTAGGGTATAAGATTTAGAGAAATAAGACCTAGATTTTTATCTTCAAGGGTTAGAGTATAGTATAATGTCCGAAAGATCAGTCAATTCAAGGTCTGGATAGCGTTTTCATACTCAAAGTATGCGGTACCCGCGATTTCACCCTGGGTACCGTAGAACTAGCCATAATCGTTATTCCGAGCATGTGATTCACGTCAAAACGGTGTTGATCATTGCTTATGATATTATGAACAAGAAACACATGAACTTTCAAAAAAATATTGAAAATTTACTTTAATTTGAAGGAATTAGGATTTAGGATTAGGGTTTAGGTTTACAATTTGGGATTTTGGGTTGGGATTCAATATTGAGTGTTAATGGGTTAGGATAATGAATCGATTAGTTGTGATTCTAGGTTATATCATCCTATTAGACATACTACATAATAATATTTTATGATTTGAGTTTTTTATTTATTATTTCACTTAGAATGGGTGATTCATTATTTGTACCTGAATGTTATATGAGTAATTGTATGAATAAAATCTGAAGTAATTAAGGTAAGGTAACAAATATCAACAATCCACCCAATCGATCAGTTTCCATCCTTACATGAGTTCATGTTAAAACAATTGAATTACCTTTTTGAATAATTTTCATTCGGGAATGGATCAGGTCAGTAACCTTATGGTGAGTAACCATGAGTAACCCGTCCACATCAGCATGACATCAGCATCCTCTCTCTCATGGAAAACTTTTAATTTTTCCCTTTTAATCTTTGACGGACGATTTCTCGCTCATTTTAAGTCGAAATTTAATTTTTTTTGCACAATTAGATCAGATTAATTGTGCTATTCAAAATGATATCCACTTTAATATATTTTTCGAACAAAAAAAATTGAGTCATTTTTTACCACCCTATACCATATGGTATTGACTGGTATTGAAATAAAAGCTTACCTATATTTTGAAAAACGTACCATGGTGGTATGAACAAACCAATACTGTAGGATGGTTGAATACATGATAGTAGAAGTATATTAATTGTAATTTACGACTTTTAACATTGTATACCACACAATACCACCCCGTACCAGGGTAGTATTGTATGGTATTGTGTGGTATTTTTTGGTCCTGTAATTTGTTCACCCAGAAATTTATAGATCCAATAGATCATGATGAACTCGTCCCTACTGTGCAAACGTTTTAAAAAACGAATTAAAAACGAAGAAGATACCATACAATACCACCCCGTACCAGGGTGGTATTGTATGGTATTGTGTGGTATTTTTTGGTCTTGTAATTTGTTCACCCAGAAATTTGTAGATCCAGTAGATCATGATGAACTCATCCCTGCTGTGCAAACGTTTTCAAAAACGAATTAAAAACGAAGAAGATACCATATGGTATGCAGTTAGTACCGAGAGGCCAGAATATATTTTTTCCTAAAAAAATATTGAAAATTGATCTCATTTTGTAGAGCATGGTGAACTCGTTCCATCTGTGCAAAAAAAACTAAAATCCGAGTTAAAACGAAAAAGATATGAGTCAATTAAGAAAGCTAGTGAAAATAAAAATAGTCTTTAATTCTCCATCCTTAGATCTGGATTTTCTAAATGAAGGGTCCAGATTTGGTTATTGATGGGTGCATAACCCATGGTTATGCACCCTATCTTGAGCCTTTTCATTCCTTGCAAATAAGGTAATTAGGCGGGGGAGTACTACTTTCCATAAGGCCAGCAGTAAAGCGCGGTTATTTTCTATAGTATATATATATATATATATATATATATATATATATATATATATATATTATATAGGAGAGTTCTATGTACCCATGGTGAAATTTCGGACATGATACTCTACTCTAAACCTTAAAGATCAAAATAAAGGTCTTAGTTATCTAAATCTTATACCCCAAGATCAATTTGATTAGAACAATAATCGACGGCTATGATTCGTCCAAATAGAGGGGAAAAAATCAATGCACCATCTTAGCGTTTATAGTTTATGATTTAGATAATTAGGACCTAGGGTTCACTCATTAAGGGTTAGGGTATAGTATCATGCCCAAAAATCATGTTAATTCGAGGTCTAGATAGAGTTTTCATACTCAAGTTATGCGTTACCCCGGATTTCACTCAGGGTACTGTAGAAAGCACCAGTATATAGATATGTATGCGGTTAAGGTTAGCGTAGGCCAGGCGTTAAATATATATATATACCCGGAGTGAAATTCGGGGTATTGCATACGTTGAGTATGAAAATGCTATCTAGACCTCGAATTAGCAGGATTTTTGGGCATGATACTATACCCTAACCCTTATTGAGTGAACCCTAGGTCCTAATTATCTAAATCATAAACTATAAAGCCCAAGATAGTGCATTCATATTTTTGCCTATATTTGGATGAATCATACCCGTCGATTATTGTTTCTAATTAAATTATTTAGGGTATAAGATTTAGAGAAATAAGACCTAGATTTTTATATTCAAGGGTTAGAGTATAGTATAATGTCCGAAAGATCAATCAATTCAAGGTCTGGATAGTGTTTTCATACTCAAAGTATGCGATACCCGGGATTTCACCCTGGCTAGAATCGCTCTATATTCGATTCTAGTTGTGGTAGACGGAGTTGGCATGGAGGCTGTGGTTGTAAAGGAGGAGGAGAAGGATAGGATTTTTTTGGTTAAGTGGACTTCGTGTTTGAGAGAAGAGAAGAAAGTCTTTCTCATCGAATTTTCATTTAGGGTTCAGAAAACTAGCGTGGCCCCGGCCAGTTGGTCGGAGGAAAGTGAGGTATCAAATTTAATAATGTAATAGGGTGTATAGGTTATTGTTGTATAGTTTTTTTTGGAAACACGTGATAAAAAATAGTGAATTTTAGCAGGAAAGAGACATGAATGATGCAACGAATAAAAAATCGTCCTTATGAACCAAAATCAAGTACCTGTTACCTTGTGAAACAATATTGTTTCTGGTAATATGATGAGGTGGAGTAAGTTTTATAGAAATCGAATTCCAAAAAATCGAATAAAAAATCGCTTATCCCGTCGATTTTCGAGAAATGAGCATCTCACAATCGTTGCTAGCTTTTACTTGGCCCGTTGGCCGATTAATTTTCTTTATAAACCTTTCATCTTGTCATCATTGTGCTTTCTTGTTTTTGTCAGGCCATGATAAAATCTAAGAAAATCAAGAACGAACAACACGATTTTGGATAGGAACCGTCGTTGTCGTATCCCTAGAAAATGGTGGTAAACACGGACTCACCTGCCAAACTGGTTTGGATTGAGATTTTTATCGGGTATGAGGGAACCATGTGATTATTAAATAGACTTGATCAAAATGGGCCAAAACTTAAAATTCACTCTGTTTGACCGACCTATGCCAAATTCTAGTTATTCTTTACTGGGTAAATTACAAGTTTGGTCACTAGAATTACTATAAAAATTTACGTTTGCCACTAAGATTAATTTATTCCATCCATAGTCACTAAGATTAGTTCAACAGCTCAAGTTTGGTCACCCTCCGTTAGTCTCCGTTAACTTTTGCTGATGTGGCAGTCAACTATGATAGTTGACTGTTAAATTAGTGACGTGGCAAATAAAAAATAATTTAAAAATATAAATTAATATGTTACAATTTCCACCTCATTATAAAATTCATTAAAAAATAAAAATAAAAAGCTAATTTATTTTCTTCTATTCTATAATCCATACCCTAACCACGCCTACCTCCAATTCTTCTATGCTCACTTTCGGAGAGGCCTTGTCTCCGTCGCTTCTCCATCGGAGGAGATGATAACGCCAGCGACGTCCGTAAGTCTCAACCATCATCACAGATAATTCACCATCATTCCTAGCTGTTACCATCCCGACAACGAACACCAATTTTCCCTCGTTGGACCGGATCCCGGTGGTCGACCACCACATGAAGAAGAAGAACACCCGGATGCGAATCCCGCCGAGCTCGGAGGAATGGAAGAGGCCGATAGGGAAGCCATAGTTGGTCAGCTCGGCATGCAATTCCCTGTTTAGGATTTTCCAATTGATACTCCCCTGTTATTAAAAGCGAGCACATGACAAATGGATAGTCACAAAATCCAATTGACTTTCCTCATCTGTTATGGCGGCTACTGCTAACTCCAATTGTTATAAGAAGATGGGAGAGAAGATAAATAATAGAGAACCCCTGGGTAAGCTATAAAGCCATCAATCTCAATCATTTCTCTTCTTCTTCTTAATTGGGCTTATTTGGGTCTTGAAATTCCGACGCCACCTTCAAAGTCGCAGACGGAGGAACAACCGGCGATATATTAGAGCGGGATATGTTAACGAAGATGGAACTGCACTTGGTCAGGATCATAGGTTTCGATCTAGAAAGTTGGCGAGGTTGGTATTGGGGAATTGTGTCGTCCCCGTCATTCGGGGAACAGAGTGACGAACCCAGATCCAAACCCCTGTAGTCGATGAAACCCGATTTAGATGCGAGATTCGGGGAACACAGCGAGAAGCGGGGAGGCGCTTATGCCGTCGTCGGCTTCGACTCACCGACCGTCGGGTTTCCACCACCTCCGCCTCTTGCTCTGTAGGAACTCCCGCTGCCTGACCCCTAATTCCATTTTCAGACCCAGATCCTTTATGTATTCCACCGTATGTGCCTCCCGCTCCTCATTGGAGCTAGAAAATGTTTCTTTGGATCAAAAGATAGAATCGATCTCCTGCTATTTGTCCTCCAAAGTCTAACCCATCCGAATCAGGGAGCTCCACTGCGAAAATCCTCTTGCTATGATGAAATGGGAACATGATGGTGGATTTTCATTTTTTTTTTGTGATTATAATAATTTTATGTTTTATTAATTGTTATAATGAGGTGAAAATTGTAACAAATTAATTTTTTAATATTTTTTTTGCCACGTCACTCATTTAACGGTCAATTATCATAGTTGACTGCCACATAAGCAAAAGTTAACGGAGACTAACAGAGGGTGACAAAACTTAAACTGTTAAACTAATCTTAGTGACTACGGATAGAATAAATTAATCTTAGTGGCAAACGTAAAATTTTATAGTAATTCTAGTGACCAAACTTGCAATTTACCCATTCTTTACTTTTAAACTTTCTATTTGAAAATAAAAATAGTGAAAGAAAAGAGATGACTTCAATTCGCCATTTGCACATCACTTATTCGGGAATAAAACCATAGACATTCAAAAGGAACGAAAAATGTTTAGGATCGTTTTAATATTTAAAATAACCAAATAGATCTTTATGTTTAGTTTTTTACTAACAAATACCAAACGATTCCCTATAAAACACACTATAATTTGATCATTATGATATCAAATAATTATATAATATATATTTGAAATGATAAAAATTGGACTTATTGGGTTGGTCGAGATTGAACCATTGAATAACTTTAAAATATATTATATTTTAGCCACTAAGATATAAAATAATAGCATGATATATATTATGCCAGAGAAAATAGCTTGTTTTAGAATGATAAACCAATGATGTTCATTTGTTTTACTTGATGGCCAAATCCCGTGTAGGTCAGACCCATTCAACTCTTTTATTTTATGGTTAGCGGTTAGCCCATTAGATACCATGCATTAGTTTATTGTTAAATTTTTTTTATTTTTAGCAATAAAAAGGAGTATTGTTTTTGCCTTTTCATATATATTTTATGACCACGGAGAAATAAAAGGCTTAAAGAAAAAAATTGACACTTCTAGATCCGTTTAAATTCGCATGTGTACGGTAAGTTGGCCCGTTCCACAGAGGAAAGAGAAAAAAATTGACACTCCCTATTCTACCCTTCCTACAAATGCTCATGGAGCAGGGGATTTGAAATGGGGGAAAGTTTTTTCCTCCCTGCTATTGTATGTTTTTAATTTAAAAAGATACAACAAATGTACTTAGTGTGATTGGTTATCATCCTTGCTTTTCTTGGTCATGGTTCAAATCCCAGTACGTGTCTTTTTAATGAATAAAAAAAGTAATTGTGAAGACTAAAATGTCCTTCCTACTTTCACTCTCGTTGCAGGAAATTTGAAATTTTTCCTTCCGTGTATTATATTATGTATAGATAGATAAATGGGGAAAGGAAAGAGAAGGAAGAGAGGAATTTCGGAGGCTTCTTAGTGCGGGCGATTAGGAATGAGAGAGGGAGAGGATCTTTGAAATTTTTAGTGTATCTAAAATTGGAATGAAACCCGCCCATTCACAAGTTTGGATATTAGTTTGTCCAATTCCAACGATATAAGTTATAAAACTTGCCAATCAGACTATTCTATGCCATGGGCCATTGAATCTACTGGTACTTTATGGTTTAGCTACAATCTAACCGGTCGATGGGTTGGTGGTTTATACTAAACATGTAAGGAGTGTTCAGTACGTAGTCGGGTAGGGCCGAAGAACATATGTGTCCTTTTGTTTTCGGCTGGAGCTTATGCATAACTCTAGGTGATTAGTCGAATAGGGTTATATATATCTTGTAATCGGCTGCGTACTAAGAATATAAGCTGAGATATCATAAATTCTCCGTGGAGTAAGCTCATTCACACCAAATGAGAAGAACCACATAAATCAGTGTCTTGTGTTCGTTTATTTTACGCTATCAGATTATTTCATGGTATCAGAGCTGGTGCTCTAAAACTAGGTCTTCACGATGAGCGCGCGGTGGAAATGGCGATGTAGTGGTCGACGGCACCAATGGGACAAGAGCTATCCTTGTGATTCCCGCTGCGTTACGTATCCAAGCATCGAACAACCCTGGTCAGCTGTTCGCCGGTGAACCGTTGAGTGATTCCAATTATGGGGAATGGGTGACGGACATGACCGAAGCCCTAATTGCAAAAAATAAACTTGGTATTATGGATGGTATTGTTGCCGAACCTGAAGTAACAGCAGAGTTGCAAACCGCGTGGTTGCAATGTGACGCCCTTGTCAAGGGATGGCTGAAAACGACCATGGATAAGGAAGTGAGAAGCTCGATCCGTTATGCCAAGACGGCAAGAGAGATGTGGCTTGATCCAGAGGCGCGTTTTGGAAAGGGATCCGCACCTCGCGTGTACGAGCTTCGGCAGCTGATGAGCTCGCTACGACAAGAGACACTTTCAGTATCCACCTTCTTCACCAAGCTACGCACGATCTGGGAAGAGATGCAGACAATCACTCTCATTTCGCGTTGGACGTGTGGACAGTGTACTTGTGATGTAAGGAAGAAGGTGAAGAATAACCTGGAGAATGACAGGTTATTCGACTTTCTCATGGGATTAGGAGATGCGTTTGGTACGGTGTAGACGCAAATCCTGGCCATGAAGCCGACACCAACACTTGCTGAAGCCTACAGGATAGTTGCTACTGAAGAGCAACACAAACAAATCGCAGGGAACCGGAGGCCGAAAGTTTATGCTGCAACTTTCCAGATCAAACACAAGCATGGCGTCTCGGATTCTGTAAAAAGAGACGAGAGGGACAGGAGCTATGATCGGAAAGAACGTGTTTGGTGTAGTCATTGTCAAAAGACTAGCCACATAAAAGAAAATTGTTTCGATATGATTGGTTGGCCGGACAAGAAGCCTCGACAAGGAGATAGGAATTGCAGCACACGTCCAAACAATTCTCGTGCTGCCCAGTCTTCTGCTGGACCTGGGGTTAGCATTCCAGGCCTCAACTCGGATCAAGTACAACAACTGCTTCAATTTCTTAGTGCCAACGGCGGACAGCCCGCGTCTTCGGAGCCACAAGTGAACATGCAGATAATATGCTTTCTGCGTCTGAACGAATCATCGATTCGGGATGCAATGAGTATATAACCAATGATGAGTCTTTGTTAGAGAACTCTACTGAGGTACCAGGTTACTTACCAGTCAGTATTCCGAATGGGGACACTGTGCCAGTTAAGCTTTTTGGAGAAGTCAGTTTGTCGAATGGAATGAAGCTTAGTCGTGAATTGAGTTTACCATTGTTCAAATGTAATCTTTTGTCCGTCAGCAGACTCACTCATGACTTTGATGTAGCATTGACATTCTTACGCGATTTTTGCGTCATCCAGTACTTACACTCCAAGAAGACGATTGGGACGAGACAACTTCGTGATGGGTTGTATTACCTCCGACTGTTTGGAGCCGAGAAGTCCAGTGTCTTGGCAGCTGCTAGCAGTGAAGCAGGAATGGGGGAGCTTTGGCACTCCTGGTTGGGTCATCCATCACACAAGAAGACTCCTTTATCTTTTCGTTCTATTGAGAATAAGAGAAAGAATGAGACTTGCGATTCCTATGTACGAGCTAAACAGACTCGATTGCCTTTTCCTAAGAGTTCTATAAAGACTAGTCTATGTTTTTAGCTTATTCATGTGGATATCTGGGGTAGTTTCAAGGTTTCTACATAAAATATTGCTCGTTATTTTCTCATAGTCCTTGATGAGCCCCCTGGGTTTATTTGATGAATTATTAGTCCGAGGTTGAGAGATATTTGAAAATGTTCATAAACATGGCTGAGGCACAGTTTGGGCAGCAAATTTCTCGCATTCGAGCAGACAACGGGCTGGAATTTCAAACGACCAGCCTGCGGTTTCTTTGATGATCATGGCATTCCCCTTGCAGACTTCATGTACCGACACACCTCAAAAAAATAGTTTTTTCTAGCATAAGCACCGTTTATTTCAGTTATCCCGCGTCACAAAAAGGATACCATTTATTTGATCTTGTGACTCGTACATTCTACATGTCACGGGATGTTCACTTTGTGGAGGGGATTTTCCCGTATCATACGTCAGCATCATCATCACCATCTTCCATGCCCTCCGCTTTCGCACCTGTAGTTAAAGATGACGATTTAGTGGCTACTGATGTGAATCGCGGCCCAAGTCTAGCGTCACCTGGCCCGCAGCCAACTGCTGCCTCCCCTGATGACTCAGAAGAGTCTGCTTCTCCCTTCTCGTCACCTGGCGAGTGTTCTTCTCCCGTCGCTCCCGTTGAGAAGCCTGTGAATGAAGTTCGTCGAAGTCTCCGAGCTTGCCAAGTTCCTCGTTGCCTGGATAATTATGACTTTGAGCCGCCGCCAAAAAACGTCTCGTATCTGATGTCAAACTTAGTCAGTTACACAGGTTCTCTCCTCGACATCACAGTTTCTTGGCAGCTGTCTCCAGTCAGTCCAAACTCACAAGTTATTGGGAGGCTGTTCGTCATGAAGCATGGCGGGTCGCCATGCAACGTGAAATTGATGCCTTGATTGGCAACGGTACCTGGACACTAGTCAGTTTACCTCCTGGTATGCGCGTTGTTGCTTCGAAATGGGTATACAAAATTAAGTATACACCGGATGGGAATGTCGAGCACTATGAGGCTCGCTTGGTAGCGAAGGGTTTTACTCAGGCCGAAGGCATCGACTACAAAGATACATTCGCACTAGTGGCTACGTTGGTTAGTGTTCGTTGTTTGCTTGCTGTTGTTGGCGTTTATGGCTGGGCAGTTCATCACTTAGACGTGTATAATGCATTTTTGCATGGGGATCTTCGGGAGGAGGTATATATGCAGATACCTTTAAGTTTTGCAGCTCCCGGTGACACGCGAGTGTGTTGACTTCATAAATCCATATATGGTATGAAGCAGGCGTCGCGGAATTGGTATGCAAAGTTTACTACTACCCTTACTAGCCTTGGTTTTCAGCGTTCTAATGCAAATTACTCCCTTTTCGTTCGTCGGAGTCGAGGTACCTATGTTGTGGCTCTCATTTATGTTGATGATGTAATCCTTGCGGGTGACGATTCAGCTTCCATTCAGCAAGTTAAGGATAGTTACATCAGCAGTTTGGCATCAAGAACTTGGGTCCTCTCAAGTATTTTTTGGGCATCGAGGTTGCCCGGTCTCGTGCCGGCATTGCTCTCTGTAAGCGCAAGTATACCTTCGTTTAGTTGGGCGCCTTCAGTATCTCACGGTAATGCGCCCTGATATAGTCTATGTTGTTAATATTCTCAGTCGTTATGTGCATGCTCCGACTGCAGCTCACGTTGCAGGTGTTGAAAGGGTTCTTTGGTACCACAAGCGTGCCCCTGGGCAGGAAATTCTCCTTCCCTCGAGTGGTTCACCTCAGTTCACAGCCTACTGCGACGCAGACTGGGGTGGTTGTCAATCCACTCGCCGTTCTACGTTTGGTTATTTTGTTACTGATAGACCAATAATTACACATGTTTTCACCCCATTCTGAAGCCATGTGAGATGTGGATTCTACTGTTTTAAGCCAATTTCACGCTAGGGTGTGTGTTTATGTCATATTTCAGGTCCCGGCGTTGAAATCGAGGCGGAGAAACGAGTTCTGGGTCGAAAGGAGCGAAGTTGGGACAAAGTGAGCCGCAGGAGGAAAATACCCGGTCAGGTGGCCAAATACCCGACCGGGTATTCACTATTTTGGGCGCCCGAGAAACAGAGAGGGGCCCGGGCAGATGACTTAAATCCCCAGTCGGGGATTATGGAAAGTGACCGGGGATTTTCCCTTTACCAAAGCGGCGCGTTTTGCATATACCCGGTCGAAACCCAAAATACCCGACCGGGTATTTCGACCGGGTATCGCGACCAGGCAGCCAATTTAAGGAGGAAGAAGGCCAACATTGAAGGGTTCAGAGTTTTAGGGAGAGAAAGCGATCCCTAGAGAGAGAAAGCGACGAACCAGAGTTCCCAAGTGCCATAGCTCGATCTTCATCACCATTGGAGCCCGGCTTGAGCTTGGAGAAGTGCCGATTAAACGTCCAGGAGCAGAAATCCATCTTCACAGTATGATTTCCGCGTCTGAATCTGCTTTTGCTTCTTTCTTTATGGAGTAGTTCCCCCATTCATCTGAGTATGGGGAACCCTAGATTTGTATGCTAGGTCTGATTGTATGAACCCAAGTACAGAGTTTGTGAATTGATTATATTCGATTGAGGTTTGAATGATTGAATGACTTGAATCCTGATCAAATTCCTGTTGTTTCTGCTTTGACCTAGAATGAGAATATCTGCCTAGGTTGATAGAGTATCCTTAATCGAAGGTGGCGAATTGGTGACTTTAGTTGAGGAGCCAATTCGCTATTCTGTACCGAATTCAATTTGGTAGTGGAGGTTTGGTTCGTTAGGGCCTCAATCTGTGTACTCCGGTGGAGGTTAGTCGCCCGCTAGAGACTCAGATTGAGAGGGTCTGGAGACCTTTAGTCGAGACTTCGGGCTAATTAAGAACCTTCCACAGTATAACTTTCATGAAAACTGAACTTTGTAAATTGCAATCCGACTTAACTGCAGTCTAGGGGGAACCATATCCGGGTGACCTCTCTTGACTTGACAACAACCGTTTACTTGCTTTGTGTTTTTGTTTGCTTGAAGTTGCACTAAAAGTTCACCGCTAGATAACGAGAATTCACCGAGTAGTCATCACATCTAGGACCCGGGTTGACAATAAAACCCAAACCCGCTATACTACGCTTGAGGAAGTGGTTACACTTGGCCATTTTCTTGAGTGACAGTAGGAGTGTGTCAGTTAATCTTGGTGGCCCTCCTGTCTCCTGGCGCACCAAGAAGCAGTCTGTAGTTGCTCAGTCATCAGCTGAAGCCGAGTACTGTGCTATGGCCAGCACTGTCAGTGAAGTCATTTGGCTTCGTGCTCTCTGACTCGCTATGACACAACTCCTAACAATGGCCAAGTGTAACCAATGAAAGGGACTGCAGTATAGTGGCTCAAGTAATAAATATCGAATCCACGGGTCTCTAGAGTTACTATTACTCAGCTTCAGTTCATTATCTAGCAAACCAGATTAAGATGAAAGAACTAAAACTACTCTAACAAACTACAATTAATGTTAATCTAATTACACGTTGGGAACTCACATAGGTATGATTCCCCCTAGCCACTAGCTAGATTAATGATTAATGATCTCTTACCTGTTTCACTTTCATTCACAATGCGGAGAATCCTTAACTAGACCTTGAGTCTCGACTAAAGGAACAAGGCCCTCTTAAGTCCATTGTCTAGAGGGACGTATCCTTCTCTAGAACAACCGATCAAGGCGTTCTGAACTA
Organism: Linum tenue; assembly: GCA_946122785.1. Classification (NCBI taxonomy): domain Eukaryota; kingdom Viridiplantae; phylum Streptophyta; class Magnoliopsida; order Malpighiales; family Linaceae; genus Linum; species Linum tenue. The sequence continues at coordinate 26,197,366 of CAMGYJ010000010.1, read as the reverse complement.
GATTCCCTCTATAGAATGAGGTTCTCAATCGATACAAAGCAGTGAATCAATCCTCGACTAAAGCAATCGATCCACTACTATCAATCTATGGTGCTCTATTGACCTAATCAGGTATTCCCTCTCATAGGATCAAAGCATAATCAATAATCTCGACTAAAGCAGAATTGAATCATGAAAACATGCATAGATTGAATATGAACTCAAGATTATCAAGTCAGAGTACTCATACAATCATTCAATCAAACAAACATAGCTAGGGTTCCTCAAAACCTAAGTGAAGGGAAGTTACTCCATAGAGAAGAGAGAGACTGCAGTAAGAATCTTCAGATGATCAGTCTTCAAGTCCGGGCTTATTCCTCGAGCTTCCAAGGCGAAGAAATCCTCCAATTCCACTCCAAGAATGCCCTCAAATCGCCCCCTCTCTCTTTGGTTCGTCCCTTGGGTGTTTGGGATCCAAAACCCAGCTCTCCCTCTCCTTTGGCTCGAATTTGGGTTAAAAAACCCGATTCTGGGCAAAACACGATCGCGGGCACGGCCGTGTTTTGCTTTTGCCCGCCCGTGTTTTGCCCCGTGTTAAAAACACGCTCGGGCGCGTCGGCCAAAACACGGTCGTGCCTAAATATGGGCACGGCCGTGTTTTGATTTAGGCGCGCCCGTGTTTTTACTGTCGAACATGTTCCCCTATATTCAATGCTTCGTTTCTCCCTCGTCCGGACTCCGAATCAGTCGACGTTTGATCCCAGACGCTCGTAGTCTCGTCCTCTTTCTTTTCATGACAAGCTTGCATGATTCTTTGTCCATAAAGTGAGGTAGAAATCCATTCTTCTTCAGGTCATGCCCGAGTTTCTTCTCCCGAATCGCCAATTGATCTCTGATTGACTTGAAACTTGCGCCTATGCTTCACTTTATGTGCTAGGACCTGAAATGTGACAAAGGAACACAACCTAGCGTAAAATAGGCCAAAGACACGGTAATTCAAGCTCAAACAATCAAGAAACAAAGGGGAAAACATGTGCAAATACCGAGTCATCAAATCCCCCCACACTTAACTGTTTGCTTGTCCCCAAGCAAACCTAACTCAAACCAATGCAGCTCTCCAGAGCTCTATAGCAACATACAACCCCGATCGTCGGTAGAGGATTTCCTAGATCATTAGCAGCTTACGAGGTCAACTGGTCTTCTAAGACGTTCCCTATCTCTCTCAATGCGAGTACTAGACTCAAGCCAGGATCATGAGAAAAAGTAGAAGTAAGACAGTCAGTTCATGGATAAAGGGACTCACACCATTCACAACCAAGGACTCGTTGTACCGGGGTGCTCTTTCACTTCATTTCACCGTTAGAACCCCTTTTTCTCACTTTCATTTACATTTTTTCTTTTTTTTCCTTTCATTTGGTGGGGTTCCAACTGCAGTCTTTTGCACGGTCGACCCTTATTAGTCAAGCAAGAGCAATTTCTGTACATCTGGCGCTCGCCAGAGTACTTCTTTTAACTCCTTTTCCTCAACTCGTGTGGAGGGTCAATGAAATTAAGGGGGGTCGGAAGCTCTATCCGTGCCCTTAAAAACACATCCTCGAGTAGGCAAACCGTTCAACGGGTGAAAATTTTACTTGTACTAGAGACAGCTTAGCTTCACCTTGTAGGAGTACCCCACTAAGGATCACTAAAATCTCTTCCAAAACCCGATTTTGTGCAATGAACGATGCCACACACGTTGGGCTTACCCCATGTTTAAGATTTCAATGATTTCGACATGGAGGACCAACTGCTTCCCATTTTCTATATGAGCACCCTGTTCGATACACGAGTCCAAAACACAATCCACATAGAGTCACCATTACCACATGAATTCAACGGTCCTAGCTCCACTAATTCACAAAATCAACTGGCACAACAAAGAGCTAGATAGGAAAAATCTTATACTTCAACATCCTCCATAGTGCTACACTACCTCCCTAGGTTGCACATTACTATAGAGACTGTCAATTCAAAGCATACTGAGCAGGCAATTTGCAAGGAAACACGTACTTGGAGCCCTCAAATCGAAATTTGGACAGTGGACTAGGTTCCAAGCACACAAACAGCCAAACATTGACACGCATACATAATCGAACATCCCCCACACTTAAGCACGACATTGTCCTCAATGGAGGAAAGATAAGGAGGGTAGAACGAAGTTACCAGATCAAGGGTGAATGATGGTGGACGGGGCAGGCGATGTATTCCAGGAGGAGAGAGTAATCAGAACACAAACACCACACAAAATCTCACAAAGGTTGAGTTATTGACTCTAAAATCAAAGAACAAAACTGACTCAACCGAAGAGTAATAGGGAAAGAAATGCAAACCGAATGGTTGGGTTGCCTCCCAACAAGCGCTTCTTTCACGTCGTGAGCCGGACGATGGCTCCTAAGTTTCGGTCCACCCCAAAACCTCCTTGAAGTTGAGGTTCTCGTCAATGAGGTGGAGTCTCAAGTCAAGAGCATGTGGTATGACAGGTGATGGAAGCTCGTGCACTTGATGCAGATGAAGTCTCCACCCTCGAGACCTCTTCTTCTCTTCTCTCGTCTCATTGCCCCAAACCAGATATGACAGCATCGATTGGCCACCATCGCGTCCACCAAGGGGAACCGATGTCGATGTGGCCTTGGTCTGGCAAAGAGACACTGCAAATGGGTCCTTGCTAAGCAGTTCCTCGAAGTTTGGTGGGGATATTACCTGCAACTCATGGCCGGTGCAAGCCTCTTCCACCTTAACTCCGTCCTCAGCCTGGACGCCAATTGCTTCTTCAACCTCCCTTTCTTCATGTGGTATCACCCCTGGGAAATGATCAAGAACTCCTCCTTCTTCACTTTCGTCATCCTCCACAACTTCTTTCTGCACCCTTTCTTGCTCTTCTTCTTCTAGCACGGATTGGAGAGCAAGTTGCCAAGCAATTTCTTTCATGAGATCTTCTTGCATCTCCTCACTCATGCCCGCCTCTTCAAAGCTCAGTTTGGGATGTGGGAAGGTGTGGTCGGCTACAACAGGACATTCCTGATCATGATCATCACGGGAGCTCTCCGTGACAACTTCAGTGTGCTCCACAATGTCCTTGTAGCCTTCTTCTTCTTCCTCATCTTCTAGTATGGTAGCAGAAGGGTGATCTGGAGCAGGTTGTGCACAAGATCGCTCAAGATCATCGACGCTCTTCTTAAGGCTCAGGAGGATCTCCTCCGTTTCACGAAAGGCCTGGGTACAAAGATCCATCCTGACACATGATCTCTCGCTGTCTCGAGCAAACTGCTCCATGAGAAGCCTCAATTCATAGTTCGGATCTGGCTGTGGAGTGTAGCATGGCTCTGCAGAATGGCCCGTGAAGGCCGCCATGGGTAACTCCAGCTCCGATGGCCCTTCTGGTTGTGGGAGGAATTCTTCTTGATAATGAGGTTGTTCTTGATATGCCCAGGGATCTAGTTGTTCTCCGTAGTAAGGGGGTGGGTACTGGAATCCGAATCCATAGTCTCCTCCTCCTTGATTGCTCCAGGGGGTCTTGGGGTAATACCACTCGGATGGTGGTGGATACCCCCAATGGTTGGAGAAGCCATGAGGATCCATGATTCAGCTCTGCACCAACAAAAACTAAAACACCCAAGTGAAAAGCAAGGGTGGAAAAGAAAAGAAAAAACGCTAAAGTAACAAACTTCTGCCTTTCCTAATAATCTAGAAAGTCCCCGGCAACGGCGCCAAAAACTTGACTCGCTATGACACAACTCCTAACAATGGCCAAGTGTAACCAATGAAAGGGACTGCAGTATAGTGGCTCAAGTAATAAATATCGAATCCACGGGTCTCTAGAGTTACTATTACTCAGCTTCAGTTCATTATCTAGCAAACCAGATTAAGATGAAAGAACTAAAACTACTCTAACAAACTACAATTAATGTTAATCTAATTACACGTTGGGAACTCACTTAGGTATGATTCCCCCTAGCCACTAGCTAGATTAATGATTAATGATCTCTTACCTGTTTCACTTTCATTCACAATGCGGAGAATCCTTAACTAGACCTTGAGTCTCGACTAAAGCAACAAGGCCCTCTTGAGTCCATTGCCTAGAGGGACGTATCCTTCTCTAGAACAACCGATCAAGGCGTTCTGAACTAGATTCCCTCTATAGAATGAGGTTCTCAATCGATACAAAGCAGTGAATCAATCCTCGACTAAAGCAATCGATCCACTACTATCAATCTATGGTGCTCTATTGACCTAATCAGGTATTCCCTCTCATAGGATCAAAGCATAATCAATAATCTCGACTAAAGCAGAATTGAATCATGAAAACATGCATAGATTGAATATGAACTCAAGATTATCAAGTCAGAGTACTCATACAATCATTCAATCGAACAAACATAGCTAGGGTTCCTCAAAACCTAAGTGAAGGGAAGTTACTCCATAGAGAAGAGAGAGACTGCAGTAAGAATCTTCAGATGATCAGTCTTCAAGTCCGGGCTTATTCCTCGAGCTTCCAAGGCGAAGAAATCCTCCAATTCCACTCCAAGAATGCCCTCAAATCGCCCCCTCTCTCTTTGGTTCGTCCCTTGGGTGTTTGGGATCCAAAACCCAGCTCTCCCTCTCCTTTGGCTCGAATTTGGGTTAAAAAACCCGATTCTGGGCAAAACACGGTCGCGGGCACGGCCGTGTTTTGCTTTTGCCCGCCCGTGTTTTGCCCCGTGTTAAAAACACGCTCGGGCGCGTCGGCCAAAACACGGTCGTGCCTAAATATGGGCACGGTCGTGTTTTGATTTAGGCGCGCCCGTGTTTTTACTGCCGAACCTGTTCCCCTATATTCAATGCTTCGTTTCTCCCTCGTCCGGACTCCGAATCAGTCGCCGTTTGATCCCAGACGCTCGTAGTCTCGTCCTCTTTCTTTTCATGACAAGCTTTCATGATTCTTTGTCTATAAAGTGAGGTAGAAATCCATTCTTCTTCAGGTCATGCCCGAGTTTCTTCTCCTGAATCGCCAATTGATCTCTGATTGACTTGAAACTTGCGCCTATGCTTCACTTTATGTGCTAGGACCTGAAATGTGACAAAGGAACACAACCTAGCGTAAAATAGGCCAAAGAAACGGTAATTAAAGCTCAAACAATCAAGAAACAAAGGGGAAAACATGTGCAAATACCGAGTCATCACTCTCTTTTGTGATCTTGGTGTTCGTCCCACGACTCCCACAGTTCTATATTGTGACAATCAGGTGACGCTTCACATAGCTGATAACCCGATTTTTCATGAGCGCACCAAGCACGTTGAGATGAATTGTTATTTCATTCGAGACCATATTGCCTCCAATGAAATTCTGCCTCGGAAGATCTTCTCCCAGGCACAGCTGGCCGATCTTTTCACAAAGGGGCTTGCTGGTGATTGTTTCCATGAGCTTCTATCCAGCTTGTGGGGGTGTGTAAGGAGTGTTCAGTATGTAGTCGGGTTGGGCCGAAGGACATATGCGTCCTTTTGTCTTCGGCTGGAGCTTATGCATAACCCTAGGTGATTAGTCTAATAGGGTTATATATATATATATATATATTTGTAATCGGCTGCCTACTAAGAATATAAGCTGAGATAGCATAACTTCTCCATGGAGTAAACTCATTCACACCGAATAAGAAGAACCACGTAAATTCGTGTCTTGTGTTCTTTTATTTTATGCTATCAGATTATTTCAAAACACAACGGAGGAAACAAATGCAATTGAAGACTAACTCAATAGAGATGGGGCACTTGGGATTGGTATCCTCCGAGCTCTATCATATGTTAAGACTTTCTAGTTTGACTTGCTCCCCCAGTCATGATCGAATTAGAATGGATAAAAGTTTCGTGGGATATTGGGATTGACGTGAGAGTATAAGGGGAATTTGTATATGAATGATCAGTAAACAATCCTGAAAAAATTATCTATAAATATTGTTTTAGTCCCCCGATATCTAAATAATATAAGAGTGTTTGTCCATCGAACTTTTGAGCATTATAAATTAATTGTTCAAGCGCAAACAATTTCATATGGAACATAAATTTGTCATACTTATTGCATAAGATAATTAAATTTGATCTTGGCTATTGGTTAGTCCAAACATCGAGATTCTTATTTAAAGGTAAGTCCAAACATAATGAATTATTAGTTGATGTATATTATATAAAATAATTATTGAATATTCTGATTATTGCATGGCAAACATCGAGATTGTGTAAGGGAATTATTGCATAATAAGAACCAATAAAATAAACCTCCACGAAGAGCGGGAGTCAAGACTTAGAATCATTCATAAAGTATTGAGAGTTTTGATTATATATGTTGGTCATACTCACATACATCTATATTTGGGTCACACTCAAAACCTGAGAAATATTTTTGAAAAATGTGTGCTAAAATATATTCAATTTTAAGTATAATAAAAATTTAATTAACATAAATGTTGCGTATTCATGAAAAGTGGCATAGTCTCATGCTTAGGAATAAAATATTCATTACTAATTAAAAAATTATCAAATAAAATTCATCCGGCCTGGCCGTTGGTCGGGTACAAAGCTAGTATTAAAGATATTGAAGTATTGGTTAGTTGATAAACTCAAGGAATCAAAATTTGAAGATATTGAAGAATTTCTTAGCTGATAAACTCAAGGATAAGAAAATGAAGCTATTATTAGAACGAATGAGAACATTTTAAAGAAATAATTCTTAGCAACAAATTAACGAATAAACCACTAAGTATAGTTGGCTAATTGAAAATTCAATAAAATGGCAAATGAATAAATAATTGGCGAACTTTCACTTAATATCCCAAAAGTTTCTATAACTTCCCCTGGATTTGCTGCACAATATTCTTGACAACCTGGAATGCCTTTGCGAGAATGTCAGTGGATATGTCAGGCTTTGAGCAAAACACAACATTGACAATGGTACTAACTCCTGGGTTTTGGCTATTCAAACCAGAAATTATCACCGCATTCATGTGGCCAACATTCCGCTGGAAGTGAACTAGTCCAACTGGGAACACCCCTTCTCAAGTGTTTTTTAGATGAGGCGATTATCAGGATTTGACATGATGAATCCAACTTCAAGAGATCCCTCGATGACTGTGATAATTTCGGTGGCTCTAGGGTGGTAATGAGGAACAACGACAACTCATGGAACATAACCAATCCAAACCATTAAGATTCCCAAATTGTTGAGCGTTAAAATTTGAGCCACTATGACAGGGATGGCAGCTGACTAAAAAGGATTGCCTGTGTTCCCAGGGTTGTGTAGTACACTGAAGGAGAAGTCATTTTCCTGAACCCAAGCAGGGTTTTTGCAAGCGAACCCGTTCAATTTTGCTGTAATCAAGAAGCTAAGCAAGCCAACCCAATGATAAGAAATAAGTGAGTATACCATGTCTATATATATGGTATGGTAAGTAGTACACACCTTGGTTGTTACTATCTGCCTCACAGAAGTCTTGAAGAGATGCTGGATCAGAAGCAAATGTGAGACAACAGAAAATGAGATCTATCATTAGGCTCAACAGAAGGATTGCTTGAATATTTTCTATCTCACAAGAAGCAATAAAAAGCTCGAATAGGTAGATCTGATCTATGTTTTAGTATGCCGGTTGAATGCTGTTTAAATAGAAGCTATATCGAACTATTGCGAAATATTTAATTTTGTGACGTTTGGTTGTTTTAGCAATTATAAAGAACTATTGCTCAATATTTAATTTTATTTGTCATGAAAATAAAATAACGACATGATATGAGCACGGAGCCTTTACCGATAGCTATCAAAGTACGCAACTTCAAGAACGAACAATAGAACGTCTGTTTAGGGGTTTTTGTTTGTAAGGATAGGGTGGAATTAAAAGTGCAATCTCAACACACAATTTGGGAGAAGGTTCAATATAAAAGATAGAATCTCGACCATAATCAAGGGGAAAACTTGATCGATACAGAGAAAAAGTTCAAGCCTCAAGCTCAAAACCAAGATAAAAATCACCGTTCTGCTAAAAACTAACCCTAAAACCCGAGTTTCACCCTTTATATAGGTCTGGGCTATTAATAATAACAAAATAAACTTAAAACCCAAATTCCCGTCCCAGAGGTCAAAATACCCGGTTAGACCTAAAAATACCCAGTCGGGTATTTATCCTCCACGCTCCGGGGGCCTTTTGCCTAAAAGAGACAGGCCGCTGCCAAAATACCCGGCCGAGGTGCCATAATACCCGGTCGGTTATTAGGTGTCTGCCACTAGGCATTTTCCCTACCCTTCCGCTGCTGGGGTCGCATCAGTTCCTCCTCGTTGGCAAAGCTTTGCCCTCAAAGCTGGCGTTTTCCTGCAGGAGACCACAATATTTCCAAATGGACTTCTCCTTAATGCAGTCAACATGTTCCTTCGATCCATCAGATGCGCTCCACTTCCGTCCTCCGTCTTCGAGCGACTTGCACTTTCTTTCTCCTTGGCCCAGTTCATGGCCAACTATTGTTGATCTTCTCGGACTTCAGCTGGTGACAATGGATTTAACAGGAACTTTCGTTCGCCTCTCTTGAACCGGTAGCTGTTGTGCCTTCCATGATGAATAGCTCCTCAATCAAATTGCCTAGGATGACTCAATAAGAGATGAGGAGCCTGCATTGGACCAACATCACACCAAATCTCATCCACATAATCACCAATTTGGAAACAAACTTTCGCCTGCTTGTTGACTTTGATGTTCCCATAGTCGTTCGGCTAACGCAGAGTGTATGGTTGGGGATGCTTGATTGTGCTTAATCCCAGCTTCTTGACTGCATCCAGGCTAATCACATTGGTGCAGCTACCACCATTGGTGACCACAGACAACACCTTCATGTCTACCAGGAAACGAGATTGAAAGAGATTATCCCTCTGCTTCGTCTCTGTGTAAGCTTATAAAGATAAAGCTCGGGGGTTCACCCCAAGAAGTTTACCTGTTGGAGGTTTCTCATCTTTGATGTGTTCATCCACATCATCATCCTCAGAATCAACATCAGAACTGAATCCATTCCCCATGGGCTTCTCTTCATACTCCTCCTCATAAAAGTACTCTCCATCTCGCAGAGTCTTCTTGTTGGGGCACTAGTCAGACTTGTGACCTCGACCAAAGCACTTGAAGCATTGGATGCTTCCAGGTGAACCTTCATTCCTAACTTGAATAATTGGGGTTGTGTTCCTTGCAGCTGGCTTGTCACCTTCTGGCTTAGGGTGATTCATGTTAGCCTCGGGAAGGTTATCTGCAACAGGTTTGGGTGAAAGTTGGTACCTTCTTCTCGATCTCACCTTCAGTTGCCTCTCTACCTTCATGGCCAAAAACACCGCTTCCTCCAACTCCACAAACTGACAAAGCTCCACTTCATTCTTGATTTCCCTATTGAGCCCATGCAAAAAGCGAGCAATCGTTGCGTCTACATTGCCTCCAACACACTCCTTCTTCTCGACTGAATTTGCCATTAACGTCGAGTATGGAACAGAAGCAAACGTTGTCTGAAACAGGGGCTATTGTCCCAGTTTTTGCGTCGACATTCGTTCACGAAAATTGAGCTCATGTGTCATTGATTTGAACCGGAGCTTTGATACCACTAGATAAACACCTAGGGGGTGTTTTTATTCATAATGCGCAGCTAACGATTCAATTGACGAATCGATTGAAATCGAATCAGGAATGAAGCGTTCTTAATTGGAACTTGGATAAAACGAAACCAAAAGGACGATTCCACACCCGGGGAACGCTCAATTGCATTAAAGGGTAGTTGCTCGACTACGATTGAAGGGACTATTCAATCGATACAAAGCTCAGCAAGTTTGGAATCCACCAAACCTAAAACAAGTCGCAACTTGCATAAAACTGAAGTTTTCAATTCAATTCATCAATCTCTCTGATAGAAAGGAGGAACAAACAAATCACACATCAGGCCTCGGAGTTCTGCCCAAGTAGAAACTTCAGGCTGCAAATTCCTCCTTTGTCGTTGTTGAATCTTTTCCCACCAAACTAATGCATAATCTGTACACTCATAGGGGGCTACAATAACTTTCTGATGCTCTTGGTAAGGATTGCACTGGAAAAAACATAATCATCTTGCTCTTCCAGTCGAGGTAAGCTGATGCACTATTAGTGCCTTGAAACGAGGGGATTGAGAGCTTAATCCCTCGAATTGGTTCAACGCCATAACCTCCTGCTTTCGGTGGCCTTCCTTCGTACTCATAATAATCATTCTCATAGTCATTAAATGGAGGTCTGTTCTGCCGGATTACCTGACGACGTTGCTCCGTGTATTGGCACCTCTGCATCTGCCAATCTGGGGTCTTAGGAAATGCTTGGTATACTCAATCTACTCTCGGACCCTCTCGATCCGCGGCTCTAGTTTGAGCTGCGACAACTGCTGGATTCTCTAGTGGTAGTGGATTACCCATTGGCTGCGTCTCCAACCTGGTGATTAGGGTATCCAGTCTCTGATTCGTCTCAACCAGCTGACCTTTGGTAGTGTCCTGCTGGGCCTGAAGCAAGGCTCCCATTTGCGGCATCTGCTTGACAAGAAGCTTCATAGCATCTGCAAGGTTCTGATCTGCAAGGTTCTGACTATGCTCTCCCAAGACTGGTTCTCCGATTGGGGTTTCTTCTTCAGAAAGCGATTCCTCCTCTTCTTTGCGTTCTGCAATTGGATATTTGGACCTCGTTTAACAAGCAACAAGTCCTCTCGCTTTAGATCCTGCCACTATGTTGAACCGGGCTCTGGTACAACCTGATACGAGCACGTAGCCTGTACCCGTAGTTATCAAAGTACGGAGCTTCAAGAGCGAACAATAGAACGTCAGTTTAGGGGTTTTTTGTTTGCAAGGATAGGGTGGAATTGAAAGTGCGATCTAACCACAAAATTTGGGAGAAGACTCAATCAATATAAAAGATAGAATCTCGACCACAATCAAAGGGAAAACTTGATTGATACAGGGAAAAAGTACAAGCATCAAGCTCAAAACTAAGATAAAAATCACTATTATGCTAAAAACTTACCCTAAAACCCGAGTTTCACCCTTTATATAGGTATGGAAAATTAAAAATAACAAACACAACTTAAAACCCAAATTCCCGTCACACAGGTCAAAATACCCGGTTAAACCTAAAAATACCTTGTCGGGTATTTATCCTCCACGCCCGGGGGGCCTTCTGCCTAAAAGAGACAGGCCGCTGCCCCAATAACTGGTCAGGGATCTATAATACTCGGTCGGGTATTTGGCGTCTGCCACCAGGCATTTTCCATGCTCTTCCACTGTTGAGGCCGCATCAGGACAGTTGCCACAACGACAGTATTTTCGATCGTTATGTTTTGTCGACGGTTCCCCTGACGGTCGACGAGAAGCGTCGCAAAAGCATTTAAGCACAATGGGGTCAACCACGTCAGCAGTCCTTTATTAAATTATTTAGCAACGATTTTAATCGTCACTAACATTCCTGAAAACTGTCGTTAAATCACTTTTCTGTTGTATTGTATTGTCAGTATGGCGTAGTGATTACAGAATTAATTAATACACAATGTCTAGCTGGCAGTAATAATAACTCACTTAATGCTTCTGTGTTCCTAAAAGTACAATTCTGGAGTAATCTACGAGGCTATCATCCGTCCTTCAGCGATTAGCAAAAATTGTGTAAGATTACGATGAAGTTCTAATTGAAGATTACAAATATTATGTGACCAGCCAGCTCACTATTGTCCCAACTCCCAACTGTTAGCATTCAAAACCAGGTAATATGAGATAACGTGGGATAATGTCCACCTACATTTCATTAATACTTGATAGCATTTTTTATTCCTCTTTCTCAAAGATAACAACACCCTATTATGTATAAATCAGTAGCTTAGAAGTTCGTTTCATTTCAATTCAATAAAACTGAATTCCTACATGGTATCAGACCCTGGTTAGGCTGAAGAGCCTAGTTCCTCTCTCAGTACGATGTAGGTTGAGTATGTGCCCATCTTATGCAAGAATAGGAGGTGGTCTTGGGTGTGCATCATGCGGTTTGGATGTTTATACACATGTGTTGCGCCATTGTTGTGGACCTCGACAGGTGGAGGATGCACCTGCTGAGAATATCGTTCAACCGAGAAACTAATGCTAACAAGAGAGTAGGGTGAAGATCGATTGAGGTACAAACGTTGGGAGTAGCGTAGAGTGAAGGTCGACTAAGGTACTAGCGTAGCAGAAGCGAAGAGTGAATGTTGATGTCGAGTGTTGCAATACATGTTGTGGAGAGAAGCATTCTTCACCAGCACAAGGATGTGCTGCATTGTGAGTGGTGGAGAATTTCATGACCCGAAATGTCGTGATCGTGATGACGATCTGAAGAACGCTGCCATCTAGTTTTCTTTCCACAGGAGGGGTAAAGGGGGCGACTCTAGCGATAAGGCGTTGTCTGCCTGTCCATCATTTTGGCCGAGTCAGGATGTGGCTGTGTATGGGATCATTCCAAGCAAAGGCACAACTGTTGGGAGCCTATTTTTGTCTCCCTGATGAGCCCAAGGCAGGGCGACCAGTTGGCATGCGTATGCGGAAAGGATAGTCTTGAGGATCGAGTGCACTTCAAGACGCCGCACGGGCTTGACTCGCACGAAACTACACTGCGAATTAATCCCGAATAGAGCCCAAGTTTTTGAACTTTAGGCGGGTGCAGTATAGGTAAAGTATTTAAATTGTCAACCCGGGCAGTCCATGTACCCCTATTTCAATCGCTTAAGTTGTTATCTAGCAAAACAGTTTTGGGTTTAAAACTATGAGAACTACAAATGAAAAATAGCAAGTAAATCGAGGGGAACTCTATATGAGAGGACCTCACTCGGGTGTTGCTTCCCCTAACTAACAAATAAGAATTGAAGAATCAAACTACCGAGTGTGGTTAGGGGGTCATAAACAGCAGGGAAGTCTAACAAGTAGCCAAAGAAACCATCTTAACCTCTAGGCTAAGGAATGGGATGCAATCCAAGCCACTAATGTGACCCTCTCAACCTATCGACTAGGGAATGGTTAGACTTCACCCTCGAATTGGAGTTCGGACGGCCACCCACAACCAAACCCTAAGTGCTAATGTGAATTAGGAGGTTTTCCCTTTAACTAACCTAGAATATGTGGCATAGAATGCCTAAGGAAACCCATCTCTGATAGAGCCTCTGAAGTCAATGAGGTTTCTCTCTAAACTAGCTTAGGAGGCATTGAATGCCCAAGGAAACCCATCTCGAATGAACCTCTTAGGTTAAGGAGGGTTCTTTCTAAACTAGTTTAGGAGGCGTTGAATGCCGAAAGAAACCGAGCCTCTTGGGTAAAGAAGGTTTCCTCTCTAAATAGGGCTGGTTATTTGGTCCCTGACTGTTTGGTTTTACCCAAAACCGGACCGTATAACCCGGACTGGGACCGGATAGCAAACAATCCAATCTCATATTCGAGCTTAGATTTGAGGTAAAAACCCGGATAAAGACCGGATATGAGACCCCCAACACCTAAAATAAAGATCAAATTGGGACCGGACCTGGTCAAGACCGGACCGAATCAAGACCGGACTGTATCCAATCCAATCTTTGGTCCTTATATTCCCGAAAAGACCGGACTGGGACCGGATCAATTTGGTCCAATTTAACCGGACCCCTATCTCTAAACTAGCCTAGGAGGCATGAAATGCCCAAGAACCCCTTCTCAATATTGAGCCTCTTAATCTAAGAAGGTTTCCTCTCTAAACTAGCCTAGGAGGCATGAAATGCCCAAGAACACCCAATTAACCTCCTAAACTAAGGAGGTCTCCTCTCTAAGGTAGGTTAGAATGACAATTAGATTGATAAGCTTTCACACAACACAATCATTTCTGAATCATACCTCTACATTCACATTAAAACACAACCACACACAAATCATTCAATTCATACAAGCATTCACATAATTTTAGCTAGGGTTTAGAGCACCCAAGTGAATAGGTAGGCTAATCCATAGCTAGGCAAAGGAAAAAAAACAAAAAGGTGAGAAAGAACCATTGAGAGGTGGAAATCTTCCTCCCTTATTGCTTGAATCTCCCTTGAGAAGAAGAAATCTGCAATCCCCTATCTTGAATTGAGCCCAATCTCCTACTTCCTCCTTTGAGTGTCACTTTCTCTCTCTAGAATGGGAAGAGGAAATGCTAATCTCTCACAAGAAACCCGCTTTATTCTGAAAACTAAAACCCTACCTAAAGCTCCCTTTATTCTTCCTTTCATCTATCCATTTATATTGAGATCGCGCCCAATTCATGGCCTTCAAGTTCATGGTCGTGAACACCTAAACGCGTCCATAAACTCAGTGTCGTGTGTCAAAACGCACCGCTTCACTCCCGGAGTTCATGATTTTGCTTACAGTTCACGGTCTTAGCGACCGTGAACTGCCTTGTCGTTAGGAACCTCCGGAACCCATCTGGATGCTTCTCTATTCACAGTTTGTGGTTCCATTTCATGGTCCTAGCGACCGTGAACTCGCAGCTCTGACCGTGAATTGCAGCTTGTTCCTCGACGTCTGCACTTCACTGTCACGGGTTTTGGACTTTTCTTTGGTTTTTGCGCTTTTTGACCTTCAATCGTCCCAAAACTCGTACTCGACCCTTCCAAATGTGCGAGGACCTGAAATATATCAAAACAAGCACAATCTAGCGTGAAATATGTCGAGGAACGATGAAATGCAAAGCCAAACTATCAAGAAATGAGGGGCGAAATGTGTATATTTGGACCCAAATCAGTGCTTCGGAAGTCTCGTCCCGTGACAAGTTGTATCATCAATCGAATTCAATCTGGCCTCCCTATCCGGTTTTGGGGAGAATGCATACTTACAGCTGCATATATCATTAATCAGATTCCCTCCACAGTCCTGAAGAATCAAACTCCTTATGAGGTACTTTTTGTCCATTCTCCATCTTACGACTATATGAAAGTATTTGATTGCTTGGCATATGCCCATGACAATCATCGGGGAAAAAACAAGTTTGCTGAAAGGGGGAGTAAATGTGCTTTCCTGGGTTATCCTCATGGCCAAAAGGGCTACAAGAGTTACTTACTTGAGCAAGAAAAGATAGTCAACTCACGAGATGTCATCTTCCAAGAGGCCATTTTTTCAATTCAAGAAATATAGATCCCCAATCCACCAAAATCAACACCTCTATGTACAAATTGGACTCTTGGTCAAACCAGTTCACCCGACCTATTTACTTCATACGAATCACTCGAAACCTCAATGGAGCTTCCCTCAGAAATAGAAATCACTCCTCTGTCACCCGACAATTCCTAGCAAGCAGAAGCAACCACATTGTCGACACTTCTGCCCCTACTTTGTCTTCTGATGCCCCTTCACTCCGCAGTGATCGCCAACGCTGCCAAACTACTACTCTGCAAGGATTTGACATGTCTCCCCCACCGTCCCTTGTCATCAATGAGTTGAATCTTCCAGTCACTTCTTCTGAGGTATATCCCTTCGCAAACTATGTCTCCTATGCACCTCTTTCTTCACATCATGTTGCTTTTCTCTCGGCCATCTCCTCTGTGGATAAGCCTAAAACTTACAAAAAGGCATCAAAATATTCTTATTGGCGAGCGGCTATGCAAAAGGAATCACTGCTTTAGAAGAGAATCACACTTGGGTGCTCACACCCCTTCAATGTAGAAAATGTGTCATCGACGCTTGGGTGTACAAAATCAAATTTCAGCCCAATGGTGAGGTTGAACGCTACAAGGCGCGACTAGTAGCTAAAGGCTTCACACAAATTCCTCGCATACATTTTCATGAAACATTTGCTACCGTTGCAAAGCTCGTCATGGTGCTCTGTCTCATCGCGGTTGTTGCATCCCTCCAGTGGTCTCTACATTAGCTCGACGTTAACAACACATTTCTTCATGGTGTCCTCGACGAAGAAGTATATATGAAGGTACCAGAAGGATTTCGTCTCCCTGGAGACACAAGGGTTTGCAAGCTTTGTCGTTCCATATACTCCCTTCGTCAAGCTTCCCGTAACTGGCATGCCAAATTCATTTCGGTTCTCTTGCGTCTTCGATTCCGAAAATCCCATGTCGATTACTCACTTTTCACCGCACCAAAGGTGCATCCTCAGTCTTTGTTCCACTTTATATTGACGATATAATCTTTACAGGAGATAATCCATCCCTCATTGCCCACGTCAAGTCATGCCTTGATACTAAGTTCGGCATCAAAGACCTAGGACCACCCAAATATTTCCTTGGGATCGAAGTAGCTCATTCACCCAACGGAATTGTCCTCAGTTAACGCAAATACACCCTCAACATTCTGTCTGATAGTGGTCTGACTGACAGCCGTCCTAGTCCCTTCCCGATAGCGAAAAAATCATAAGCTGGCATTGGCGGACACTTCGTGTGATGATCCAAAACCCTACCATCGTCTTATCGGTCGCCTACTTTATTTAATAGTCACTAGACTAGACTTTCCCGTATGTCGTCAACTTCTTATGTCAATTTGCTGGTAATCCTAAGCAGAAACAAATCACGGCAGGCCACCGGGTCCTACGTTAACTCAAAAGGTCACAAGGCCAGGGTCTGTTTTTCCCATCCTGTAATCCTCTCACTCTACAAGCTTATTGTGATGCTGATTGGGGTGGTTTCTTGCTTACTCGCCGTTCCACGACAGGCTACATCATCTACCTTGGTCAAGCTGCTGTTTCATGGCGATCCAAAAAGCAACATGTGGTCTCTCGTTCCTCAGGTGAAGTAGAGTATTGCGCAATGGCTACCACAGCCAGTGAGATTCTTTGGCTAAGAGCTCTTCTTCATGACCTTGGGATCAAATCTTCAGGTCCCACAAAACTCTATTGTAACAATCAAGCTGCTCTTCACATCGGCAACAATCTTGTTTTCCATGAACGCACCAAGAATGTTGAACTGGATTGTCATTTTGTCCGTAAACGGGTCCAAAGTCAAGACATCTGTCCACTTAAAGTCAGTTCTCATGATCAAGTTGCCGACCTTTTCACCAAAGTCCTTCGATCAGATCGCTTCCTTTACCTTCTTTGCAGCTACCCGTTCGTGACCATCACGCGCCAGCTTGAGGGGAGGATCGAAGATCACAAAAACCATATGAGCAGCCAACTCACTGCTTTCCCCACTGTTAGCATTCAAGACTAGATAATATGAGATAATGTGGGATAATATCCAACTACATTTCATTAATACTTTATAGCATTTTTAATTCGTCTTTCTCATAGACAACAACACCATTTTCTGTATAAATCAGTAGCTTAAAAGTTCATTTCAATTCAATAAAAATGAATTCCTACAGTTCTCGATAATTAATAAATGAAAACGGACTCATGCATATGTATTGTTGCCCAGGATCGGCTTTCCATACGGAAGGAAAAGGCCATGAAGCTAAAAGCAATAGAGGTACATGCATGCTTGGCAAGAAAGAGGAAAGGGGAAACCATCTCCTCTGACATGGAAATTCCATCCAATTTTGCAATTAATAAAAAAATTTAAATGTAAATAAATTATATCCACTTATTGAAGAATTTGATTACGCGGAAATACGAAAGAACACAGAACACAAGAGATTTTACGTGGTATCCTCTATCGATTGATTGATCGAGACTGATCTCTTATTAGTATTACATCTTGACGGTTTACTATCACACAAATCGATAGCTAAGCTTATATAGATAAACTTAGGGTTAAAACCCTAATCCAACGAATCAGACGAGGCCCAACAAGGCCCAATACTAACACGGTTTAAGTAACTGCAACACTCCCCCTCAAGCGAAGACATGAATGACAAGATGTAGACGATTGACTGCGTCTCTTGAACTTGAACACACTTGGTACATCGCGATCGACCTGATGACTGAGTTAGTCGATCGACGTATGTAGACATCCTATTCTCCCCCTCAAGCTGGAGCATGAACAACGTGAATGCCTGGCTTGAAAAGCGATGAATGGTTGACATGTGCCCAATAATGAACTGGAAGAGGTGACGACCATTTCTTGGATCGTGAATGCCAGCTGGACGATGAAGGGACGATGACTTCTCTGATCATACAACCTTTTGAACGCCAGTGGACGACCATTTTAAGTATCGTGAATGCCTCGACCTGATGACTTGAAATTTTTTTTGGCAGAAGCTGTTCTTTCTCCCCAACACTAGCTATTTGAAGAGACGACCACTGCTGGTCAAAATTGTCTTCAATGCCATGACTGGGATGTTGGTGAAGATTGTTTACTACCCAACTATGAAGATGACTCATCGGTAATGGCGAAAAGACTTGATAGCATAGAACACCGAATGCACAAGTTTAAGACGAATCCTGGCTGCAAGGCAGGTGAGATAACAGCCAACTATGGTCACCAAAAGCTTAAGCAAGTAGCGAAATTCGATGATGCCAACTAAAAATCCTCTAATTTCCGCCACCACCAACACAAGGCTGGAAAATTGATGACAATATAACTTGGTTGACCGAACAGAACCAATGAAGCTAAACATTGAGCTTGAGACCAATAATACCATGTAAAGTGAACAACCACCTGCCGCCTTCAACAAAATCTGGTTGTTGATGATGGAAGCCGAAGAGAACTTGAGTTGGCATTATTCTGGATGGGATGGGCTAGATTGACCAAAACAAGAACATGCCCAATTGTTCTTCACGTAAGAAAAAATCTAATTAATTAACTAATACACCCAAAGCTAGTCACAGGAAAAGGAAGGCAATAATGGGCGTAGAAGAGAATTATTTGGACGGCATGATCAAGAGCATTAGAGGACATATCACTGCTGACCAGGACGATGGTGGACTTGGGCGCTGCTGCTAAGTGCTAGACGACGTGGAAAAGAAGCTCCGAACGGTGATGACTGATGAGACTTGGCTGGTCGGGGATTCAGGAGCTGCCGACAATGCTTGACTCCGGATTCGACGTCGGAAAGTCAAGACGGCGAATGTCAATGATGCGACCTTGCTTCTTGATTGAAGGATGAACGAAAACGTCTCCGCCGGGAACGAAACCTTACCTTGAGATTGAGGAAGGTGTGCCTGGACTAAGACTCAGACACGCACAGCACCAGAATTTAGCATATTGCGTTAACGATGGACATGGAGCCGGATTTGAGGCATGATGACGGTGGCCTCTTTGCAACGAACAAGATTTGGTGGCGGACAACGCCTTGACTGCGACGGAAACACCTTCCCCTATCAACAGAGAGGTTGCTTCTTTGCCTGACCTGGTGACGATCTGCAAGACAGGAAAACCAGCAACGGGGCTGTTGCATGGGATTTGGATTGCCCACTGCTAGCCAAAACGATGTCGCTCTCTGCTTGCCCAAAATGGTGTCGCACCATCAAAACAACAAAGCAGCAGTTTGACTATTTCTCTGAGTTTTGTCCTTCGAAGTGTTCCTCCTTCTCGAGCTCTTCATTCTCGCAGACCTCTGCTCCCCACACAAGAAACCAGGTCGACGAGCACCACCTCTATTCCTCGCAATGATGATCTCTACAAGGGGTGTAAGAAACGGGTCTGAGGTCTGCACAACGGTCACTTTGAGATCCCTCCTATAAATAGGAATCAATCGTGTTATTTTGAACTTGACAGTTGAGAGCAAGTGTGATTAGCAAATCTACTTTGTTCTTCATGGGTTCGTTCTTGTACTCACTTCGGTAGGTCATTCACAGGGTGTGTAAACTGGGTGATTGATCCTTGGGAAGTAAGGGTTTGAGTGTTTCTTTTTCATTTTCAAAGGGCCAACCTACTTGGCTTGGCTAGGGTTCTTGTTTATGCAAAGTGTAATATTTCAAATTCAATAAAATTTTGATCTTTTCTTTTCACTCTGATTCCACAATTGGTATCAGAGCCTGCTCTTTGAAGGATTTAGCATCACCAAAGAGAGTTGCTCAGGATGTCTGGATCCTCATCAGCTATAGTCTCTTATTCTGAGAATACAAATCCACCTTGGTTCGATGGAACATACTATACAGTCTGGAAAAAGAGAATGAGGATTTACCTTCCTGGAGTTGATGGAGAGTTGTGGGCGGTTGTGAGGAAAGGACCTGTCCCTATGGAAGATGAAGATGAAGAAGAGTGGAAAGAAGAACAGAAGATATCATCACATCTCGATTCAAGAGCTATGCACATACTGTTTTCAGCTCTCTGCCCTGAAGAACGCAGTCAAGTTGCACAATGTGAGTCTGCTAAGGAGATTTGGGAGTCTCTTCAGACAACCCATGAAGGTACGTCTGAAGTTAAAGAAAGTAGAATTGATGTCCTGTTAAATGAATATGAGTCTTTTGAAATGAGCTCTGGAGAATCAATATCTAGCATGTACAAACGATTCAATGACCTGATCAACAGACTAAAGGGTATAGGGAAAATGTTTGAGACAAAAGATCTAGTCCGAAAGATTTTAAGATGTTTACCTAGAGAATGACTACCTAAGCGAACTGCTATAGAGGAAGCTAAGGATTTGAATACACTATCCATTGAAAGGTTAGTTGGATCTTTGCTAAGTCATGAAGAAGTTATAATTCAAATGAACAAAGATGACCATAGAAGAAGAAAAGTTATTGCATTCAAAGCTCAAGAATATGATAGTGATTCTGAAGTAGATATGGGAGAAGATTTTGAAAAATAATTTGCTCTTGTAAGTAGAAAGTTTCATCGCATGCTCAAAATGAAAAAGGATTTTCAAGCAAAAAGAGCATATCGTGACTCAAGACACTTCAATAATCGGTTTCATGAACATAAAAAGGAAAGGGAAGAAATTGAAAGAGCTCCTACTAAAACAAACGAAAGATACACATCATATAGGCCATAGCTAGATAAATGCACTCCAAGGTCATATGATAGATCTTCTGAAGGTCGAGAAAGGTTTAAAATTGATAAGGAAGACCTCAGGTCTTCCAATGAAAAAGATCTAACCATTTGTTATAAGTGTGGTAAGACAGGGCATATTCGATCAAAGTGTACTGCAGGAGGCAGAGCTAAGGAAAAGGCATTGGCAGCTTCTTAGAGTGACCTTAGCTCAGAAGAAGAACAAGAAGTCGAAAACCTTGCTTACATGGCTTTTGCAACCAACAGTGAACACGATTACCAATCTTCAAGCAGCAATGATCAATTAACACCGTCGTGCTATCAGGTAATTACTGACTCTGAATCAGATGGAAATAATGACTGAGACACTGGGTTTTAATCAAAAACTGATTTTCTTAATGCCCTGACAAACTTGCAAGAAGAGTGTAAAAGACTTAAAAGCAAGTACTGTTTGATTATGACTGACAATCAGGGTTTAAAAAGGGAAATTCTTACCCTAAACAAATCATTAAAGGTTCAAAATGAAAAACATGAGAAACTGACTAAGCAGATATTTGAACTTACAGATGAAAATCAAAGGCCGAACAATCTTCTTAAAGCAAAATCAAAATTTTCTATAAAGAAGCATAATATAAATAGATCAAGACTTAATACAAACACTTCTTCTCATAAATATTTCAATAAGCAAGACAGAAAATACCCTGTTATATATACATGTGCTTATTGCAAGAGAAAAGGCCACTTGGCAAAATTTTGCTATGATTTGCAGGATCTGAGAAAACCTAGTACATCCAAAACATTTTGGGTACCAAAATGTACTAACCTATGATTGATTGCAGAGTTTGGGAGAAAATGAGAACATATGGTTTCTGGATAGTGGTTGCTCCCACCACATGACTGGTAAAAAGGAATTGTTTTCCTCTTTAAAGTATAAGAAAGGCGGTAAAGTAGTTTTTGGAGATGATCGAGTAGGAATAATAATGGGAAGTGGAACTGTTGGTAAGAACCCTCTTCCTACTATTAGTGATGTTTTATTTGTCAAGGGTCTGAAACACAATCTTCTCTCTATAAGTCAACTGTGTTCAACTGAAAACAGAGTGATCTTTGAGTCAGAATCTTGTCAGATCATCAGGATAAAAGACAACAAACTGTTATTTAGTGGAACTAAGAAAAATAATATGTATATTGTTAATCTAAACTGCTTGAAAACCTTTAATGAGACATGTTTTCAAGCTAGCCTATATGATACTGAAATGCTTTGGCATAGAAAACTAGGACATGTATGTTTGTCAAAGCTATCTAAGTTATCTAAAATGAAATCAGCTAGAGGAATTCCCTCTTTAAAAGAAAATTCCAAGTTCTTCTGTGATGCTTGTGTAGGAGGTAAACTAGCTAAGAAAATCTTTAAGTCTAAGAAAGACATAACCACCTCTGCACCTTTTGAATTAATCCATATGGATATGTTTGGACCTACTAACGTGGCTAGTCTTGGAGGTAAGTCCTATGGTTTTGTCTTAGTTGATGATTTCTCTAGATATACATGCGTTTATCTACTTGCATCAAAAGATGAAGCTTTTGGTAGCTTCAGAATGTTTGTGAATCGAATACTAAATGAATCTGAAAAAGGAATTAAATCTATTCGAAGTGACAATGGGGGAGAGTTCATCTCAGATCAATTTGGGGAGTTATGCAATGAGAGAGGGATTAACCATACTTTTTCTGCACCTAGAACACCACAACAAAATGGTGTAGTAGAGAGGAAGAATAGAACCATAATTGAAGCTGCTAGGACAATGTTATTAGAGTATGGTACACCAAAAGTTTTCTGGGGAGAAGCTGTAATGACAGAAGTTTATGTGATCAACAGGGTACTTATTAGAAAGTCTATAGATATGACCCCACATGAAATCTTAAAACAGAAAACACCAAACGTGGGATATTTTCACCCCTTTGGGTGTAAATGCTTCATTCTAAATACAAAGGATCATCTTTACAAATTCGATGCTAAATCAGATCAGGCCATATTTCTTGGATACTCAACTAAAGGTCAGGCATATAGAGTATACAGTCTCAGATCCAAAAGAGATGAGGAATCTGTGTTTGTGAAATTTGATGAATATGTGGGTACTAACAAGGGATCTGCCGAAAGCATAGATTTCCTGTTTCCTGTTTCTGCAGAAGAACTAAACACAGGAGGAACAGAGGTCTCTAATGAACTACAAGCAAGCAAATGTGAACCAGTCCATGAATTGGAAAAGGAAAGGGAGGCCCCAGCACACATCCAAAAACGACATCCTCCCTCACAAATCATAGGACAACTCAAGGATGGTATTCATACCAGAGGTAAGTATCGACCAGATCAGTATGCTCTTGTCTCTTTACTGGAACCTAGAAATTATAAGGAAGCACTCACTGATGACGAATGGTTGAGTTCTATGCAAGAAGAATTAATTCAATTTGCTAGATTACATGTCTGGGAACTTGTTCCTCGTCCATTAGATTGCTTAATTATAGGAACAAAATGGGTTTTCAGAAATAAAACTGATGAAGAAGGTGAAGTAATTAAAAACAAAGCCAAATTAGTAGCACAAGGTTACTTACAAGAAGAAGGAATTGACTTTAAAGAATCTTTTGCACTTGTTGCACGAATTGAATCCATTAGAATGCTTTGTGCCTATGCTTGTTACATGAAAATTCCTTTATATCAAATGGACGTAAAGAGTGCTTTCTTGAATGGAGAATTAAAAGAAGAAGTATATGAAAGTCAACTACCTGGTTTTATTGACCATAAAAATCCTGACCATGTTTACAAATTATCAAAAGCCTTGTACGGTTTAAAACAAGCACCTAGGGCATGGTATGAAAAACTATCCACCTTTTTGAAAAACGAAGGTTTCTGTCAAGGAAATGTTGACAAAACTTTGTTTATTAAAAGGGAAAATTCAGACACTCTAATAGTGCAAATATATGTTGATGAAATTGTGTTTGGTTCAACAAATCCCTCTACGTGCACAAAATTCTGTGAAAGCATTAAATCAGAATTTGAAATGAGTATGATGGGTGAATTATCACACTTCCTCGGCTTACAGATCAAACAAACTAAGTCTGGAATTTTTATAAATCAATCTAGTTACACTGAAGCCATGCTTAAAAAATTTGAGATGAACTCTGTAAATGAAAGTCTGACCTCTGTGGCTACAAATCTAAAGCTAGACAAAGATGAAGGAGGGATAGCAGTTTGTGAGAAGAAATACAGAGGTATCTAAAGGTAACAATAAGTGTAGGTTTATGGTATCCAGCCTCTGATTCATTTGAATTAGTAGGTTATAGTGATTCATATTTTGGAGGAAGATTGGTAGATAGAAAAAGCACCTCAGGAACTATACAGTTCCTTGGACCTGCTCTGGTTTCATGGTTTAGTAAAAAACAGGGAGCAGTTGCCCTATCAATCGCTGAAGCTGAGTATATGGCAGCTGGAAGCTGTTGTGCTCAGATCATGTGGATGAAAGCTCAACTTTCTAATTATGGGTTTCTATTAAATGGTATCCAGGTGTGTTGTGACAACACCAGTGCAATTAGCATGACAAAGAATCGTGTCCAACACTCTAGAACAAAACACATTGAGATAAAATATCATTTTATCAGAGACTTAGTACAAGCAGGACATATTTGTTTGCAATTCATCTCTATTGAATCTCAATTAGCCGACTTATTCACGAAACCACTCTCCAGTGAACGCTTTCTCCAATTATGCACAGAGATAGGGCTCAAATTTTTTAATCAGATTAAAAATCTTGTAAACTAAAACCCTATTGGGCCTTTTTTCTCTGGATATTTAGCGTGTCTCGGGTTATCAAATAACTCTCTTTTCGGCTCATGCTTGCGTTGTTCCAAGACAGCGCCATGCATGCTATCAACTAATCATTACACTTTTTCCTGCTTTTCTCCTGCGGGAGACTCTTCTGCTTCTCCTCTGTCCATCGTTTTCCTGCCTATATAAGGCTACTTCTTCTCTTAATTTCCTCACTGTTCCATCAACTCAAAACCTCCACCTTAACCTACAAACTTAGAAAATCCTTGAGTCTCTCCCAAATATGAGTGATTGCATTCTTCGTCCCTTTCGTTTCGATGGACTGGTTCACACCTTCTCTGGATATATGCTCCATGAACCCAGGGTGTTGAATCATCATCAATATCTTCAATATTTTGACAAGAGAAGGATCCACCACATAACTCAGCTTGATCCTTACGAATTTAATGTCTACAAGTATGACATTATTTCCCTCATTGAAGGACTTGGGTGGGATTTCCTCCTTCGTCAGCCCCTTCACCCTGCTTGTCCTAGAGCTGTGAAGTATTTCTTCTCAAATCTTCAATGCCAAGGAGTTAGCTCAAGGAATTTTACCACACTGGTTTATGGTCATCTGCTGACTATACCATTCGATGCCCTAAATGGCATTCTTGGTTTTCCCTCTCAAGGACTTGGAATAGCCCATCCTTCTGAATTCTGGAAGCATGAATTCAAAATCGAAGTGGAATACAACAACTTCTCCACAGAGCCAATTGGTGGCTCTGATGTCCCTATCCTTGCTGCCTGGTTACCACCAAGGCTGAGAATTTTCCATTATTTCCTCACTCATGTCTTCTTTCCTTGGTCCTTTAATCAGGATCGAGTTCTTCATATGGATTTGTGGATCATCACTAGTGCAACAGCCAGGCGAAAGCTCGATTGCGTCAGCATTATGTTCGGCCAGCTCCTCCCTGTGGCTGATGAAAACTACAAAGGCCTCCTGCCTTTTGCATCCATCATAACCCGACTACTGATCAACCTATGGGGTTGATTTATATGAGTTTCGGAGTATCTCCATTCTCCTCTACTATGTATGTGAGTGCACTAAATGTTCTTATGGTCCTTGATCTGCCTACTGACATTCCTCCTCCTTCTCGTCCCTCTGCTTCTCTTCTTGGACCACCTCCTAGGCCTCTTCTGCTAAAAAGGCCAAGTCTGCTAGTGAACTCAGTAAGACTGGAGACCTTTTGTTCACCATATCTGAAGGCAACTCCTCCTCTGATGATTCTGCAGCCTCTGCTCCTGCCTCCTAAACTTCTGTTTCTTTGTTTGCTTAGGTAGTTGAGCAATCTTTTGTACTTCTCTCCTGGATTCAGGATGATGCTTTTGTTAAGGGGGAATGAGGTTAGGAATCTAGCAGTTTAGGTGCTTTTGATTAGGGGGAATACCGTTTGATATTTCCATACTTTTGTAATACTCATATCCCCCATGTTGCTCCTAATGTAACCATGCTTTTCATTAATGCAATTATGTTTTTGGAATCGTGGTCTGCTGTTTTCTTTTCTTCATTTTGCAGGTATCTCCACACTTCTCGGACGAAGGGGGAAATTGTAGAATGGAATTTGGATTGCCCACTGCTCGCCAAAATGATGTCGCTCTGTGCTTTCCCAAAACGGTGTCGCACCATCAAAACAACAAAGCAACAGTTTGACTATTTCTCTGAGTTTCGTCTTTCGAAGTGTTCTTCCTTCTCGAGCTCTTCATTCTCGCAGACCTCTGCTCCCCACACAAGAAACTAAGTCAACGACCACCACCTCTATTCCTCGCAATGATGATCTCTACAAGGGGTGTAGGAAACGGGTCTGAGGTCTGCGCAACGGTCACTTTGAGATCCCTCATATAAATAGGAATCAATCGTGTTATTTTGAACTTGACAGTTGAGAGCAAGTGTGATTGGGAAATCTACTTTGTTCTTCATGGGTCAGTTCTTGTACTCACTTCGGTAGGTCATTCACAGGGTGTGTAAACTGGGTGGTTGATCCTTGGGAAGTAGGGGTTTGAGTGTTTCTTTTTCATTTTCAAAGGGCCAAGCTACTTGGCTTGGCTAGGGTTCTTGTTTCTGCAAAGTGTAATATTTCAAATTCAATAAAATTTCGATCTTTTCTTTTCACTCTGATTCCACAGGGGGGACGACTTTTGTGACTCCAATCGGCTGCGGCGGTCTCTCACGTACGGCCAGACTGATGATCGGAAGAGCCGGATTTAAGGTGACAATTATACGTGACCGTTTGATGACGATGGCGGCGATATTGACGATGATGATACCACGTTGCACTCGAAGCCAGATTTGAGGCCTGATGACAGAGACGGGAGCAAAACCTGATTTGAAGGACTCAGTGCTTGAACTTAGCTGAGTGAGCATGGTCTTTTTGCATCCCACGACGAGACGAAGGAGATCAGCCGAGCATAAGAGACATAGCCGCTTCAACTGATGATTAGCCTTGAACGTCAATTAGGCGATGAAAAGTGAATCAGAGTTGGCAGCGGTAGTGATGCAGTCACAACTGCAGCTCTGTTGCGATTGACGCGATGAGGCTAGAGCCTGTCGGGAATTGAATAGTCCTATGAGGAATTCCAGGAATAAGGCTGCAATGACCTCATAGACAAACGATTGATGACGAGCGGAAGCTCAAAACCGTAGAAGGATCGAGTTTTGCTCTGATACCATGAAGAATTTGATGACGCGGAAATACGAAAGAACACAGAACGAAGAGATTTTACGTGGTATCCTCGATCGATTGATTGATCGAGACTAATCCACGGTGAGCTCATAAGAGCTCACGGCTGATCTCTTATTAGTATTACATCTTGACGGCTTGCTATCACACAAATCGATAGCTAAGCTTATATAGATAAACTTAGGGTTAAAACCCTAATCCAACGAATCAGAGAAGACCCAACAAAGCCCAATACTAACACGGTTTAAGTAACCGCAACACTTATCGACGGTCACTCAGACCGCCGATTTGTCCGTCCCATTTATATCACTTAACGAAGACCAAAGCCAACCGACGCTAGGGAACCGTGGACATAATTGATTTTCCTTGTAGTGAGAAATGAGCTTCTGGATGAGCACATTATAATTAGATCAAACCACTGACAGAGATAAGAATTCTTTAAATTTGGGGCAAACATCGGTTATCCTTACACACACATGCGCTTGGTCTTGTCAAACATAAATGCAATTGATATAAGCAAGAAAAAATCGTAAATCACAACCATCACCTTCATAAAAACGAATATATTGATTGACCATAGTACAAACACAACTATGATCCAACTCCTAAACAACAAGGGGTATTTGTGCCCGACATGGTGAATACATCATCGAGATTAACAGCACGACGAAGACTTCTTATCTCCCGCGAAAATATGGTATGATTGTTGCGAGTCAAAGCCATGGTTTCAAGTTTCTATTGAAGATGCTAGGCCCGTAGGTCGACATGACAATCTCGATGAGCAACGGAAACTGCAGCAACATAAACAGAGTGACCGGCACGGCAGCCAGCAGTATCATCGGAACCACAAACTCCAACTGCCGGTCCATGACTATCACAACGGTAGCAGAGAAAGTCACCATCATGGCCGCGATCGAGACGAAGAGCGTCGACAACCCGATCACCATCTTCGTGGGGAGGGATCTAAGGAAATCAGCCATGGAGTAGCGCGCCGTGAGGATGGCCAGGAACATTAGGACTGAAGTGGACGCGGCATAGAGGGAGATGGCGTCGGATATCATGAAGATCTTGAACGACCTATCGTCGAGGAGGGTCGGGAGCCCAGTGTCCTTGTTCCCGCCGGGGACCGTGAGCGCGGCGGTGAACATGATCGTGATTATGAGGGCGCCAACGACACTGCAAGCCGTCGCCATTTCTTTCATCCATTGTTGTCCCGCCGTTGCCAGTTCTAGGTGGGTCCGCACAAATATTTGCTTTGCCGTTTCGCCTGTGCAATTGAGCTTGTCTCTGTACATGGGATCCATTAGATGTTCCAATTCCTGTACGTTTCAGAAACCAGATAAATGACATACCATTTACTAATACACTCTCTTATTAGATGAACAATTGAACACCAACTCAGAAGGGCTTGAAATTTGCATAGGAATCAGCATATCATATGCTTAATAAACAGAATCATCAGGATTTGAATAAGACCTCTCGGTAACAGAAAGCGTTGATATCATGTCATGACCCACTTGGTCCCAACAACTCAAATTATTGGAAGCAACTGGTTTTTGATACGATATCTGAGTTGGTTTGGCTAACTGGTCATTTGTTCTAGTCTCCATCATCCTCAATATTACCGGTTGCTTAAAACACAATGCATGGTCGGAATGCATTTGCAACCATCTAGTTTCGTGAGTTGGCTTTCATTTGAAACCGTGTGTAATAAAGTCGTTAAGATCCATACAATTTTTTTTTTTTTTACATGGTATCATAGCCTTCTGTAACCGAGAGGTCTTATGTTCAAATCTCGCGACGAACCCATTTGTTTAGCACATAGTATTCAGACATGCATCTGCAAACTTCAAAATCATATATATGATGGCTTTCGTTTGAGTAGGTGTGGTAATAAGTGTTCTATGATCCATAGTAGAATCTCTCACAACAGTTCGTGTTAGTTGTATCATAATTGGCTCCAATAACTCGAGTTGTTGTGAGAAGTCCGTGTATGATACTTCACCACTTTCTTACACCCCTTTAAACGAGCCAACTCATGGGCTCAAAGTTTGCACAAGCTCAGTCTATACCATGTACTTTAAGACAACAGTTAATATTGGGATTTGTGAGGACTAGAATTCATACCAACTTATCCCAATAACTTGAATTGTTGAAAGAAATACATGTATGATACTTAAACACTTCCCTACCATTGATAGAATATGACTAACCTGAAACCACTGGAGTTCTCTTTGCATCTGAAGAGCGGCACCAGAGATGTGAGAAAGATTGGCACAAGGAGACAACATGGCAGCCACATGTAGCATCGAGTTCTCCTCTCTGTCGACCGACGACAACATGGCTGCTCTGTCGTGGAAGGATACAAGAGATTGAAAACCTGCTCTTGTCGATACTCAACCGCCGTCATGAACGCATTCCTGCCTCTGTCGTCGACTTTGTACAACAAAGCAGGGCATGCTTTCGCTGCCTCCTCAACGAATTCGACAATCCCATTCTCCACGGCCTTGTGGAATGCTTCGCACACCCCGTGGCCTTCGAGCTTTCTCAAACCGGCCGGGGTCGATGATATTGAGGAAACATGTTGGCATACGAGGGTTAGGAGTTCGAGAGAACACATGTGGGCCATTTTCAAGTGATAGGTTTTGTTGAACTTACGGCACCAAGTCTCCTCTGAGAACACGTCAAGTACAGGTCAGTCGGTTTGTTAGTACGTAGTAGGCATTCAATCAATCAACAACGAATGCATGACTACTGCACACCCAATACCTTGTCGATCAATGGTTTGTTTGGTGTTGCTCAATGAACTCATCCCAAAGTTGTCCTCTTCTGGGTGCAAAGGACCAGGTAGTCTTACCCTTATATCTGCCAATCCATAGATTTAAAACTTACAATCTAGGGGGACACAGAAAAGATATAAGGAATTGGAGTACTTATTAAGAACTCGTTGATTCTCGATATGACAATCGAGCCGCCCATTAAAGAATCGCGTGCTTTAATCTTGATAATTTGAATAATCTCTCACGTACAATAATTCAAGTTATTAGAAATCAACATATATGATTAATAAAGAGAAACTTACATGAGTATAAGGTTCGTAGATAGAAGACAACTGGACTTCCGCTGGGGAATGAAGTCGACATGAGAGATAACTGAATAGCAGCATTAAAATTATTGGCATCCATGGTTGTAGCCATGCTTGGGCGATGCCTCAGCATATCCAATGCAATGCCTGCTCTTCGGTAATAATTGTTGATCAGTATTTGTCAAAATAACCACAATACATAATCAGGGTGGTTTCGATGGAGCAATTCATAAGCAAGATAATTCGTCCAATTGTCTTATTTATAAAAACGAGTCATTTACCATGACTTCATTCGAAACTGAAATTGCATGTTCCAAAATGGATAATTCAAAATTCTTCAAATCAAATCGATACATTAAAAAAAAAATTACCAGCAAACAAGTCAATTTGATTCAGTTAGAAAAAATGAATGAATCAAACTTACTCCATATTCCACGGTGGATACAGAACTTGAGCACACTGGCACCGTGCTTGCCGTCGTTCTCGTCAAACAGCATCCTAAGTGGAGTGACGATGTAAAGCAATTTAACCAGATCGGAATTGCCCTTCCGAGAGGCCTCTTCCACCGGCAGGACCGCCGCTCCTCGTTGACTTCTTATAATACCGCTGAAAATGGCGGCCAACTTCTTGTTTCTGTAAACCATCTCCCGCACCATCCGGCGATGGCCTCCCGCCACCGCAATGTGAAGCGCCGTGCAGCCGTCACCGTCCTTGATCTCGAGGTCCTCCTCTCTCATTGCCCGCATCAGCTCATAGCCGACCTCCGCCTCTCCGAACTTAGCCGCCAGATGCAGGCCGGTCCCCCGCCGCCCGCCGGGGAACCGCCTCGTCGCCGAATCTGGGTTCCGTCCAATCAAATCACGTAGTCGGGCTATGTCACCTCTACGTATGCAGGCTTCCAGCTCCGCCAAGTCATCGTCGGCCGGCTGGTTAACCTCTGTATCGCAACCATTATTAAATTAATATATAAAATACTGAATAAATATATATATAGCCAGGGATGACAATAGTTGGGTTTGGGACGAATTTCGCTATATCCATCCTCATCCTCATTTTCAATTCATAAACCCATACATAATTAACTTCATTCCCGTAAGCGTTGAAGTTTTTAATCTACATCCTATCCCGACAATTGCGGATATCAGTACATAATACCCGACTTCGAAATCCATCTCCGACTCATCGCTCATCTATCATTACAATTTTCTATACGACCATAATTCATACTCACCCCGTACCCGATCAATACAATAATTTCCATTATTAACTGAATTGTAAAAGGTCTTATGTCCACAAAGTATGGCTACTTTGTGCAGAGAAGGACAGTCAGAGGGAATTAATGATTTAATTACCTTGTACGTTGACATTTCCCGACGGAAGCTCCTGAACATCAAGCAGCAGCTCTGCCTGCTGCTTCTCAACCTGATCGTAATATAAAGTGGCGACGGCCTCCCAAGCTTCCTTGGCGGAAGTGATCCCCCTAATCTGCCGGAGAAGTCCGCTGCCGCACGAGATCTTGATCGCGTGCAGCGCCGCCGCGTTCTCCCGCCGCCAGCAACGTCCTTCAGTACTACTGATATTACCGTCAATGGGTTGCTCGTCAACGACCAAGTGCCAGAGATCTCGAGAGAGGAGATAAGTCTGGAGGCAGTCGCTCCAGTCCTCGTAGCTGATTCCGCCGCCGCCTCCTCCGACCTCAAGTACATCCCTCGTGATCATCATTGCCATTGTACTCTGTATCGTTCCAATTTTATCGGATGTTCTCCAATAGAAACCAGAATTACAAGTACCGAAACTGTCGTTCTCCATTGATTTAAGGAATAGAGGGGGAGAGAGAACCTACAATAAGTCTGCAACTAGCATTAATGTAAATTAATTTTCTTAGTTGAATTGAAGCTTCCTCAAAATTTCGGATCCAGCCAGCTGCTAGATGCTTTGAGTTGGAAGTCCGTACGGTTCAGAAACTAAAAAGAAATGATGATGGAGTAGATGATTAGGAGCTGATTGATAATATTATATGACGACCTCGTTGATGATCTGGATCGAGTATGTATGTAAGCTTAAGAAAATGGATTTTTAAGTTTGGTGGCAACAACTTGAGATATTTAACAATGACTAAGCTACGACCAGAGACCCACTTGGCCACTTCCAATCCACCAACAATGAAGAAAAATGGGAATGTCCCGTGTGACACATTCCAATGAGTGTGTGGTTGTTTCTACTTTTTTTCTTAAATTTGAGTAGTACTTCCTGAAAGTTGTGAATTTTCATCTCAAATTTGTCGAAAAAATATGTTTGGTGATTTTAGAAAAAGTAAAGTTGGTGAAAAGTAAATAATAGAAAGATAGTTGATGGGATGGTGAATAGTTAATATATATAAAAATTAATATATATAAAAATCAAGTTGAGTTACTGTTGCCTAATCTCACAAGTTGATTGGGCAACTATCATTTTTACATTTTAATACCAAAATTTAATTAATTACAACTTAGTTATCATTTACATTTTTATACCCCAAATCTAATTTTAATGTAAAAGTATTGAACAATTATGTTATGTTATCTAAATTTTATGAGATTTTTGTAACTACAATTTTTTTAAATTTTAGGATATCAATTTAGTTTGTATCATACAAGATGTTGTATCACTCAACTGTATTCATTTTGCTTCTCCCTAAAATTTTTCTTTTTCACCCGAGCTGGAATTTTCGACAATTATATATGGAATGTTTGGCTAGGTATCTACATTTATCAAATAATATTTTCCATTTATCTATAAAAAAGTAAATAATTATCATCTTAAATACATCACCATAAAGGAATTAAGCCTCAAACATATAAATTACAGTTCGGTACTTAAACTTAATATATCTTTAGATTTATAACCTAAATTTATTTTTTTGGCACATAAGTCCCCAAATTAATATATATATATATATATATATAAAGATCAAATTGAGTTACTGTTGCCTAATCTCACAAGCTGATTGGGCAACTATCATTTTTACATTTTCATACCCAAATTTAATTAATTACAACTTAGTTACCATTTACATTAGAGGTGGCAATTAGGATCCAAATCCATGAATCCAATCCAATCCATTCACCAAATTATCCACCTAATCCAATCCATTTAAATCCAATCCATTTGATCCAAATCCAATTGGATTCATGGATCAATCCATGAATCCAAATGGCAAATTATGATTTGATACCTATATTTTTATACGAAAAATATAATTGGAAAATTACATTTTGGTACCTAAAATTTTTCATTATGACATTTTAGTACCAAAACTTTTTAAATTTTACATTTTCGTCCAAGCCTTGGATGTCATTTGGATTCATGGATCAATCCATCCAATCCATTTGATCCAATCCATGAATCCACCAATCCATTTGCTCCATGGATCCACGAATCCGATCCAATTGTCACCTCTAATTTACATTTTGATACCCCAAATTTAATTTTAATGTAAAAGTATTGAACAATTATGTTATGTTATCTAAATTTTATGAGATTTTCGTAACTACAATTTTTTTAAATTTTAGGATATCAATTTAGTTTGTATCATACAGGATGTTGTATCACTCAACTGTATTCATTTTGTTTCTCCCTAAAATTTTTCTTTTTCACCCGAGCTTGAATTTTCGACAATTATATATGGAATGTTTGGCTAGGTATCTACATTTATCAAATAATATTTTCCATTTTTCTATAAAAAAAGTAAATAATTATTATCTTAAATACATCACCATAAAGGAATTAAGCCTCAAATATACAAATTACAGTTCGGTACCTAAACTTAATAGATCTTTAGATTTATAACCTAAATTTATTTTTTTGGCACATAAGTCCCCAAATATTGATTGAACATTACATTTTAGTATCTAAAATTTTTGTGTATGACATTTTTGTGCCTAAACTTTTGAAATTCTACAAATATGTCTAATTTTTGTATGTGTAATTAAAACACCCTCGAATAAATGGGTATCCATACCCAACACATACACATTTAGGTTGGTCCAATGTTTAGATTTCACTTGAATCCATTGATCCAATCCACCAATCCTTTTGAACCAATCCATGAATCCAATCAACCATTAGATAAAAGTATAAATTTAGTTTATACCATACAATATGTTGTATCACTCCACTGTAGAAGAAGATTCAACTATTTTATATTTGCTCATTACGTGAAACATTAAAAAAAATGATAAAAGAGAGACGATTCTAAAATATTGCAAGAAAGAAACTCATTTATTACATTTACGGGATACTAAACAAACTTCTACTAACTTAATGCAACAAAAATATGCGACAACTGCATAAGCAAGTTTCAATAAAGTGCTACGGTGAAAAGGGTTGACTGTTGTATTGAAGGGCAACTAAAAGAATTGGTCAAAACCTTTCCATCATCTACTTCCCTTCCCTTTCATTTTTCACTCGCTTTCCATAATCTTTCTTTATTTCTTTCTTTGCCTTCTACGTCCAACCCTAATTAGTATACTATTTTTATATATTTTAATCACAAGTATAAATAGGTCCATATACAACTGACCAAAAGTCTAGAGAATTAATAATTGAACCATGAACTACTAACTTTTTCAGCTCAATGTCGAGTCCAATTAAGAGCACATATATATGGTTATTACTTTCTAGAAAGTTGTCATTTTCCACTATGGATTTGAAGGCATGAAATTTTAAGTGAGTTCCAGTTTGTATTCCTTTTGCTTCTGTCAAGAGTTTTTCTTTTTCACTGGGCTATCATTTTCAACAATTATACATGGAATTTTCAACAATTATACATATAAAATAAATATTTTTCTATTTTCTATAAAAATTTAAATAATTATCATCTTAAATAAATAACCATAAAAGAAACTAAGCCTCAAATATGCAAATTACAGTTGTGCACCTAAACTTAATAGATCTGTATATTTATAACCTAATTTTTTTTTTTGGCATATAAGTTCTCAAAATAGTTATGGAACATTACATTTTAGTACCTAAAATTTTTGTGTATCACATCTTAGTACCTGAACTTTTGAAGTTCTACAAATAGATCTAATTTTTGAATGTGTAATTAAAACACCCTCGAATAAATAGGTATCTATACCCAACTCATACACATTTACATTTTGAAAGTAAATATCCATACCCTACCAAACCCGTCCACAAACTTTCAAACATTTATATATGTAACTCATACCCTACCCATAATCAATGATGTCTACTTGGGTTAAGGTAAATATCATTTATTAGCCATAATTTTCAAAAAAATTAAATTATAGGTTGACCGCCATATATCTATTGTCAAGTCAATATTACTAACAAAACTAATAACACAAATTAATTTAAGGCTAATAATACTAACAAAACACAATGATGGGTCACATAATACATGCCAATAGGCAATCTCCGCCCCGCGACAAGTCGCGCATCGCCACCTAGTATATATATATATGAGGAGTTATACAGTAATTAGGGTGAAATTCGGGGTTTCGCATACCTTGAGTAAGAAAACGGTATCCAGAACTTGAATTGACTGA
Organism: Linum tenue; assembly: GCA_946122785.1. Classification (NCBI taxonomy): domain Eukaryota; kingdom Viridiplantae; phylum Streptophyta; class Magnoliopsida; order Malpighiales; family Linaceae; genus Linum; species Linum tenue. Next base: position 26,161,360 of record CAMGYJ010000010.1, on the reverse strand, counting down.
TCTTTCGGAATGATACTCTAACCCTTAAAGATCAAAATCTAGGTCTTAATTCGCTAAATCTTATACTCCATGATCAATTTAATTAGAAACAATAATCGACGCTTATGATTCGTCCAAATATAGGCAAAAAAATCAATGCACCGTCTTAGAGTTTATAGTTTATGATTTAGATAATTAGGACCTAGGGTTCACTCATTAAGGGTTAGGGTATAATATCATGCCAAAAATCCTGTTAATTTGAGGTCTAGATAACGTTTTCATACTCAAGATATGCATTTCCCCGAATTTCACCTGGAGTACCGTAGATTGTAGAAGGCACCATATATATACTTGTATGTTTAATAATTAATAGTAAAGAAGTGAATGAAAAGTGTGTAAAGTGAATAACTTGAACAATAATTTTTAAAAGGATAAAAGTGTAAACTGCAATTCATTTTGCGAGATTTTAGATTTGATTAATTTATAGGTTTTATTCTTTTAGAGTGAATTGATCGATTAGTGAGCTCATTATTCTTTTAGAGTGAATTGATCGATTAGTGAATTGAATTAAACTTGAGCCAACCTTATTTTTATTGAGTTGAACTTAAAACTTGGCTCAATTCCTCTCATTTGCCTCCCTAGTTGAAATTGACACTACAAATATATAGCTCATTAATCCTATTCCTAATCTACCCCTTGGACATTAAACTAGTCCTTCCTAATATTAATATAAAGAGATTGAATTTCCAGCATTTAGAGTAAATTTAGGAAGGATATTATTGTTGCCCCTTCTCATTAGCAAAACAATTTAAGGTTCTGGTTGTAAGCTTTAAGTTAGTTGAATGGTTGATCCTGAGTTATTAGGTGAAGCCATGTGATTTTGTGTTTGACTTTGTAAAGCTTGAAACGAGCAAATTCAGTTTAGTAATTTACTTTCAAACTGTGGAATTGTCTCGCATCATTGGACAAGGTTGAATGTTGCAGCGTGTTCTTTGTCAATCTCGATTTAAGCATAGAAATGGTCATAAGAGTGACCGATTAATTCAATTGTTAATAAATATTTGGAACTAATGTTTTGACTGAGGAATGCAAGAAGAGAAACTTACCTACTACACATGATCAAGCTGAGAAAGAAGTTAACTGGTGGCGTCACTTCTCCTGACTGTACAATGAATTGGCTATCGCTACCTTGTTGCTCAAGATAATTGGAATTGGAAGAAGCCGAATATGCAAAGTTTGTAGTTCTCGGCTGGTACATCATCATTCCAGCAAAAGAAGCAACCTTCCTTTTTGGGTGGATTCACAATTAATCATATGCTCTCACCAATGGAAAACCCGACGGAAAAATAAGAAGATTGAGAAGCAAGGAGGAGCTTACCATTTCCAAGGAGAGCAGGATCACCCCAACAAGGCAAGTGGTTTCAAATGCAACGGCCAAAAGCTTCAGTATAAAAAGAGTCTTGGAACAGCTACAGAGTAGAACCTTTTCGGAGATCAACAAAGCTAGCTAGACAAGAGGGGATTTTGTGAGTATAGCAAGTTTGATAGAAAAGGGGATTTCTCAAAGGGTTCGGGGAGAACAACTTTGAGGGATAGTGTTGGGGAAACACTGGTTACGAGTTGCTGGGGAAGCAATTCGGGGTTCTGTGTGAGTGACTTTGATAGATCGAGTTCAGATTGATCAAAGTGTTCTTGGGTAAATATTGTTACGACAAACTTCAACGCAAGATCATTAGTGAATCGTCGGAGATTACACAACTGTGAGTCTCCGACGGTTGAGTAGTCAGTATTGGGATTCTTATTCTCTCAATACTTGAAACCACATAAAAAAATCGTGTGTTGTGTACCTACTCTGCATTTCAGTTTCAGTTTCGACATTGTTTGCTTGTGTGCCCGGTTTTAGTCTTTGATTGCAGGGGAAATCGACCAGGACGTACGCAGGAAGGCGAAGCTCAAGTGTATCCCCGGAACGAGTTTGGTGAACCGATAAACGATCTGGTTTGATATAGTTTCTGTTTCATGATCTGGGCTGAGTTTGTTGTGTTATTATTTGTTCTCGGTGTTCTTTACTCTGTTTGTGGAACTTTAGCTACAGAGTAGCTTTTGATCGAAAAACTAACGAAGAGGGATATCTGTATATGTTTAAAATTGAATACTCCACCGTTTTGATTAGTCAAGTAGGGTGCAAGCCTGTGAAACACTACGACCTCGTTTGGTATTTGTGATTGTTAGAATTGATGTATTGTATGAATGCATGCATTATCAATTGATGTATTGGCTCAATGATTGCATTTTAAGATTACGATGTTTCATAGTTGTGGTTGTATTGTTAAGAATATAGTAGGAAAATAACTTTTTGAATGAAAAGACACATTTACCCTTCCTTTTAGATACAAAAGTCAATCACATATAAAAGTTGACGAGGGCATAAAAGAGAAGAAAAGTTGATTCACAATCTCAAAACACAATCTCAACAATCTCACCAAATAGTTGAGATTCTAAATCATTCATTTTGAATGATTTCAAATGTCACATCAACAATCAAATACATGCATTGTGTTTCATTTTGCAACAATTAAACGATGCATTCTCTATAATACATGCATTCATTAAATACATCATTTAGATACGCATCTATCAAACCACCTCTACGTTTTACTTGAGTTACAATTGTGGGTTGAAATTGGTTGGGCCTCGGCCCTCGTGTTATATTAAGGTTTGGAAGTTTAAATATTGGGTTTTGAGAACTAACTATAGATTGAGCCCATTACATATCCATTTTCGGCAAACACCAACTAACAAAGCTGTTTGAAGCTTCTCGATCAAACTTCCCATTTCATTGAGATTCCTCACTTGTTCTTGCCACAAGGTTTCACCTAGGGTTTTGCAGGTGGCTTTATTGACTAACAATTCAGTGGAATTGAGCCAAAGTAAAGAAAGGCGTCTCGCGCTCGACCCACCAACAATTATTGTCCTCTTAATTAATAATAAAAATTCTGACTATTAGATTAATAAAATTTGGAGTTTTTGCCGATTATTATATTATTATTTTGCCGATATATTAATGGAAAAGGAATTCTGTATGGAATTTTTTTTAAACTAATTATTATTAGAGTCTTCGTGACGGCGGCTGTGGTTTTAATTGCGAGGGAAATGGATTGGAGGAGAGGTTGCGATGGAAGTGGAATAGTCGAACAGAGAGGGAGAGTGAGTCCTTCTCCTGCAAGTGCAACCCTAGAGAATAGAATCGGCTGAGCTCGCTTGGGCTGTTGGATGGAGTTGTAGTGGGCCTGTCTGGGCCCTAGTGGGCTGTGCCTCTGGTTCTGGGAGGGCTTGGCCCCTCTGGTATGTTTTTGAGTTATCCGGTCTTCCGGTTTTGACACGGTTTTAACTAGAATTGGATTTGTCCGGGTTTTTTGCTAATTCTGAGACTAAAGACGGGATTGGATTGTTTTACATCCGGTCCCGATCTTAAACAGTCCGGGTTATACGGTCTGGTTTCCGGTTTTACATCCGGTGCCAGACCAAATAGTCAGCCCTAATCGTAAGTGAGTTAGATTTTTGGAATGTATATTGAGAAACTACTCAAAGATATTGACAAAATGAGACAGCCTTCACCTCCTCGCCGCATCCAAAATGAGAGCATAAAATAAAATTTTAAGATCAAGCTCAGCGACTACAACATTGCGAACCTGGCCCGTTAGTGAGTACATAGTTTTGAAGATAATGGATGATGAAAAAATGTGATCTCACACAAAATTCATTAAATATAGTTGGTAATTTAAGTACTTGAAAACAAAATTTCACAATTCTAAAAATGTTGCCATTAAATTTTTGCATTCAGTGAAATGAAAGAAAGAAGGAAGTGTTTGCTAATAGCGGAGGTAGTAAATTCAATGATGGAGATAATGATGTTATTGAGATAAATTATGTGATTATTAATGATGAATATAGAAATTTCAAAGATGGGAGGAAAAAGAAAATGGTTGATAATATTTATGATTTGAATGAGGTGAAATTCTACTATTGTAAAAAGATGTTTCACATTCTCAACCATTTTATCAATAAAATATGGTTTTCAATATAATTAATGCAGGAGAAGAATAAATAGACTATTGATGATGAATATAAGGTTTCATTAATAAAGAAGAAGTAACGTGGAGAAAATACTTTTTCATGGTAGAGCAATCAAAAATAAATCCAAAAGAGAATTTGAAATAATTTCTTACACCAAAGAGTACGCTGATGTGCGTTTTGAATGTTAAGTTTTTTAGAAGTTGGTTCCCTGCATGAGTTGTGATGTTTCCTTTTGATAAGGACTTTAGTCCATTAATGATCAAAATGTTGTTAAACTTATTATGTATATTATTTTTTATATTTTTAGTAATTGAATAATTTGAGTTCTTTAATGGTACCAAATAATGATTCGTGTAATTACTATTATTGTGTATACATTCATCCCGCCAACGAACATGCCCAAATCTAGTAATACTTATACTAACGCTAATTAACAAGTAGCAGTAGATAAGAATGCTCTAAATGAATCATAAACTAATTAAAGTGACTAGTACGAGGATTTGCGGAAGATCTCATTTTCGAAGACAATGACAAAAACCTTTTATAAAATGGTCTTCTTAGTAGGGTTGGGTAATGATTCGGACCGAGTGGATATTTTGTGCTCCATATTATTTGAAGTACGAAGAAAATTTTGATCATAAATTGAATTTATTTTTTGACAAATAAATTGAATTTAGATATGGCCGAATCGAATGAAATGAATAAAATATGTTTTTGGTATGGTTTTGATAATACTCTTTTTTTTATTAGTTTGTTAGTGTCTCAATTATATTCGATTATGATTGAATCAACCGATATCCACTCCTAATTGTTTCAATATAATTGAGATTTTACTTTGATAATTCAGCATAAAAGAGCAGTAGTTAGTAGTGTACCTTACCTATTTGCAAAGTCTAAATTTCCTATTGCCACATGGTTGAGCGATATTGGGTTTTAGGCCCAGGGAGAAAGCTGTCAGGTCCAACCCAGTTGGAAGGCCCAAGAGTTATGTGGCCGAGGGTAAGATGGGGTGTTAGGCGGTCATCCTGTAGACAAGATAGGGCATAGACCGCCTTACATAAAGCCCTGGTGGAGACAGGAAACGGAAATCGACTAAGATTCACATCGGTATAAGCAGGACTAAGCATTAATTACCGCTGCAGGTGGTCCAGTACGGGACATGATAGGTTTAGGGCACCTGACATGGCATTTAATGCCCTAAATCCTCCTCTAACTGAGTACAAATACTGTATGAGAGCATTGATGGTAACTCAACTACTTATTCTCTCTCTCTAAACCTAACACATATTCTCACTTCTCTCTCTAACTTAAAAATTGGAGAGTGTCCTAGGCGACTGCCCACTGACCCTTATTTTGCAGGGTTTTGGAGTGCCTCCCATAATCATGAACAGACGCCTCACTCATGCTTCATAAAACCGACTGGTACTTTCTAGGCACAAACAATTAGGCGAAAAATCTATTCAAAACGCAAGTACCTTCCAACTTCGCATGGCTGGGATTGCCGGCCTAGATTGGAAATTCTAACCCAACGGAACATCTGAGCGTCTTCATGCTCAAGATGTAGCTTACTAACGCCTCAGATGCAGATCTATGCAAGGATTTCCCAATCACTTTCACCGGCCAATGCAGGACCTGCTACATCTCCCTCTCGAAGGAATAATAGAAAGCTTCGAGCAGTTAGCCATGCTCTTTTCGTCAAAATTCGCATATCAGAGGAGAAGGAAGCTCACAGTGTCAGCACTTATCAAATGTAGGTGTTGATATGACGAGTGGGGTCTAGGGGCAACGCCCCGGTGGGGGTGCGGGGGCAACGCCCCCGGCCCACGGTGTATGGGCTCAATGTTATTTGGTTTCGGGTTCTGGGCCTGGTCTGTAACCGTTTCCTTTGCCAGATTGGATTAGGTTTAGACTCACATGGAGAAGTACTATAAATACTTCTCATACTCCTCTGTAATCTGTAATCTCCTCGATATAGTGAAACTGGCTCTCTCTCGCCCGTGGACTAGCTAACACACATCGTGTTAGTGAACCACGTAAATCGTGTGTCTGTGTTTTTTCGATTCTCGCTTTCGTATTCTTGCTTTGTTGATTCCGGTGATTTCCCGATCCGTAGCAGCGCGTTTATAACAAGTGGTATCAGAGTCGCGGCTGGAAATCAGGCTAGGGTTTTCGATTCAGAAGAATGACGTCGGTGAACATGAAGATCGAAAAGTTCACGGGGAAGAACAGCTTCGCTATATGGCAGATCAAGATGCAGGCTTTATTAAAACAGCAAGGGTTGTGGGGGCCGCTGTCTGCGAAACAGAAGAAGGCAGCGGTCGATGACGATGAGTGGAATACCCTGGAGGATAAGGCCCACTCGACCATCGTTGTCTGATGACGTCATCATTGAAGTCGCTGTTGAGAAGAACGCCGCGGGCTTGTGGTTGAAACTGGAGAGTCTGTATATGACGAAGTCTCTAACCAACAAGCTGCATCTCAAGCAACGGTTGTTCAGCTTGAGGATGCAAGAAGGTATGCCTTTGAGGGAACATCTCGAACAGCTTAACTCTATTTTGCTGGATCTGCGTAATATAGATGTTCAAGTTGATGACGAGGATGCTGCCCTAATCCTGCTGGTTTCTTTGCCGAGTTCATATGAGAATTTCGTTGATTCTTTTATTGCCGGTAAAGAAAGCGTGTCGTTGGAGGATGTCAGGTCTGCTCTTCATACAAGAGAGATGAGGCATAAGGCGCCTGGTTCAGGTCCAGGGCGGTGGACATCATTTCGGTGGACCCTCATTCGGTGACCTCAGGATTTGAGATCAGGGTCTGGTTGGTGGATCCATGAGAGATCCACGTCTGTTTGGCAGATCAAGGGAGATCTGCGTTTGGGCTGTTTGGTGGATCCTTGTATATAAGTGTCCACCAAGCTCGTTAGTACGAGGCCTTTTGGGGAGGATACCCAAGAGTAAAACCGTGCGGGCTTGGCCCAAAGCGGACAATATCGTACTAATTGAGCGGCCCGATTTGACAAGTGGTATCAGAGCCTAGTTTCCCGATCCACAGCCAGGTGATGCTTGTCACAACTGTAAGGAAGTGGGGCATTGAAAGTACAACTGTCCCAAGAGAAGAGGGCAACAGAAGAAACAAGGTTCAGTTGCCGTGGCAGAAGTGGACAACAGTTCCGAAGACTATCTCGCCTTGGCTGTAGATGAGAAGGCACATCGTGGTGATGTGTGGTTTCTGGATACTGCAGCCTCATATCATATGTCTCCGAACAGGGATTGCTTCACAACCTATGAGCAGATAGATGGTGGCAACGTGGTCATGGCAAATGGAGCTGTCTGCAAGGTTGTTGGAATCGGGTCCGACACATGATGGTTCGTTCTGTACCGTGAATGATGTCAGGCATGTTCCATGAATGACAAAGAACCTGATCTCTTTGAGTCTACTCGACAGCAAGGGTTTCAGCTTCAAAGGAAAAGGTGGAGTTGTGTATGTCTGCAAAGGTTCAAGGAAGGTGCTGAAGGGCGTGAAGCGTGGGACCTTGTATGCATTACAAGGGTCTGTGATGTCTGGTTCTGCTGCAGTTGCATCAGTCTCAGGTTCAACAGGAAGATATGACCACTCTCTGGCACATGAGACTAGGGCATATGAGTGAACGAGGGATGCAAGTTCTATCGAAGAGGGATCTTCTTTGCGGGCACAAGGTGCAGAATTTGGAATTCTGTGAGCATTATGTGTTTGGGAAGCTACATCGCAGCAAGTTTCCCAAGAAGGGTATCCACCGGACGAAGGGGATACTGGATTACCTCCACTCCGAATGTTGGGGTCCTTCACGAGTTGAATCCATTGGAGGCAGCAGGTATTTTCTGTCTATTATTGATGATTGTTCGAGATTTACTAGGATTTTCATGATGAAGCAGAAAAGTGAGGCTTTCACGAAGTTCAAGCAGTGGAAGACATTGTTGTAGAATCAGACCGGTAAGAAGATCAAGAAGCTGCGAACGGACAATGGTCTGGAGTTCTGTAATTCTTAGTTCAACGAATTCTGCAAGGATGAAGGGATTGCCCGTCATCGGACTGTTAGAGATACACCCCAGCAGAATGGCGTTGCAGAAAGGATGAACCAGACATTGTTGGAGAGAGCACGGTGCATGCTCTCTAATGCTGGACTAGAGAGAAGATTCTGAGCAGAAGCAGTAAACATGGCGTGCTTCCTGATCAACCGTGGACCACACACAAGTATCGAGTGTAAGACTCCATATGAAGTGTGGTATGGTAAGCCTGCTGATTACTCTTCACTGAAAGTTTTTGGGTATCCTGTTTATTATCACGTGTATGAGGGTGAACTGAACCCAAGGGCAAAGAAGGGTGTATTTGTGGGTTACGGAGATGGAGTTAAGGGATTTCGAGTCTGGTCACCTTCTGAGCATCGAGTTATACTTAGTAGAAATGTGATATTTGATGAGAAGTCTATGTTTAACCCCATGTTGAAGGTTACTGTTGCTGAAGGTAGCAGGAATGTTGATAAGCAGGTGGAGCTGCAAACTCTCAATGAGAGTGAGTTTGAGCACCAAGGTGGAGAAGATCAACATGATGAGGATGTCTCTGCAGAGCCAGAAACTTCAGAGTCCAGTGCACGAGCTAAACAGTCTATTGCTTCCGGTAGACCGAAGAGAGCAACTGCAGGAGTACCTCCACAGAGGTATGGCTTCGAGGACATGGTGGCGTATTCATTTCAGGTTTCTGAGGAAGTGGATGCAGGAGAGCCACAGTCCTATAGAGAAGCAGTTTCGGGTGGTGAAGCTGATAAGTGGCTTGCCGCAATGGGAGATGAGATGGAATCCCATGACAGGAATCAGACTTGGGAGCTAGTCAAACGACCACAGGGAAGGAAGATTGTTACAAACAAGTGGATCTACAAGAAGAAGGAAGGAATCACTTCTAAAGAGGGCATGAAATTTAAAGCTCGGGTGGTTGCACGAGGCTTCTCGTAGAGGGAAGGAGTTGACTACAATGAGATTTTCTCACCAGTGGTCAGACATACTTCGATCAGAGTGCTACTAGCAATAGTGGCACATTATGACTTGGACCTCGAGCAGCTAGACGTGAAGACAGCTTTCCTACATGGAGAGTTGGAAGAAGAAATTTACATGACTCAGCCAGAAGGATTCGAGGTTCCGGGAAAAGAAGACTATGTTTGTAAGCTGAAGAAGTCCTTGTATGGAAGTAAGCAATCTCCGAGGCAGTGGTACAAGAGATTTGAAAGTTACATGCTTGAGCTGGGCTACAACAGAAGTCCATATGATTGTTGTGTATATCACAGCAAGGCAGAGGATGGTTCGATGATATATCTAGTTCTGTATGTGGATGATATGCTCATAGCTGCGAGGTCAAAGTCTGATATCCAGAAGTTAGGGGCTTCTCAGTGCTGAGTTTGAGATGAAGGATTTGGGAGCTGCTCGGAAGATCTTGGGTATGGAGATTTACAGGTACAGGTCGAAGAAGAAGCTTTTCTTGTCACAGAAGAGCTACATCCAGAAGATACTGTCGAGGTTTGGCATGTCTTCAGCAAAGCCCTTAAATACTCCTAGTGCTTCAAATGTTCATCTATCCTCAGCTTATGCACCGCAGTCAGAGGCTGAGAAGGAGTACATGTCGAGAGTCCCATATACTAGTGCAGTAGGTAGCTTGATGTACGGTATGGTATGCACTAGACCTGATCTAGCACATGCTGTTAGTGTTGTCAGCAGGTTTATGATACAGCCTGGGAAGGAGCATTGGCAGGCTGTGAAGAGGATCTTCCGGTACCTTAAGGGTACACCTAATGTGGGGATTAGCTTCGGAAGTGATACAGAGTGCTTGGTGTCTGGGTATTCTGACTCAGACTATGCTAGAGATGTTGACACGAGGAGATCGATGACCGGTTATGTATTCGCTCTTGGGAGTTCTGTAGTGAGCTAGAAGGCAACTCTGCAGTCGGCAGTGACATTTTCCACTACTGAGGCAGAGTATATGGCGTTGACAGAAGCTGCTAAGAGGGAATATGGTTGAAGGGACTGGTTGGTGATCTGGGTCTACATCATGATCAGGCAGTGGTGTATTGCGACAGTTTGAGTGCAATATGCTTGGCCAAGGATCAAGTCCACCATGAGAGGACTAAGCACATCGATGTGAGGTATCATTTCTTGAGGACAGAGAAGAGGACTAAGGTGAAGAAGGTTGGCACCGCGGATAATCCTGCTGATATGTTCACGAAGTCGGTTCCACATGGTAAGTTCCAACACTGCTTGGACTTGCTGAATGTCTTGAGTGGGTGACTCCGCCCTACGGGGCATTGATGGCAGGAGAGAGAGAAGGAGCAGAGTACATCAAAGATTTCAGAGGAAGAGGATTCAAGTCAAGGTGGAGATTTCTTTATATGACTTGAATCGGATTATCAGCCTCTACGACTGGTAATCGGGACTAGCTAACACACATCGTGTTAGTGAACCACGTAAATCGTGTGTCTGTGTTTTTTTTATTCTCGCTTTCGTATTCTTACTTTGTCGATTCCGGTGATTTCCCGATCCGTAGCAGCGCGTTTATAACAGTAGGGAAGGAGGAGAGAAGATGCCGATGGACTTTTATGACAGATGGAACACAATAGCTTGCGAAGTGCAAGGAGTTTTGCCAAGCGTGGCAGCACACAATCTTCGAATGTCAACCCATAACCGTGAACTGAAGAAATTTCTCATAAAAAAAGAACATAGCCTAGGGTCTTGGCCAGACCTTGACCGCCTGGTGAGGAAGGCTATTGTGTTAAAAGAGGCGCTGACAATGGAAGATAGCGCAAAGCTCATTTATCCCAGACCGGAGAAGGCAAATAAAAGGAGAGCAAGATTGCCAAAGAGAATGGGGCGCACATCAAAAAGACAAAATTGAAATCCTCGATTCACGAATCAAGATAATAGGCGTGAAGTGTTTACCACTAGCAAGGAAGACGGAAGACGCCGACAAACGAGAAAGTCGAGAGAAGCGCATAAGACGCAGAGAAGGGATGACGATCGAAAGTGGTGTGACTGGCATCAACTTGCAACTCACGACACCACAAAGTGTCGTGAGTTCAAAGCCAGTCTTAAGTACTTGGCGCCAGGAGATTTGAAAAAGCCTCTTGGACCCACGACCGCACAACATAGAAAGGGTAGACGAGCGAGAAAGGTCGCCAAGTCTAAGAAGAAGATCTTTTACGCCCATACGTAAGAAATCAAGATCTCCAAGGCGAGAGCGACCCCCCCCCCCCCCACCCACCTTCCACAGCCAGTATCCCTCTCTTAATAAATTTTCCGCTCCACTTTTTAATCTCTTCCCTTTGGACCTAAGCAAAAACCACCACACTCCAAAAAAATTTCCCTTCACTTTCTTCCCCTTTTCTTAGAGCCCAAACACTTCCCCAGACAAATCAAATCCCTCTCCCCCAATCTAAATCCCCATGGCCGACAGAGTCTATCCAGCCAAACCTCCCGTCGCGGCGGCGGCGGCTCCTCCAACCACCACCGCCGCGCCCGGCGCGGCTCCCGCCTTCCTCGCAACGAAGGCCCAGCTCTACGGAGCCAACCGCCCCGCCTACCGTCCCCAACCCCAGCGCAAGTTCCGCTGCAGCCGCCGTAGCTGCTTCTGCTGCCTCTGCTTCTGGATAACCCTAATCATCCTCTCCCTCCTCTTACTCGCCGCCATCGCCGGCGCGGCCGTCTACGTCATCTACCGTCCCCACCGCCCCGACTTCACCGTCTCCGGAATCAAGATCTTCATATTAATATCAAATTCATATGAAGAAAATTCATATCAAGTTAGTTTACTCGGTTTTGGGGAAAGAAGGAGGTGGGAGGTGCCGAGGTGGGAGGAAGGAGGAAGAATGGTTGGGTGGGGTTGGGTTGGTTTTAATGACGTGGCGGATTATATTGACGTGGCGGGTCGGGTTTTATTTTAGTTGGGTTATATCCGGCTGATTAGGCAATTCTGTTTGCCACATCAGCACTTAACGGACTTCATTAACGGAGTTGGACGGAGAGTAACGGCGAGTGACTAAATGTGTCCGGTTTTAGTAATTGTAGTGACCAAATTTGATATTAACTTTTTCTAGTGACTAAACATGTCCCGATTTTGTAATCACAGTGACCAAATGTGTCTTTAACCTGTAAGGAAATTGAGATAAGTTTTTCACCCTCCGAGGTGGCACCAAAAGAGTGCGGAGAAGATCCGTTGGTTCTCGCCTTCTGAACAAAGAAGTTCAAAGTCGCTAGAGCCTTGGTCGATAACGAGAGCTCAATAAACATCCTATTATACTCCACCCTAAAAGGCATGAAAAAGTGTACAAGATCTCAAGCCTGTGGCGACCAGCCTAGTGGGGTTTTCAAGGTCCAAAGTACGAGTTCTAGGGTCCATAACTCTACAAGTAACAATAGGAGAAGCTGGAGTTACGAAAACATGCCCCATGGATTTTTATGTAGCTGACTTCCCATCGGTGTACAATCCCATTCTGGGATGTGGCTTCCTGTCAAATTTCTCTGCAGTCCTATCCACCTGCCACATGGTGCTCAAGTTTCCCGTAGGGGGTAAAATTGAACGCGTTCGGGGAACACCCAGCAAGCAAAAGATTCTATCAAGCAACCTTCAAAACCTGGAGGTTGATCAAGTTGAAACACGAGGAAGTCACCCTCGGTCCAAGGCGTTTGAAGAGGATTTGGTCATCGTCCTAAATGAGGAAGAAGCAGAAAAGAAAGTGAGGATATCATCTCACCTCCCGGAGGAGAAACCGCGAAAACTCTTGTTACTTCTCAAGGAGTATAAAGAACTATTCGCATGGACCTCAGAAGATCGGGCGTCTCAAGAGAACTCGTTGAATATCACCTGTTAGTAAAAAGCAAGGCAATACCAGTGCAGCAAAGGAGAATGAATGCCTCCCTGGAAAAACAAATGGTACTAGAAGAGGAAGTGAAGCGAATGTTGAAAGCTGGTTTCATCAGGGAAGTCAGGTATCCAACGTGGCTGGCTAATCCATTCTTTGTCCACAAAGCATCAGGATTGTGGCGAATGTGCATCGATTTCACAAATATCAATGCGGCTTGTCCCAAAGATGCATATCCCCTTCCAAGGATAGATCAAATCATCTATGTACCGCTAACCATGAAACATTAAGTTTTATTGACATGTTCTCTAGATACCACGAAATACGGTTATTCGAAGAAGATCAAGAGAAGACCTCATTCATGACACACATGGAGAATTATGCTACATGGTAATACCATTTGGCTTGAAAAATGCTGGCTCAACGTACCAACGAATGATAGATGCGGTTTTCAAAAGCCAATTGGGAAGAAATGTAGAAGCGTACGTAGATGATGTCCTCTTCAACAACAAGAAGGAAGTCGACCATTGATAACTCGATATCTACACATGTTTTTTTTTACCCTTATTATAGTATTTGAGTCTTGTCTCTCGTGTTTTAAACCGATTTCACGCTAGGTTGTTCGTGTTAGTGATAGTGATATTTCAGGTTTGGTCAAGAGTTTAGGGTTGAATGGATCAAGTTAGGACGTGCAATAGAAGGCTGAGGCATTTACACGGGCATGAGTTGATTTCACACGTCCGTACGGTGTGGCCATGTGACTGGTACTACGTGGCCAGGAGTCACATGGGCTGTGCACGGGCGCCCTCTGGTCTTGTGAGTATTCCAGAGATTTGCACGAGCAAGGCTTATTTTCACACGGCTGGCGATGGCTGTGTGATTGCATCGGCCAATTAAGCGCGACGCTGCATTTCAGATATACACGAGCATGATGGATTTTTACACAACCGTGTGAGCTGGCCGTGTAATCGGACAGAGCTGTGTTTTAACCCAATTTCGGGTTTTGGAGAGGGACATCCGAGTTTTGAGAGCTAAAACAGAGTTTTAGAGAGACAAAGTGATGAACCTACTCTCCAAGGTGACCTAGATTGAGATTCTACACCATTGGAGCTCGATTGAAGCCTGGAGAAGCACCAATTGACAACCAGAAGCTGATTATCATCCTCCACAACATGAATTCTACATCTGAAGCTGATTTCTCCTCTCTCTCTCTATGGAGTAACTTCCTCTCTCGCTTATGTATGAAAATCCTAGATTTGTATGTTAGGTTTGATTGTATGAACCCAAGAACTTGATCTTTTTCCATTCGTTATATTCAATTGAGGCACGATTTATCATTGCATGAATCCTGATCAAATTCTCGTCGTTTCGGCTTTGACCTAGAAAGAGAATATCTGCCTAGGTTGATAGAGCACCCTTAATTGAAGGTGGTGAATTGGCTACTTTAGTCGAGGAGTCAATTCACTGCTCTGTATTGGATTCATTACAGTAGAGGAGGTTTTGAACGTTAGGGCCACAATTTGCTTACTCCGATGGAGGTTAGTCGCCCGCCGGGTATGCAGAATGAGAGGGTCTGGAGACCTTTAGTCAAGACTTCGAATTGATTAAGAAACTTCCGCAATATAAGTGTCGTCATATCTAGACTTGGTGAATTACAACTCGGCTTAACTGCAATCTAGGGGGGACCATATCTGGGTGACCTCTCTCGAACTTGAAGAACAACTTAGTTGCTCTGTGTTTGTTTAGATTAGTTATAACTTCATTAGAGTTAAACAGCTAGATAACAAGAGTCTCACGGAGTAGTCATCACATCTAAGACCTGGGTTGACAATTAAAGCTAAACCTGCTATAGTACACATTAGGTTGTGGTTACACTTGGACACTTTCTAGTGTGACGGTAAAGGAGATTCAAGTTTTTGGCACTGTTGCCGGGGAAAACTAGTTTGTTGAATAAACGTGGTTTCTATTACTTTAGCGTTCCTTTCCTGCATTATTCTATTTGCTTCTTCCCACTTTTGCCTTCACGGGGTTTGCTGCTCAGCATTGTGCAGGTAGTGCATGACCCATAGCCAGTCGGAATCATTACTACTGTTGGATCCGTAACTTGAGCGAATTTGTCGCCAACTTAAGGAACCACAGCGAGCGAGACTGGCTACGTCAGAAGAACAGGTTCACGGTCGGATTGGCAGCGACTCCAAGCAGGAAGACGACATGGGAGACGAAAACAACCAGATGAACCATCTGAAAGGGAAAACCATTGGGAATGCCCCTCTAGATCCCTCTGCTTAATCAAGTCCCACCTAATGATGGCATTCCACAGGCAGACGCTGCCAACCATCAGCCACCTCCCCAGGGGCACACTATGGAGTACTTCTACACCCGACGGATTGCCGACATCCGCCCATCCCTGCCAAAATTTTGGAGATCAAGCTATGCTGGATCTAGTTGATTACATCGTCCATCCAGTTCCATGGGCTCAAGGATGAAGAGGCAAGGGTGCACCTTTCTCGGTTCTTGTAGCTAACATACGGCTTCAAGCTGAATGGTGTTCGGAATGATGCGACCCGTCTTCACCTCTTTCCTCACTCTCTTGAGTGGCATACAAAGAGTTAGCTCGAGCCTCAGAAGACACTGTCCATCACTTCTTGGGATGATATGGCCAATAAATTCATGCACAGGTACTATCCGGCGTCAAAGACATCGGAAATTGAGCGAGATATCACTCATTTCCGCTCGAACGATGATGAGTCACTGTGAGATGCATAGGAACGGTATTCTTGACTGTTTTGAAAGTGTCCCCACCATTATTTCAGTGATGCATTCACCATGGGTAACTTCTACAGTGCCGTATCCCTAGAGAGTCAGAGGCTGATCGAGTCTTTGTGTCCGGGTGGAGACATTCTCACTAAGACTCCACCCGAGCTGAATCAGATGATCATTTGGGATCTGTCTTGGCGAAGACACTTGACAAGAGTGGTTCTACCCTGGGCACTGTCCACTGCACACCACTCATCACTTACCTGGCCGACTTTCTTCGGATCGATTACTAGGACTGCACCATGGAGGGAAAGTCAACGGCTTTCGAAGAGGACACCGTCTCCCAGATGCACTTTCTATGGGAGTCGCAAGGTGTCAACTGGGTCGAGGGCCTGCCAGTCCCGACCATTCCTGACCCTGTTGCGGCGGAGCAGGACGCTGCGCCCGAGAATTTGAAAGCTTCTGCTGTCCACTAGCCCTTCCACCACAACACCTATGGGCATGGGGTGGCAGCTCCTCTGTTCCATCCCATGATTACTTCTCCCACCAGTTTGAGCACATGGGCCGCCAGTTCCAGCAGTTGGGTTTCCAGAACCAACAAATCCTCAACCATAAGCTCCAGTTCCTGCAGCAGCACGCGAGCCATAAGGCTGAGTACACTGCGCGCATGGCTGCGTATGAAGAGCGCTTGGATTGCATGGAGGCTCAACAGGGTGTCACCCTTCCCATATTGAGCGTGAGCGTAGCCGGGCTCGCCGGATGCAGGAGGTGCAGAACCACTTGCTCGAGTAGGTCCCTAACGTGCCACCCACCTGGAAGACTCCCTATGATGCCTCACCACTCCCACCCCCACAGGCAAGTGACGATGCTCATGGAGGACATCACCTTCGACATTCCCGTCGACGAGTAGGCTGTACTTATCGGTCCCTTCATTGTGGTTTCGTGTGTTTTGTCTTTGTTTGCTCCGTGTGTGTGCGGAGTCGGACCTGAGTTGTTTGTGTGTTTGTCTTTCGTTTGGATTTTCATTTTTTGGCCCTCTGGGATGACAACTCTACCTAACAAAACAGTGTTCTAGTGGTTCTTTCTGATACCCTCTCTTGCAGCGACTGGTCCCTCTTCCAGTCCCGTGTTTCTAATGACTGGCCCTTGCTCCAGTTTGCGCCTCCTATTGTCTTGTTCACGATAACATCGGTTCACCCCTATTCTCTTTCTTCTGCTCAAGTGAGGGCACTGTCGAACTTAAGTGTGTGTGTGGGGGGGGGGTGTTTTGTGTTTATCGGGTTCACTATGTGTGCGCTTGGTGCCTAGTCCACTGTCCAATTTTTGATTTGAGGACTCCAAGTACATGTCCCTTGGAATTGTCTGCTCAGTATGCTTTGAATTGACAGTCACTATAGTACTATGCAACCTAGGGAGGTAGTTGTAGCACTTGGAGGATGTTGAAGTATAAATATTTCCTATCTTTCTCTATGATGTGTCAGTTGATTGTGTGAACTAGTGGATTTAGGACCTTCGAATCATGTGGTATCGATGACTCTCTTTGTGCTAGTTGTGGACTCATGTATCATAAAAGGGTGCTCAGTGTGCGTCATTAAAAAGCAGTTGGTCCTCCATGTCGGAAAGTTTGAAATTTTAAACATGGGGTAAGCCCAACGTGTGTGGCACCGTTCATTGCACAAAATCGGGTTTTGGAAGAGATTTTAGTGATCCTTGGCTGGGGTAGGCCTACAAGGTGAAGCTAAGCCGTCTCTAGTACCAGTAAAAACTTCACCCGTTGAACGGTTGCCTACTCTTGGATGTGTTTTTAAGGACACGAATAGAGCTTCGGACCCCTCTTAATTTCATTGACCCTCCAAACGAAGTGAGGATAGTAATTAAAAGAAGTACTCTGCCGAGCAACAGATGTATAGAAATTGCTCTTGCTCACCCAATAAGGTTCGACCATGCATATAAACTGCAGTTTGGAAACCCATCAAAGTGAGAATGTGAAAACCAAAAGAAAAAAACAAATAAGAATATAAGGGATTCCAAAGAATGAAATGGAATCCGATACGAAGAGTCCTTGGTTGTTAAATTTGTGAGTCTCTCTATCCATGAATTGGATTTCCTAGTTCTCCTGCTTCTCATGATGCTAGTTTGAGTCTAGTACTCGCATTGAGAGAGATAGGGGGCATCTTAGAAGACCGGTTGACCTCGTAAGTTGCTAAATGACCTAGGAAGTCCTATGCCAACGATTGGGGTTGCATGTTGCTATAGAGGTCTAGAGAGCTGCATTGGTTTGACTCAGGTTTGTTTGGGGACAAGCAAACAGTTAAGTATGGGGGGATTTGACAACTCGATATCTATACATGTTTTGTCCACCATTCTTATACTTTTTGAATCTCATCTCTCGTGTTTTAAACCGATTTCATGCTAGGTTGTTCTTGGTGGTGATATTTCAAGTCCTAGTACGTGATTGAAGGTTTGGGCACGAGTTCAGAGTTGATTGGACGAAGTTAGGACATGCAACAAGAGGCTGAGGCATTTACACGGGTAGGAGTTGATTTCACATGGTCATGCGGAGTGGCGGTGTGACTGGTTCTACGGGGCCATGATTCACACGCGTTGTGCACGGGCTCCCTCTCGCCTTGTGAGTATTCCAGAGAGTCTTACGGGTATTTTCACACGGCCGTGTGATTCCCTCGGCCAATTAAGCGTGACGCTGCGTTTCAGATATACACGGGCTGGATGGATTTTTACACGGTCGTGTGAGCTGGCCGTGTAATCGGGCAGAGCTGTGTTTTAATCCAATTTTGGGTTTTGGAGAGGGGCATCTGAGTTTTGAGACCTCAAACAGAGTTTTAGAGAGAGAATTTCTAAATTGCATGAATCCTAATCAAATTCTTGTAGTTTCTACTTTGACCTAGAAAGAGAATATATGCCTAGCTTGATAGAGCACCCTTAATTGATGGTGGTGAATTGGCTACTTTAGTCGAGGAGTCAATTTACTGCTCTGTACTGGATTCATTCCAATAGAGGAGGTTTTGCATGTTATGGCTTTAGTTGGTTACTCTGGTGGAGGTTAGTCCCCCGCCGAGAATCCAGATTGAGAGGGTCTGGAGACCTTTAGTCGAGACTTCAGACTGATTAAGAACCTTCCACAGTATAATTGTCATCATATCTTGACTTGGTGAATTACAACTCAACTTAACTGCAATCTAGGGGGACACCATATCTGGGTGAGCTCACTCGAACTTGAATCACAACTTAGTTGCTTTGTGTTTGTTTAGATTAGTTAGATTTCACTACAGTTAAGCAGCTAGATAACAAGAATCTCACTGAGTAGTCATCACATCTAGGAGCCTGGTTGACAATTAAAGCTAAACCCGCTATACTACGTAGTAGGTTGTTGTTACACTTTGCCACTTTCTAGTGTGACGGTAAAGGCGAGTCAACCATCTGAGAGACCTAAGGAAAACATTCGACAACTTAAGGTGGGAACACCTTTGGTTGAACCCGCTCAAGTGCGTGTTCGGTGCAAAAGCATGGAACTTCTTGGATTCATGATCACCAACGGAGGAATTGAAGCACCAAAACAAATAGAGGCTATACTCAGCTTAAATCCGCCAGAGACATTCAAAGAAATCCAAGCGTTCAATGGTAAAATGGCCGCCCTAAGCCGTTTCATCCCAAAAGCATCAGAAAAATGCTCCCCATTTTATCTGATGATAAAGAAGTCAGCATCACGAATTCAATGGAGTGCTAAATGCGATCGAGCTTTCTTCCAGCTAACAAAACAACTGGCCTCACTGCCGGTATTGAGCGCTCTGCTTCATGGAGAATCGCTATATATCTACTTGGTGGTCTCCAAGCAAGATGTTTGTGCCGTCTTGGTACGAAGAGCAGAAGATGGCTCAGACCATCCCGTCTATTACGTAAGCAAGGCGCGACTCCCGGAAGAAAAGCTTTACACGCCAATCGAGAAGGCTGTTCTAGCCGTAGTCTCAGCTGCAAGAAAATTGCGCCCTTATTTGCAAGAACACTAAGTCACCATACTCTCAAACCTGCTAGTGATGAAGATTCTGAGAGGAATGGACGTGTCTGGGATAGTTGATATGATCCCAAATGGCCAACTATACACGTTTAAATTACTTAACGAAGAAGCTATCCAAATTGGGCAGAATAGGAGCAGAATTTGGCCAAGTCAAAATCCGTGTTCAGGGTACATACTTTGGAGGCATGGTTCTCTCAATTGGCTTGGTGGAAATTCAAGGTTAAGGGTTTTTTTTTGTAGATAAAGTTTCCATGTTTCCAATGATATGCTTTGTGGAGCCAGATGATGTCATTAAGGTTGTTTTCTAAGACCTCAAATTTGCTACCTCAAAACCGGAAAAATGCCAGAAATTGGCTAAGGCAGAAAACTGTTTTGTGAAGCCTACTTTGGAGCTCAATTCAAGGAGCATGGATGAGATTCATGTCAAAAGGCTTCCAAAATGTGAAACTAGGTATGTTGGTGAACAAAGGGAAGGCATTGGATGAAGAATTGGATTTTGGGAAGGCCTCGAACAAAAGGCGCGAATTTAGTACGAAAGCTGCCTTTTGACTGTTTTGCGGGCAGCTTACTTGTGCTTCAAGAAAGGAAGTTTGTGTCCGAATTTTGTAACCTTTTTCGAGTATAATTTTACCTCATTTGTTTCCTTGTTCATCTAGGTTTGTATTAGGTTTTCTTGGCTATTAATAGCCTTCTATTTACGTTGTAAAAACTCAGACTTTGATGAATTGAAATTGAACCTTTGGGTTTTTGCAAGTTTGCGTACTTGTGTTGAGCTTTGGTGGATTCCAAGCTCGTTGAGCTCTTGTATCGATCAAGAACACGTTGATCGTGGCCGGGCATCTACTCTTTTATACCATACGAGCTTTCCCCAGGTGTGGAATTGTCCGTTGGTTCCATTTTATTCCAATTTCGTGTTAAGAATGCATTGTTCTTGATTCGAGTTCAATCAATCTTCGGATTGATTGTTTGTTGCGTTACTTTGATAACATACACCCCACAGGGGCGTATTAATGGTGGGGCGGTCGAGTTGGTCAAAGAAATCCACCGAGGAACATGAGCTTCACATTGTGGACCAAGAAGCCTGGAGAGAACGATATTGTTGCAAGGTTACTATTGGTCGACCGTGAAGGCGGTCTAAGGATGCCATGAATGTGAATTGCATGCCAGCAAACAACACCTTCCCAACTAGGAATTGAAAAGCATAATAGGTCCATGGACGTTTGAACGATGGGGGCTAGATCTTTTGGGGCCATTCCCTACTACTGCCTTGGGGAAGAACTATCTTGTGGTGGCCGTACACTATTTCACGAAGTGGATAGAGGCCGAACCGCTCCACACGATCACTAGTTCCAATATTTAGAAGTTCTTGTTCATTAACATAATGATCAGGTTTGGGATGCCTCATACCATCATCACTAATCATGGTACGCAGTTTGACTGCAGACCGTTCGAGAACTTCTGTGTTTGGAACCTTATTACCCGCAAAATGGCTTCAATCGCGTTTTCTCAAGCCAATGGGCAAGTCGAGTTGTCAAACAAGCTGATCTTACGGGGTTTGAAGAGAGGACTGAAGGAAGCTAAGGGAGGATGGACTGAGAGCTGCCACACATACTTTGGGCGCATCGTACAAATTACTATAGGGAAACCGGAGAAACTACATTCGCTCTGACATATGGATCTGAGGCAGTTGCACCAGTGGAGATGGCCCTCCCATCTCTAAGAGTCCAAGCTTACGAACCAGAAGAAAACCATAGAAAGCTTCTCCACAAGTTGGACATGATTGAGACACGGCTAGATGTAGTGTTAGATTAAAATGAAAATGACAAACGTAGTGAATATAATCACCGCGTTAGACAAACACGGTGAACATTTCACCGTTTTAGATTAAAATGAAAACGACGCGGATCGCTGACGTGGACAAACGCGGTGCATTCATCGTGTTAGACAAACACGGTGAATACCCCGTGTTTGTCCACGTCAACGATCCGCGTCGCGGAGCCGCTCACTGTTGTCGTTGGATGCAGTGAGGTGCGAATTGTGGTTTTCTTCCCAGATCCGACGCCTCACAGCGTCCCACGTCAGCTCGATCCGCTTGGCTTCTCCGTCTTCGATAAAGGCGGTGTATTCACCGCGTTTGTTGAAGGCGGTTATTGCTCTGCATTGATTTTTGGCAGAGCCCTCCCTCCCCCTATAAATAGATCCATTCCCCCCTCTTCCAAATCACACCACCCATTTACAATTCTTTCTCCCTCCATCCATCAACTCTAGTCTCGTTCTAAGTATGCTCTGTGGTTGCGACTAAGTCCGATCTTCCACATCAGAAGGAATTACTAGAGTTATACCCTAAAGCCCCCGTCCCTTATAAACCCTTCGAACCTCTATCCGGCTTCCGCCAAAAAATGGACGAAAAGGCTCTTCGGGTAGGTTTTTGGTTTTTCTTTTGGGATTTTTTTAATCTAAATAATTTGATTTGTCATTTTTTTTAATCAAAACAATCTGATTTCATTACTTAATTTTTGTAGATGAGTGCCGAGATATACGATCCTCGATTGTATATCCATTATGGGCAAAGAGATACGAAGTATTTAACCGATCAAGAAGCACATTGCTCCCGTGCAATTTGGGACAACAATCCGGTAAATTGATGATTTATTTTGCTTTCTTTTATTATTTTATAAGTTTTTATTTTGCTTTCTTTTAACTAACAAATTGATGTTTTCCTATTTTTTTGTAGGAATCACTTATTTCCGTCATTCATAAAGGGACCACAAACCTTCCCGCTTGGCATGATCGGTTGGCGCCGTATATAGAGAGGACCGGGTTGGGTATGCTGTGGCATTTCATGCGGATTGAAATCGACAACGATCTGCTTACGGCAATGTCGGAGCGATGGCGCTCCGAAACCCATACGTTCCACCTTCCGGAGGGGGAAATGACGATCACCCTCAAAGAAGTCGTTCTCCTCACTAGGCTGCCGATTTCTGGAGAGGCCATGATTGGTACCACTACCAAACCCGAAGGTGGTTGGGGGCCTCTCATTCTTGCTTAATTGGGATTTGACATGCCGACCACCACACCAATTCAAGGACGGGGGAATCCACCATTGAATGCGGGACAAGTGTCAATCCCGTGGCTCGTAACTCACATCCAAAATGAGGTGGAAATCAATGACGAGACTCCGGAAGATCAAGTGGAGTGCTATGCACGCATCTACCTCATTGGTTTGGTGGGTGGATTTATGTTCCCCGACAAGTCAAACAGGTGGATTCAAGGCATATGGTTGCCATTGCTCACTAGTGACTGGGACGCAATCGGGGAAAATAGTTGGGTATTGGCCCAGTTAGCTGGCATATATAGGGAGCTATGTACTTGCTCGAAGGTGGGAGCGAGACAAGCTGGTGCGGCGATGTTCATCCTCCAGCTCTGGGTATTGGAGCATCTTCCAATGTTCGCACCTCAAGACCCACGTCCATACTGGAGAGCAGATGATGAGCTACGATTTGTGCAAAATCTCCCCTATGGTGCCAAGTAAGTTTATTCCGTACTTAGCTATATTTAAATTTATTTAATGCTTAGGTAGATTTAAATTACATTTATTCCGTACTTAGCCTAATTTCAAATTTATTTCACGCTTAGATAGATTTAAATTACTACCTATTTCGTACTTAGCCTAATTGCAAATTTATTCCATGCTTAGCTAGATTTAAATTACTACTACTTAGCCTAATTGCTAATTTATTCCATGCTTCTTAGATAGATTTAAATTACATTATTCCATACTTATCCCAAATTTAAATTTATTCAATGCTTTTACTTACAAGATGGATATGAGCAAATACAAGCGATCATCAACCTGAGCACTCTTTACTGTTTTATCGTTCTGAGTTAGATAAGCCTTGGTGGAACCAAGTAATCATGCTTTATCATTGATTTTAACAATTTAATTTTTTTCAATGTAAATGGTCGCTAATTGCAAATTATGAATGAGTATAGGTTACATGGGACCCATATCCACGTGAGGTAGTCGAGCTGCATCATCTGAGACACCCACAGGATCACGAGTCGTGGTTGTGCAAGGTGCCATTGATTTGCTGGCACATCATGGAGTGGCACCTACCCGATCGATCCTTGAGGCAATATTGATTGGAGCAACCAATTCCACAAACCCCGCCTCAAGGTTTCAGGGAGCTCCATGCCATCGACCATGGTCTTTGATATTCCAATTCATCTGAAAAGTGTTCACCTCTTCAAGGCCATCGGTGACTTCTGTGGATTCCTGATCGAAATCGATTGGGTCTCGTGGTGCTCCCATGCTGCACAAATTAGAGTCCGGGCGTCTCGTGATATTCCGAACGAATTTCACTCTTCTTTTGTTCACAATGGTTCAAAATCAAGGTTTTTGTTTCGCCGACGGTGTCTCTTGCCGGAAAGCACTGCCAACAGTTGTTGATTAATGGTGAGAACTCAAAAGGTCGTAAATCCAATTCCGAGCCCTAGGGTATTGCTTGCTGACAAATAGCAAACTGGGAGCGGGACAGTTGCAACTTGGGTTCCGGATCTTCTGGAATAGTCTCCATGGACATGCATACCGCTACCCATGCTAGGATTTCTCATATTAATTGTGATGGCTATGATTCTCACGCGCGTGGAGACAAGCGTGCGTAGCTTCAACCATAAAAGACCATCTAGATAAGAAAATTTGGGCCCATCTATCAGCCCACTTCCACTCCTTGTCCGGCTCCCCCACTCTCGCCCAGAACTTTTGCCTACTACCATTTGGCCCAAATACCTTCTTTGTCCCAGCCTGTTCAATTTGCTCCTAAACCCAATCCATCGACCCATTTCAGTCCCAATTCCCTTATCCATGTTGAGACTACCCACCTCTGGCGCAAGTCTTCCATCCCTTGCTTCCACCACATTCCCAACCTTCACAGAAATTACCCACCTCTTGCGCAAGTCTTCCATCCCTTGCTGACTCAGATAATCAAGCCAGAATCAAACGGTTTATTGGTAGGCAGAATCCGAAAATTGTGGTTCTTGTTGAAACTAAATGATCACATTTCAACCGCGATACTGTGAGGAGAATCTGTGGCTATAGAGATTTTGATTGGGATGCCAAAAACTCTACTGGTAGTTCGGGTGACATCGTCATTTATTGGGATCATTCCTCGTACAGAGCTATCACCAGGAGAGAAGGTTCCTTTTTTCTAAGTATTGAATTACAGTATGTTGTTTCTCTTAAATCTTGGTATTTGGTGGTGGTCAATGGAGCACAGGAGAGAGAGGAAAAGTTTTGATTTCTTGACGAACTCCATTCCTTCTGCAGTCACTTTGATGCTCTAGTTTGCATAACGGGGGATTTCAACCTTGTTCGCAGTCATGACGATTACAGGGGAAATAGGAGTGGTTCTACACTCATGGATGCTTCCAATGCTTTCATTGATGATAATGCTCTATTGGACATCCCTGTTAATGGTAGGAGATTCACATGGAGCAGGGGAGGTAATTTCGATAGCCTTTCAAGAATTGACCACGCTCTCATCTCATCTGCTTTTGACGACATGTTTCCTGAGTGCTCTCTTTTAGCTTTAGAGCGTGTGGAATCGGATCATAGTCTGCCTCTCCTCAAATTGGGAAGCAATTTAAGGGTCGTGAGGCCATGGAGATTCGTGAACATGTGGATTGAGGATGATCAATTTTTCACTGCTATGTACTCTTAGCTGGCTCTTCCTTTGCAGGGGAGGGGTTCGATTTTCTTGTGGGCTAAAAGATTGCAGAATCTTAAAGGAAACTTAAAGTGTGGAATAAGGAAGATTATGGAGATATCAATTTCACATCAATGAACTCCTCGCCAAGATTACTGATCTAGATAATAAGGAGGAAGATGGACCTCTCTTTGATTCCGAAAAGAGCGAGAGGGAGTGTCTCAAAATTGATGTGGCTAAAGCTCTTTATCTGCAGAAAATTCATTGGAGGGAGAAATCTAAAAAAAATTGTGGCTGAGATTTGGAGATATGAACGGTCGATTCTTTCACAAGGTTGCCAACCACAATAGAAGACTGAAAACTTTTCAGTCTATCAAAATCAATGGCGAACTCGTTGAAGGCTGGGATAATCTTGCTAACGGAATTGTTGATTTTACATGATGATGCTTCATGAAAATCTGAATAAACGTTCCTTCCCGCGAGCCCCTTCTTCCTACAAATGATGCATCTATGCTCATTCGTCCTTTTTTGTAAATGGAAATTTGGTCATCCATCGCCATTAGTGATGGGGAAAAACTCCAAGACCAGATAGATTCGCCTGGGAGTTTTACAAAAAGTGTTGGCCAAAAAGTGTTGTGCAAGTTTTTAATGAGTTTCATTCCACTTGATACCTTCCTAAGAGTGCAACTCACTCCTTCATATGTTTGATACCAAAGAACAACACTTTTTATGTTCACTCCATGTACAACTTTCTCCATGAAACAAATGGTGATCCGCACACAATGTAGTCAAAAGCGAGTTTCTACATAGAAACGTTTTGGTGATCTAGAAGCGTAAAATCGTAAGTTTTTAAGTTTTAATGCGGAGTTTTTAACTACATAAGCTATAAAAACTAAGATTTTGTGTAGAAGCGTTTTAGTGATTTTAAAGCGCGATTTTGACTACATTGTCTGCACGGTCTATACTCTTATAGATAGAGTACTTATAGTAGAATTTGCCAGCTAATAAATCCAAGGAATCCAAAAATGAAGATGATATTAGAACGAGTGAATCATATTTTAATGATACAACTCTTAGCAAGAAATAACGAAGAAACCACCAAGTATAATTGGATAATTAAAAATTCAATAAAATGGCAAAAGAACGGACAAACCATAGCTAGTTATGCCGCAATGTTTAGTCTTAAATAAATTGGCACACTCTCACTTAATGTCCCCAAAGTCTCTAGAACTTCCCTTTAATTTGCTGCACAATATTCTTGTTAACTTGGAACGCCTTTGCGAGAATGTCGGTGGATATGTCAGGCTTGGAGTCAAAGACAGCATTGCCAATGGTAATAACTCCTGGGTTTTGGCTATTCAAACCAGAAATCGTCACCGCATTCATGTTCCCAATATTCCGTTGGTAGTGAACCAACCCAACCGGGAACACAAATACATCTCCCTTCTGAAGGGTTTTGGAGATGAGGCGATTATCAGGATTTGATGTGACGAATCCAACTTCAAGAGATCCCTCGATTACTGTGATAATTTCAGTGGCTCTAGGGTGGTAATGAGGAACAACGACGCCCCATGGAGCATAGTCGATACGGACCATCGAGATTCCCAAAGTGTTCAGCGCTGGAATTTGAGCCACTGTGACAGGGGTGATAGCAGAGCCAAATGGGTTGCCTGTGTTGCCAGGATTGTGGAGCCCGCTGAAGGCGAAGTCGTTTGCCTGAACCCAAGCCGGGTTTTTGCAAGCGAACCCATTCAGTTTCACTGCAAATGAAGAAGCAAGGCAACCCAATGATAAAGATACATATCTTATGTTAATTAGAAAGTACTAGTCGAATACCATGTCGATATATATGGTATGGTAAGTAGTACCCTTGGTTGTTACTATCTGCCACGCAGAAGTCCTGAAGAGATGCTGGGTCGGCAGCAAATGTGAGAAAACAGGAAGTGAGAGCCAACAATAGGCTCAGCAGAAGGACTACTTGAATATATGCCATCCCGAAATAGCCCAACAGATGTAGAGCACTGAGAAACGATAAGAAACACTTCACACGAAGAAGCAAGAAAAAGCAAAGTATGGGTGGATTTGATCTATGCCTAAGTATGCCGGTTGAAAGCTGTTTAAATAGAAGTTCTAATCAGTAAACCGGGTACTGCTTACGGAATTAATTAATAAACAATAGTCTAGCCGGCAGTAACAATTTTCTGGTAATCTACGAGGCCATCAGCTGTCCTTTAGTGATTAGCTGAAATTTTGAAAGATAATAATGAAGTTGTCGCATGTGGTAACAGTGCGTACTCATTATCCGTTTCCATTTTCCAGGTTCGGTTGTTCATACGAAGGAAAAGGCCAGGAAGCATGAAACAATAGCGGTGCATGATTGGCAATCAAGGTCGACGAACTGAACCGGTCAACAGATTCTTCGAGCCACTTCATACCAAATTATATGATAGTAAGGTTTGGAAAACAGTTAATGAAAAGGACGGCTTGCGATTAGCTGTGATTTTGTAAGATTGTGCCTAATGAATAACGATTATCGATTCCAGGGTTCGGCTAATCGGCTTTTCAAACGAAAAGAAAAGGGCAGGAAGCAGTATTGAACTGGTCATAATTAGATTATTAAAGCCACCTCGTACTATGTGATGCATGTGATCTAGGTTCCGAAAGCAGTTAATGAAATCGACGGCCTAGATTTAATTAAAGAAACAACACACCTTGACCTTGTACACATTTTGCGGAATTCATTCGGCAATTAGAATTAAGGTATATACTTAACAAACTAATTATTATTATTTTATAATATATATAATAGCGTAAGTACCTATTATTTATTTTTACGGTTCCTCACCACATTAATCATCACAACATTGTAAAAAAACAAGTGTATATTTATATGCATAGAAAACTCTGAAATTTCTTCTCCTCACCCATGATTCGGCCATATCCCTCCTTTTCCTAACCAAAATATGACAATGGATCCCACAAGAACACTAGAAATAACTCATAAATAAACCTCCAAAAGGAAATTCAAATACTAATAAAACAAATGAACAATACTAATGTCCCAAATAATAATTAAATATGAAATAATTAAAGAAAAAAATAAAATAAAGTATGAACTCTATAAATTAATAATCGATAACTTAGTAACCTAGTATAAATTAATAATTGAATTTCTCCAGTCCTGACTTGGGCTAGTGTAAGAAATAAGCAAATTTAATAAAATAACGAGATAATAATTTATGAGAACCAACCTACATAAATTCGTGTATTTTGACTCTATAAATTAATAATTGTAAAAATACAATTCATCTAGAAATTTTTGGACACCTTTCAAATGAAGTCATTGGACATATTAACTGCATTCCTCTAGAAAGTCCGACAGACGTC
The DNA here is from genome assembly GCA_946122785.1 of Linum tenue. Classification (NCBI taxonomy): domain Eukaryota; kingdom Viridiplantae; phylum Streptophyta; class Magnoliopsida; order Malpighiales; family Linaceae; genus Linum; species Linum tenue. Next base: position 26,132,550 of record CAMGYJ010000010.1, on the reverse strand, counting down.
AAATCGATAACCTTAACCAATTGGACATATTAACTACATTATCTCTTAAACCGTGATACTTTTATAGACCGCCACAAAATAAGATAGGACTTTGATATAGTGACTTGCAAGTCACTGTAACATGGACAAAATGATCGACCTGTTCACTGATAAGGTTGACCTACTTGGACAAAACGGTCGACCTCTTCACTGATATGGTCGACCTATTTGGACGTCGACCCTATTTGTCATTTGCTATGTTCAACAAATGGTCAACCTCTTCCACTAAAAGACACTATACAAAACATGATCTAGCACTTCCATCAAGTGGTCTACCTCTCTTTCTCCAAGCAGTCCACCTCTTTCAAAAATGGATCCACCTGATGAACCATTCCTAGTGATATCATCATATATATTTAGAGTCCAATAACAATAGATATGCTTTCTAGTAAGAGATTTAAAATTAGTACAAAGGCTACAAGCATAGATGACAAGTTTCTCGAGTGAATGATCCGTAGATTTGAAAATTGTTACGGATATTTATTTCTTATGTTGTGTTACTACAAAAACAATTTGATATTGTTGGTCTCCTATTGTCCATTATTTTCCTAATGTAAGAATAAGGTAACTGTGTTATATGGTCGACTGGTCGCCGAAAGCGGAGATCATTTGTCGAAAGAGATATGTAAACCATTTTGCGGAATCGCTTGGTTGTTCTGGTGGAAGCAATCTACCTCATCCAACAAGCAGTTGTAAGTTGATGGTAAGTGTGTCACCTATCGATCCATTGCCAGAAACGGTAGACCGACTGCCTCGAATGGTATACCACTTGGTGGAAGAGGTCGACCACTTGGAGGTAAGTGTGTCATCAGGTCGACCTATTACCGGAAGTGGTAGACCGGATGACTCAGGTCGACCGCTTGAAGGTAAGTGTGTCATTAGGTTGACCCATTTCCAAATTGGTAGACCTGATGACACTAGTGGTAGCTACACCACTTGATGGAAGAGGTCGACCGTTTTCTCCAAGTTATGGTGACTTGCAAGTCACCGTAGGCATACCCAATAAGATATGATCACGGTTTTTAGAATTACCACTATTTATTTGTAATTTTATGCGAGAACGTCGTGGCCGAGTTTTTGGAGTTGCACGTCATACTCTTATTTTGTGGAGTTGAAGAGGGATTTTAGTTCTGCGCTTTAGATCTTAGTGTGGTTGAACAATACTGTTAAACTTGACACGCTACGACACAACACCTAACAATGGCCAAGTGTAACCAAAGAAAGGGACTGCAGTATAGTGGCTCAAGTAATAAATATCGAATCCACGGGTCTCTAGAGTTACTATTACTCAGCTTCAGTTCATTATCTAGCAAACCAGATTAAGATAAAAGAACTAAAACTACTCTAGCAAACTATAGTTAAAGTTAATCTAATTACAGGTTGGGAACTCACTTAGGTATGATTCCCCCTAGCCACTAGCCAGATTAACGATTGATGATCTCTAACTTGTTTCAATTTCATTCACAATGCGGAGAATCCTTGACTAGACCTTAAGTCTCGACTAATGGAACAAGGCCCTCTTGAATCAATTGCCTAGAGAAACGTATCCTTCTCTAGAACAACCGCTCAAGGCGTTCTGAACTAGACTCCCTCTATCGAAAGAGGTTCTCAATCGATACAAAGCAGTGAATCAACCCTCGACTAAAGCAATCGATCCAATACTTTCAATCTATGGTGCTCTATTGACCTAATCATGTATTCGCTCTCATAGGATCAAAGCAGAATCAATAATCTCCACTAAAGCAGAATTGAATCATGAAAACATGCATAGATTGAATATAAACTCAAGATTATCAAGTCAGAGTACTCATACAATCATCCAAACAAACATAGCCAGGGTTCCTCAAAACCTAAATGAAGGGAAGTTACTCCATAGAGAAGAGAGAGACTGCAGTAAGAATCTTCAGATGATCAGTCTTCAAGTCCGGGCTTGTTCCTCGAGCTTCCAAGGCGAAGAAATCCTCCAGTTCCACTCCATGAATGCCCTCAAATCGCCCTCTCTCTCTTTGGTTCGTCCCTAGGGTGTTTGGGATCCAAAACCCAGCTCTCCCTCTCCCTCTCCTTTGGCTCGAATTTGGGTTAAAACCCAGAATTTCCCGACTCACACGGCCGTGTGACTCTCCCAGGCTTCCTGTGCTAGTGTCAAAACGCGGAGTTTCGATAAGTGGCTTCAGGCTTCCTACACGGCCACGACCCACCCGGCCGTGTGGACTTCCAGGGTGCCCGTGTGAGTTCCCTGGAATTTCCACACGGCCACAAGGGGTCCCCTACACGGCCGTGTAGCTTTTAGGCATGCCCGTGTGGCTTCTCAGCTTCTCGCCAAACGTCCAAACTTCGTCCAATCGACCCTGAACTCGTTCCTAAACCTTTATTCACGTACTAGGACCTGAAATATCACAAACAAGAACAACCTAGCGTGAAATCGGCCTAAAACGCGAGAATCGACATCTCAAACGGCTCAAGAATAGGGTAAAAACATGTGTAATTAACGGTCTATCAATGCCCAACGTTGCGTTGGAAGTGAATCAACCCAATTGGGAAGACAAATACATCACCCTTCTGAAGAATCTTTGAGATAAGGCGGTTATCGGGGTTTGATGTGATGAATCCGACTTCCAGAGAGCCATCAATTACAGTGAGAATCTCGGAGGTTCTTGGGTGAGTGTGAGGAGGATTGATTCCCCATGGCGCAAAGTCAATACGACCCATCGAGATGCCTAAGGTATTGAGGCCGGTAATTTGAGTCACGGTGACGGCTGTGACGGCAGCACCAACAGCATTACGGGTGTTCCCAGGAATGTGCAAGCCGGTTAATGAGAAATCGTCGGCTTGGACTGTCGTGGAACTCTTGCAAGCGAAGCCGTTCATTTTCACTGTAGAGGGAATGAATCTCGAATTCAATCGAACAGTTTACATTAACATTATAGTCAAACTCGAATAAATGTTAGTAAGATATATATGCATACCTTGATTGTTTCTATATGCAAAACATAAATCCAGGAGAGATGCACGATCAGAGGCAAATGTGAGATGCCAGAAAGTGAGAGCCAGCTCACTACGGGAAAAATGGCCTCTTGCAACCCAAAAAAAGTGTTGCGTAAAGCCTTAAAAGAGTTGCAACATCCTAATGCAACACTTTTACAAGAGTTGCGTATCGTGGGGGGTTGCAAAAGGAATATGAAACCTTTTTTCATTTTTGGCAACCAAAATAAAAAGTGTTGTTTATAGGATGAGGCGATTTGTGACAATTTTGTTTGTCACAAATGCTAAGATTTGAGTGACAATCTCGTCACCAATAGAGATCCTTTTTGTGACGAGTTGTTGGCGACACAAAAATGCCAACGATGACGTCTTTAATTGTCACAAATAATTGTCATAAGTGACCATAGTTTTGTCACTAATACACTTTCTGACATTCATTGTATTTTGTAGGGTAGCGTTTTGTTGTCACTGAAGTTATAATATATGACGATTTTTATTGTCACGTATGTAACCCTTTATGTGATGAATTTTTGGTTGTCACTCATAATGTATTTATTTGACTATATGAATGTCGCAATAGAATCATTTTGTGACAAAATTTTCATCATGGAAGCAACATAAGCTAGACAACTTATTCACGATAGTAATTATTGGTGACCCGTATTTCATCACAAAAACCTAGCTTTGGTATTCCTCTTCAACATAAGCAAGACGACTTATTCACAAAAACCTGTATATTCACTTGTTTATTCATCTTCAACATCTGGCATTGTAGTTTCATTTGAGTGGATGTCGCCAGCAGCTGTCGCTTCAGCTGAATTTGGAGCATGATCATCTTCCACATCGTAGACCTCCTCTGGATCTGTCACTCTGGCATTTTTCTCTTCCGGAATTTCAACGAATATTCCTTCAACGTCATCCCGTGCCCACTGTAGCTCCTCGTGTTATCAATTGGCAAGGTGGGTTCTAAGTTTCCGACTCTAGTTGCTGCAGAACTAGAAACAAACACACCTACTGAGCTATCGAATTTCATGTCAAATAAGTCTCGAGGAAGGGTCTCCATAAAATAATGCCAATCCTGTTGCACTGGATCTTGCACATAAAATCCTTGATTTACCTGGTCTGTCATGACAAAGGGGTCATTTTGGTACTTTAATCTTCTAAAATTGACCCGTATGAGCCCATAATCATTCTTTTCCCAATCAAACGACCTGCACTTGAAGATGACAACCTTGAAATGGGAATAATAATCCAACTGAATTATCTCTTCGATAGCTCCATAGTAAGAGACATTAGCTAGCACAGGATTTTTATCTTTGGAACTCGCATAACTTGATGTCATTGCTGTCAACGTTACCCCACTACTTTGCGTCTGCAAGTTCTTCTCATGCCCCAAAGTATGAAACCTGTAACCATTGATAAGGTATCCCGAAAAGCTTTGAGCAATATAATTCGGACCAGAAGCTATGTGTTTGATCATATTAGAAGCATGTTTATCATATTAACACGAGACTCAAGCCATTGTACTATATCCTGTGCTTGACTTTTCTCTCTTGTCCACTTCCTGCTCTTGCGTTTTTTTATTACAGATTGATCATACTCATTGCAAGAACCAGTAACACATGAGCAAAAGTAGAATGAAGGGTTTTGCTAAGGTTGACACAAGTACAGTAACCACATAAGTATAATAAATAATAATTCAACATAATATGTTTAATAGAGACATTATCATCATCTTATACTTGATCAAGCACAAAACTTTCAAGAAAATATGCTTACTTGATATATGCAGACAACTCAGGCAAGTTGTCCTGGCAATTAATAATGACATATCGTTGAGCTTGGATAAGAACCTCATCATTCATCTCAATCAGATTACCCTTCCCATTCCTTTTGGCTCCAAGTGGTCTACCTGTAATGGGGAACAATTCTCCAGGATTTGCCTCTACTACAAATCCTTCATAATTCCTAGAAGGTCGAGTGAACCTTGTATCACCATTCTCACTCAAATACCTTGAGCAAAAGATCATACATTCCTTAGCAGAATTCCCTTCGGCTATGCTTGCTTCTGGTTGATTTCTATTTTTCACAAAATCCTTCAGGACACCCAAAAATCGCTCAATTGGGTACATCCACCGTGTTTGTACAGGCCCCCCAAGCCTAACTTCTTCGACCAAGTGAATAGGTAGATGAACCATAATGTCAAAAAAGCTGGGTGGGAAAATCCTCTCTAATTGACACAGGGTCTCAACAATTTCAGTTTCCAATTGATCCAACTCACTCAAGGTTATAACCTTCCGACAAATGGCCTTGAAAAACTTGCGAAGCCTAATCAGAGCAATAGCGACATTTTTGGGCAGAGTCTTACAAACAGCAACTTGGAGCAAGTACTGCATCATAAAGTGAGCATCATGACTCTTGTATCCAGATAGTTTCCTCTCCTTCAGATTGACACAATGAGAAATGTTTGATGCACAACCATCTGGCACTTTAAATACTTTTAAGACCTGACAAAAAATATATTTTTCATGTCTGGTTAGCCAAAAGCAAGCTCTGGGCAGTTCACTCTTCCTATGATTTAATGATTCTTTTGGATGAAGCTTCTTTCTGATTCCCATATCACGTAAATCTAGACGAGCATTCAAATGATCTTTGGTCTTCCCAGGAATGTCTAACAACGTTCCCAAAACATTGTCAAAGACATTCTTTTCTATATGCATCACATCACGATTATGACGTAATGGATGATGCTCCCAATAAGGCAAGTAAAAAAAAATAGACAACTTATGAAGTGGAAATCTTGACTCGCATTTCTTATTGTCCCTCTTGCCGAAATCATTGATGAATCCTGATAGTTTTTCCTTGATCATAGAACCAGATATAGGTTGAGGTCTCGGTCCAAACTCCGTTTTCCCATTAAAAGAGCTCTTGTCCCTCCTCCACTCATGATCAACATCAAGAAACCTGCGTATCCCCATATAACACATCTTATGACTGTGACTCAAATGCTGAGAGCATGTGTCATAATTACAATTTGGACAAGCATATGTTCCTTTTGTGCTATAACCAGACAACATGGCATATCCAGGAAAATCACTGATGGTCCACATCAAACTAGCACGCATGTTAAACATTTGCTTGCTATGGGCATCATAGGTCACTACTCCCTCACTCCATAAAGTCTTCAACTCATTAACAAAGGGTCCTAAATAGACATCAATATCATTTCCTGGAGATTTTGGCCTTGGGATAATCGAAGACAACACCAAGTACTCCGGCTTCATGCACATCCAGGATGGTAAATTGTAGATTACCACTACCACAAGCCACGTGCTATGATTACTTGTCATAGTCCTGAATGGATTGAAACCATCTGAAGCAATGACAATCCTGACATTTCTACAATCAGCTGCAAAGTCAGAATATAAGCTATCAAAATCTTTCCATGCTTGGCCATCTGCAGGATGTCTAAGCTTCCCATCTTTGATTCTCTTTTCCTCATGCCATCTCATATATCCAGCTGTTTTGGAAGACATGTACAACCTTTTGAGTCTCGGTATCAAAGGAAAGTAGCGAAAAATCTTAGCAGCAACTTGTTTCTTAGAAACAGTACCTTCTTCAACACTATCTCCCTTATCCTCCAAGGGAAACTTGTATCTGGATTTCTCACATTTTCTGCAACTCTTCAGCTTACTGTCTTCATCACCATCATAAAGCATACAATCATTTGGATAAGCATCAATCCTCTTGTAGTTCAACCCTAAACCCTTAATCATTGTTTTCATTTTAACAAATGACTTAGGAATCTTTGCATCAGGAAATACCTCCTTCAATAAAGATAAGAGTGAATCAAAAGAGGAATTACTCCATCCATGCAGGCCCTTTAGAAGATATATTTGAATGGTGAATGACATCTTGGAAAACTTTTTGCAGCCCGGGTATAAATCTTGATCGGAAGCGTCTAGTAGACTCAAAAAAATGTCTAGTATGTCCATCTGGCTCTCCGCTACCATTATCATCAAGAACTTCTCTTAATAGACCAAGCATATCATCTTCTATCATATCATCGTTGTGGCCATCTTGATCTTCTTTCTCTCCATGGAAAGTCCAAAATGTGTATTTTTTTCATGAACCCATGACAAATCAGGTGCTCGTTCACGACATTTCTTGTTTGCCAAAATATATTCTTACACTTCACACAAGGACAAAGGATCTCATTCCCCTCAGCTGAATTAGAAAAGGCGAAGTCCAGAAAACTCTCTACTCCATTAAGATAGGCGGTACCTGGTCGTGGTTTCGAGAGCCAACTCTTGTCCATCTGCAATATATAAACTGCAAAATGAAATGACCAGAATTAGTGAGTTTATACACACCAAGAGGTAATGAACACAGAAGATACAAAGAGGTAAGCTTCAATTTTCAGCAGTTAGCAATTCAAATAAGCATAAGCACTACACATAGAGATAGCCAGATTACTTTATATGCTATAGCATTAACTAATGAGAGATTTCTGCGAGTGATTACAGTAACTCAAAGCAAAAGACTAAAGGATAAAGCTACTTTGAAATGAAGTTCTGTCAATCATAATTGCAAGCACCCCACAAAGTTTAACTAAACATCTAATAATACAATGCATTCAGTTCATGAAAAGTGTTCTATCTAAGCTTGGGAAACTTGCAGCAGCACATGCTTTTACTTATGTTTCATTTTTCTTGTAGGCTGCAGCTTTCACCAAATCCACATTCTATTTTTCTGTTTCTATAATTTTCCTTCACAAAGTAACTCACCTTGTTGTATCGACTTTGAACACAGATTCTTTTGCTTAATTCTGAATGGGACAGTACCAATTTCAACTACTTACAAGCATATGCAGCACCACCATTGAGCAAATGAATGTAAAATACACTACATCTTCTGAGATCATTACAAGCTATGGTCTCCTACACAGTGGCAATGGCTGGTCAGAATGGGTACCATCACCAGACTGCGTTGAACAAGAAGATCTACAGGATTGTAAAGGCTGGTCGGGACAGCCACTCTGCAAGATTGATTATAACAAGACGATGAATGAGATGACATCAATGGGAGGATTTCCACACTACAGGTGGTGAAGGAAGATTATATAATGATAAAGTTACACTCTGAACTAGTTGCAGCCTTGATTAACTTGCTTTTATTTGGTACTTTCTTGTTATATTTCCAAGGCCTCAATATCTGGAGACTTGAAGGAATCTCCTCCTCGAATCTCTGACTTAATCGTCCTAAACTTAATCCACAAACAACCTAAACAGAGCACCAGACGGTCCACAGACTGCACAAGGAACAGAGCCACGCAGAAATTGGAGAGACCCATAATGGTGGGAGCGATGTAATCAGCATGAAAATTGAGCCACTCAACATAGAACATGTGAAGCAAATTGGGAGCAGCCATCGGAATCCGATGAAGATATTCTGCAGCAGGAGAAGCCTCAAAATAATGCCAGCCTTTTAGGTACGCAGCAACTTCAAACCCCTAAATCACAATTGCTGTTGGTGGAATTGAAGTTCATGTGATTAACATCATAACATCACAGTTCACTAAAAACTGAACAAGGAGAATATAAGCTTAAGAGAAGCAACAAATTGGGATTAGAGGCCTATCTGCTGTCATCTTGCAATGAATGTGAAAAGTTGAACCCCTAAAATCTATCGACAATCCTTGAACTAAAAACAAAAACTATAATTAGAATCACAAAAAAGAGAAAACCATATGCATATAATACACCCAATCCAATTGCGTTCAAGAGTGAGACTTTCTTTATGAAAATTCCAGATGAGTTTCTCAATTTCGCCTATCCAGAACTGATCAAAGGGTGCAAAGCAAAGACAAACCTGCAGAATTTATGAAACTTCGACCATCAAATACTCAAATTAAGATAGTTGTTGCTTGATTTCTGGGTAAGAGCTGCCTTGAACTCCTATTTTATGTTGGAGCTACCTACAAATCCTCTGCTTTGTCTGCTGCTTTGACGCACTGAATCCGCTGTTTGGGATATATTCGATGGCCGCTGCTCTTAGGGATTTGGTTTTTGCTTCATCCTATGTGCAGCGTCCTCAATCCCAGTTGCGGTGAAATTCCCAACAGGAGAGCATCACGCAAGATCGAGGAGGATGCTTGACGGTGGGAGTAAACGAAATCTGTACCGTCGGCGTCAGGGAAAGGAAGATATGACCTTCCAAGTTCTGATGCGTACTGATCGCTGCTACTTGTCCAACCTCTGCTGCAGGTTCAATTTTCCGGCCGATGAACTCGCGTGGAGTTCTCTTTTTCGCGGGAAATTCTGGGTAGAAAGAGAGCTAGAAAGATGCACAAGCTACGGTTTTGGGTAATTTGCAGTTTTATTATTATTTTTGTTTTACTTTTCCTTTTTTTTTTCTATGTTCAGAACTCCCTTTGACTAGTGTTCACGGTTGATGATTGGGATTCTTTTTTTCTCATGTTTTCCGTTTTGGGTATTGCTAGCTAAATTGATCTTCTTGTTAGTTTTGCACTTAACTCTCCAATCAATTAATTCACATTATGGGTGCAATCATGTAAATTTGATGTTTTGCAACACAAATATATAAACCGTTGCGTAAGCTATATAATTAGGCAACTCAAAATTTTATTTTGGCATATGTGTTGCGTATAGGAGAACAAATGCAACATATAAAAAAATTGAGTTGCATAACTATTTAATACGCAACCGAAAATAAAAGTGTTGTCATTATATGACTAGCGAATCACTTTTAAATAGTGTTGCAATCCAAGTGTTGCAAGAGGTCCTTTTTCCCGTAGTGGCTCTAGGGTCAACAGAAGAAGAATTGGCATATTTCCCATCCCAAATTGACGAACAGATCGTCAGAGATAAATTGTTTGAAATACTTCACTCAAATAAGCAAAAAAAAAAGTAGTAGATTAGCTTGAGTGATGTTTGTGAATTATGCCCGTGAAAGGCTGCTTAAATAAAGCCTTGCTATGTCTGCTTATTGGCCAGCCGCCCAGGCTTGAGGAACTAATTGTAGGTGGCATTGATTTGTCATATTGTACAGTAAGATATAAATTAATAATAATAAAAAGTGAATGTAATCTACAAGGTTAGCCGTCCGTCGGCGATTGACTGAAATTGTAAGATTCTTGCCGACGATAATATAAAGTAGTACATGCCAGGAATATCCAGTTAATCCCAGGTCCGGCTTTTCTTGCAGGAGGCAAAGGCGATCACGAAGTTGCATGGAACCCCATCACATTGAAAGATAAAATCCCACCACATGTCCAATCACTGCACACATAGACTGCGTTTACTGGTCACACAGACCGAAATGTACTGTTATAATCCGGATGCTGTCTCTGTGTTGGCTGGAGTTGGGTGAGGGCTCTTTGGATTCTGATGGGAGTTTGACGGGTTGATCGAGATGGAACTAATCGTTGGCTGTGTTTGTCTGTTAGATCGTTTGGGGTTCTGACGCACGTTGGTCACCAAAGCCCTCTCTGTGACTGCACAGGTTGCGCGTTTCGATGTGTCTTGGGGCTGGGATTGGTTATCAATATTGAGATAATAGAGGATTGGGGTCGGCAGAGGCAGAGGCAGAGAGAGAGCTATCGGATATAGAGAGGCTGTGCAGTGATGGTACTTGACCACAAAGACGTAAGGGAGAGCCTCGAGGGGGTGGGGGTTCCATTAGTGGCATAGTGTACTTTGCTTTTGGTGTTCTCTATGGTACTTGAGTGGGAAGCAGAGATATTTTTTTTGTTTTACTTGGTGGGTTAGAGACCACGTAGGTCTTTAATTTTGCCCCACTCATTTTACCTAACCCGCGCAATTCTCTATGCCTGCTTTTTTTTGCTTGGTTTCCGTCGCCAGAGAAGTAATATGATGGTGGGAGTGTTTTTGGTCGCCTCTCTTCCTCTTTTGCTCTCATACCACTCTCTCTTACACTATGTTCTGGAAGGAGAGAAAGGGAAGGAAAGGGAGGGAATTGGGGGTTTCGAGGTGTTTTCCCCCGTTCTCCAAGCCATCAACAGTAAGGAGGGAAAGGAAAGAGGAGAGAAGATTTTCTGTTCCAACTGCCCCTCCAAAGTGGAAGGAAAGTTGCTTTCCTCTGCTCCACGTCTCTCCTTCCTTTTTTCTTTTCAATTCCTTTTGTTTTTTTTTTTATGGAAATCTGTGATGCTTCTTATTAACCATTATAAGCGGCTAGATTATCCAACACTAACTGATTAACCAAAAAGGATGGAGGGCTATCAACCCAAACTACTCGTTCGTCCCAACGCGACTCCGAATGAGCAATACAATGCGCTGCCATATTGCCTTCGCGGTGAACATGCTGCCAAGATCCCAAGCCTGACTCCTCGAGATATCGTCGGATACTTCGACATACAACTCCAATCTCTGAATCAATCTGCTCTGCATCATCAATCTTACCGACTAGACTAAGGCTATCAGTCTCTAAGATGGGGTTCATAAGGTTTGTTGTTTCGCAAGCTGCACTCCAAATTCTGCTGCAAAGGCTTCCGCTTCTTCCACCGCCCAACTTCCACGAAGCCTCTTATTCGCATCCATCAAGAACTGGCCATTAGCGCCTCGTGCTATCATGCCCAAACCAATCCCTCCATCCCGAAAGATTTCCGCATCCGTATTGATTTTCACCCGACCCGCAGCGGGTGGGATCCATCTGGATTGATGTTCACCTTCCGAGAGTATTACTGTTCGAGATTGATGGATCCGATAATCTTCAAGGAATATCTTTGATCGGGGAATGATGTCTAGCTCCTTCAACTTCTTCCCATTAAATAATTGCGCGCTGCGCTCCCGCCACATAAACCAAAGTGTGACACACCATGATTCAAACTCCTCCTCCTTCCTAACTTCCATCACATCTTTCGCCCATTTGTAGCAGTCGTCCGACGTTCTCAATTTGAAGCACTCTGCCAGGTCAGATTGCCGCCATAGTCGAGAACTCCATTCGCAATAACCGAACAGATGAGCTTGTGTCTCTGAGAGCCCGCAAAAAGGGCACATGTCATCCCACCTCCTGCTCCTCGTACTCATCTTATCGCCCGTAGGAAGGATGCCGCGCATAAACCTCCACATAAAATGCTTGGTTTTTGGAGGAATATTCAGCGCCCACAGTTTTTTCCACATCGCCACGTCGCCAAATGGGACTAGCTAATTTTTATCCACAAATTTCTTGAACCACCTCTTGTATCCATCTTTGACAGTGTAATCTCCCGATTCATTATCAGCCCATATCTGCTTATCCCTTTCCCCATGCCCATGAAGAGGGATTTGTAGCACTCTCTGGCCTGCCTCCACCGACATACATGACATAATCATTTCCCAATCCCATTGCTCCGTACCAGGGTCAATGAGTTGGCGAACTGTAGCCTCCGCAGGTAGATTCCTCGGAGCCGAATCAACGAAAGCAGGCGATCCACCAGGGAGCCAACTATCACCCCAAATCTTCACCTCCGACCCGTCCCCGATCCTCCAGCAGAGCTCATCAAGCTCCGCCATATAAAGCTCGCCCGGGGACCAACGTGTGCGTCCAGCACCGAAGTATGCTTGTGATATTTTTCTTTCAGAATTCGGGCAATAAGGGATGATGGCCGCTTGAATAACCTCCACAATTGCTTAGCAAGCATAGCGGTATTAATTCCTTCAAGGTCCCGAAATCCTAAACCACCCTCCTCCTTAGGAAACAGCATCCCCTCCCTCCTCAGCCAGTGAACCCGTCTCTCAGTCCCCTTCTGCCCCCAATAGAAGTTCGTAATAAGGCTATGAACGTCGTTGATGATTGAGGCCGGGACTCGAAACACGGACATGGCATAGGTGAGTTGCGCTTGAGCCACAGCCTTAATAAGAGTCTCTCTTCCCGCCACCGATAGAGTTTTCTCTTTCCATCTCTTCAACTTCTTGCGAATGCGCTCCACCAATCCAGAGAAGATCTCCTTTTTAGATCGGCCTACGACTGTTGGCAAGCCCAGATACTTGTCATGCTTATCAACCAATTTCATTTGCAGGGTAACCGCAACCATCAGCCGCCGGTGAGGAGTGACCTTCTCACTGAAGGAGACAGCTGACTTTGGATAGCTAACATGTTGTCCCGATTCCCTTTCGTACATTTCCAGAATATGCTTCAATACTTCGCTTTCATGCTCAGTCGCCCTACCAAAAAACACAGAGTCATCTGCGAAAAATAAGTGTGAGATGGTTGGAGCTCCACGAGCCGGTTGAATTCCATGTAGTCGCTTTTCACGGACGGCTGCCTTTGTAATGGCTGAGAGCCCCTCGGCACAGAACAATAACAAATATGGTGAGAGAGGGTCACCTTGTCTCAAGCCCCGGCTCGGAACAAATACCTCTGATTGATGACCATTCAATAGGACAGAGTAGGAGACTGTGCGAACACACTTCATGATTAAATCGATCCATCTCTGATCAATACCCATACGGTTCATGACTCCCTCCAGAAAATGCCACTCCACCCGATCATAGGCTTTGACCATGTCAATTTTTGCAGCAAACATTCCCGGTCCTGTCCTCGACTTTGTACTCATCGTATGAAAGCATTCAAAAGCCACCATGATATTATCTGTAATAAACCTTCCTGGGACAAACGCACTCTGTTCCTGCGAAATCACAAGATCCAAGACACCCTTCAGCCGGTTAGCAAGAACTTTTGCCACTAATTTGTACAACACATTGCACAAACTAATAGGTCGGAAATCTTGGGGGTAGTCGGCTCCTTTATCTTCGGGATCAGCACAATGAGGGTGTGTTTTAATAGTGGTGGCATCGGTCCTCCTTCAAGAATTTGTAGCACCGCGTTGGTCACGTCATCTCCCACCACTGACCAGTTATTTTTGAAGAACAATGCTGAAAAGCCATCCACTCCTGGCGCTTTCCTCGAGCCCATTTGTTTGAGGGCACGGTGAACCTCGGTGAATCTGCTCTCTGTCGAACCTTTTGTTTTTCTTTTCAATTCCTTTTGTTTATCTTTCCCAAAGAAAGGTAATAAATTATTATTAAATGACATATAAAAATATTAATGAGCAAAATTATCATTATTACAACGTTGGTAACTGGTAATTAGTAGGTGATATAAATTATCTATTCTCTTTTCTTAATTATATAAGCTTTAGTAATTATCATTTATGTTGTTCTTTATTGTTAAAAGCGGGCTATGTTATGGTATGCAATTTTTGACATATGTTGTAATTAAACGCCTACTTCTTAACTAATATAAAATATTAATCTTTTCAATATAATTTGTGAAACTATATTTCATATTTGCACAAAAAAACATATTTCATATATTTCGAACGGTACGGGCGGCTCTACTAGACCACAACAGACCAAACCGAACGATGACACCAATTGAGTAGAATGTGGTCCGGTACTTGGTCACATGAATTTTACAATTGTTGAAGAAAAAAGGAACTGAATCAACATTTGGATTGGATCAAATGGGTGATTTACGTCAAGTATAATATTCTTTTACGTTATACATAAAATTGTTATGTGAGATATCAAAGTGTGTTACGTTCCTAGTAAAAACGACACCAGAGTGTGAAATTTATACAATTAAAGTTATCTTGTACAACTGAGGTAACCAATTTTTGTGGGGAAAATATTAAATCAAGTTCAAATAAACGAGACTTTAGTTTGAAGAATTTTTTTAATGATGAACCAAATTAGCAAGAAAAAATAAATTTGATTGATTGTTCATAACTTATGAATAGACCATCAACATATAATTATATTATTTTACTATTACATAACCAATAAAAAAAATATATCACAGTTTCCAATACACATTTTCCTTCCACTTTCCTCCATGAAACAACATTTTCTCTCCCTTCCAAATGTTCCTTCCCTTCCATTTTCCTTCCTTCCTTCGAGAACAGAGTGTTAATCTTTCCTCCTCACACATCTTTTCTCTGCGTACCTTTCTCTAATCTTCTTTGTTGATTCTACTCTTCTGGTCATTTTGAGTTGTTGCGGGGTGAAAGCGATCATTGTCGGGTTTGGGAGGTCCATGCAGGTTTTGACGGAGAACTAAATCGACAGGTATGCTTGATATCGTGTAATTCTTTTCGATCTGCCTCTCTTTGTAGCACACTTTTACCCACTTTTCATAGATTGGTTGTTCGTTCTCTTTTAGGAGGAGGAACTTGTGATGGCTAAGGTCTCATAGATTCCGGCATCCAGAGTGGTCGTCGAGGGAACAAGGATTTGCCAATTGTTAGAATACAATCCAAGTACCACATCGAAAATACAAGAGAAGGAACCCTTGTATATTAGAGTCCACCTAGCCCTTTTGGGGAGGACACCCAGGAGTAAAACCGTGCGGGCTTGACCCAAAGCGGACAATATCGTACTAATGGGCTGCCCAGTTATGACAAGTGGTATCAGAGCCGTGGCTGGAAATCAGGCTAGTGTTTTCGATTCAGAAGAATGACGTCGGTGAACATGAAGATCGAAAAGTTCACGGGGAAGAACAGCTTCGCTATATGGCTGATCAAGATGCAGGCTCTATTAAAACAGCAAGGGCTATGGGGGGCCGCTGTCTGCGAAACAGAAGAAGGCAGCGGTCGATGACAATGAGTGGAATACCCTGTAGGAGAAGGCCTACTCGAACATCATGCTATCGTTGTCTGATGACATCATCATTGGATTCGCTGATGAGAAGACTGTCGCGGCTTGTGGTTGAAACTGGAGAGTCTGTATATGACGAAGTCCCTAACCAACAAGCTGCATCTCAAGCAACGGTTGTTCATCTTGATGATGCAAGAAGGTACGCCTTTGAGGGAACATCTCGAACAGCTTAACTCTATTTTGCTGGATCTGCGTAATATAGATGTTCAAGTTGATGACGAGGATGCTGCCCTAATCCTGCTGGTTTCTTTGCCGAGTTCATATGAGAATTTCGTTGATTCTTTTATTGCCGGTAAAGAAAGCGTGTCGTTGGAGGATGTCAGGTCTGCTCTTCATACGAGAGAGATCGGACATAAGGCGTCCGGATCTGGTACAGGTGGTGAGGCATTGGGTTTGGCTGTTACAGGTGGAAAGGGAAAGAAGAAATCCGGTAAAGGGAATTCGAACAAGAATTCCAAGGGTCCCGGTCAACAGCCAGGTGATGCTTGTCACAACTGTAAGGAAGTGGGGCATTGGAAGTAGAACTGTCCCAAGAGAAGAGGGCAACAGAAGAAACAAGGTTCAGTTGCCGTGGCAGAAGTGGACAACAGTTCTGAAGACGATCTCTCCTTGGCTGTAGATGAGAAGGCACATCGTGGGGATGTGTGGTTTCTGGATACTGCAGCATCATACCATATGTCTCCGAACAGGGATTGCTTCACAACATACGAGCAGATAGATGGTGGTAACGTGGTCATGGCTAATGGAGCTGTCTGCAAGGTTGTTGGAATCGGGTCCATAAAGGTTCGGACACATGATGGTTCGTTCTGTACCGTGAATGATGTCAGGCATGTTCCACGAATGACAAAGAACTTGATCTCCTTGAGTCTACTCGACAGCAAGGGCTTCAGCTTCAAAGGAAAAAGTGGAGTTGTGTATGTCGGCAAGGGTTCGAGGAAGGTACTGAAGGGCGTGAAGCATGGGACCTTGTATGCATTACAAGGGTCTGTGTTGTCTGGTTCTGCTGCAGTTGCATCGTCTCAGGTTCATCAGGAAGATATGACCACTCTCTGGCACATGAGACTGGGGCATATGAGTGAACGGGGGATGCAAGTTCTGTCGAAGAGGGATCTTCTTTGCGGGCACATGGTGCAGGATTTGGAATTCTGCGAGCATTGTGTGTTTGGGAAGCTACATCGTAGCAAGTTTCCCAAGAAGGGTATCCACCGGACGAAGGGGATACTGGATTACCTCCACTCCGACTGTTGGGGTCCTTCACGAGATGAATCCATTGGAGGCAGCAGGTATTTTCTGTCTATTATTGATGATTACTCGAGATTTACTTGGATTTTCATGATGAAGCAGAAAAGTGAGGCCTTCACGAAGTTCAAGCAGTGGAAGACATTGGTGGAGAATCAGACCGGGAAAAAGATCAAGAAGCTGCGAACGGACAATGGTCTGGAGTTCTGTAATTCTGAGTTCAACGAATTCTGCAAGGATGAAGGGATTGCCCGTCATCGGACTGTGAGAGATACACCCCAGCAGAATGGCATTGCAGAAAGGATGAACCAGACATTGTTGGAGAGAGCACGGTGCATGCTCTCTAATGCTGGACTAGAGAGAAGATTCTGGGCAGAAGCAGTGAACATGGCGTGCTTCCTGATCAACCGTGGACCTCACACATGTATCGAGTTGAGGACTCCTTATGAGGTGTGGAATGGTAAGCCTGCGGATAACTCTTTACTGAAAGTTTTTGGGTGTCCTGTTTATTATCATGTGGATGAGGGTAAACTGAACCCAAAGGCAAAGAAGGGTGTATTTGTGGGTTACGGAGATGGAGTTAAGGGATTTCGAGTTTGGTCACCTTCTGAGCATCGAGTTATACTTAGTAGAAATGTGATATTTGATGGGAAGTCTATGTTTAAGCCCATGTTGAAGGTTACTGTTGTTGAAGGTAGCAGGAATGTTGATAAACAGGTGGAGCTGCAAACTCTCAACGAGAGTGAGTTTGAGCACCAAGGTGGAGAAGATCAACATGATGAGGATGTCTCTGCAGACCAGAAAGTTCAGAGTCCAGTGCACGAGCTAAACAGTCTATTGCTTCCGGTAGACCGAAGAGAGCGACTGCAGGAGTACCTCCACAGAGGTATGGCTTCAAGGACATGGTGGCGTATTCATTTCAGGTTGCTGAGAAAGTGGATGCAGGAGAGCCACAGTCCTATAGAGAAGCAGTTTCGGGTGGTGAAGCTGATCAGTGGCTTGCCGCAATGGGAGATGAGATGGAATCCCATGACAGGAATCAGACTTGGGAGCTAGTGAAACGACCACAGGGAAGGAAGATTGTGACAAACAAGTGGATCTAAAAGAAGAAGGAAGGAATCACTTCTAAAGAGGGCATGAAATTTAAAGCTCGGGTGGTTGCACGAGGCTTCTCGCAGAGGGAATGAGTTGACTACAATGAGATTTTCACACCAGTGGTCAGACATACTTCGATCAGAGTGCTACTAGCAATAGTGGCACATTATGACTTGGAGATCGAGCACCTAGACGTGAAGACAGCTTTTCTACATGGAGAGTTGGAGGAAGAAATTTACATGACTCAGCCAGAAGGATTCGAGGTTCCTGGAAAAGAAGACTATGTTTGTAAGCTGAAGAAGTCCTTGTATGGACTTAAGCAATCTCCGAGGCAGTGGTACAAGAGATTTGACAGTTACATGGTTGAGCTGGGCTACAGCAGAAGTCCATTTGATTGTTGTGTATATCACAGCAAGGCAGAGGATGGTTCGATGATATATCTAGTTCTGTATGTGAATGATATGCTCATAGCTGCGAGGTCAAAGTATGATATCCAGAAGTTAAAGGGGCTTCTCAGTGCTGAGTTTGAGATGAAGGATTTGGGAGCTGCTCAGAAGATCTTGGGTATGGAGATTTACAGGGACAGGTCGAAGAAGAAGCTTTTCTTGTCACAGAAGAGCTACATCCAGAAGATACTGTCGAGGTTTGGCATGTCTTCAGCAAAGCCCTTAAATACTCCTAGTGCCTCAGTCAGAGGCTGAGAAGGAGTACATGTCGAGAGTCCCATATGCTAGTGCGGTACGTAGCTTGATGTACGCTATGGTATGCACTAGACCTGATCTTGCACATGCTGTTAGTGTTGTCAGCATGTTCATGATACAACCAGGGAAGGAGCATTGGCAGGCTGTGAATAGGATCTTCCGGTACCTTAAGGGTACACCTGATGTGGGGATTAGCTTCGGTAGTGATACAGAGTGCTTGGTGTCTGGGTATTCTGACTCGGACTATGCTGGAGATGTTGACACGAGGAGATCGATGACCGGTTATGTATTCACTCTTGGGAGTTCTGTAGTGAGCTGGAAGGCAACTTTGTAGTCGGCGGTGACATTGTCTACTACTGAGGCAGAGTATATGGCATTGACAGAAGCTGCTAAGAAGGGAATATGGTTGAAGGGACTAGTTGGTGATCTGGGACTACATCATGATCAGGCAGTGGTGTATTGTGACAGTTTGAGTGCAATATGCGTGGCCAAGGATCAAGTCCATCATGAGAGGACTAAGCACATCGACGTGAGGTATCATTTCTTGAGGACAGAGAAGAGGATTAAGGTGAAGAAGGTTGGCACCACGGATAATCCTGCTGATATGTTCACGAAGCCGGTTCCACATGGCAAGTTCCAACACTGCTTGGACTTGCTGAATGTCTTTAGTGGGTGACTCCGCCCTACGGGGCATTGATGGCGGGAGAGAGAGAGAGAAGGAGCAAAGTACATAAGAGATTTCAGAGTAAGAGGATTCAAGTCAAGGTGGAGATTTGTTGATGTGACTTGAATCGGACTATCATCCGCTATAACTGAGGTGAGGACACGAAGTTCATGGTCCTTGGCTTGAGGTGAGGATTTTTAGAATACAATCCAAGTACCACATCGAAAATACAAGAGAAGGAACCCTTGTATATTAGAGTCCACCTAGCCCAATTAGTACGAGGCCTTTTTGGGAGGACACCCAAGAGTAAAACCGTGCGGGCTTAACCCAAAGCGGACAATATCGTACTAATGGGCTGCCCAGTTATGACAAATGGTATAAACGCGCTGCTACGGATCGGGAAATCGCCGGAATCGACAAAGCAAGAATACGAAAGCGAGAATCGAAAAACACAGACACACGATTTACGTGGTTCACTAACACGATGTGTGTTAGCTACGTCCACGGGCGAGAGAGAGCCAGTTGCACTATATCGAGGAGATTACAGATTACCATTCGTAGCGGCTGATAGTCCGATTCAAGTCACATCAACACCAATATTCCTGCAACAGGAATCTGAACGACTTCATCAGGCGCTATCGTCGTCACCATCTCCTCCTCCATAGCTACTGGTATCTCTCTACAACTCTGACTTCCAGAATATCTCGACTGTTCCTTTCCCTCTTCTTTAAGAGCCAATTCCAGATTCTTTGTTTTCGTAGAGTAGGCGGAGGAGATCTTGGGAGGTAAGCGGATCTCGAATTGATCAAGTTGCTGAATTAAGAGAAGAAGCAGATCCACAGATCTGCATTTTTATTTTTGGTGATAGTTGTCACTCTCCCCACCGAGTTTGTTTTCTCATTTTTTATTGAACGGGTTCCTGCTCTCTCTTTCTGATTCGGTATGATCCGCTTAATCTATTGTATAGGGCATCCCTTCGTCAATTTGCTGGAAGGGATTTCGGAGGAGTCAGGTGTTCTTCTCTCTGCCCCTAATGAGTTGTTTGGTCTGTTTCGTCTGCTGAAATCGTGGATCGCTTGATGGATTTTATGGATCTGAAGAGTGTTTTAAGCCCTCGACATAGATGAATGGGTTGTCGAGATGACTGAGATGTATTAATCAAAGAAAGTATTAGTCAAACCTTTTGAAGAATTCTACAACAATTTGCACATGATCGATTTCGAACAGTCAATCCAAGAAACCATACAAAACTTGTTGAGTTGTCTCCAACAGGTTGATGATCCTCATCGAACTCTACAAAAAGTTTTTCTCCTTCTTCAAGCTCAATAATTTTAGCACATCTTGTTGGTTCTCGTGTTTTCTTTTTCTTAGACTTCGAACCAACTTGTGAAAAGACAGAAAAAATTGCATATGTATGTTAGGAACATTAATAAGAAATCAAGACATAACTTTACATTAACAAAAGAAGGAAACATTAGAACCTGTTGCATTATGCTCTGAGCCAATGGTCAACTCTGCTTCTTCTGTTGACTGGTGACTTGATTCTTGTTGACCAATGCCCATATCATCTTCTCGTTCAATATTTTCACTTGGAATGACATTATACTTGCTCGCCAAACAATATATCTCAAACACGGCAAACTTGTGTTTCTTATATGAGAAAAGCATGCCACTAACATCAGAATCATCTTTCACTCCCACAAGACTATTCAAATCACTAATAGGAGTCTTGGGTTTTAGATAGTAAAGTCTATCCCCTTTGAGAATGTCAAACCCACAAGCCTTGAGGTCATCTAATATATTAAAATAAGAAAGGAAATCCACATCATAATCATGTTTAACCATCACATTTTCATTTGTGTAATTCCTGAGTGGCGAAAATGTGAAATGACCACCATAGTGGTATCGGACTGTTGGTTTTTGCTGCTCAACCATATTTCCTATAATGGATATAAGATATGGAAAATATCAGTAGCACATACTAAAGCTATTAAGAGCATTCTAGAGTAATGAACATTTACAAAATAGGCACATAGAAATTACTTACTACGGGAAAGCAAACCAGTTGTTGGATTGGTAGGAGAATATTGGAGTTCTTCTACACTGACTGATATTTCTTCATCAAATTGACTAACATCATCCATTTTTTGGGTGTCTCCATCATGACTTCCTTTAGCATTGGCTTTCTTTTTTGTTTTGCTAACACCTCCACGTCTTGGCATTGTAAAGTGTATAACCTACAAGGAGATTAAATATATTGATCAAATTAAAGCACTGCATATATGAAGCAAATCAAAACTATACAACATAGAATAGAATCAAGAACATTGACATCTCAATTTAAAATTGATAAAAGAGAAATAATAAAAAACCCCAAATATTGACTACTGTAATGGTAGCTGGGAACCTAAATAGGAACTTGCTAAAATGGCCGGCGCTTATGAATCTAAAGACAGAAACAAGAAAAACAAATAGTGTCCTTGGATTAGTCCAGAAAAAAACAGAGAGATTAAGTTTGAGAAGTCATGTTTGAATCAGGAGGGTAAGCTCCGAATGCAAAATACAAGCGAAAAAGACTTTGTATTAAACTAAAAGGAACAATACCTATTGGGAGCTCTTTGGTCTTTTGAGAATCGAACTGCTTCAAGAATCGAATTGATAATACCGTAAAGTAATCAGAAAGGACCTTTATAGGAAGCATCAAAGCCGCGGCGGATTAAGTCATCCCTCCAAAAAAATTCACTTGATTTTTCTTCCCGCTGCATAATACCGCCAAATTTTCTTTTCGGATGATCAATATTGCCGCTCAACTTCACATTGTGGATTTGGAGAGATCCGGAAGAAAATCTCTATAAGACAAAACCCAGTTTTAGCGCCCATCAAATAAATATATAGGTAAATCAAAAGATTGACAAGAACCGTACGTTACCATATTTTAGTGGGATTCTTCCTCGGATGCGGTAATTTTCTACTAATTCACTTTCCTTTCCTTAATGGAAATGGATCAGGTCAGTAAACTTATGGTGAGTAACTATGAGTAACCCGTCCACATCAGCATGACATCAGCATACTCTCTCCTGGAAAGCCTTTAATTTTCCTCTCCTTAATCTTTGACGGACGATTTCTCACTCGTTTTAAGTCGAAATTTAATTTTTTTTGCACAGTTAGATCAGATTAATTGTGTTCTTCAAAATGATATCCACTTTGATATATTTTTTGAACAAAAAAAAAATTGAGTCATTTTATACCAGTCTATACCATATGGTATTGACTGATATTGAAATAAGAGCATATCTATGATTTGAAAAGCGTACCATGGTGGTATGGCACAAACCAAGACTGTAGGATGATTGAATACATGATAGTAGAAGTATATTAATTGTCATTTACGACTTTTAACATTGTATACCATAAAATACCATAAAATACCATCCTGTACCAGGGTGGTATTGTATGGTATTGTGTGGTATTTTTTGGTCTTGTAATTTGTTCACCCAGAAATTTGTAGATCCAATAGATCATGATGAACTCGTCCCTGTTGTGCAAACGTTTTCAAAAACGAATGAAAAACGAAGAAAATACCATATGGTATGCAGTTGGTACCGAAAGGCCTGAATTTTTTTTCCCTCAAAAAATATTGAAAATTGATCTCATTTTGTAGAGCATGATGAACTCGTTCCATCTGTGCAAAAAAAATTAAAATCCGAGTTAAAACGAAAAAGATATGAGTCAATTAAGAAAACTAGTGAAAATAAAAATGGTCTTTAATTCTCCATCCTTAGATCTGGATTTTCTAAATGAAAGGTTCAGATTTGGTTATTGATGGGTGCATAACCCATGGTTATGCACCCATCAATAACTAAATCTGGACCCTTCATTTAGAAAATCCAGATCTAAGGATGGAGAATTAAAGACCATTTTTATTTTCACTAGTTTTCTTAATTGACTCATATCTTTTTCGTTTTAACTCGGATTTTAATTTTTTTGCACAGCTGGAACGAGTTCATCGTGCTCTACAAAATGAGATCAATTTTAAATATTTTTTGAGAAAAAAAAAATTCTGGCATCTCGATACCAACTGCATACCATATGGTATTTTCTTCATTTTTAATTCGTTTTTGGAAACGTTTGCACAGAAGGGACGAGTTCATCATGATCTATTAGATCTACAAATTTCTGGTTGAACAAATTACAGGACCAAAAAATACCACACAATACCATACAATACCACCCTGGTACGGGGTGGTATTGTATGGTATCTTCTTCGTTTTTAATTCATTTTTGAAAACGTTTGCACAGCAGGGACGAGTTCATCATGATCTATTGGATCTACAAATTTATGGGTGAACAAATTACAAGACCAAAAAATACCACACAATACCATACAATACCACCCTGGTACGGGGTGGTATTGTGTGGTATACAATGTTAAAAGTCGTAAATTACAATTAATATACTTCTACTATCATGTATTCAACCATCATACAGTATTGGTTTGTTCATACCACCATGGTACGTTTTTCAAAACATAGGTATGCTTTTATTTCAATACCAGTCAATACCATATGGTATAGGCTGGAAAAAAATGGCTCAATTTTTTTGTTTGAAAAATATATTAAAGTGGATATCATTTTGAAGAGCATAATTAATCTGATCTAACTGTGCAAAAAAAATTAAATTTCGACTTAAAATGAGCGAGAAATCGTCCGTCAAAGATTAAAGAGGGAAAAATTAAAGGCTTTCCATGAGAGAAAGGATGCTGATGTCATGCTGATGTGGACGGGTTACTCATGGTTACTCACCATAAAGTTACTCACCTGATCTGCTCCCTCTTGAGCCTTCCTTAATAATGATATCGACAACTTAATTGAGGTACAAAGGTACAAAACTTATCTTTAGTAACAATTTCCGAAAGTTTAAAATACGTTTCTCATGGTAGTAAAATTAAAATATACTATGGGTATTTTACTTCGTCTCTAAACTAATGGTACGTTTAATAGTACATCAATAGTGCTAAAATATATAAGATTATTTATTTTACAAATAAATTACTATATAAATCATATTTAAGTTAGCAATTTAATTAATACGGATAATAAATGTGTTGTACGAGTTTTATATGTGTTTAGTGCGCGAGCCATCAAATGGAGAAAAACAAAATGAAATGTCTTGACTATAATACGGATACAGAAGTTTAAAATGGATGAAATACATATGACGATATATTCGTGTATTAAACGAAGTATCTACTAATTATGACTCATATGCTATAGTTCTAGTAAAATGTATCATTACAAACCAATTCCATCCAAAGTTATTTTTTGGGTAAATACAATATATTAGCCACAACTATTATGAAAATTCAAATTATTAGCCAACTATGAAAATTCAAGTTATTTTTTTCCAGTTACCTTATTGGAAGAGGAATTTACTACGTCATAACCTTGATGTTATGCACATTGAAAAGAATATATGTGATAACATTATTGGCACTTTGCTGAATATTGAGGGAAAAACTAAAGATGGGTTGAATGCTGACGAGATTTGATGCATATGAGGATAAGGAAAAAGTTACATCCCGAAGAGAAAGATGGAAAGATTTATATACCACCAGCATGTTACAATCTTTCTTCAGCACAAAAGAAGTTATGCAGGTTTTTGAAGGTTGTGAAAGTTCCTGATGGCTTTTCTTCGAATGTGTCTAGATGTGTGAGTGTGAGAGATCACAAAATAGTTGGCAGATATTTGGCAGTCACACTCACCTCATATTTTGTTGGTTTCTCCTCAGTATTGGTACATGAGAATGCATTCTCATTGTTTTTGGAATACAAGAACTTATTTAAGTTTACTTGATTATTATGAACCTGGAGAATGTGTAGACTGATTTAGTGGTAGTTTCTATGGATTATTGTGTTCTTGAACCTCGCATTTTTTTTGTTTGGACAAATTATCTTCTATGTCAAAATTTGTTAAGAAACCCATTTTTATTTGGTTCCTTTGTAAGCTATTAATTTTTTCTCAACAAAGTTATTTAGTTATTGTTTCATAAAGAATGATTCGGTCCTCAGCAATCCCAAATTACATTAAATTCACATCTTCGGATATTTGAAACCTAACTTTGCACCATGCCCATCAATTACAAACCATTATCCTACATACTAGCAAAGCTATAAACTAACAGGAACATCGGTCTTTCTAAACTCCATTACAATGAACGAAAAGTTCAATTGAACGAAAATAGCCATAAACTATATGATTTGGGATGAATATTGAAGTAAATTAGCCAAGTTCCTCATCTATCAACTCCTAATCCAAATCCCATTGATATCAAACTTGCATTCATATAAAACCAAACAATGAAAGTAATAAGAGAAGGATACCCACAAAAAATGATGAGGGCAGAGAACTCGGAGCAACTTTTACAAGTTGACTTCCACAAACTGGCAGTGGCGATGACGCAAAAGGTCCCAACACTATAAAAAGTGTCTACTTTAATGTATGGCAACAGTGTGCATGGCCTCGGCAAGTGGTGATAGGTTGCTACAATTAGCTACCATTTATCTATCCATAGCAAACATTAATTTTTTCTAGGTTGTTTTAAGGAAATTAAAGATAATATAATTTAATTATTGCTACAGATTATGATATATAAAGCTATCATTTCATGTTGGTCACCTACGATTTAGAATTTTCGTAACTGAATATTATTAGTAGTTGCGAGATCATATTTAGAGGCTAAAAGTAATAAAATTGCCATGCATAAAAAATTTTAACACTAAAATGCAATAAGTTGGCTACGACTCATGTTGTGGCAAACAATGTAGTAGCTAAAACATTAGTTATGGCTACAATTCTTATAGAGCAAAACTAAAAATCACCATTAGCTACAAAAAATGACTTCTGTAGATATATATTCATTCTTAAATATGATTAGCTATGAAGTAATAAAACATATAGCTATTGTTGTACACTAGCCACAATTACTTGACCTGTAGCTAAGAATTCGTGTCTATCTGTATAGTTTGTTGTAGTGGAAGTACAATATAAAGAGCAAATTTTTTATTCCCCTCATGTAGTCCATTATATTCAAATTATCAGTGAAACCTTTTGAAATACGAAGTATTAACTAAGCCTCATTAGCAGTAGTAATGCTCACTTGACAACATGATGATGAGTTGGAAGAGACTCGTGGCGATCAACATTCTGAAATTATAGTATTTTAATTAAAACAAGAGTTACAAAATTATTGACAGTAATAGACAAATGACTATTATTTTTATGCTTTACAAAAATTTGGCTAGTATTTTGTATTTCAAAATGAAAAGTTTGATTAATAAATGAATTACTTGATAGAAGCATGTGACTTAGGAGGCCCTATAATTTGGAGGCCTCGTACGGTGAGGAATGCTTGCACACCCAAGATCCACCCCTGTACCTGAAGTCCTCAATATTCATACTTGTTAGTTAACAAGCTAGGTCAAGTTTTATAATTCTCATACGAGTACGGATCGGGGCAGATAAACCCTCTGCATATTAAGAAAAAACTATAACAAAATAGCATGGTAATCAACATCAAGGATTGAGCTGAACTTGTCATATTATTTTGTTTAACACAAAATTCTCAACAACCACTCAGGTGACATTAAAGAAAAACATATAATGTCGTCGACTCGAAGTCACATGCATGGTTTGTTTTGGGTCTAGTTTGTAACATTTTCCTTTGTAGGTGGAAAATTTCATAGGGAGAAACATTCTCGCTATATGGCGTATCAAGGTGTAAGTAGTTTTAAAACTTTAAGGGCGGTGGGGGCCGCTATTTGGAAATCCAAAGAATATAGGGGTCGATGACAATTCATGGTAGGCCCACTATACTATCATGCTTTATCTATATGATGACGTCATCACATAATTTTCTTCTTAGAAAACTACCATTGGAATGTGGTTTGGTGGCCAATCAACACAACGCGCTAAATTAAACAATTTGGCACAAGAGAAATTGAAGGGAAAACAAGTGGTGATTATAATATCAAGGCTAGATAATAAAATCTCAAAGTTTCATTTTCGAGCAGATTTTTCAAAAAGAAAATTGCACATTTCTATTTCAAAGAAAAGGTTGTTTTCCGATAAACTACTATTTTCTCAGGATCGATTTTGAGCATCTTCTTATCCGTTGTGAAATTCAATTGCTCCAACCGATAAACTACTATAACTTTGCTAATGTCGATTGGTGATTCGAGTCATTCTATACATGTTTTGACCCCTTTTACTAGGTTTTGACTTGTATAATATCATCCTTGGAGCCATTTTACGCTAGATTTTTTAATGTTTTAGTATGTTTCATGCTATAGCAATCAAAATGGGCGAAACTACGAAAGGATCGAAAGTCGGACAAAATGGATAAAAAACGTGACCAGGTGCTGAAAATTGCATGGATCACGGTTCAAAGGAGATTGTCACGGGCAGGAGACCATGAAGTATACAACAAAACCATGAAGTGTGCAAAATTCCAGGAGCATTCGGACGTCTAGCGGGATTGCACGGATTACTAGCTCAGGGCGCGTGAAGTGTGTAAGTGAGACAATGCTTTTTTGTTCTAAGATCATAGTTTCAATGCACACATCACGGGTGTGAAAGATGGTCGTGAAATGTGTATTGAAGGGTGTAAAAACAGAAAGAGATAAGATTTCATAGGGAGAAGAGTTTTAGAATGGGATTGGTTTATGTTTCCACATGCTAGAGAGAGAAAGCGATCAATGAAGGAAGATTGGAGAGGAATTTGACCTACCTAAGATAAAAGGAGCCCACATTTCGTCTTCCATAGCATCTCAAGCAATTAGCAAAAATGAGAATCATCTTTCCATGAGCTTTTTCTTCTTTTTAGTTGTAGTTTTTTCTCTTATGGATTAGATAATCCTTTCACTTGGATTAAGTGAACCCTAGTCTAAGATATTGTAGACTAATTATTGTGAACTCTATGTTGTGATTGGCATGTTTTAATATATATTGATTGAGTATTTATCATAAAAATTGAGTGTCCTTGATCAATTCTCTCAAATTAAGAGCAAATTCACCTAAGAGAGAAAATATCTCCTTATGGTAATTTGGGTCACTAGTCAATCATTGTAGGAGAGCCATGAACGAGCGTGATAGGTTTCTGTATGTTGTTCTAGGTCATTTCCCGAGTGAGCGGATTTGGTTGCCCTAATTTCCTAATTCGGTAGTTCGGTATGACTCTCCGATTAGAGCAATAAGATAGTTTAGGACAACTCAAATAGGGACTCCTAACTAGTTTTGATTTCCTAAAGGTATTTCTAATATGCAAATCACACTAGAGCATCAAGTAATCATGATCATCTCAACACATGACTAGAGGATAATCATCCGAGTAAAGCTCTCTGCCTCCCTCACTTGAATTCAACCTCGTTTTAGTTACTTGTCTGTTTAGTTTAATAGCTTCAAACAACATTTCTACCGTTAGATAAGTTGTAATTTGCTAAAGTAAGAGTACATAAACCGCCTGGGTTTGATAAATAATATACTCATCGGCTACTAAAAGGCATACCCTACTCTATACACACTATGCTGATTTGTCATATTAGATTCGGCTGGCCTCTGAACCCCTCTGAACCACCTTCCAGATTTGTTTTGCTGGAAAGTCTTGCGCCCCTTTGAACTCCTCCCTTGCCAAACAAATATACATGGATTTCACCGAGAACTTTGAGTTGGCCTCCAACTTCCACGTCAACCTGCATGGACTAAATCTGTTCCTGGAAAAATCAACAGATTGCAGGCCAGCCGAATCTAATATGCAGACAAAAGGTAAATAAAACGCGTTACTGGGAAGCCGATCGAATTAAACTAGAATGCTTCTCCTGGACTGGGCCATGGCCAATAAGGCAATATTTAACCATGGATTTTAATAATTAATCAGTTGGAACTCCTTTCTATATAAACCGGATAATGGATATGGAACTGCTCCACCAAAAACACACTAGCATCGCTAATTACTCCAATACCTTCATACCCTTTTCAGTGCCTCTTCCTTTACTTAGTTCTTCGTCCCTCATCATTGTTACTACAGTTTGCAATGGCACACCAGCTTGCTTTCCTCGCCTGCTTGGTAGCTCTCGCTGCTTGTGCAGGTCCCACATTGGCCGGAGAACCTGCCAACCTTCAGGATTTCTGCTTGGCAAGTCCTAACGCCAATGTAAGGATGAATGGATTGGCATGTAAGGATCCTACGACAGTTCGGGCGAGCGATTTTGCATTTAGCGAGCTCCACATTCAGGGAATACCGCGAATGTGGTGGGGTCACCCCGGTTTCCGTGACCCAAATTCTGGGGCTTAACACGCTCGGAATCTCGATGGTGCGGATCGACTATGCTCCGTGGGGTATCAACTCTCTCCACACTCACCCTCGTGCCACCGAGATCCTGACCGTGATCAAAGGCACTCTTGAAGTTGGGTTCATCATGTCAAACCCTGAGAACCGACACATTACCAAGGTGCTTAAGAAGGGAGATATGTTTGTTTTCCCGATCGGGTTGATACACTGCCAACGCAATGTTGGGCATGGAAATGCTGTGGCAATCGGCAGATTGAGCAGCCAGAATCCCGGAGTCATCACTATTGCCAATGCCGCTTTTGGATCCAAGCCCGACATTTCTGACGACCTCCTTGCCAAGGCATTCCAAGTAGTCAAGCGAGTTGTGGGCCGACTTCAAGCTAAGTTCTAGGTCTCTTAAGGAGTATTGACACCAAGTGACCATATCGGATGTACTTGAATTAAACGCCATTATCTCATGGTATTCATATTTTAATTTTTTTTTGGCTCCAAAGCTTATCAGATTGTTTGATGTTCCTGTTTAATCAATTAATGTTTGTTCAATTGTTCTAAATTATTAAACTACTTTTTCGGATTATTGCTCTAAATTACTGATCTGTTGAATTGATTGGTTGTTTAAATCGCTTGGAAAGGGATGTCGCACAGTGCTGGTAGAAACCGATTCACAACTTGCTACTGAACTTGCCCGCAATCGAATCTATCTGGTATACCCCTATTTGACTCTTCCCTCTATAATTTTTCAAAAGCTAACTTAAGATCGGTTGCACAACGATAAAAGATTTTCGACGATGAACAGTACTCTCCGTCGGCAAATTGAATCACTTTGGGACGATGTCGCACAGTATTGTAAACGTCACAAAAATTTACCAATTTTTACAAGCCGAAGGTAAATGTAAGTAACTATCGGTAAGCCCGAAAATTTTATCAATCCAAAGTGACCGATTTTAAATAAAATGCAACCGACGCTAAATGATTTTGATAGAGTATTCAACAGTTGATTGACTTATACTAACACTACTTTTAGTTATGCTTTTTAATTAAAATAATTCTATAAAATTATCCATTTGTACTACCAAAAAAAAATTCTTATACCATCTATGATTAATCTGCATAATTAAGAGCCCCCTGCCACATTAGATTCAAAATATGTCTAAGAATTCTTAAACCATTCATAGAATTTCATAAAATCAAAATAATATGTTCTTAAACCAGCTTGTTCTTGCTATTGCTGAGTGTCACTACCCAGAAAACTGACATTTTGGCTCCAATAAAAATAAACCATTCGTATCATGACGGATATAATGCAAAAGTGGGGATCTATGGACTATGAAGATTGATGCTTCAAGTTCATGGGCATGGAGACGTATCTTGAAGTTAAGGGTTGCTGTTCACTCATACATGGGTTTGCAGGGGACTATGGGCATGTGGAATGGGCAATATATGCATTTGTATTCTGTTAGTCATGTCTATGATACATTTCATCCTCATGGCAGTAATAAGGTATGGCATCATCTGATATGAGGTAAGTTCTCTGTACCACGTTGGAGTGTAATAGCTTGGATCATGGTCATGAATGCTATGGTTACTAATGTTAAGCTGGTCAAATGGGGGAGAGGGAGTGATGATGGATGTGTTCTATGTGGACAGAGTAGTGAGACGAGAGACCATTTGTTCTTTGAATGTAGTTTCTCGCAGAGGATGATGAGTGGCATTGATCTGGGTTTAAGAAGTAGCACGTGGGACTCTAGGCTCTTAGAGGTGTGTATTATTGTGAGAAAACACACACCTCTGGGTAGGCTGTATTGTTTGATTTGGACTTCTTTGATCACCTTCATCTGGAAGGAGCGGTGTCGAAGGAGTCATGGGAAAAGTCCACGAGAAGCTTATGTAGTTGCAGAACTTTGAAAAAGCGATTTATATATAGTTTGTAATTAGTGGTTTCCCGTTGCTGATGCATGATTGCCAGCAGGCGGGTCTTCCATTTATTGCATTATAAAGAGTAGTCCATGGTAGTACAGTGGGTGGGTGGGTTTTACTTTGGGTTGTTTTTCTGTTTCATGAGTAGTTCCATACTGGGATTTGCCCCTTGTTGTAATCAATTTTGGTGAGACTAATTGGTCTCACTGTTTCGTTTGAATGAAAAGGAAACTGATTCAACGAAAAAAAAGATATAGATCCCAAACTAACACTTGAAATACAATTAGAATTATTAAACCATAAGTTGTACAAAATTACCATAATATAGAAGTTATTGTTCCTTACGATAAAATCGTGATGTTTTGTTCACGAATGATGTTATAATCCCCTGCTGATGGTTTAAGGTGAATAAAACGCACCCATCCGTTCCGTTTACCCCTTTTCCTTTTCCATTATATATTATATTTCCCTTTTTATCATTTACGGAGACTTCCTCTTCTTGCAACCCATCCAATTTTCCCCCTCAGTGGATCCCCTGGCGGCTAGCCAAGCTGAGATCGGAGTTGGATAGTCGTGGTCGCTGCGAAGCCTGGATTTGATTGTGCTGGATAGCAGGCGAACTGAACAGAGTTGGATAGCCATGATCGCTGGCTAATTTGGGGCTGACAAAGCTGGGACCGAACTCGAATCGCTGATAATCCCCTCCCCTGTGGAGCGATCAACGGCTAGCGATGCTTCTATATCCGGGATAAGCTACATGCATCCTCTCTTTTTTTCGACGCAATAGACCGCTTTTCCCGTAGGGGTTGGTTACTTTGTTTTTAGAGCATCTTCATCAATACAATTGCAAAAGAAATTGCATTTGTGTTTCTTATTGTCAACTCAAATTTTTTGCAATCCACATCACATTCATTTCATTCGCCTACATCAATGCAATTAACTTGCCATTGCATATGTAATTAAATATTATGTTTAAATTATAGATAATTAAGTAAAAGAGAAAAGAAAATAATATAAAATAAAAAAACTCCATTTTTTAAGGTTTTTTTTTACTTGCATATGGAATTGCATTTGTTGCAAGCTTGCAAATATGCAATTGGTAGCCACATTAATGCAATTGGTTTTGCAATTGCAAACACCTATGCCATATCATTTTGCAATTGAGAATGTAATACCAATGTGTATGCTCTTATCCGTTCTAGCCTTTTTCTCTTTCCCCACTTCCCTTCGGAGGCAGATGTCGGTGTCTCTTTTCTTTGACGCTTCCTGAATCCAATTGGCGGCTAGATAAGCCTCTTCCCTTCCAATCCATTCCGAACAATATCTTTTCATCTCTGCAACTATTCCTATCTTCTTCATTGAGCATCTAGAGCCGATGGATTGCCAACGGACGGTTTGCCTCCATCAGCGCGACAGTCAACGTTTCTTCGCCAATGTAGAATTTGATAATGCGGAATTGACACAACAAGAACACGAGACAAGGGGTTTTACGTGGTATCCTCGATCGATTGATTGATCGAGACTAATCCACGGTGAGCTCATAAGAGCTCACGGCTGATCTCTTATTAGGATTACATCTTGACGACTTACTATCACACAAGTCAATAGCTAAGCTTATATAGATAAACTTAGGGTTAAAACCCTAATCCAACGAATCAGACGAGGCCCAACAAGGCCCAATACTAACACAGTTTAAGTAACCGCAACACTCCCCCTCAAGCGAAGACATGAATAACAAGAATGTCGAGCTTGAAGAAGTTAATGTGAAGAACAAGTATGATGGCTTGAACCACAAAACTCGAGATGAATAACATCTCGGACGAGGTTGATTGGAGACGACTGACTCTCTCTGAACAACCTGATGATGGAGACGATTGACTTCGTCTCTTGAACTTGAACACACTTGGTACATCGCGGTCGACTTGATGACTGAGATAGTCGACCGACGTATGTTGACCTCCTATTCTCCCCCTCAAGCCGGAGCATGAACATAGTGAATGCCCGACTTGAAAAGTTATGAATGGTTGATATGTGCCCAATTAATGAACCGGAAGAGGGGACGACCATTTCTTGGATCGTGAATGCTAAATGGACGATGAAGGGACGATGAATTCTCTGATTGTACTACCTTTTGAACGCCAGGGGACGACCATTTTATGGATCGTGAATGCCTCGACCTGATTACTTGAAAATTTTGTTGACAGAAGCTGTTCTTTCTCCCCAACACTAGTTATTGAAGGAGAGACAACTGCAGGTCACAATTAACTTCAATCCCATGACTATGATGTTGGTGAAGAGAAAAACTTCTACTCAACCCTTGATAAAGAAAAATCATCCACAATGACAACGTGATTTCTTGACAAATGTATCTGACTACTCGGCAACAAAGAACACCAAACTTCATCCTTCGCAAGGCTGATATGGTTGGGTGTAATTGACTTGTGGCCACCGGCCTAACTTCAAGATGCAAACTGAATTACGGAACTCCACCCAATGATGAGGTAGAAACCGAAAAAACCTTTGGATATGCTTCTGAATGCATCTGCTGGTGGACTACATATGCTTGCTGAACTTGGAATAAAAACAAACACACAACCGGAAGCATTGAAGTGCTGGTGGAAGCTTTGAACCAAACCTTATGGGTAGAAATATGAAGTAGCGCGGCTTTCACGCTACAACCATGATGACCCCCTAGGAGACCTCAAAACTCAATGAACCCTCTGGTGGGTGATGCAAGAGATGGGGACACAGCAGGGATGGAGCTGAACGATGGAATATGTTGCGATAATGGAACCAATTGATGAATAGGTCACAAAATCAAACTAACTCCACGCTGCCAAAATGTTTCCTAAAACTAATCCTTCTGCAAAGACCAACACAACCACAAAACCCCATGACCAACTGTGAGTGCTTGATGAAGACCACCCTGCTGCAACGATAACAAAAGAACGCCATCATTGTTGACCAAATGGACTCCCACCAACCGATCTCCAATCATAATTAACCAAACAACAACAAAGAGCAAAGGAGCATATATGAGTTTATTATTCCTTGCAACGTGGTCGTAGGACAAGACTCGGCCACGACGATGGGAATACCGAAATTGGAGTCGGCGACGGATGAAAGCAAAAGTGCTCTCATGCTAACTAGAGACTAACATAGGCATGACAGAGACCCAGAATAATGGCGACCTGGAGACGGACAAGCCGATGACACTATCATCGCTGCTGACAAAGACAATGACCAACTGGCGAGGGCGCTGATGCTAGGCGACTGTTATAAACGCGCTGCTACGGATCGGGAAATCGCCGGAATCGACAAAGCAAGAATACGAAAGCGAGAATCGAAAAACACAGACACACGATTTACGTGGTTCACTAACACGATGTGTGTTAGCTAGTCCACGGGCGAGAGAGAGCCAGTTTCACTATATCGAGGAGATTACAGATTACAAAGGAGTATGAGAAGTATTTATAGTACTTCTCCATGTGGGTCTAAACCTAATCCAATCTGACAAAGGAAACGGTTACAGACCAGGCCCAGAACCCGAACCCAAACCTAACAGCGAGACCCTCGATTACCAGTCGTAGCGGCTAATAGTCCGATTCAAGTCACATCAACAAATCTCCACCTTGACTTGAATCCTCTTCCTCTGAAAATCTCTGATGTACTCTGCTCCTCTCTCTCCCGCCATCAATGCCCCGTAGGGCGGAGTCACCTACTCAAGACATTCAGCAAGTCCAAGCAGTGTTGGAACTTGCCATGTGGAACCGGCTTCGTGAACATATCAGCAGGATTATCCGCGGTGCCAACCTTCTTCACCTTAACCCTCTTCTCTGTCCTCAAGAAATGATACCTCACATCGATGTGCTTAGTCCTCTCATGGTGGACTTGATCCTTGGCCAAGCATATTGCACTCAAACTGTCGCAATATACCACTGCCTGATCATGATGTAGACCCAGATCACCAACCAGTCCCTTCAACCATATTCCCTCCTTAGCAGCTTCTGTCAACGCCATATACTCTGCCTCAGTAGTAGACAATGTCACCGCCGACTGCAGAGTTGCCTTCCAGCTCACTACAGAACTCCCAAGAGTGAATGCATAACCGGTCATCGATCTCCTCGTGTCAACATCTCCAGCATAGTTCGAGTCAGAATACCCGGATACCGAGCACTCTGTATCACTTCCGAAGCTAATCCCCACATCAGGTGTACCCTTAAGGTACCAGAAGATCCTCTTCACAGCCTGCCAATGCTCCTTCCTAGGCTGTATCATAAACCTGCTGACAACACTAACAGCATGTGCAAGATCAGGTCTAGTGCATACCATAGCGTACATCAAGCTACCTACTGCACTAGCATATGGGACTCTCGACATGTACTCCTTCTCAGCCTCTAACTGTGGTGCATAAGCTGAGGATAGATTAACATTTGAAGCACTAGGAGTATTTAAGGGCTTTGCTGAAGACATGCTAAACCTCGACAGTATCATTTGGATGTAGCTCTTCTTTGACAAGAAAAGCTTCTTCTTCGACCTGTCCCTATAAATCTCCATACCCAAGATCTTCTGAGCAGCTCCCAAATCCTTCATCTCAAACTCAGCACTGATAAGCCCCTTTGACTTCTGGATATCAGACTTTGACCTCGCAGCTATGAGCATATATCATCCACATACAGAACTAGATATATCATCGACCATCCTCTGCCTTGCTGTGATATACACAACAATCATATGGACTTCTGTTGTAGCCCAGATCAAGCATGTAACTGTCAAATCTCTTGTACCACTGCCTCGGAGATTGCTTAAGTCCATACAAGGACTTCTTTAGCTTACAAACATAGTTTTCTTTTCCCGGAACCTCGAATCCTTCTGGCTGAGCCATGTAAATTTCTTCTTCCAACTCTCCATGTAGGAAAGTTGTCTTCACATCTAGCTGCTTGAGCTCCAAGTCATAATGTGCCACTACTGCTAGTAGCACTCTGATCGAAGTATGTCTGACAACTGGTGAGAAAATCTCATTGTAGTCAACTCCTTCCCTCTGCGAGAAGCCTCGTGCAACCACCCGAGCTTTAAATTTCATGCCCTCTTTAGAAGTGATTCCTTCCTTCTTCTTGTAGATCCACTTGTTTGTAACAATCTTCCTTCTCTGTGGTCGTTTGACTAGCTCCCAAGTCTGATTCCTGTCATGGGATTCCATCTCATCTCCCATTGCGGCAAGCCACTGATAAGCTTCACCACCCAAAACGGCTTCGCTATAGGACTGTGGCTCTCCTGCATCCACTTCCTCAGCAACCTGAAATGAATATGCCACCATGTCCTCGAAGCCATACCTCTGTGGAGGTACTCCTGCAGTCGCTCTCTTCGGACTACCGGAAGCAATAGACTGTTTAGCTCGTGCCCTGGACTCTGAAGTTTCTGGCTCTGCATAGACATCCTCATCATGTTGATCTTCTCCACCTTTGTGCTCAAACTCACTCTCATTGAGAGTTTGCAGCTCCACCTACTTATCAACATTCCTGCTACCTTCAGCAATAGTAACCTTCAACATGGGGTTAAACATAGACTTCTCATCAAATATCACATTTCTACTAAGTATAGCTCGATGCTTAGAAGGTGACCAGACTCGAAATCCCTTAACTCCATCTCCGTAACCCACAAATACACCCTTCTTTGCCCTTGGGTTCCGTTTACCATCATCCACGTGATAATAAACATGACACCCAAAAACTTTCAGTGAAGAGTAATCAGCAGGCTTACAATACCACACTTCATAAGGAGTCTTACACTCGATACCTGTGTGTGGTCCACGGTTGATCAGGAAGCACGCCATGGTTACTGCTTCTGCCCAGAATCTTCTCTCTAGTCTAGCATTAGAGAGCATGCACCGTGCTCTCTCCAACAATGTCTGGTTCATCCTTTCTACAACGCCATTCTGCTGGGGTGTATCTCTAACAGTCCGATGACGGGCAATCCCTTCATCCTTGCAGAATTCGTTGAACTCAGAATTACAGAACTCCAGACCATTGTCCGTTCGCAGCTTCTTGATCTTCTTACCGGTCTGATTCTCCACCAATGTCTTCCGCTGCTTGAACTTCGTGAAAGCCTCACTTTTCTGCTTCATCATGAAAATCCAAGTAAATCTCGAATAATCATCAATAATAGACAGAAAATACCTGCTGCCTCCAATGGATTCAACCCGTGAAGGACCCCAACAGTCGGAGTGGAGGTAATCCAGTATTCCCTTCGTCCGGTGGATACCCTTCTTGGGAAACTTGCTGCGATGTAGCTTCCCAAACACACAATGCTCACAGAATTCCAAATTCTGCACCTTGTGCCCGCAAAGAAGATCCCTCTTCGATAGAACTTGCATCCCCCGTTCACTCATATGCCCCAATCTCATGTGCCAGAGAGTGGTCATATCTTCTTGATGAACCTGAGACGATGCAACTGCAGCAGAACCAGACAACACAAACCCTTGTAATGCATACAAGGTCCCACGCTTTACGCCCTTCAGTACCTTCCTCGAACCCTTGCAGGCATGCACAACTCCACCTTTTCCTTTGAAGCTGAAGCCCTTGCTGTCGAGTAGACTCAAGGAGATCAGGTTCTTTGTCATTCGTGGAACATGCCTGACATCATTCACGGTACAGAACGAACCATCATGTGTCCGAACCTTTATGGACCCGATTCCAACAACCTTGCAGACAGCTCCATTAGCCATGACCACGTTACCACCATCTATCTGCTCGTAGGTTGTGAAGCAATCCCTGTTCGGAGACATATGGTATGAGGCTGCAGTATCCAGAAACCACACATCCCTACGATGTGCCTTCTCATCTACAGCCAAGGCGAAATCGTCTTCAGAACTGTTGTCCACTTCTGCCACGGCAACTAAACCTTGTTTCTTCTGTTTCCCTCTTCTCTTGGGACAGTTGTACTTCCAATGCCCCCACTTCCTTACAGTTGTGCCAAGCATCACCTGGCTGTGGATCGGGACCCTTGGAATTCTTGCTCGAATTCCCTTTACCAGATTTCTTCTTTCCCTTTCCACCTGTAACGGCCAAACCCGATGCCTCACGACCTGTACCAGATCCGGACGCCTTATGTCTGATCTCTCTCGTATGAAGAGCAGACCTGACATCCTCCAACGACACGCTTTCTTTACCGGCAATAAAAGAATCAACGAAATTCTCATATGAACTCGGCAAAGAAACCAGCAGGATTAGGGCTGCATCCTCGTCATCAACTTGAACATCTATATTACGCAGATCCAGCAAAATAGAGTTAAGCTGTTCGAGATGTTCCCTCAAAGGCGTACCTTCTTGCATCCTCAAGCTGAACAACCGTTGCTTGAGATGCAGCTTGTTAGTTAAAGACTTCGTCATATACAGACTCTCCAGTTTCAACCACAAGCCCACGGCAGTCTTCTCAGAAGCGACTTCAATGATGACGTCATCAGACAACGATAGCATGATGGTCGAGTGGGCCTTCTCCTCCAGGGTATTCCACTCATCGTCATCGACCGCTGCCTTCTTCTGTTTCGCAGACAGCGGCCCCCACCGCCCTTGCTGTTTTAATATAGCATGCATCTTGATCTGCCATATAGCGAAGCTGTTCTTCCCCGTGAACTTTTCGATCTTCATGTTCATCGACGTCATTCTTCTGAATCAAAAAACCTAGCCTGATTTCCAGCCGCGTCTCTGATACCACTTGTTATAAACGCGCTGCTACGGATCGGGGAATCGTCGGAATCGACAAAGCAAGAATACGAAAGCGAGAATCGAAAAAGACAGACACACGATTTACGTGGTTCACTAACACGATGTGTGTTAGCTAGTCCACGGGCGAGAGAGAGTCAGTTTCACTATATCTAGGAGATTACAGATTACAGAGGAGTATGAGAAGTATTTATAGTACTTCTCCATGTGGGTCTAAACCTAATGCAATCTGACAAAGGAAACGGTTACAGACCAGGCCTAGAACCCGAACCCAAGTAACATTGAGCCCATTACCAGTCGTAGCAGCTGATAGTCCGATTCAAGTCACATCAACAGCGACAATGGAAAGAAATCACACGATCTGCTGCTGAACTGGTGAGGACGCCGCCGGGACTGAATCCGGACTGTGATGATTTGGCCGACAAGGGTGATGACTTTGACGGGGCGCCGCGACCGGTGATGGAAAGAGAGATTGACTGACGGCGGGCTGGACTTCGCCTTGACTGCGGAAGCTGAAAACCCTAGATAAGGGACCGAGTTTCGCTCTGATACCATGTAGAATTTGATAATGTGGAATTGAAACAACAAGAACACGAGACAAGGGGTTTTACGTGGTATCCTCGATCGATTGATTGATCGAGACTAATCCACGGTGAGCTCATAAGAGCTCACGGCTGATCTCTTATTAGGATTACATCTTCACGACTTACTATCACACAAGTCGATAGCTAAGCTTATATAGATAAACTTAGGGTTAAAATCCTAATCCAACGAATCAGACGAGGCCCAACAAGGCCGAATACTAACACGGTTTAAGTAACCGCAACAGCCACAACCGACACCATTCTCACTACGAAGTTTAAGAAAAAGAAAAAAATATGTAGGGTAGGCGGGATCCCATCATTTGAACAAGTAATTGGGTAGTAGATTGGAGCTGGATGAGTGAATATAACCGAGGACAGGTGGGAAATGGAGATTTCGTACATTCTGATGAATTAGGATTCTGGTGGATTGGGAAAGTAGATGATGCCTATTAGCTAGGCATAGTAGAGATCTCAACGGGAGGGTTTGCATGCCTATTTAGTGGTGGTCTTTCTTTAACTCTGTCAATATATTTTTTTGGTGGTTGGAGAAAGACTATGACGAGTAAAGCGTGTGCATTGGTTCTCAGTCTTTTTGGCATTAGCAGTATATGCATGAATTACACGTTGTCGTTGCCGTGGGAGGATGCCACATGGCTACCTCCACTATTTTTATTCTGTGAAAGTTCTGTTTCAATCTTATTAATTAGGGTTAATATCCTAGTTTGGCCCGAAGTTTGACGTGAGTGACAGTTCTGACCCCATTTTTTAAATAAGACATTTATGACATACTTTTGAAACTATTGGACAAATTTGGCACAAAATTTTCTTTGACCGTTAATATTGACGGTCAAACATTATTCCGTTAGTGACTCACCAAAACACTGATGATGTGGCATGCCATGTCATTAAATAATATTATTTTAATTTTATAACTCAATTAAAATAAAAATTAACAAATTAAGAAAAATCCCCAAATCCAAACCCTAGTACTTAACGAAACTCCATCGTCGCTTCACCTTGGGACGAGCGGCGGCGGTCGCGATATGATGAACCTGGTCGTCTCCGCCGAGATCCTCCGTACAGAATTAGGGATTTCAACCTCCCGTCGCTCTAGCCAATCAACTAAAGCCGCGACTGAGCTGCAATCATTCTTCACGACCCGTCTCGGGAACAAATTAGGATTTTTCGGGAGGCTATCATTGGGGTGATTATTCCTCTGCCTCTTCACCATAGCACTCATCATTACTCTGGAATTCGTAGCTAAATGGGACGTCGTCGGAGTTCTTGGTTTCGACATCTTCTCCTCGACCTGAATCGACATCTTGCCGGAGCAATGGCATCTCCGTCTGAGAATCCATTTCTTCACCGACCCTCTCTTCTTCTAATCATCGGTGACGGAAACCGGAGGATGCCTCACCAACACAACCATGGCCCCTAGCGAGTTCGACAGCACACAACAGCCCCGTTATGCTATCCCAGCTAGCGTCACGCCCTCCCCTTTATCTTCTGCTTTACCTTCCCTTTCCGCTCGGGTTCCGTCTTCAATGAACCCAGATTCGCTGGTGGCGAGGGGAAGGCGAGATCCGATGAACCCAGATCCGGTGGAAGAAAGGAGTAACCCAAGCGCCAATGTCTAAAAATGCAAAGATTCACCCTGCGATTCTCTATAGAAGAACCCAGAAGAAGGCTCTTCGATCTGCTTCTTGGTTTGGATTTGTTCCGTTGTCCGACAGAGGAAGGAATCAGAGGAATCAGAATTCAGTTTAGGAGAAGAAGATGAAGATAAGGAACATAGTTTTTTAAGGACTTTATTTAAATTGTTTTTTATTTTTTATTTTTAATTAATAAGTGATGTGGATACCACCTTAGCACTAGATGTGAGTCATTGACAGAATACATGTTTGACAGTTAATATTAACAGTCAACATAAGTTTCGGGCCAAATCTGTCTAATAATTTCAAAAGTAGACTATAAATATCTTATTTGAACAATGAGGCCAAAACTGTCACTTACGCTAAACTTCATGCCAAATTAGGGTATTAACCCTATTAATTACGATATTTTATGATTACATTTTTTTGCTAGGGTTAATTGTTACTGAGATTACAAAAAACGTTCAACTTTGGTCACTCGAAATATTTAAATCAATTAGTGGTACTTCAGTTTACTGAAACCGTTCACGTTTGATAACTCTCCGTACCACTCTATTAACTTTGGCTGATGTGGCAGTCAACTCTCAAAGTTGACCGTTAACTTAGTAACTTTATATTTTCCACCTCATTATTGCATTCATTAAGAAATATAAAAAATAAGAACCTAATTTCTTTTCTACAAAACCCCCTTACCCTACCCGCTGGCGACATCCAATCCAACGGAAGTCAACTCTCAAAGGCTGGTCATCCAATCCAACAGCGACGGGCCCGAGCTGCAAGACCACCGCACTCTTCGCGACTACGATATCACCAACAACTCAGAGATTCACTGCCATAGCCCGTTCTCCAATCCTCGCCCCGTCTCCTCCCCCATCTGCTGTAAATTCGCAATGTAGTTGGACCATGAGCTGTTATCCATCTATTATAAATTCTGGTAAACCAATAATTTACCAATTTCATCTTTCATCATTTTCGCATGGCATTGGGAATTCGAGGAGGCTCAAACGAGTAATTCTCTTCTGTGAAAATCTTCCCTCTAATGTCCTTCCCTATTCCTAATGTCCACCATCTCAAACAACTCTTCTACCTCTGTTTCACTTGCAGCTCGGACCCGCCGCCGCCGATGAATTGGAGGACCAGCCTTTGAGAGTTGACTGTCGTTGGAATGGATGTCGCCGACACAGGCGGCGCGGATGAGTGGGAGGAGGGATTGAAGCCGGCGCCGGGGACAGGGATGGGGCAGGAGTCGGAGTCGGGTGGTGGTGGTGGGGAGTGTTGCTTCGGTGGTTGAATTCCGCGGGGATGGAGGTTGGGTCGATAGGGTATAGGGGGGTTTGTAGAAAAGAAATTAGTTTTTTTTTTTTTTTATTTTTTAATGAATGTAATAATGAGGTCCCTTTGGTTGCTGACAAACTTTCTGTGAGAGAATGTGATCTACTGATTGATAGAATTGTTAGTAAACTCCGTTTTTGGAGGTCTGGGAAGCTCACCTATGCTGGAAGACTAGAACTTATTTCCTCAGTCATTTACCCAGTTCTGCAGTATTGGCTTGGTATGTTTATTCTGCCTAAGTGTGTTATAAAACAAGTTCAGAAACTCTGCTCTGACTTTCTGTGGCATGGTAATGAATCTGGTAAGGCGAAGGTGGATTGGAATTTACTCGACATCCTCAAAAAGGAGGGTGGATTAGGTCTCAAAGACCTTACTGTCTGGAATGTTGCATCTGCAGGGAGGCTACTTTGGCTCCTTTTAATGCAGGGTAGCTCATTCTGGGTTGCTTGGGCTTATAAGTATAAAATCAAAAGGAAATGCTTCTGGGATTTGAAAGAGACACAAAGTGGACCTTGGATTGGGAAGAAGGTGCTTAAAATTCGATCTTGGTTTCAATACAGGCTGATGGTGGAGGAAAGTGGTGAAGTGTCCTGGAAGGGTAAATTGTTAGAGAGGTAGAAGATTACAGTTGTGTGGAATTCCTTGCGGAATAAACAGCCTACGGTAGCTTGTGTGCAACTTATCGGGAAAAAAATGAGGTGGAAAATATAAAAGTTATTTTTTTTATTTTTTAATAAGTTTTTAGTTGCCACGTCACTAAGTTAATGGTTAACTTTGAGAGTTGACTGCCACATCAGCCAAAGTTAACGGAGTTAGACGGAGAGTACGTTTTTTGTAATCTCAGTGACCAACCATGCAATTAACTCTTTTTTGCTATAAAGATACAAAATTAGGTTAACCTATTTTGTACAAATCATCCAACGAAATAAAATTCGTTTACATCTTCCTATGATCTCTTTGTGCTTGATCTTATATACTTTGTAGCCTTTTCCTAATTAAGGTGGGCAGGATAAATAGATTCATAAATTCTGATAACTTTTATATATTCAGAATGTGATTTTAAGAATTTGTACGGTTAATTAGAATGAAACAGTTTATGGAGGAATTTTACAATGTTATATAGTATTGGTGCTATAAGTTTTTTTCTTTATGGTACAGTTTGAAATTGTACCTTTAAGTTATGGTACAACTTCAAATTGTACCTATACTTTTTGTACAAATTCTTTTATGGTATAATTTGAACTTGTATCTTTATGTGATGGTACAACTTCAAGGTGTAAAGTTGTACCAATACAAATTCTTTTATGGTACAACCTAAACTTATATCTTTAATGTTATGATACAACTTCAAGTTGTATATTAAAACACCAATATTATATAGCATAGTAGAAGTGCTCATAGTTTATGTAAAAGAACGGTGTAAATAACATTATGTCAGACAAACAAATTTTGATTCCTTGAACATTCATGAATGACAATCTACCTATTTTATTACTTCATATAAATTCACTAGTTTTTTACCCGCCCATTTGGC
Source organism: Linum tenue (assembly GCA_946122785.1). Lineage (NCBI taxonomy): Eukaryota > Viridiplantae > Streptophyta > Magnoliopsida > Malpighiales > Linaceae > Linum > Linum tenue. The sequence continues at coordinate 26,088,065 of CAMGYJ010000010.1, read as the reverse complement.
GGTGCATTATATTTGGTTATTTTATAATTCGTTATAGTATTCCAAATATTATTATTTATGTTTGTTGATCTAATATACATGGAATTGTAAATCTCACTTACCTTATTTTAGGTAATATTTCGTACTTACCTTTTTATTTATGAAAAAATTAATTGTATTAACTGAGCTATTTGTAGACCGTTCTTTATTGATTTAGAATTTGTATTGAACTAAAAAAAGTGATAAAGAAGTTAAAAAATTTAAGGCCACAAACAAAGAAGTTAGAATAAGAAAATATGCTTCCATTAATAAAAAGAATAAAGCGAAGAGCTTTCCATTTTCTTTCCCTTCTCGTATGTCGGTATATGAGAATAAAGAATATTCCGATCTAGATCCCACGAATATCGTGTATTATCAGTTACACCTGCAATTCTGGAATAATGATGAAACAAATTAGCATCCACATCCATCAATCTTCTGCATACTCAATTAATTTAACTTGGTAATGTTCTAGCAAAACCAACCACAAACAGAACTATCAGTTGTCACTAATTATTAAAGCAATATTTTCAGCAAACTAAACTGCATATAAACACAATTTATATTTTATAGAGAGCTGCATATCTCATGAAGGAAAAAATGATGCTTTTTTACCGAATAACAACATAGACAAATAATGAAATGAACATACTTCAATAAAACTCAACTCATTCTATCTTGCAGATTCATAATTTGTGAACTGAATCTATGCACCAATCCAAATAGTAGTTGGTAAGAAAACAATCATGTCAAAATCAAGCTTTAGTTAGGGATTTAATGAGGAAAAATCCACCCCAATGAAACAAAAAATGTCATAGCAAACATGTAAAAATTGAAAAACATCGAAATACACAACTGAGGAACCACCACCATCATTTTGTTTCTTCTTCGCGACTTTTATAAAATCCCAATTATGTTCCCTTCTACTAATAATCCCTTTGCTACGTACTAATTACTAACCAGATCATCATCTTATAGCTAGCTAGTAGCATGTCAATCATGAACACAAGGGATATAATGAACAACCCTCACAACTCTACTTTTCATTTCAACATCTAAGGAATCGGGTTGCAATAGGCATTTAAGGAAAACGATCAATTATTCAACCAAAAGAGATATGCCCTAAGTCCAACCAATTATCCCTTATAATTATATATTACCTATTTACATAAAAGTATATTACGTAATAGAGAACATAAAAAAACTCCATGAAAATGAAGAATAAATACATTTGCTCATCGAGTGGGGAAATTTACCATCCAACTGTTTTAATTTGGAAGAAATTAAGAAAATAATGGAAGAAGGGTGAGCAGTTGCCAGCTTCAGATCAAGGAGGAAGAGGGAGCAGTCGACAATCCTCGGTATGGTTTACCTCGTCTTCGCAATGATAGGATGAACTGCTTTCATTAAGAGACAAAAACATGTTACAACTACTCAAAATTTTGCCATCTAATCGTTTCCTTGTGTACCTCCCTCCTCCTATTCTCCTAAAAAAAAACTTCATATGCATTACCATTTCCTTCTCTATCTAAATTCTGATTTTCAATGTTGGATTTTATTTCTAGAGAGACAATCAAAATGGGAAAATGGTAGAGATAAATTAAAAGGTTGCGCTCATAATTAATATATTTTCATTTAATTGGAATGAATAATAAGTGTTTTAAAAAAATAATAATTATTGCTCTGTCAAATTTATCTCCAGACTTTTTTCTATAGAAATTATACGTGTTATATTTTATAAGTATATGCATTAGGAAGAAGTTAGTGTTTGATAGCAAAAAAAAAAAAAAAAATATAGTAATGTAGTTCATTTTTCAAAATCGATTGATTGTCAAAAGCTTATTTTCTCTTAGGCCATCTTTTAAATTTTGTTTAATTGAAAAATTATTATTATTCAGATTCGTGATTGTTTTTTTTTCATCAAAATGTAACTTATTATAAAGTTTTAGTAAAAATGAATAGAAAATTTACTTAATGAGATTTAATATGATATTTGTGGGTTAAACAAACACGATATATGTCACTCTCTATTTTCATCTTTATAGTTTGTTAATTGAAGAAAAGATTATTACTTATGTGTTTGTTTGTTTAAATGTTTCACAAAAAATGTAACTTATTTTAAGTTTTAGTGAAAATGAGTAGAAGTATTAAAAGAAGAGAGAGATAGCTCCATAAATAGATCAATAAATAAAGTTTTGTTTGTAAAAAAATTGTCCACCTTGGCATCTTGTGAATTCATCAAGTGCTTATGTGACAAGAAGTTATTTTTGAATAACAATAATATTAAGTATAGATATAGATAGATACGCAGGGTTCTGCTATTATGTGATGTATTTTGTGTCTGTGAAATGTGTTGTATTTTCTTAAATATGAATGTAGTTTTTTTCCAAGGAATGTAACGTGTTTTAATTCTCTTACTATAATGGAAGTAGTGCATTATGTAAACTTTTCATACAGTGAGTTTGTCATCATTTCATAATGCCTCTATGTCCACTCTTTTGGTTTCAATTCAATTAAGCCTTCAAACAAACTACTTAAAATAATCTTAAAATGAATAATGGTAATTTATATATATAACTTTTAAAGGACCTGCTGCAGAGCGTGGACCAATTAACTAGTCTCATTTATGCCTACATCATATATGAGCATGCTAACCCATCGCACGAACTAGTCATGATTCTCAGGGACGACGACATTGAGTTTAATCCTCGTGTTGGTTAGGCGCTTCATATTCTACTCTCTATTTCTTTCCCTGTGTACTCTAATTAGTTCTCTGGCCTCCAATGAAGGGGGAACAAATAATTGCAAAATAAATATGAATAATTGAACAGTAACTAATCAAATTGATTGCAACATCACAAGAATGCTAAAAAAAACAGTGAGGAAATTTCTCTAGAACGTCCATTGCAGTTTTCGCACGATGCTCTCGTCCAACTGAAACGCCTTAGCAAGAATGTCAGCTGAAATGTCAGGCTTCGATCCAAAGACGGAGTTAGCAACAGTGATCACTCCAGGATTCTGGCTGCTCAATGCGGCAATCGCTACGGCATTTCCATGCCCAACGTTCCGCTGGAAATGAATCAACCCAATTGGGAAGACAAACACGTCACCCTTCCGAAGAATCTTGGAGATAAGTCGATTATCAGGGTTCGATGTGACGAATCCAACTTCCAAAGTGCCTTTGATAACCGTGAGAATCTCGGTGCCTCGCGGATGAGTGTGAGGAGGGTTGATACCCCAAGGAGCATAGTCGACGCGCACCATTGAGATGCCTAAGGTATTGAGACCAGGAATTTGAGTCACCGTGGCAGATGTGACAGCAGAACCAACGGCATTGGCTGTGTTCCCAGGAATGTGGAGGCCGCTGAAGGAAAAATCGTTTGCCCGGACTGTCGTAGGATTCTTGCAAGCGAAGCCATTCATTTTGACTGCGAGGAATCAATCGAATCGAATCAAATTCAAGTATAGACGCATGATAGTCAAACTATAGATTGCGCCAATTAATTATTCAAAGTCCTGTAAATACCTTGGCTGTTGGAATCTGCGACGCAGAAGTCCTGGAGAGGAGAAGGATCAGAGGCCGAGGTGAGACAGCAGACCGTGAGAGCCGTCAGCAATAGGCTCCATACAAGGACAAACTGATTCGCCATTGCCAAACTTGGAGCAGAGTGAGAATAGGAAGACTGAAAGATATCAATGTGGAACAGGGAGACTGTGTTGGTTGATTGAGAGAGTGCCCCCTCTAATGTACTATGTATATGGAAGCTTAGGCCGTATGCAATTTTGGCATTTTCCTTCGGATCATAGATTTGTTGATTACTATGATCCACAACAAGGATAGCCGTCCTGATCCACAAAGCTTGGATAAAGTCACTCCGCCGGAGGTCTTAGAAGCCGGCTTCAGTTGTGTAGTGTAGGATTCGAGGGAGTTACCCAAATCGGCCAGGGAAAAGGTTGAATAATTCAGATCGGTTCAAACTTTGTTCACCGAAAGAAATAATATTAATGCTTTCTTATGAAGCATTTGTTTAACGTGGATCTATACAAACAAATTATATAGAGAACGCCTACACTAATCCAGATTATTTTTTTAAGTGGAGAATTGGAGTTTAAATCTCTAAATTGTAAGCAATTCGAAAATTTAAATTCTCCTATTTGAAATTTTTATTATTTGATAACTATTTTTTTTATAAGAGTGATGTAGATTAAGTTTTTTTTTGGTTAGGTATTATTTAAACAACTAAAACAACTCTCGATTGTTAACATCCAATAAAAATTTAAATACTACCTTTTGTAGCAGATGACATGTTTAGATTTAACCAAAAGAATCAATAAACAAAACTTGAGAATTTATTGATGAAGAGATTTAGAGGGATAAATAAAAAAAGGTAAAACAAGACTAACAAAACTCTCACAACTCAAGATATATAATCTCTCTGATAATATATTTATAAATTTAAAATATTTGAAATCTCTCAAGAAAAAATCCATGATGCAAAAAAAAAACTTTCTGCAAAATTTATAGATTTAATGAACCTATAACGCAAATCCTATTCTTCAAACGAACCCTTAGATTTTTTTTTCTCTCAAATGGATCTAGGCATTGAAATTGATAAATTACAATCATTGGTCATAGGTAAGGCTTCTGTCATGGTAAGTTCATGTGTCGAGAAAAGTTAGTGATACAAAGAGTTTGCCGGATCAAGATAATCCTTGAGAGAGTACACGAAATTTGTGGTTCTTGTCTTGAGGGGATGATTGTTTGGGTATAATCCAAGTATCACATCGAAAATACAAGGCTAGACATCATTGTATATAAGTGTCCATCTATTTCAATTAGTACGAGGCCTTTTAGAGATAATACCCAAATGTACATTATGCTGGCTAGGCGCAAAGTGGACCATATCGTACTAATGACCTTTCTAGAATCACTTTCCTTATAAAAAAACACGAAATTTGAGATCGGACAACTCCAACCCATGTTTTGCTTCTATATATCTTGTAGATTGTATATGAAATAGGTCTCGGCAAATAACGCCTAAACCTTATTGGGCCATCTGAGAGAGTGGATCCAGGGCTTGCATTTCTTATATGGGCTTTAGATCCAGAAGACTCCATTTGAAGACAGATTCGTCCAGAAGGCTGGATTATATCTAGAATGTTTTGGGAGTCTCTCTAGATGATAATAATGGATTAACGGGTGGGGTGATTTTCTCTAAACTCAAATCATCCACCGCACTCACACAAAATTTGTCAAAAAATTTGTGGGATTTTAGAAAAATTCAATCAAACGAGCACCAACAAATCACAAATGTATGAGTATGTATGCGTTTATACCATAGTCACACATTATTTCTCTAAACAGTTACATCGTAATATTATTAAAAAATTTCTTTAAAATATATTTTCATAAAGAACAATAACATCTCTAAATTATTAATATTATTACGATTACACAAAATCATATAATTTTGCTTTATCTGTGCAAGTTAGGTGGAAAGCGAGTTGGGTTTTGTTAAAATCTAACCCACCAATTTTAAAAGTAAGTAAAACCTACATATAACCCAAAATCTAGGGGTGGAAAACGATCCGGTCCGGTCAAAACCGGACCGGATTGACCCGGTTTTTTAAGACCGTTTTTGCAAATACCATAACTGAAGACGGGATTGGATGGCATCCGGTTTCAACCGTGACCGGACCGGGTCCAATCCGATTTTAAACCGGAAACCAGATTGGCCCTTCCAAAACGTTGACGTTTGAAAAAAAATTGAAAAAAAAGAAGAAAAACAATGAAATTGAGAAGAGGGGTCTCTGCCTCCTCCTCTTTATTATAGAAAATCATAAATCCCTTCTCTTTCTTCCACCTACCTCTTCTCCTTTCTGTTCTTCTTTCTCTTTCTTGTTTCTTCCATCTGCCTCTTCTTCTCTTTGATGAGGCAAGCAGGTTGCCCACTTGGTATGTCGATTTGTCTTCCGCCTGCTTTGTGAGCATCGTCGTCTCCGTCGCCCAAATATGCCTTGGCATGCAGAGAGGGGAAGATGGAGATTTACAGATCATTGGGGCTGGAAAGGCGACGAGTCGTGGTCGGCACCTCCTCTTCCTCCATCCACGAGCTGATGGCGGAGGAGATTGCGGCGACGGCGGCGCTGGCTGGGGATGGGGCGGAGTGGAGATGAGTGATGGAAGGTGTTTCAGGAGGATGGACGGGATGGTGGAGGAGAAGGATTGGATTGTGAGCGGTGGTGGTCGTGGTCTGGAAGGAGGAGGTGGTGGTGGCCAATTGCGGTGACTCCAGTCTCCAAAGTGGGTTTTCGGCGAGGGAGATTAGAGGGGAGGAGTGAGCGGCTGGTATGGAAACGTGGGTGAGAGCAAGAGGGAGTAGGATTAGGTTTAGGGTTGGGCTCTGGGTCGGGCTGGATTTGCTGAGTGTGGGCCTGGGGATTGGATTGTGGGCTGGGCTTGCTTGAAGATTTTAATCCGGTTTTCCGGTTTTAACCGGATTGGACCGGGTGGACTAACAGGCTGACCGGAGACTGGACCAGATTGGATGCGAACCAGTTTCCGGTTACAACCGGGACGGATTTAACCGCCCAGTTTTCGGTTTGACCGGAAAATCGGGACCGGATTCCCACCCCTAACAAAATCCGTCAAAAATGAGTTTTCCCTGCTTTGACCGGAGTGGAACAAGTTGGATAATCATGGATTCGGGTTCAATTGTTATTTATAAGTCTGTATGTTATTAAATAACTTAATTTTTTCAATCACCTAATTTAAAATCAATCGCCTAATTTAAAAAAGTCAGAACCAGAAAATTTTCCTTGAATTAGTCCCTAATATTTTAAAATAGCTTAAATATTCTTACCGTATAGATTGTAAAAATTATAACACAACATTCTAATAAGGTATATATAATGATATTTCAAAATAATTTCGTTTGCCAACAAGAGAGTGAGAAAGGAAACAAAAATGCAGATAAATTTGACATTTTCTGGAACCTTTTTGTTTATAAAGTCGTACCTAAAAAGCAAAGTTGTTGAGACGAGTCTCCATTATTAGTAGGAGTGTTTAAAGGTATTGGTTACTGTGATAATTGTTTTAACTGGTAGTATTTGGATAATTTGGTTTGGTTAATATGGATAATTGGTTTGGTTTGGTTAATTTTTTTTAACTTGTTTGGTTTTGTTTCAGACACTCCTGGCCAATCAAACCAAATTAATCAATTAAGTAATTAGTTATATATCTAATATATATTATATACACATACTTAATACTTTGCATAATCACTCAAGAGTCAAATTAAATATAATTGTATTTATTACATGTATTTATGTTAAGGGTTGGATATAATTATGAGTTGATTGTTATGTGTTATTCATTATATGAATTGCGAATCGATGCACTAACCAGAAAATTTTCTCACTTGATGATAATGTGTGTTTGGTTTATTTTGGTTAACCAATTAACCTAACCGATCAAACTTTACTTTGGTTAATTTGGTTGTTGTATTAGTTTGAACGGTTTGGTTATGATATTGTATTACATGATAAATAGAATTTAGACTTATTTAGTTTGATAATTACTATATTTCTAAAAAAAAATATAATTACTATGTTAACCATTTGAACACTCTTATTTATTCATGAGACTTTAAACATTGGGGATATATGGTGACTTTGGTTATGTGTTTGAACTTATTATAAAGCCATTTGTAAATAAGAAATTAGGAAGGATATATAGAAGATGGGTAGATAGGAGGCTAACACTATTATGGTAACTACTATACAGGACCTCCCTCCACCTTCTACCCTCACCTCCATTTTTCCTTGTAAAAAAATCCCAACAAGTTATTTGTTAAACAAAAAATGAGGTGGATCAAATATGAGATCTCAAACTTTCCGGTCGAGAGTTTTATCAATTGGGCTATCTAGCCTGCATGTTTACCAACAGAACAAATGCAAAATAAGGTTTTATATGGATCGAATTTTAAAATTCTGAAAATCCGCGACTGCCGACTGTCTCATTTTATTTATTTATTTATTAAAAACTCATTCGAATTGCTGAAAAAACTAAACGAACCGATTTAAGTAAATGGTCTAATGAAGATAACAAAACCCAAATTTACAATTTTATGAATTCAGTATAAATTTATTTATATATGTCATACAAAGGAATCGCTTAGTCGAGATTTTCTAGCTCCCCTGACGTGACAACCCTTTTCCCGTATAAATAAGAGGGTTACTATTTGCCGCCCGGGCAATTACTATTTGCCGCCCGTAAAAAACACTAAAATGACAATTTTGCCCTCCAAATATTTCTTTATATTCTATTCGCTGAAATGGTTTTTTAAACAACTTACACACTACCCGAGTCCCGACCACCAACCCCCCACAAACACCACAGCCACCGGACGACAGCCAAACTCGCCGGCCACCGGACCAATCTCGTCAGGATAATTCGCCGGGCACTGGACGGCAGCCGTACCCCGTCGTCGGACCAGCGAAGCAAGTAAACCTCTTGCTGATCCTGAATTTTTTGTTCGGTCCGCTCGCCGGCGTCGGACCCCGTCCGCTAGCAGGAGGCGGACCCCGTCCGCTCGCCGTCGTCGGACCGCGTCCGCTCGCCGTCGTCGGTCGCCGTCCGAAGCCGGCGAGCGGACGGGGTCCGACGCCTGCGAGCGGACCGAACAAAAAATTCAGGATCAGCAAGAGGTTTACTTGCTTCGCTGGTCCGACGACGGGGTACGGCTGCCGTCCAGTGCCCGGCGAATTATCCTGACGAGATTGGTCCGGTGGCCGGCGAGTTTGGCTGTCGTCCGGTGGCTGTGGTGTTTGTGGGGGGTTGGTGGTCGGGACTCGGGTAGTGTGTAAGTTGTTTAAAAAACCATTTCAGCGAATAGAATATAAAGAAATATTTGGAGGGCAAAATTGTCATTTTAGTGTTTTTTACGGGCGGCAAATAGTAATTGCCCGGGCGGCAAATAGTAACCCTCTTATTTATACGGGAAAAGGGTTGTCCGACGCCTGCGAGCGGACGGGGTCCGACGCCGGCGAGCGACGACCGGTTGCATAACAGTGTTGTATTTTTTTCTATTTTATTTCTAGAGCTAATAATTTATAATTTATTGCTTTTATTTCTATTTTACATAGTTAAATTCCTTTGTAGTTTGAATTAAGCGAATCGTATTTTGTTGTAGCGCTAATTAGTTTCTTACTGTCAAATTATCGTTATTTTGTAGAGTTAATCAAATTATTGCATGTAGTTTAATTTTGTAGAGTCAATTGAAGCACAATTAGTTTAATTAAGCGATTGTGTTTTGTTGTAGCGCTAATTAGTTTATTGTGTTTAGATATAATTCGTAGAGCTAAAGATGTTTAATAATTTATATTAAAATAATTTTCTTATCGTCAAATTATCATTATTTTTTAGAGTTAATTAAATTATTGCATTTAGTTTAATTTTGCAGAGTCAATTAAAGCACAATTAGTTTAATTAAGTGATTGTGTTTTGTTGTAGCGCAAATTAGTTTTATTGTGTTTAGATTTAAATCGTAGAGCTAATTTGGTTTAATAATTTATATTTAAATTATCTGTATTTTTTAGACTTAATTAAATTATTGCATTTAGTTTAATTTTGTAGAATCATATAATTTGTACATTTCTAACGAGAGTCAAAATCATAATTGCAGGTGGACATGGCTGACAATGTTGAACTAATTGGTGATTACACAGACCATTTTCTCAATGGCGTCCGATATGCCAATTTCGAAGATGCTGTAACAGTGACCAAAAACATCGCGATGTCTCTTGGTTTCTTTCTAACTAAGGGATCGATGAAGCCACGTGAGTTGGGCAACGAAAGATCATTGGGTATCTGTTATATGTATTGCGACAGATGCAGTAGGGAGAGGAAGTCATACAAGCCGGATCCTTCAAAAGAGAGTCGTGGCAATACAAGTTCAAAAGGAGCGGGATGCATGTTCAAGATTAAAATCAAAGAACTACTGGTTAATCCAGATGCTCTTGATGGACCTACATTCTGGGAGATACAAGGAGTCGCGGAGCAAGGAACCGGTTTAAGGCGAGGGTATCACAGTCATGAGAAAATGCTTTATCCCGAGTGCCACAGTCAAATGAATAAATTGAGTCAGGAGGATAAAGAATCTCTTAGGCAGATGAGAGATGCTGGGGTACCTCCGTCGCAACAGAAGCAGACAATAAACAAGCAGAAGGGTGACAAAGGGCATCACACCCAAAGGCAGATGTATAACCTCGGGTCCAAGTCTAGGAAAGAAGAGTGGGCGAGATGAATGCAGTGCAGTATGCGTTGCTACAAGCTGAACGTGAGAATTATCATACAGAAGTTATGAAGGACGATGACGACGTGCTGACACATCTTTTCTTTGCCCATCCAACTTCCATCCAGATGTTGAAGGCTTGGCCGTACGTGATTCTGATCGACTCAACGTATAAGACCAATGCATATAAATGGCCGTGGGTGGAGGTCGTAGGTGCAACTCCAGTTGGGAAGAATTTCAACATTTGTTGTGCTCTCATGAAGGATGAGACAAAAGAGTCGTATTTGTGGCTGTTGCAGTGCATACAACAATTGCTCCATCCTCGCGTGCCCTCTGTCATCGTCACCGACCACGAAGGTGGACTACTTGCTACGGTTCCTGTGGTCTTCCCCCGCACCCCGCATTTGCTATGTGTTTGGCACATCAACACCAATGTGCAGAAGAAGTACACAAATAACATAAGTCATAGTCCCAAAACAACAAATAAGCAACTGAACACCACATAAGTCAACTCGTCTAAAAACAACAAATAACACTCATACATATGACATAATAATCATACAACTACTGTGGAGGTGGTAGAAAATCCGACTTCCTCCTAAACTCGGGCCACATGTTCCCAACTCCATGACATAAGTCGTAGTACTCGTTGGCGCTAGCCATCCACTCCTCCCTACTACCCTGTGCAGCATCCATCACGGGAGATATCTCAACCCACATCTCGCGTGACAACTGTAATAAAAAACCATACAATTTAAATACATATTAGTTACAAATAATTTAATACAAATAATTTAAAATATAATTGTACTAACCGTATCAGCATCCGAGATGTCATCAACAGGTCGGCTGTCACTCAGTATATGTGGGTGCGAGTGCCTAATGTACCACGACATGTAATTCTCAGCAAACTCCCATGGCCTACGTCGTATCGGAGTAGAAAAAACGTCCAGATGCACACTATGCGCCCCCAAGTTGTTCCAATACGAATCATAGACAGAATGGTAGCTAAGAGAGTATCCAAGCGTGGAAGCAGGTCGACGCACAACAAGCGGACGCTCCGGTGGATACGGTACTCCCTGCACGTAGCCTAACTGTCGGAGGCACCTAGTGGGATCATAATATTATGCTATCTCTGCAAATCTGAGCAGGCCCTGATACAAGGTACGTCTCACCGTCAGATGAGGACTACGACCATATGGAGTCCAACTAACTGACTGAGGGGTCAAACTATCAATCGCCTGCCGATAATAAGCCAGCATCTCTGCATCCCTCCTCTTACTCGACCGGGGTGCTGTACCGCGCCACCTGAATGCTCCTGCCTGCCCCCGCTCCAGCTCTCGTGGCTCCAACCGAGTAGGCCTCAAAGTAGGAAAGTGGTCGTAAATCCAACACTGTAGTAAAGTCAGACAACCCGACACTCCCTTAGCCTCCGCCCGGGAGGCAATACCAAGCTGCCTGTACAGATAAGCAAGTGCTCCAGCCCCCCACGCATACTCTCCTAGCATATCCGGCCTCTTCACAAACAAGTTCACAACAGCAGAAACGCGGTCCTTACTCTTATCTACGAACAGTGTGGACCCAAGCAGCAAAAGAAGGTAGCACTGAGCCTCTCTAGCTGGCGGACCAGACTGCTGCAAATGAGTCAAAGCTCCCACACCCGACAAACCAAATCCTCTGTACCACCTAGACAGACTAGCAACCTCGCCAACCTGCGCCCCGTACTCATCCTCGTCACGATCTAATCCCAGTAGTGCTCGGATGTCAGCCTCCAGTGCAAACTTCTCCAACTGCCTCGGATCCACTACCATCGCCTCTCCGTCAACCGCAAGCCCAAGAATGTGTGCCACGTCGTGAAGGAGGATCGTCATCTCTCCAAACGGCATGTGGAAGGTGTTAGTATCCTGCTGCCACCTCTCCACAAATGCCGAGATGAGAGCAGGGTCCAACTCGCTCTGGAAGGTGATATCAACGAGGTGAGCAAGGCCCGATGTCTCTACGGTAGTCCTAGCGTTATCATCTGCTATCTGATAACCGCCGAGAACGTGACAAAGGGTCGCACTCCTGTCGTAGCAAGTGATCACCCCTCTATCAGCCTCTCCCGTGTACAGACGGTGGGCAACATGCCCAAGAAAGCTACAGAGCAAACTCGGGTCGCTCGGCCCTCCAGGACACGGTCCTCTAGGCTCCCAGGCCTCTCCTACATCAGCAGTAGAACTCTGGCCCTCACCAGGCTGTAGAGCTCTATAAAAACGCCTCGCATGGTCTCTATAGATCCCAGTAACAGCATGAACCCCAGTAACGACAGGTGACGCAACGCTGGGGGCACCTCTGTCTCTGATCGGACTGACTCGTGGAATACGTGTCTCAACAGCATCCGACTCATACTCCTCCGACTCGTCGTCAATCTCGTCTGAAGGCTCAAACGATGAAGTATGATGATCAATACCGGGACCAGCTCCACTACCACCCATACTAGGCATCCGAAAATCAAACTCAGGGAAACCGTCTGCCCTATATCTCATCGGTGTCACCTGTGGCTGTGGCTGAGGCTGTGGCTGTGGCTCATCTCTATCATTTGGGTCCTTATTTCTCGCACTAGCGCTAATGTTACGCCCAAGGAATCTTTTCAATCTCTTTCCTGGTCCTCCAGAACTACGTGATCCTCCAGAATTACCAGATGACGCCATTTCTAAACATAGACAATAATTTTCTATTAATATCTTATTGGAAATTATTTGTTGAGCAATTACTTGTTGTTCATAGAGTAATTATGATACATACAATTTGTTATCTACTTAATATTTCGTTTGATGTTATCTACTTAATTTAATTAATCTATTATAATAAATTATTAGATTAGCAATTTCTTCATAGTCATAATTTATCAATTACTAATTATGATACATACAACTTGGTTATCTAATTAATTTATCAATTACTAATTAATTTAACTAGATAGTTATTCAAATAATTATTTCAACTTACCCAACTAACACATTATATAATTAATTAATAATTATAATTATTTCAACTTACCCAATTAATAAACTAACGCATTATATAATTAATTAACAATTATAATTATATACAAATTAATCAACTATCAATATTAAACTAATTAATATACTAAAAATTGTATTTAAAATAAATCTAATAAATATTTCTTTAAACCGAACCATTCAAACCGAATCAGAAACTCAATCAACCGGCCCGACCAGACCGGTCCGACCAGACCGGGCGGACGGGGTCCGCTCCGACCAGGCGGACGGGGCCGAGACAGTATTAAAAAAAAAAAAATACCTCGACGCCGACGACTGGAACAGCGGCGGCTTCAGCTTCTCCTCGGCGGCGACTGCGAGCAGAGGGGGAAGTCGGCGGCGGCGGCGGCTTGAGGAGGGGGAAGGCGGCCGGCTCGGATGGGGGAAGGTTTGCCGGCTGGGGAAAGAGGGGTGGGCTGGGGGAAGGTCTCGGCAGAGGGGTGGGCTGGGGGAAGTTGCAGCGGCAGGCAGGGAGGGGTGGGGTGGGAGGGGTGGATAGATAGGGTTAGGGCTAGGGGCAATTTTGTCTTTTCCGTCCTAACTATGGGCGGCAAATAGTAAAACGACGGGCGACAAATAGCGATTCATATAAATAACACAAGTAATCTCAAGTGGCATTATTAGATATATTAATCGGCTAACTACTTGGAGCTAAGATATTCAACTACCACAATATCCGTCAACTAAACCAAAACAAAAGTGGGGATCTTCCAGATAGCTCCTCCACTCCAACCCACCCAACCCAACCAAACCCACAATAATATGCGCTCCCTTCTCTCCCACTCCTTCCCCCGTTTTCTCTTTCTTTATTCTCCTCTTATTGATCAGTATGTCAGACTCAACAACGATTTTCCGATGGAGTTCCTACCGGCCGGCGGCGACGACGGCGGGCAGCAGTGGTGGAACATGGGAGGACATGGCTGACCTTTCGCTATGTGTACCCCAATGATTAATCATGATGATGATGATGAAGGTATTGGCGCGCCTCAATCTTAAAGGCATGGCTAGCTCAACTGTTATTACCACCGATGATATATGATGTTAATTCATTAGCCATGTGATTTTGATTGAGCCGCGTCAATATCCTCCTCTTCCACTCCTTGATTATTCATCTCTCTCTCTCTATCTAACTAGACTTTCATTATGAATTTTTTGAAGGTAAGCTTTCTGATTAATTTCTTGGTTCTCATGCTTAAACTATGAAGATTATCAACTTGATTATGCATGTCAGGAACTACTCATAACTCAGATTTTTGCTGTGTATTTATAGCAATTCTCTAGAGTTGAGAATTAAGATCAAGGTCTAGCTCGATAAGAAACTGTTACAGGACCCGATCGACAATAGAAAATCATGCCATACTCATATAATGGTGTATTTTCTTGTATTCATCTGATTAGGTTAATTTGATTTTTATTCAACTCGTTTTTTCTCAACTTTCTAAAAGTTCGTGAAATTCGAATCAATCTACCTGTATGGTGTAAACCGAATCGTTGACGTCATTTACAAGTCACGATGATAATTGTCTCGTTATGGCACAGAAAGAGAAGGGCACTACTCATCAGTAGTAAACTGTTGATGAGTTGTTTAAAAAAATATATATAGCAAGTTGATTCGGAAAAGGGATAAGAAATTATGCATGATGATCGATGCAATAAGAAAGTAGGTAAGATGGGTGTTTTCTAGGTCGGCCATTTATATGCATATTTCTTTTCGTATAAATGAGCACAACTGCCCTTAATAGTTTTCAATAATCTTCTTCTCTCTAGATGAGTCCCTGGTGGCCATTTTGAAAGGGATAGCTAATCAATAACCAAACAGCATATCTATTTAGGTAGAAGGAAATTTCGTTTGACACTGTAACTGAATTATTATAGTCATTATTCAACATTCAACTTACAAAAAGAAGCCTGTTGATGAAGAAAAGCAATCCTTGTCAGGGATAGCTAGTTAGCTTGGGTTGGCGGTTTAGCTCAGTCGTGTAACAATCAGAGCCTATAATCAAAGTGGTGGTAGCAATTAAGCTCCAGTTCATATCTCTCTCTAGTGATTCTCCACCAGAATTTTTATTTTTAGCAATGAATTATCCACCACATATATATTGCGAATGAATGATGTTTTCTTAATTATAAAACGTGCATATATGTATTAACAAGCACCACATCGTCACAGATTAAGTGTGATCATAAGAAAGTACTTAAGATACCAAAAAAAATACTGAAGAAGCTACCTTTAATTAATCATTTTTTTTTATCCATCTTGGTATGTTTTTGCCTTTTGGGCATATTTAACAAAATTTTGTGGATGTATACACCAAATTATGCACACAACACATTATTTGACATAACCAGACAATGCACTTGACATATTCGTACAATATACTTGGCGTATCCATTGTAAATATGCTTAATACATGTTATAAATACACTTAGCACTTGTTGAGTAGCAACTGTGAATAATCTCATTGAATATATATTGCGAATATTGTTAGCATGTGTTGTGAAGAATACGTGTACGGTCTTGAATATGCATATGTGTTAGCCGTAAAAAATACATTTTGAATTACAAGTACAAAATATATTGAGATCGGTGTTAGTTGATGCATAAAAATAACATAAGGGTAGCTTTTTTTAGTGAAAATAAGAGTAGTTACTTGACAGACTTGCGAACCTGATTACCTGATCTTCCCATCACAAGCAAAGCATTAACCTGGCTGAATCAATTATGTGGGCAATCAAGTGGATCAGCATCGCAGCTAGCCTCTAAGCTTCGGTGTCTGTTACGTTACGTGTGTTATTTGCATTATTTGGTAAAAAGGATCGCTTCTGTCTAATGTTATCCAAATGGTTTCATGCTTGATTGTAGTACGTAGTTCAATACGTAATTCATAACGATTGTAGTACGTAGTTCAATACGTAATTCATAACGAGAAGGTGTGGATATATATTGGTGAGACAGATTTAGGATCATAATGAACGATATTATATAATAATTTTTAATAGGCAAAATACACTTGTATAGTCAAAACTTTCACGTTTGTGCCACTTATAGCCACTTTGGGCGAAATACCACTTGTAGCCAGAATTTTAAAACTTTCGTGCCAAATATAGCCATTTCCGTTACAAACTTTAACGGTTTTAATAACACATTTAACTTATTCGACGATTCGCTGACTATATGTCAACTCAGCGGACACATCAGCGCCAAATAATCAAATATTGACACGTCACATATTTCTATTATTTAATATTTACTCATCATAAATTAATGAATAAAAAAATAAATTTTTATTTACACTCATTTAGCCATCTGCTTCGCACGACCCATCTTCCCCACGAATCCTCTTCACCTTTCCGACTCTGTCGCAGCAGCATCCGTTGTTGTGCCGGTGGTAAGATGGAGATCAATTGGGGGCCGACTACGAGAAGCGATGCATATCGTTGAAGGTCAGCCGCCAAAAAATTGTCATTATTCTCGACATCGATTTCGCCTTCTGCTATCTGTCACTGGTTTGGATCAAAAGAGAAGGAGGAGCGGCGGCAAAGGGAAGAGTGACAGATGAGCAAATTGAAGGAGGCGATTGGAACTAGGGCACTGCGGTGAGGGGAGATGGCGTTGCTTGCCGGCACTAGTTGATTTCTTGAAGATCTGGTGGGGAAGTTCGATCTGGAGCAATGGCGGCTGGGGACGACGATTGGAAAGGAACGACGATTTGTATGGCGGTGATGAATGATGACGGCAATGTCCGGGTCTACGGGGTTTCAGGTAAGAAGCTTGTTCCAGGGGAAGTTTGCGTAGCTGAGGTCGTCGGAGAAGGGTTGGGTGGGGAGGTGAGGGAAGAAGAGGAATTGTGGTGCTTCAAGCCCATGGCTGGCTATGGTGAATGAGGGTTTTTTTGCAGGGGGAAAATTGTAAGGTTTGGGGGTTTTGATCGGAGAGTGTACTTTGCGTCTTTTTGGTCCATTTTCTTCTTCGTATTTTTCCTTGCTTGCTGTGGTCCGTCATTAATGGCGGATCTTCTCGAGTTCTTACAGAGGCACATGCGAAGGAGAGGATTTGTTTTGATTATTTTTGTTTAAAGAAATTACAATTTTATTTTATTTTTTATTTTTTGGTTAATTCCACCTGTGTCGCCACATCAGCCTTTCTGTTAGTCCAATCAGCATGTTAGTGGACACCGTTAAAGAATTGGACGTAAGTGGCTATAAGTAGTATTTCGTCAAAAGTGGCTATAAGTAGCACAAACGTGAAAGTTTTGGCTATACAAGTGTATTTTGCTTTTCTAATAAAAGAAACATTCCTAATCAGGGTGTGTTGGTTGAGAGTATATCACAAACGTTCATCCCGCTCTAAGTTCAAAATCAAGCTCTTCTTTGGCCAACTCATGGTAGCTTGAGATACAATTTTGTCATATATGAATATTGTCTCAAACGAAATTCAACTCATGAAGTTTGAAGTTTGTAAAAATCCGTCATATTTTTTGCTTTAAAGACAAGAATTAATATTTCTAGAATCGTGAGAATTTAAACACATGATCTCAATGACAACCCAGTTCTAACGACTTCTTTACAAATCTCACTATGCATTGTGGATGCTACTATCTCAATTGCTCGTAGCAACCAACACAACCAGAAACTACACATAGGAGAGAAAATTACACCAATAAATAATAAATGGATCCTGTGCTGAGTTGAATGCCTTGATAGCGAAGAAACAATCTCACTAGCTAAGGCATTTTCCATGGACAAATAAACTGAATGATAATTTCGTTATATATGACGGTTATGTTGCATTTTGAAGGTTTGTAATTTGTTGGTGTCAAAATATTTTTTTTTTTTATGGGAACCTGTATTCATTTCATAGATCAAAGATCAGTCTCTGTTACATGGGCCACGGCCCAAATCTTCTTCTAGCATAGCAAGCAGAGATAGTGGTGGACTATCGGTCCAAACCACTTGACAATCCCAAACCGACCCCGAGTGGGCCAACCAATGGGCAACCCTGTTCTTTCTTCTACTCGCGAACGACCAAGATATTCGAGTTCCAGACAGTCCTTCGTTCACCTTTGCCAACCTCAGAATCTCATCGCACCAACTTCCCAGTTCAGTGAAATCCTCTTCCTTCCTCCTCAGTTTGTTGATGAGCACTTGACAATCAGATTCGACAATTAAGGGGCTCAAATTCTTCCGATTTGCTTCAACCAGTCCCATCACCAACGCCCTAGCCTCAGCCTCAATCGGGCTGCATGCTCCTTTTGCCTTCTTCATCGTCGCTCCCACAAAAGCTCCCCTCCAATCTCTGAAAACGCAGCCGAAACCCACACCCCCGTTCTTAAAAACCCCAGCATCCGAATTGAGCTTAATAGCACCTACAGGAGGAGGGTTCCATTGATGGAGCTGAGAATCATTTGTCGGCGCCTCAAGGACTGAAGGACCTCGAGAGAGATCTTGGGCCGCGAGATAGGATTCAATCCACGACAGCGCCCGGGGGATAATATCGCCTTCCTCGAGCTTGTTGTTGTTGTACTTCTGGTTACATCTTTCTTTCCAGAGGAACCAAAGGATTGAGGTAAATTTCTGAATTTGTTCAGTGCTGCATACTTTCCATACCTCTTTCAACCACTTCATAGGTGTTCGATTTTCCCCTAACTTATAGGCATCTTCCACTACACAGCCCTGCCATTGCCGCCGAATCCAAGCGCAGTCCCTGAGAGCATGCATCTGGGTCTCCCTAAGGGAGAAGAATGGACATTCGTCTTCAGCCGTTTCCACCCAGTCCGACACGTTCACCCCAACTGGTAAGATGTTCCTGCAAACTTTCCAGAGAAAAATTTTCACTTTCGGTTGTGTGGGTAGACTCCATAGATTTTGCCAGAGCTCAGAACAATCCTCCCCCGAACTATGAGCACGATCGATTTTGCTTTGCTGCTTGTTGCGAATCCAGAAATAGGCTGACTTGACACTATAGGAACCCGATTCAGAGTCCTTCCAAATCCGAGAATCCTCTTTCGGAGGAGAGCATAGGGGAATCTTAGAGATCAACACCTGGTCTTGAGCAGAAAAGAGTCTCCCAATTTTCTGATTATCCCACACCCCCTGGTTTTGATCAATAATTGAACTAACCAAGTCATCCGGGTACTCGTTTCCAGGAATAGGATCAGGGCAGTAAAAGGATTTACCAGGAATCCACTCATCCTCCCAAATCCTAATCGACTTCCCGTTCCCCACCTTCCATCTAAATCCATCCACAATAGTCTCCTTTGCTGTCCATATACTCTTCCATATATAACTAGGGCGATAACCCAGCTTAGCTCCAAAAATGTCACTTTTAGGGAAGTACCGAGCTTTAAGCACTTTTGCCATGAGAGATTGAGGCCTTAATCTCAAATTCCACACCTGTTTCCCCAACATAGCTAAATTGAAAACCTTCAGGTCGCGGAATCCCATTCCCCCCTCCTCCTTTCCATCACAGAGTTCATCCCAAGAAATCCACTTGATTTTGGTTTCTTTTCCCTTCTGACCCCACCAAAAATTAGCAATCAGACCTTGAATTTCCTGAATAATGCCATCCGGAAGCAGAAAAAACCGACATAGGGTATAAGAATTGAGCTTGAGCCACTGCTTTAATCAGAATCTCTTTCCCTGCTTGTGACATGGTTCTGTTTTTCCAATCCTTGAGCTTCTTTCTCACCCTTTCCTTGATATCAACAAAAATTGCTTTCTTGGATCTGCTGATCACCGTTGGGAGTCCCAAGTATTTAGGGAATTTTGCCACTTCTCTGATGCCGAGCGTCCCACAAATCTCCAACCTCCTGCTGCATCTAACATTATTACTGAATGACACCTCCGATTTGTCGAAATTTACCAATTGACCAGACTCCTGCGAGTAGACTTTTAAGATTTCTTTCAGTTTGTCGCAGTCCTTTAGGGTTGCCTTTCCAAATATGATACTGTCATCCGCGAACAATAGATGGGAGACCGATGGAGCCTTTTTTCGAACTTGAACCCCATGTAAATTCCCTTCTGCCTCTGCCTTTTTAATCATAGCTGACAAGCCTTCTGCACAAATCAGAAACAAGTAGGGGGATAAAGGGTCCCCTTGTCTGAGACCCCTCGTAGGTTTGAAAACTTCAGTCTTGTGTCCGTTTACTAACACAAGTAGGAGACCGTCGTAACACATTTCATGATGAGATTAATCCACCTCTGCTCAAAACCCAGCTTTCCCATAGCATTCTCAAGGAAACACCACTCCACTCGATCGTAGGCCTTGGCCATATCGAGCTTTGCTGCAAAAAAACCATCTTTTCCGCGGTCCCTTTGTTTCATAAACTGGAAGCATTCAAAAGCCACAATTACATTATCAGTTATACTTCTACCAGGCACAAAGGCGCTTTGCTCTTCCAAAATGATTTCATTCAAGATCCCTTTTAGCCTATTTGCCAAAACCTTTGAAATAACTTTATAAATCACACAACAGAGGCTTATAGGCCGAAAATCTCTAGCACTGGAGGGTGTTTTTAACTTGAGGATAAGTGCAATAAGAGTATGGTTTGATTCCAGGGGAAGCTCACCATTAGAAAAGAAATTCTGGACAGCCTTTATTAATTTAGAACCCACCAGCCCCCAATTTTTTTGAAAGAAGCCCGCAGCGAAGTCGTCAGGACCTGGAGCTTTGTTTGGACCCATTTGGTCCAGAGCATCCTTTACTTCGTCATCTCTTAGTGGTATAAGAAGTGATCTGTTCATCTCCGGCTCCGACCCAATAAAGCTAGAAAATTCTTATGGGGATGAAGTGGGTTTGATTTTAGGCTTATCCGTTCCATATCATTTCTGCTGTTTTACTAAAAGTATTCTTCACATATATATATATAGGGATCATATTGTAACATGACAATTTAAGGAAGTATAAATAATTCAAATAAAAAATAAAAAAAATAAACACCTAAAATGTAATTGAGTGGCCACCAAAACCAAACAAAAAATTATTTTCCTCATTTTGCTCTTCACTCTTACACTTTTCCCTCTTGTTAACAACATTATGTTAGTTATTCATAGCTTATTAGTTGTGTCAGAGTCGGATATTGACAATTTTGATAGTATTGTACTTTGTCTTATGAATTAATGTATGTTTTAGGATCAATATTTTGAATTCATAGTAGGAGTGATCGTATATTTGTAAATTCATGATTTATTAGGTTTGTTTAGTGTTATGATAGAATATAAATATCTATGTGTTGAATTCTAGATATAGTCGTATTGAATATGTGACACGCCTCTACCGTCACACTAGAAAGTGGCCAAGTATAACCACCTACTAATGCGTAGTATAGCGGGTTCAGTTCTAAATGTCAACCCGGGTTCTAGGTGTGATGGCTACTCCGTGAAAATCTTGTTATTTAGAGGTTCAAGTGTAGTGAAGGTTTAACTAAACTAGCAAGCAAAAGCTGTGAAAGTTGTGTTCAAAGTTGAGAGAAGTCACCCAGATATGGTTCCCCCTTGACTGTAGTTAAGCCAGGTTGTAATTCACCAAGTTCAAGTTCAATGATAGTTATACCGCGGGAGGTTCTTAAACAATCTGCAGTCTTGACTAAAGGTCTCCAGACCCTCTCAATCTGAATCCCTAGCGGGCGACTAACCTCCACCGGAGTAAACAGATTGAGGCCCACACGAACCAAACCTCCTCTACCGGAGTAAATCCGATACATAATAGTGAATTGACTCCTCGACTAAAGTCGTCAATTCACTACCTTCAATCAAGGGTGCTCTATCAACCTAGGCAGATATTCTCTTTCTAGGTCAAAGCAAAAATAACAGGAATTTGATCTGGATTCATTCCATTCAAGAAATCAAGCCTCAATTGAATATAATCAACATCAATGGATTCGTACTTGGGTTCATATAATCAGACCTAACATACAAGTCTAGGGTTCTTCATACCCAGGTGAGTGAGAGAGTTTACTCCATAGAGAGAGAAGGGAAATCTAGCTCAGATGCGGAAACCATGCTGTGAAGGATGAGATTCTGCTTCTGGCAATCAATCGGCACCTCTCCAAGCTTAAGCCAAGCTCCAATGGTGATGAAGATCGATCTAGGGCGCTTGGAGATTCTGGTTCGTCACTCTCTCTCTAGATATCAGCTTTCTTTCTCCAAAAATTCCGAACCCTTCAAAAATTGGTCTTCTTTCCCTTAAAAATCAGCAGGTTCACGTTCCCCGGCCATGATACCCGGTCGGATATTTCAAGTGCCCGGCCAGGAATTTCAAAACGCATAGCAGCAGCTAGGGGATTAATACCCGATCGAGGTCCAGAATACCCGATCGGGTATTTTAGCTCTCCGGCCGGGACCCCTTATGCCTTTTTGGCGTCTAAAACAAGAATCCCCGGCCTCTCTTTGTATTTTACCCGGCCGGGTATTTTAACTCTTGGTCGGGTATTTTCCTCTTCCAGCGCCCTTCACTCCAGTGTCCTCCTTTTTTACCAAAAACCCGTTTCCTCACCTTCACGTCAACGCCAAGTCCTGAAATATGACATAAACATACAACCTAGCATGAAATCGGCTTAAAACACGAGAATCGACTCTCAAATGGCTCAAGAACGGAGGTATAAACATGTGCAATTAATGGTCTATCAAATGCCCCAACACTTAACCGTTTTCTTGTCCCCAAGCAAACCTAACTCAAACCAATGCAGCTCTCCAAACCTCTATAGCAACAAACACCCTCGATCGTCGGTAGAGGATGTTCTAGATCATTTAGCAACTTACGAGGTCAACCAACGCACAAGTCATCTCCTAACTTCTTCGGCGATAATGCTAGTCTTGAGTCGGCATCATGGCAAATAGAGATCAGAGGACAAATGAATCGTGGACGAATGGAATCTCAAAAACAAAAGATCATGGACTCGCATTTTTCAAGGTGCTCTATTTTCTTCTTGAAGATGGTTGGAACCCCTTTTTTCTTTTTTTTTTTCTTTCCTTGTGTTTCTTCTTTGTTTTCTTTTTCTTTTTTCTTTTCAAGGGTTCCAACCTGTTTTTACTCAAAATGGGGGCTCCCACCTAGCAAAGATTTTGCGGGAGCCCGGCTCTTACCGGCCATGCCAGGAGCGGATGTCTCGAGCCTTGTGCGGGGGAAAGAAATGTAAGGGGGCTGGAGGTAGTAGGTGGAAATTGGGAACGGATTCTCGTCTCCCCTTACACACTTTCTCCCAATTCGCAAGAGAGACGTTATTTTAAAGCACATTTTTTAGCACCTTTCTTTTTAAATCATGATATAGGAGTCCATGACAGGTAGAGAGTACACAACACCACACAATGCAAGGGTCATAGGATCACTAATTCACACAATCAACCAACACAGTATGAAGAAGAAATGAGACTTCTTAAATGCATCAACATCCCCCACAGCGCTACAATACCTCCCTAGGTTGCATATTACTATAGAGACTGTCAATTCAAAGCATACTGAGCAGGAAATTTGCAAGGAACACGTACTTGGAGCCCTCAAATCGAAATTTGGACAGCGGACTAGGCTCCAAGCACACAAACAGATCTAAACAGTCAAATAGAAACATCCCCCCCACACTTAAGTTCGACATTACCCTCAATGGAGAAGAGGAAAGGATAAGGGGAACGATGTTACCGATATGCGCAGACTGCAGTGAGACTGGAAGGTGGACCATTCAGACTGAAACAGACTGGAATGGGACCAGTCAGTGCAAAGGCAGAGCTAAAGAAGACACAAGCACTCAAGCACAGATACGTTACGTCAATTGTCAGCCCCATAGTACACCATCCAAAAGAAAAGAAAACAAACCAACCAAAAGCCAGTTTGCACTCCCAACCAAAACAAAAGAAACACAAAACGACCAGCGAGTACAACCTACTCGAGCTGGCTGAAGTCGATCTGCTCCATGAGGTCTTCAACCCCATCTGTCAGTGGTGGCGGGGGTGGTGAATGGTCCCACCGGGTAGTCCAGTGGTGCTCCTATGGCGGATGACAGGACTAGAGGTGCTCCTAATACTCCATCATCCGGCGGTTACGATCCCGCTTCCGCTTGATGCGAGCACTAGTGACTCCCTGCTGAGCCTCCATCCGGTCGAGCCGCTCGTCCAGAAACTGCTGGTAAAGCTGGACTTGATGGTCCAAGAGCTGCTGGTTCTGGACCCTGAGCTGCTGAAAATGGAGCCCCATCTGATGGAACTTCTCCGTGAAGAAGTCCATTGATGGACCAAAAGCCATCGACGAACCGGAGGAGGACTCGCCTCGCTCGGGTCTCCGTCGTGGCTGAAGATCCTCTGGGGGGAGAGTGGGTGCTCCAGCTCATCAGCAACCATGGTCCCGTCATCATCATCATCGGCCTCATCCGCGCCGGTGTAGTCCTCATCCTCCTCGTCCTCCTCATCATCATCTGCATCCTCCTCGGGAGTCAGAGATAACCCATCCACCCAGGAATGCCCTTCATCAGAGGCCAGCAAGAGCACGTTGTGAAGCACCTCCCGGATGATAGGGGTGGAGTCGCCCCGTGTTGTGGCATAAGTAAGTCCCGCCAAGTCGATCTCGAAATGGCGCGCCAGCTTTGTGATCAAGGGACCACAAAATAGGTGGTTGCGTTTCCCATGGCACCGAGAGAAGGTGGTGGCCACGAAAGAACCCAAATGTAGCATGTGATCCGGCTCCCTCATCGAGTACATGGCGTTGAGCACCCGCTTCGAGATCTTGTGTGAACCAGTGACATTGGGGACGATCGAGCGGGTGATCAGGATGTTGAGGATGTGCCACTGTGGCTTGAGGGTGGAGACGTATGTCTGGCCGGCATCGAATTAGTCCACCCTGTAGGCACGATGAGCTATGCGGCGGTAGAATGCGTCCTGGTTCCAGTCCTTCGGATGGGGATCACGATCTCGTGGCGGGAGTAGGGGTGGTAGTAGATGCCCAGTGCATACGCCAGCCCATCGATGCTCATCTTCCGCAGGTCCCGCACAGCCTAAAGGTGACACCGGTGGGGAGTCTCGGGCCGCTTTGGAGCGGTACCGGAATGTGGTGTAGAACTCACACACCAGCTCCGTGTAAGTGAGCTCCTCGATGCACAGTAGAATCCGCCAGTCAGGGTGGCTAAAGGCGGTGGAGATCTCGTTCAGGCAGTGGAGCTGGTCGAAAACCCCCCACTCCAACTGGTGATGGCGCTGGATCACCCCGCGTATGACCCAGCGGTACTGGTCAGCGTACTCCGGGTGCAAGCGCAGGTCCTGCATGAACGGATGATCGAGAGACATGATCCTGAAAAATCAACAAACCAAAGGTGGAGCCAAGAAAATACTCGTTAGGACCAAAAGTATGGGTTCAACTGTTCCCCCCACACTTTAAGGACACCTATGGTAAGAAATCACGCACAAACGGTCATTTTGCAAGCAAAACAACCACAATTCAAGTATGAATCATGTAGAACACGACACATTCAAGCATAAAGACATCAAACATGCATTTGCTATTTCTAACCACGACATCCCTCACCCTATTCTAATTCAAACATGCCGGCAATTCACATTTCTCGGTCCAAACATCTACAGTCCGATTTTCCAGAAAAAAAAAAAGAACAAATTGAGCAAGCAACACACTTGGAAACACAAGTAGAACCGTAGAGGGGACGCGAAACCACGCTAAAAATGGACCCGAAAAGTTCGCCAGGAAGCCCGCCAGAAAACGTCGGCGTGGTGGCCGGTAGTCGCTCACGCGGGAGAGAAAGGAGAGGAAATGAGAATGAAGAGAGGGAGAATTCTGAAAAAATGAGAGGAGATAGAAAGGGACGATCGCGGGTTCGCTTTTAAAGCGAAAATACCCGGTCGGGTATTCCCGCAACGCGGCGTTTCTGACTAAGGAAAAACCCGGCCGAGAAGCCAAAATCCCCGTCCGGGGATTTTTGGGTCAAGGTCGAGGATTTCCCTTTTCCGCGCCCCCTAGGCAGAATGGGTCCCGGCCGTGACGCCAAAATACCCGACCGGGTATTTACCCTTTTCGACCAAAATGCAATTTTTTTCAAATTTTCGAACACCCCTGCACGAACACACCAAACCGAGGCAGATCAGACGACCTAACTTCATCACAGACGTGCAACTGACTCAAACACAACACAAAACAAAGGAAAAGGGGGAAAATAAATGCAAACCGTGGTGGGGTTGCCTCCCCATAATCGCTTCTTTACCGTCTTTTAGCTGGACGCCCATGGCGGTACTAAGGGTCGACGAGTTCAACCACTAACTCCGCACGTTCGATCTCGTCTCCCAGATAGAGCTTGAGACGATGGCCATTCTCTTTAAACGGCTCAGTTTGCGGGTTGGCAATCTCAATTGTGCCATATGGGAACACCTGTGTGACCGTGAACGGTCCAGACCACCGGGAGCGGAGCTTTCCAGGAAAGAGTTTCAGGCGAGAGTTATAGAGGAGAACTCGATCACCAAACTGAAACTCCTTCGCACCCCTTAAACGAGTTTCGTGAAGGCGCTTAGTACGCTCCTTATATAGCTTGGTGTTCTCATAGGCGTGGTAACGCCATTCCTCCAGCTCCAGCATCTGCAATTTTCATGCAGCACCTGCAACACTAACATCCAAGTTGAGCAACTTTAGGGCCCAGAAGGCCTTGTGCTATAGCTCCACGGGCAAGTGACATGTCTTTCCATAGACAAGTCGGTACGGTGAAGTACGAATTGGCGTCTTGTAGGCATTCCGGTATGCCTAGAGAGCATCATCGAGCTTGGTGGACCAATCCTTGCGGGACTGATCCACCGTTTTCTCCAATATACGCTTAAGCTCCCGAATCGTCAGCTCGGCCTGACCACTCGTTTGAGGGTGATAGGCCACGGACTCCTTATGAGTGACACCATAGCGAGACAGTAATTTATCAAACTAGCCTCGGAAATGGGTGCCTTGGTCGCTTATGATGGCTCTAAGTCTCCCAAACCGGGAGAATAGCTGCTTCAAAAATCCACAAACACGTCTAGCATCATTAGTGGACAAAGCTTGCGCCTCGCTCCACCTTGAGACGTAATCAACAGCAACTAGGATGTAAGTATTGCCAAATAATGGAGGGAAGGGGCCCGTGAAGTCGATACCCTAGACATAAAAAAACTCACAGTTTATAAAACACATTTCGGGGCATCTCATCACGGGCAGAGATATTACCTGACCTCTGGCTTCGATCGCACCTGCGTGCGAAGGCGTCTGCATCCTTGAAGAGCGTGGGTGAGTAAAAGCCCGACGTAGCACCTTTCTCGCCGTGCGGTTACCGCTATGGTGACCGCCAGTAGGTCCCTCGTGGCAACGAGACAGAATGCCCTCATCTCATTTTCCATGACGCAACAACGGATGATCCTGTCGGCTCTGATCCGGAAGAGATGAGGGTCATCCCAGAAGTAGTTCTTTAGGTCGGAGAAGAACTTCCTCATGGTGTGAGTCGTCATCCTTTTAGGTAGCTGCTGGCCCACTAGATAATTTGGGATGAGCAGATGAGGTTCAGCTCCCTTATTGTCCCGAATCTCGATGTCGAACTCCTGCAGTAGTAGGATCAATCGTGCAGTTAATGGTCTATCAATATGCGGGACGTGTATCACCTACAGATAATTGAAAAATCACGAGAATACAGATGAGGTTGCAAAATCTCTCCTCACATGAATATTAGGATGAGCATGAATTTCCATATTTTCAAAACCTCACCCACAAATATATCATGGACACTAACTCAACTGTATTCCACATTCATTTCTCCAGGAAATCTCTGAGATAAAAACCCATAACTTCATCAATCATCGCTTTTCTATCTGTTAACAATACACCATCATCGCTTTGAACCAAGAATTTAAAAATGGTAAGCCGAGCTTCCCCCTTCTTCTCTTGTTCTTTCTTCCTTTCATTTGTTTTCCTTGAATCTGTTTAGGAGTTTTTTTGTCCGATTTTTTTCATGATGGGTGATTCCTCTTCTTCGTCAAGTTTGATCTTTTAGATCTAGTTTGAGATGTTTCATGGGTTACAGAGGAGGTCGGGGTTTTTCTCAATCGTTTGCATTATCCTTCATGATTTGTTTCTCCTCCTTGCTTCACCTCTGCAACTAGGTGTTTCGGAGATGTCTTGGGAATTATTGTGATCCTCCCATTGTTTCAACTTTATGGAACTCGAAGATGAAGATCTTTTTTTTTATGAATAAGGCGAAGATCTTTCAACTTAAGCTCTGGCTTGTTTTTCTGGTGCTTGCAACGGTTGATCAGTTTGTGTCCGTCTTTCGAGGAGGTTTTTCAAGTCTGTTGTTATATCTGTGTGATGTCTAAAGGTTCTGTCTTCATCGATTTGCCTCCTCGTCGGCATTCTTTGTGATTCTCTAATGGGTTCTTGCTTGGTGTGACCGTATTATTTCTACATGGTGGTTGCTCCCGTTTGGGACTATTTGTGTTGCTAGGGTTTTGTTCAACCTTTTTATGTTGAGCATTCACTCTCTCATTTTTTTTATAACAAAGGAACCTCAACCCCCATGTGCCACTTTGTGATAGTGGGGTCTATTAATCCTAGGGAGCACCTTTACAGGACACAATATCGAGGGACTTCGCCTCCAGCACTCATTGATGCCTCCGGTAACACACAAGAGGGGCCGCTGAGAATAGACTCTCTCAATTTTTGGCTTGAAGTCTGGCACATTTTGTGTCTGTTTGTATCTCTCCTTGGGATTTTTGCCAAAAATTTAGTTTACCCTTTCCTTTGTTCATTAATGTAGTTCTAATGACTTAATAAATTCATATAAATCACTCCGAAAAAATTTACAAATCGAGACATTCTACATGATGTCACTGGACTTTAAGAAAATTGCTCATGCAGTCCCTGAGTTGTTATACATGTCTCTTCAAACAATGTAAAAATAAGAGAATGCAATTAATGGAGAAAAGAGATGAAGGGGTTAATTTTCTTGAGCCATTTTATGGGACCGGTTAGCGTGACTACCCCCTAAAAGGGTATGATTTTTGACACCCAACTTCTTTACCGTCCATTCTCACTTCTGTTAATCTAATGGTAGAAATTTAACAGTTGGTAATTTGTAATTAATTTTGTAATTATTGATCCCAACATACATTGGAAAGGGAAAGAAGCAGTTCCCAAACATAATTTAAAATTCATTCCCCCATCCCCTTTTTATGTCACTGTTTCATCTCTTTCTCTCTCTGTGTTCTGAAACCATAAACCCTCCCGCACCATCTCTACCAGAACCGTCCCCGCCGTAACCCATCCTCTCCTTAACAACAATAGTCGGCCCATCCCTCCCGTCGGTCGTCCTCCGTCTTCCATCCCAAACCCTCAGCTTCGAACCTGGTTTATCTTTTTTTTTCTGCTGCGCTTGATCGTTTCCCGTCGACAACCTTCTATCTGCGGAAGAGCTTCGATAATCCGATAGTGGCCGCACCAGGATTTGCCTAAGGTGAGATAATAGTGGTACATTTCACGGTAGTGTCATCGTTTGCCGGACGCTATAGGGTTTCACTTCACGACAGGGAGCGACAAAAAACGACATGTAGTTAAGAGGAGAGAAAGACTATACTTGACTTTCCGTTATTTAAACTTCCCACAAACAATTTCATAGTGACTTCAAGTTTATTTGTTGCATTGGCTGGATATTTTATTATTGTTGGCATTTTCCTTTTTTGATAACACGTTCTACTCCACAGTTAGTGGTGATACTAATGGGAAGTTGCTGGTTTGTTTACGTATCAGATTGGTTGTACATATATCTGTTCAGTGGTACATGTATCAGTTCACTGGTATATCAGTTCAGTGATACATGTACCATTTCAATGGTATCACTCCAAAGTCTATCGAACACTGCAATGGGAACATTTAGGATGAGTTTCGACTTTGCTAATGGTTCAAGTTCAATATATCTAACAGTACAAGTGGGTTGTCACATTTTGGTGTTGAAAGTATGGCTTGAATAGTTGCACTCGTACTGGTATCAGGTCAGTGGTACATGTACCAGATCAGTGGTAAATGTTCACGGCAGTGTCGACGTCTCCCAGACATTGTAGAGTTGAACTTCACTATGGGGAGCGGTAAGTAACAATCCCCCGCCGTCCTTCATGTTCTTTTTCATCTCCGGATGGTTCTCCGTCGACAGGAAACCCCCAGGTATTCTTCTTCATCTCCGGCGGGTTCTCCGCCGCCTTTCATGTTCTTAACAACCAGTCGCCGTCCTTCATGTTCTTCTTCATCTCCTATATCTCGTCCTCTGTCGACGATCAACCCACCACACAGGTCGGAGGTAATCCCACCGCTGCGACGGTCGAAGATTTCAGGTCGCCATTGATTTCTGCAGAGAGATGTGTTGCTATTTTTCGAGAGGGAATATTAGGAATATGGTAAAGTTGAGGAACACTTACCCCATTCAACAATATTGTCGCTTCCCTACTCATAATTATTATCACAATTAATGTTTTTCCAATTTACAAGATTACAAACAATAAAATAAAAAACAACTTCCATTAATACAACTTGCCAAATGATTGAATGGTAAAGTGACCAATCAAAAAGAGAGTGTCAAAAAGCAGACCCTTTAAGGGGTTAGCATAGTATCCGACCCCCATTTTATACCAAATCACTTGTTTGCTAAACAATAAATACATGAGTTATTTTGTCCATACGAAAGTCTCAAATGACTTTATCGAGTTATTTCCAAATGACTCCTATATATGAGTCATTTTCAAATGACTCATTATTTAGTGAAAATTTTGCAACTATGTCCTTATGTAAATTCACGTCTATCTTTCTTTTTCTATTATTTGTTTTCCATGTCATTACAAAGAGGGTCATCTATGTAACGATACATCTTTTTTGTTCACAAACACCAACATTTGTAACTAGCTTTTTACTCGGCCCGTTGGCCGGTGAGATTTATTTTATAATTTATATTAATTAAATTATTTATATGTTTAAATCATTTTGGATCTTTTATTGTGTTATTGATTCATAACAAAGTTTGTAGTATGTTTATATTGAAAATTTCCAATATTTAGCACACTCACTTGTGATGCTTCGGTTTTCTAATCATAAATTATGTCGTTGTCACGTCTCATTTAGAACTTATGTCAAACTTTGTAAATCAAAACACTAATATTTATCTTATGTCAGGCTGAACCACACAAACACACATATATGGTGCCTTCTATCGTACTGTAGTTAAAATCTAGGGTACGACATACCCTTAGTAAGAAAATGCTATCTAGACCTCGAATTAACCGGATTTTGAGGCATTATACTATACCCTAACCCTGGATGAGTGAACCCTTGGTCTTAGTTATCTAAACCATAGACCCTAAACCCTATAATTGTGCATGTAATTTGTTGCATATGTTTCAACGAATCATTACCATCGATTTTTGTTTCTAGTTAAATTGATCTTAGTGTATGATTTTTTTAGAATTAAGGCCTAGATTTTAATCTATAAGAATTAGGGTATACTACCACATTGCAAACTTTGGTAATTCGAGGTCTAGATAGCATTTTCTTACTCAAGGTATGCTATACCTTGATTTTAGTCAAGAAGCGATAGAACCATCCATATATGTATATATAGTTCAAGCTAGTGTGCACTATACTTTTTCATTCACACACACTACCATACGACCATTGACTTTTACTATTTAGACCCCGAATTAACCGGAGTTTTTTGGGGCATGATATTATACCCTAACCTCTAATGGGTGAACTCCAGTCCCTAATTCTCTAACCTCTAATTTATGCACATACTTCAACATACATATCTTATATCATATTTTGAGTAAAATCAAAAGTATAGTATACCTTGACATTATATATGTGTGTGTATATATAGTAGGCTCAAAATTATCCAGATACTTCACCAGACCTATCTTATATCCCCTAATACTCATATTAAAAGTGCTACTTGCTTATCCCCCACCCCGGGATAAAGTTCCTGCTTTTACCCCCATAACATCAAATAACCATTGGGGTTGTCTATCGTTCGATATGTAATATATAAGAGGCAAATCCTAAGATCCTGCTATTTATTTCATATTCTCTCCCGCCGCTCCCTTTATGGAGAATAAAAGGGTAGGGATGACAGGATCATAACTCGATATGGTTTATTATGTTCATCGTATCAGAGGTTATGTTCCTTTTTGCTTTTTTGGGCTTCTTTTCATTCTTCTTTGGCACCTATGGTTGTGATCAGAAGTATTTAGCCCTCGAAAGAGATTGGGATTTTAGGTCCTTTGGAAATCCAATACACATTCACGATCCCCCGAGTTTGGACGAAATCTCGACCAATGTTGTAAATATTAGGACTTTTTAATGAGAAATTATTAGTAAAGATACTTCATTATTGGATCAATTTATTCATCCAAATTGAAACTTGACACAAACTGTATCCCTCATGATGATTAAATTCTCTAATCTCGACTCATTTCCACTTTGGATGTTACTTTTTTATCAAGATACTTAAATTGAGTATATTATACAATATGTATCAGTTGTTAATTCATGAAGTTTAGACTGAACCTTAACCCATGGTCATTGTTTATATGTTGATTTATGATAGACCATTGATTGCACATGTTTTTATCCCTCTCCTTGAGCCGTTTGAGATGTCGATTCTCGCATTTTAGGCCGATTTCACGCTAGGTTGTTCTTGTTTGTGATATTTCAGGTCCTAGTACGTGAATGAAGGTTTAGGAACGAGTTCGGGGTCGATTGGACGAAGTTTGGACGTTTGGCGAGAATCTCAGAAGCCACACGGGCATGCCTAAAGGCCACACGGCCGTGTAGGAGACCCATTGTGGCCGTGTGAAGTCTCGGCAAAAGCCACACGGGCAGCCTGGTCACTCACACGGCCGTGTGGGTCGTGGCCATGTAGGATTCCCGAGTCACTTATCAAAACGCTGCGGTTTGCACAACTCACACGGGCAGCTGGGGATGTCACACGACCATGTGGCCTGGCCGTGTGAGTCGGGATTTTCTGGTTTTTAAGCCAATTTCCAGCCACAAGTGAGGAGTTCCGAGTTTTAGAGAAAGAAAGTGATTCCTAGAGAGAGAGAGAGAGAGAGAGAGAGAGAGCGACGAACCAGAGTTCCCAAGTGCCTTAGCTTGATCTTCATCACCATTGGAGCTCAGCTCACACTTGGAAAAGTGCCGATTGATGACCAGGAGCAGATTCTCATCCTTCATAGCAAGATTTCTGCATCTGAGCTTGCTTTTGCTTCTCGCTCCATGGAGTAACTTCCTCATTCATCTGGGTATGGAGAACCCTAGATTTGTGTGTTAGGTCTGATTGTATGAACCCAAGTACAGATTCTTTGATATGATTATGTTCAATTGAGGTTTGAATTGTTGAATGGCATGAATCCTGATCAAATTTCTGTTGTTTCTGCTTTAACCTAGAAAGAGAATATCTGCCTAGGTTGATAGAGCACCCTTGATTGAAGGTAGGGAGTTGGTGACTTTAGTCGAGGAGCCAACTCACTATTCTGTACCGAATTCACTTCGGTATTGGAGGTTTTGTTCATTAGGGCCTCAATCTGTTTACTCCGGTGGAGGTTAGTCGCCCGCTGAAGACTCAGATTGAGAGGGTCTGGAGACCTTTTGTTAATTTGGACTTTCAATAAAGTTTCACTGCTAGATAATAAGAATTCACTGAGTATTCATCACATCTAGGACCCGGGTTGATATTAAAACCCAAACCCGCTATACTACGCTTTAGGAAGTGGTTAAACTTGGCCATTTTCTAGAGTGACACTAGGAGTGAGTCATCTTAGAATCGCAATCTAAGACACTCACACACACACTATCGAGGATTTTGGTCTTAATATGGTCCTTGAATGTGTAATTTTCAAAGATTTTATCACTTATATATTTATAATTGACAAAGAGTGTCTACAATACACATATTTCAAGTGCATTTAAAATGTCTTATCATTTGAACAATATCGATGTATTTCGTTTGATTATTTGCATTAACTTATTATCTTATACAACATATATCAATTCGTGATTTTCGAGTTTGGACGAACTGACAACCAATGTTGAGAGTTGAGATTATTGGATAAAGATACTTGATTGCTGGATAAATATGTTTATCCCAATTGACTATCTTACTAAAAATTGCCAACCTTTATTTGGTAAATGCCTAGGTTAGTAGTTGATGAAACGTAATGTTTATCGTATATTCTCATGAAAGATTTCTCTAACCTTCACATATGTATTTTTCAAGAAATCTTGTGTCTCATCCTAGGGTATGAAGTAAAAGTTCGTCAACAATCATACCTAAGTCAATTTGAAAATTTTGATTTATAATCGTGGACGATAACTCCAAGTCTGAAAGAAAATTTCTTAGCATACGACTTAGGATCTCAATAGAGCTTTGATCAATCAACATGACATAGAGAAACTATTGTTAATGTGAACTTAGGACACATTATAAAATTATTGCAAATGCGATCCCTCTTCATTTGAGGAGTTTAAGATAGAACATGATCTGAATGAATAAGAAGTCTTTTTTAAATAAATAATTGTAACTACTCGATCAAAATTATACTCTGACATTTTGCTAAATAATACTTGTTTTATTTTATAGACATATACTTTACGAATAAGAGAGTGTTTCATTACAACAAAATATAAAGTAATATAATTTATTTTTCAAAGGTAATTGAATGTCAAATGTTTATTCTCTCTCTTTTCATATATATTTTTTATTTAATCGATAAAAAAATTATTGTTATGCGTATGTTTGTTTAATTTTTTCATCAAAATGGAGCTTATCATTCAATTTTAATAAAATGAGTAGAAATTTTACTTCATAAGGTTTAATTAAGTATTTTTTATTTAAAAAATGTGATATATGTCACTCTCTGTTTTATTATTTATATTTTGTTACTTGACAAAAAATTATTATTTATGTGTGTTTGGTTAAGTTTATCAACATGTAACTTATTATCAAAGAAAAAAAAAGGATAAATGAAAAAGAATAATTGGATAAAAGAAATGGAAATATTAAAGAAGAGAGATGTAGCTCCATAAATACATTAATAACTACTTTTTTTGTTTGTAAAAAAGTTGTCCAACTTGGCAAATTGTTGATCCTCCAAGTGCTTATATGGCAATAGATTACTTTTGAAGTGCCATAATATATAGTATAGATAGATAGATAGATAGATAGATTAGCTTAAAATTCGAGACTTATGGAGGCGTTATATTTTGTAAAGAAAGTTAACTTAGAATTATTATGTGAAATTAGAAAGTAGTATTATACAAGGCAAACACCGAAAAAATTATGTTTTGTTGGTGCAAAATTATTTTATTTCCGTGGCTGGTTTATATAGTAGTATTGTAATCGATCTGACCACCCAGAAAAAAGATTAAATGGTGCATTAACACAGCAAAACCATCAATTACTACTAGGGATGGCAATTTCGACCTGATCCGATTTACCCGACCTGTTTTGGGGTGGGTCAAACCCGCCCCGTAGGCGGGACGGGGCGGGCATGGGTACCTCTCATCGACCCGACCTGCCCTGACCCGCCCCATTTTGGACCCGTTCTTGCCTAAATTACATATAATCTTAGTCAAATTACTTAAGATTTTCCTCTTATTACATTATATTTTAGCTATAATAAAGTTGTAAATAAGTGAAAATCTCAATTTCTTCAGTAATTTAACTCCATTTTATCATATTATGGTTTCTTTCTTGGTCTTTCAATGAAAAGAATGAATATTTCTAATGTTTTTCATATAAATTATATACCCAATGGGTCGACCTGCCCCAATCCGCGCCCCGTGATAAATTACCCGACCTGTACCCGACCTGCCATGGGGCGGGTATGAGTATCGAGATACCCGCCCCGGACCTGCCCTTACCATCCCTAATTACTACCCTAAACCTTGGAGCTTGTAATTTGGTCCAAAAATTTGCACTGGGCTTTCTGCCCGGTCCAAATGAGGAAACACAATTGGCTCTTACCGCCTACGAAGAATGCAAACTTGCCAAACACGGCCTTTCTCATTGTGATCCTGATAAAAATCACCCTCTCATTGGCAAAAAAAAAAAAAAAAAATCCCCCTCTCTCCCAATTTTGGGGTTTGTGTGGAAGACAATGGAGCGAGACATCTAAATCACTTCCCCGCCACAGACCCCAAATTTATATTTTCTATTGAACTATCAATGGCGTTATCCAAATGCTGCTGCTCTCCTCGTCTTCGAACCTCTTCCTTCTTCCCCCTCTCTCAAATTTCTTAACATAGAGAGGAGCATAAACGAGAGCAGCCATTTTTAACCATGCCATT
Organism: Linum tenue; assembly: GCA_946122785.1. NCBI lineage: Eukaryota > Viridiplantae > Streptophyta > Magnoliopsida > Malpighiales > Linaceae > Linum > Linum tenue. The sequence goes on along the minus strand of CAMGYJ010000010.1, from coordinate 26,051,394 downwards.
TTCCTTCTCTGCTTCTTCCTCTTCACCTCTGCCTCCTGCTTCCTCTCCTTCCTGCAGATCCTCAACTCCAAAACGACCCAGAACCCATTTCTCGTACCCTCTCCTCTCCCCAAATCTCCTCTCCAAGAAGAACAACCATCCATTCCTCCGGACATACCCACACCGCCGCCGGCAGCGCGATTTCCCCTCCTGCGCCGCCGTTCCGGGACTCGATTTCGGCAACTTGGACTCAGTCTTGGAAGCTGCCGGAGTATTGACCGCTATCATAATCGTGCACGAGAGCGGCCACTTCCTCGCCGCCACCCTCCAGGGATCCACGTAAGTAAATTCGCAGTTGGGTTCGGTCCTATTTTGGCCAAGTTCAATTCCAACAATGTCGAGTACTCGCTTAGAGCTTTCCCTTAGGTGGGTTCGTGGGGTTCCCTGATAACGATCCCGAGAGCGATATCCCAGCCGACGACGAGAATCTGCTCAAGAATCGGCCGATTCTGGACCGGGTATTAGTGATTTCAGCTGGTGTAATTGCTAATATCATTTTCGCCTATGCGATTATCCTGGTTCAAGTTTGTTCGGTTGGTTTGCCCGTTCAAGAGGCATTTCCTGGTGTCCTTGTCCCTGAAGTTCGACCCTTCTCTGCTGCTTCTAGAGATGGGTTGCTCTCTGGTGACGTTATCCTCTCTATCAATGGTGCTGAGATGCTTAAACCTGGGGTTAACTCGGTCTCTGAGGTTGTCGAGGTCATTAAGTTGAATCCCAAGAGAGACGTGGTGCTGAAAGTGGGGAGAGGACAGCAGGATTTTGAAATCAAGGTAACCCCAGATGAGAGTTCTGATGGAACTGGTCGAATTGGAGTTCAGTTGTCACCGAATTTCAAAATTGATAAGATCGTAGCTAGGAATATCATGGAGGCGTTTAGCTTTGCTGGAAGGGAGTTTGTGGGCCTTACCTACAATGTTTTTAGACAGCTTGAGGCAGACTGTGATGAACTTCTCACAGACTGCAAGTAAAGTTTCAGGCCCTGTAGCTATCATTGCAGTTGGTGCTGAAGTTGCTAGGTCGAATGTTGATGGGCTTTACCAATTCGCGGCACTACTCAATTTGAACTTGGCTGTGATTAACCTTCTCCCTTTGCCTGCTCTCGATGGAGGGTCTTTGGCATTGATTGCTGTGGAAGCAGCCAGAGGTGGGAGGAAGCTACCTTTGGAAGTGGAGCAGCGAATTATGTCGTCGGGGATTACGTTGGTTTTGCTTCTTGGGATGTTCCTCATTGTCAGGGATACATTAAACCTGGATTTCATCAGAGAGATGTTGTGATTGATTACTTTCATGAGAGTATTCGAAACTGAAGAATGAAGGTGGCCAATGTGGATATGACACTGAGTGGCGGCTAGTTGTAGAAATGGTGTACAATTGGTATGGTTTCTTCAACCAGATGGGTTTTGGAAGAGGTATTTCCATTCATGAATCAATACTTTGTGGTTTGAAAATTAGTGTCAACTTGTTGAATGAACCGTTTTCTGGTACAGTTTCTGTAAGTCCTAAACAAGTTTAAAAGGATGATAGTGAATTGGTGATGATACCAAACTCTTCCACAGAAAAAGATGTCTGATGATTGATAACATCTTAATCCTTGGCATTCCAATTCGGGCCCTCATCGGTAGTCCATCGGCATTCTGCACTAGCCATATCTGCTGCTTTTTTCTTTTGTCTGCTTGTTGATGTATGATCATAACGTACCTAACCTATTTGATAACTAAGGTAAGGGTTGAACGAAGAATAGAGCTTCCCTTCCTAATTTGGAGTGTGATTTAGTGCTGCAAATGGTGGTAAATTGCCGGTGCAGCGTGGAGGAGCCGGGACAGAGATTAGTTGCTTCAGAGGTTTAGATAATAGCTAAATGGACAGACTGCAATTTCAGATGGCGGCAATTTCTTTTTAACCTTCAATTCTAGCCGGGAGATGTGCTTAATGTCATTTTGTGCTATCCAACTATAAATCACTTCCAAACAACTTTCTCAACTAATCCAGCATCTGAAATTATATTCATATGCTTTATTTTTTTTCAAAAGATAATCGATATATTGATCAGAAACAAAGGTAGTTACATCCTGAAATTGAGCTAGGCCAGAAAATTAAAGCAACGACTCGTAGTCGGGTACAAATGAAGTTGGTGGCCCTATTACTACGCCGACCTACAAACCGAACAGAGAAAACCTCCCATCGAACCAAAAACCCCCCACAATCTCCTGAAGGAGCGCCCCAACTCTACTATCCCTAGTAGTTGCCTGATTAATCTTCTCAATAAGCACCTTGGCATCCCCCTCAAAGCGCACCTCCACAAACCCAGAATCTCGGCACCAGAGAACAGCTTCGCGAAGAGCAAGAGCTTCAGCAACCAACGGGTCCTCGATGCCTGCAAACTGAAATCCTCTGGCGATCAGAGTGTTCCCCAAGTGATTCTTCACCACCATCCCTCCTGCCGAAATGGGAGGCTGCTGCCTTGGTAGCCCCATCCCACAAGCAGATCATAGGGCAATGTGGAACCTCAACTTCCGGGGAACCAGGACCACCCTGAGCTTTACCAGCCGGCAAACTGATCCATTCCTGGTACTGCTGGTGGTATTGCCGCATCAAAGCCGAAAACCCAAATTGTTTTCCTTCAAACACAACCCAGTTCCGGGACCGCCAGATTTGCCATAGGACAGCCGTAACCGCCATGACCAAGTGGTCCTGATGGAGGATATTCAACAATCGTTTCAGGAACAAAGGAAATGTGTGACGAGGCAACCCCTGCCCGAGATATTCCAAACCTGAGTAGTCCCAGAGGGCTCGTGCCACCGGGCACTCCAGGAACAAATGCTCCAAGATTTCTGACTCCGTATATTCATATTCACAACAATCGTTGTTAAGACAAATGAGTGTGATCATCTGTTAGAAACACAGGGACTAGCAGGTCGGGTTAGAGGGTCTTCACTCGACTCTAGTGGGATATTTTGCTATTTCCTTTGTAATTTGGGAGAACCTATTAAAAGGTTGAAGTACTATTTTCCAAAACTAAGGGCCCGTTTAGTATTGTTGCTTGTTTTTGTTGTCTGTTTTGTTTTATGAAATTTGGAAAACAAAGAAAAAAAATCGTGTTTAGTTGGGTTTTTATTTTCTGTTGTGAATGAGAGTTGCACAACAAGGCCCAAATATGAGAAACAATAATTTATTGCTTTGGATATGATTCTTAAACATGTTGCACACGGGATTCCTACTGGTTGGGCACTTGATTTCATTAAACCAGACCAGTTTTCGAATCCCCACAGAAGCAAAAATATTTCTTTATTTTTTTTTAACTCAGCCCCCCCCCCCCAAACCCTACTTCAACATATCACTATCAGCCGCCCCCATACCATTTTTCCATCTTCTTCTCGACGACAGAGGAGTTCACCTCCGAAGGTCGCCCTCGCCCAGGCCTCCGGCGCGACCCCTCCGCCTCCGCCCGACGACGCCTCGCCTCCGCCAGCGCCGCCTCGCCTTGCCTCCGCCCGCCGCAGCCCGCGCAGCCGCCCAGCCCGCCGACGTCCGCCCGCGCAACCGCCGCCGACGCCCGCCCGCGCAACCGCCGCCGACGCCTAATGAAGCAGTCGATCTGTTTTCGCAGATGGAGGTGCAGGGCTTGGAGCCTGATGCAGTCACTATATCCACAGTTCTCCCAGCATGTGGAGACGTTTCAGCTGCATCGTTAGGAAGGAAAATCCACGATTATGTTGAACGAAAGGCCCTCCGCCCTAATCTGCTTCTGGAGAATGCCCTGATTGATATGTACGCCAAATGTGGGTGCTTGATCGAGAATGCCCATCATCTCTTTTTTCTGGTTTTTTAGTTCTTATAGTAGTAACTAAACGCGTTTTTGTTCTTGTTTTCAGTTTTCATGATTTATCAGATTTACACAACACCACTGCAACCACAACAGCAACAAAATGATACTAAACGGGACCTAAGAAAGAACAATATTAAAATCCCTAATTGCCTATTTCTTTTTCTTTTCTCTAGTCTCCCCAGCCCCAATTTCTTGCCCAATTCTTCTCCTATTCTCAATCTCTAATCCTAATTCTATTCTCCATTCTTTCCCAATATCTATAATTCTTACATTGGTATTGAGGTCCGGATGCGAGAATGAAGGTTAGATGCTAAATTCCCTTACCAAAGCAATGTCAGGGAATTGGATGCTCGTGGTGATGTCGTCCAATGATAGCCTAGAGTAGTCCAACATTGTTTTGTTATTCCCTCTATTGTCAACCAATGAGTGATCTTCTTCAGCCATGGCTATGTTTGTTGCTGCTCTCGCTAGTGTCTATGCAAGATATTCTCTATTTCTGGTGGTTGACCTCTTTGCATAAACTAACTTAAACTAGGAAAACTAAAACGAACACAACATGTGTTGCACAAAACCCCCAAACCCACATTCTCCTATACGTTTGTGTATTGTGGAGAATTTGAAAGTCTCGAAATAAGGTGGTATTTGAGCATTATCAGTCTCATGCCCAGCCTCTAGCTCGTCAATGCTTTTTCCAAGTCTGCGAAGTCTCTTCCTCTCTCCCTCCGGTACCCGTCCCTCCCCTTCAACCCTCAAGCTCCCGCCTCTCCTCCTGGATCCCTCCTCCTGTTGGCTATCTGAAGATCAACTTTGATGCTACGGTTCGTGCTTGCGGTTGCTCGTCTGGACTAGTGGTTCGTGGAACAGACGGGCATGTGGCGTTGGCAGTAGGGTTCCAACACCCAGGCATTGTTGACCCCTACCTCGCAGAACTTCTTGCAGCTCGAGACGCTATCTCCCTCTTGGTCTCCAAGTCCCTTCCTTGTGTCTTCATCGAAGGTGATTCAGAAGTGGTGATTCGTCAGCTTCGCCAGGGCATTTCTTTAAATTCCCTCGGAGGTCCGGTGCTACGTGATTGATTCCAGCTCCTGTCTCGGTTTCTGTTTCCTTAGAGTTTAGAGCAGTTCCTAGAACTGCTAACGGGGCTGCCCATAGAGTGGCGCAGAAAGCCCTGTTACTTTCTCCTCTTGAGATCGGTTCCTTCAACTTTGTAGGGCGGCTTTACTGATGTATTGGTTTGGGAGGGTTGTGGGAAAGATTGTATAGTTTTTTCTCTCTTGACATTTCTTGGAAAAAAAACAAAGAATAAAAAGAAAAAACATTAAAAAAATATAGCAATAATAAAATGATTAAAGTAACTGAATTAAGTCTTCCTAATATCACAGTGACCCAACAAATGGCGTCATAAACTTTGTGGCCTCTTTTTAGTATCAATACTGAGGCAAGTACACCCGTCGTAGAAGCAATACAATAGCAAGCAACGTCATATCCCACAGAGACTATGGACTACTAGTAGTAGAGTTATCTATCATTTAATCAATATTTTAGCTATTAATTTAATTAAGAAAATAATTAATAAAGCAATAAAAGACATCAACGACTAATATTGGGGTCGGTTAGCATGCTAACCCCCTTGAGAGGTTAGAAAAATGACACCCCCTGGGGTATTAAATACAACTATAGAATTTAATACACATTAAATACACATTAGAAATTAAATTCACCATATTAATTATTTGTTTTTTTTTTTCAAATTAAAATCTACACTATATACATTCTCTCTCCCTATATCTAATTTTTTCTTTTTCAGCAGCCTCCCACCGCCACACTTCTCCGGTGAAAATCCCATCGACAGACTCCCTCCAACCGCCTGCAAAAAATATACCACTGCATTGATACGTTGTACCACTGCACTGGTAGCGATATCAGTGCACTGGTACCAATGTCATATCTGAGTATCAGTGCAGTGGTACAAATACCAGTACAATGGTGCAAGATATCAATGCAATGTTATATTTTCGCAGGTGGCCGGATAGAGTCTGCCAGCGGGATTTTACCGGCAAAGTGTGGTGGTCGGAGGAAACTTGGTTGTCGGATGCTGCTGGGAAAGGAAGAATCAGATATAGGAGTGAGAAAGATCAAAGATGAGAGAGAGAATTGTATTTTGTATATGTTTAGATTTTTGACAAAATACACTTGTATAGCCATAACTTTCACGTTTGTGACAAATATAACCATAACTATCGAAAAACACAAAATAGCCAACAAATCGGATGGTCATGTGACAAATTTAGCCATTTCCGTTAGAAACTTTAACGGTGTTAAAAGCTCCGTTAGTTAGGTTAACGTTAGGCTGAATAGGATGCCAAATCATCACCCACGTCAGCGACCAGTCATCATATTATTGCCACATCATATTGATTTATAAAAATAATTAATTTGAAATTAAAAAATTATTTTTTCTAACTTTCCCCCTTCCCTCTGCTGTGCATTATCTCTCAACCTTCCTCTGCCATCGTCATATCTTAAAAAAAAAAAAAAACTCAATCCTAAAAACCCAGATCAAGAACCCTTCCTTGATTTCCCAAATCAGCCTTTTCCCATCTTCCCAATTTGTCTCTCTTGAATCCTCCCCCAACCATAACCAAAAGCCCCAATCCAAACCCAGCCTTCCGTTCCCCAAAATCCCTCCATCCTTCCGACGCAATCTTCAATCCGTGTCCCCAAACCAGATCCCGGTGACGTTTAGTCGCAACAGAAGTGGCCGTCGACGCGAGCGCCGGTAGATCCAGTCGCGGTCCAGCTCCTTGTCGCGTCCGCATCATCACCGTCGAGGATCGGTATATCCAGTCGTGCTCAGCCCAGTCAAACCTTAACTCCGGCGACCACGAAAGCTCAGCCATAATCGACCTCCAAGTCGTCGCGTCGACACAAACTCGACCTCTAGTTTCGAGAAGAACAGGAGCTCCAGCCGACGGATTTGACTAGTCCCCGCTGTACGTGCTCAGCTTGCTCGACCCAGATCAGTTGTCGCTCTGATTCGAGATTCAAACTCAAAAATACCCAAAATCTCCAGAGAATATACCTAACCCCCTCCGTCTCCGATTCAGATCTGCCTTACCGATCCTACCGCACAGCCAAGCCCTGCAGCTCCTTCGCCGCAGCCCTCTCCGCCTTCAGCTCCTCGTACCGGCTCGCCTTCACCATTTCTCCCAATCGAACGAGCATGAAGCCGACGTTCATCCCCAGTTGCTCGAACTCTCTCAACTCGCTCTCCGCCTCTCCCACATCTTAAATCTCTGCCTCATCCGCGGAGCCAACCATGGACGATACCATGATGGCGACGACGATTGAGGATGAAGAAGTGCTGCTGGTGGTGGTGGTATTTTAGGTGGCGATGGGTTGCGGCGGCGGCTTGAGGTGCTTCTCGACCTCGAGGGGATCCAGCCGGCAAAGAGGGTGTCGATTGAAGCGTTGATTTATAGGGATAGACAAAGGGCAAATAGATTTTAGGGATTTCATGTGGTTGTATTGGGGGATTTGTGTTAATTTGTTTTTTTTTTTTGTTTAAATTTGTTTTCATTTTTTTTTTCATTTCCACGTCGGAAAGTGGGGTAACTCAGTGGCCAACTCAGCGCAAGCCGTTAGTACAGTCATAACGTCTACTAACACCGTTACCAAAATGGACGGAATTGGCTATTTGTGGTTTTCGAATAGAAATGGCTATATTTGTCGAAAGTGTGAAAGTTATGGCTATACAGGTGTATTTTGCCTAGATTTTTTTTAAAAACAAGTAATTAATATGGTGTGTTTAATGCTTACTGTGTATTAAATAATAGAGCATTTATTATGTCTATCTTCATTAATACTTGTGAATGATTAATGGAAAAATTGACCAATTAATAAGGGGTGTCAAAAAACCAACCCTTTTAAGGGTAGGCATTAGGTAACCAGAGCGTGGAGCGAGAGCGGGAGCGGGAGCGGGGGGAGCGGGAGCGGGGAGCGGGAGCGGGAGCGGGAGCGGGAGCGGAGGGAGCGGGAGCGAGAGCGGGAGCGGGAGCGGGAGCGAGAGCGGGAGCGGGAGCGGGAGCGAGAGCGGGAGCGGGAGCGGGAGCGAGAGTGTGAGAGCGTCAATTTTGTAAGAATTCAATATTCAGAGCGTGAACAGAGCGTCAAATATTATATTATTTTAATCAATTATTTATTATTTTCCTGATAGACACATCATAAGTAATATTTGATTGTTACAATTCTTTGAAGAGAAAAATTATCACAATTAATTAACTCATACAAATTAGAGTTTATGGGATTCATGCATTCCCAGTTCTGTTTACACAACAAGCGAATTTCATTACCTGTTTGGTGGGACAGATTTCATTAATATTTATTCCCATCCCTCCCATGGACCAATTTAATTAGTATTCACCGCATAAGTACTAAGTAGCTTATATAAATATAACTATTATATTATTAATATTATAATAATAAAAGCATATAAATTCTCCACTAAAAAAGCAATCGTTTCTCATTAAAAAGCATCTCTCTTCCGTAGCAGTATCCCCCTGACATCGCCTCTGCCTCGACTTCTCCGCTCTGGACTTCCCTTCCTCCGCTGCTATAGGCAATCCATCTCTCTCTAATCATTGGCGACTCAAGTTCCTCCACAATTTCTGCCCATAACTCTTTTCCCCCTCACACCGCTTCATCTCCTCTTGACATCCCTCCCAAGTCGCCGTCTTTGTTCCTCCGACAAAACGGCGTTAAAGGACATCTTGCTCTATGCAGGACTCACCGTCGGAAGCAGAGTTCTCCATTACTCTCCATGCAACCCTTTTCTTTTCCCTCCCCAATCCCTCTGGAAAGCATAGATAAATATACAGAGAGAGAGAGTCTGGAACTCTGGATTGGCCACCAGCACCGCTAGCTCAGATCTTTGCTCAAGTAGATTGGACAACTGCTGGGCGGCCTGAAATTCGCGCTCTCAATTCAAGAATTCGCGCTATGGTTATAATTAGTTCGTGAATTTTGGACGTTTTGCAAAGAATTCGCGTTTTGGCGAATTGGCGTGGGAGCGGCTGGCAAGTGAACGCGAATTAGGTGACCTAAGGTAGGCATAGTATCCTACCCCACTAATATTAGAACATTAAGGTAAATAAAGTAGAGAAGACGTTCGGATATAGAGAATCCCCCTAGCCGAACATAAATCATCGATTAGACCATACATAGACTCGATGTTGTTATTCCCTGACCATAGAAATTCCCAAAATAGCATTAACTAGGGGTGGGCATTGGGTGGGTCGGGTGGATTTTGACCATAAAATGCACCCACCCGCGCTTAAATGGATTGATAATTTTTAACCCACCACCCACCCACATTTAGTCTCGGGTTGGGTCGGGCGGATGGTGGATGATTCGGGTGGGTTTGTGGGTTCACCCACATCACAATGTATATAATATAAAGGAGTCAACTTGACATGATAATAGGTGAAGAGAGTTATCGGGGGAAACCAGAAGATGAAATAGGGCGAAAAATGTCGAATTGGTTCTTAAATTGGATAGAAATTCTATTATGAAAGAGTTTTCTACAGATTGAGATGATTATCAGGTGCAAGGAACTAAGAAAAAAATTCCACAAAGGAAAGAGCGGTGATCTAGGCACAAGAATTAGAGAAAAAAAATAAAGGGAAGAAGAGAGGATCGCTATTTGGAAGGTTGGATTTGAGGTTCAAACTCCAGGAGCAGTCCTAGTTTATGTCTAACGTCTCCACTCTCCCCTCTCTAGCGCCGCCGACTTTGATCTCTTCGCTGTTGGGTTGAGCGGGTCACCCGCGCACCCACCCACAACCCACCCACCACCCGGCGGATGGCTCCCAGCGCAACCCGTCACCCACCCATAGATCCACCCACTTAACGAAATTTAGGTCAAATGCGGGTGGGTCGGCCCAAACCCGCGGATGATTCGCCCGCATGCCCAGCCCTATCATTAACCCATTCTTCTAGTGTATTAATATTCTATTAGTCAACCTGTGAGTCGTGTCGTGATTTGAGTTGAAGTGGGAAACTTGTGGGGTCAAAAATTCTTGGCAAAATACAAATGGATAGCCATAACTTTCAGCTTTTTGACAATCATAACCACTTTTTAAAAAATACACTAAAATAGCCAAATTTTTAAAACTTGTCTGACTAATTTAGTCATTTCCGTCAAATACTTTAACACTGTTAACAGCTCTGTCATTTAAGTAGATGTTAGGCTGATGTGGCTGCTACTTGGACAACGCATCATGCCCACATGGACACGTCATGCCACGATAATTGCCACATCATAATATTAAATAAAAAATATATATAATTTATTTATCCTCCTACGCCGAGCTCTCCCTCCTCCGCCCCATTAGGGCTGGCAACCGGTCGGTTTCGGTTTAATCGAAAACTGAAATCTCGGTTATCGGTTAAAACGAGATACGACCAACTGCTGCCGCCAACCGACCGTCCTCCAGCCTCGGTTATCCGTCGACCGACCGGCCGGTTTTCGGTTTTGACGCGGTTTAACCGGAGCGACCGAAAAACGAAGGCCGATTCGGCTAACACCTAAAACCAAACGATAACCGATCAGTAACCGACCGACCAGCAGGGAGAAAAAAACTAAATTAATAAAATTATAAAAAAAACCCCACTAATTAGAAAAAGAATCCTTTACCCAGCTTTCTCTTTTAATTCCCACTTGTTTACCGACTCACTTCCTCCCTCCTTCCCCCTTTGCCACAATCGGAATTCCAATCGCCAATCGCAGGAAGAAAGAGGATAGCAACAAAACCCCTAATTCCCACAATCGGAATTATTCACCATGGTGCCATACGAGACCGCCGCGATTCCAATCGCCAACCCGCCGACGACTTCGTCCTCCTCCATGACCACCACCACCATCTCCAAGTCGCCTGAAATCGACGGCCTCCTCGCCAGAGCCGGGTACAAGGTCCGCTCATCCGACCTCCGCCACATCGCCCAGCGGCTCGAGACCGCCATGCATGCTCAACTCGCCCTCCCAGCACCTCTCCCTCCTCACCTCCGACGCCGTCCTCTACAACCCTTCCGATCTCTCCACCTGGGGTACTGCCGATTGGATCAGCCGAGATGGTAGGGTGGAGGCGAGGCGGTGAGGGCGGAGGAACGCGCGGGAGTCGTCGCCGACGGGCTGGCCGAGATGGGAGTGTGGAGGCGGCGGGACGCAGGGGAGGGGAGTCGTCACCGCTGCTGAGGAGGCGGCTGGGCGATGTGTGGAGGCGGCTGGGCGATGGATGTGAGGGAGGAACGAAGGCCAGGCTGCTAGGGTTTGGGTGTTTTAGGGATGGCAAAACGACGTAGTTTAGGTCGGTCGGTTAGCGTCGGTTAGCCGGTTAACCGGTATCGATTTTTCGGATAACCGCCTAACCACTAACCACCTCCGACAACCGACCGCCACTTATTTTTTTCGGTTTCCGGTTAGCCGCTAACCCTCGGTTAACGGTTAGACCGGCCGGTTAGCCGCTAACCGGAAACCGAAATGACAGCCCTACGCCCCAGCTCCACCGCCTCGCGCCGATGTCAGGCGAAATGTAATTTCCCTGCTCATGTTTGTCGTCTCAATCGAAATTGCCAAGTACCCACTCGGACAATTGCTTAGCACCGACAGTGGAATGCCAGAGCTCCTTCCTCCTCAAGCGGCGAGACTGCTCTTGTTTCCATCGTCGTCGATCCCGCTGCCACAAAGCCCAACCACCATTGTTGACGATAATGAACACATCCCAGTCTGCGAGAAGCTCTGATTCCCAACCCCGACCCAACGATGAACAAAACCCAGAGGTGGAGATCGATGTTGCCGGTCAGATTTGCGACAATATCATGACATCCTTTCACAGCCGGTAAGAAGAAGAATGAGACGGTGCCAATCAACGGCGATGGGTGGCCATTTGAAAGGCCTTGTGGGTGGTGGATTTTGAAATTCCCAATCTATGAACCCTAATCGTTATGCCTAGAAATCCCTAATATGCCAATCGTAATCGCGTAATGTGATTTGAGTTTGGGTAATGGGAGCTGAAAAATCGCCTCGCCGCTTACTACCTCCGAACTCGTTAAAAGCTTTTCCTCTCCCTCCTCCCCGATGGTGGATCTCCTGAACTTGTCAATTCGCCAACTTCTCCAACATTCGCGAACAGTCGTGCATCGGCTCGGAGCTTCTTGGCTCGGACCTGTTCATATTGCAGAGCAATATTGGAAATTAAACATGGGTTAATACCTTATTTTGGCCAAAACTATGACCATATAATCAACTTTCGCTCGTGATTTCAGAAATTAACATTCTGGCATCGACTATGCAACATATAGACTCAATTGGTCAGACACATGGCTTGACCGTCAATTTGGACGGTCAACAACATTGACCGTTAGTCAACACGTCATGTCATTGCCTCGTCAACCCAAAAATTATTTAAAATATTCAAATTTAAATTATTTTTCTAATTTCTATTATTTATCATTATCAAATTAACCAAAAAATTTAAAAATAAATTTTATTTTTTTATTTTTTGAAAATGATAACATTTTATAAATTAACCAAAAATAATCAAAGTTTTTTAAAGTTTTTAAATTTTATTTTTACGTTAATTGAAAAATGATAAATAATAGAAATTAGAAAAATAATTTGAATTTGAATTTTTTTAATGATTTTTAGGGTGATGAGGCAATGACATGGCGTGTTGACTAACGGTCAACGATGTTGGCTGTCCAAATTGACGGTCAAACCACGTGTCAGACCAATTGACTTTATATGCTGCATAGTTGAGACCATGATGTTAATTTTTGTAACCACAGGCCAAAATTAATTATATGGTCATAATTCAGACCAAAATAAAGTATTAACCCATTAAACATCGACGATCTGAAAGGGGTTTGGGGAGGGTTCACGATGGCAGGATGATGGAAGGGGACTCAGCCACTAAGGAGTGTTGCAGGAAGATGGAAAAGGTGGGAGAGATGGTTACTTTCCTTTCTTTTTACCCTTTTAATTTAATTAAAATTCATGTAAGTTAATGAAAAATCGTAAGTCTATTCAGAACTTATAATGCTGTTGTTATAGTTATTGACGGAATAGACATTTTAGTGAATTTTACAAAAAATGGTTATTGTTGTAAATAGGGTTAATACCTTAGTTTGGCCTGAACTATAAATATATTTTCTACTTTGGCCCGTGGTATTGGAAATTGCTATTCTGGCCTGAACTATGTAGCAAACTTCCTCATTTGGTCTGGAGGCAGGTTTGACCGTTAAATCAGATGGTCAAACTTGTTGACCGTTAGTCAATGCCCACCTCACCTGCCATGTCAGCTTTGAGGACATAAAAAATATATTTTTTTATTTCTGAATTTTGTTTTCTTGTCATTTGCTAAAAATGGGCCCTTTTTCGTTCTTTTAATTAATTTTTTTATTTATTATTTTTATTAATCGAAAGAAAACTAAATTCAGAAATAAAAATAATAATTTTTTATGTCCTCAAAGCTGACGTGGCAGGTGAGGTGGACATTGACTAACGGTCAACAGGGTTGACCGTCTAATTTGACGGTCAAACCCGCCTCCAGGCCAAATGAGGAAGTTTGCTACATAGTTGAGGCCATAATAGCAATTTTCAATACCACGGGCCAAAGTAGAAAGTATGTGTATAGTTCAGGCCAAACTAAGGTATTAACCCTTGTAAATAAGTGTATAGTTATGGCTATCCGAGTGTATTTTGCCAAAATTCTTTGCCAAATATCTATAAGGCGTTGAATGGTCGTTTCATTAATAACGAAACACGGTGTACAGAGTTAACAACATTGAAAGGAAGGACAAAAAAACCAACAGAAATAGGGTTGAAACTAAAGTGGAACAACAAGTCCCCAGGCATGCAAAACCCAAAACCTCGGCCCAAGACACTTGGACAGGCCCAACCCTAGTAACCCTACAACCGTTGGCCCGATCACTGAGGGAATGGCAGCCGAAAGCATCCCCACCACCGAGAACGCACCGCCAACCTCCTTTTTGTCTTCACGTTGACAAACGACCGGGAACACCAGAGGAAGGAGACCAAAGCTTCAAACAGCACCGACTCCACAAGACCGCTAACATGCTGACAAAAGGGAGAGCTGAAACCTCGATGGAGAGAACCAATCTCAAAGAGAGCTCCGAGCTTCACCTGTACAAACAAGTAAAACGAAGCGCAAACCCAGACTTTGGACAGAGTAGAGGCACCCAAATCATCGCCAATCTGAGCCCTTGACTGGATCCAATCTCAACATAGTCGTCCCTGCTCACAAGCCCCCTAAATCTTCATTCAAGACAGCCATGGTCCTAGCATCTCCGAATCATCCCCATTTATGGATGAAACATGTAAAGGTAGATGGAGCATCAGAGGGGAGCAAGCGAACCGAAGAACCCGACTCCCTCAAACACCAGGGAAAATTATCCACACAGATCTGCGATCTGGTGGGGAGCAAAAGCATCTTTATGAGGGAGGTCAGAAGAGCATCATCACAAAGATGGAGGAAGAGCCGAAAGGTCAAGACAAAAAACAGGGGAAGCAACACTAAAGGCGTGAGACTGAAAGGAAAAAGAACCAGGAAAAAAAACAAATAAACAGAGGACAGTAATGAAATGGAATGGAAAGGAAAGCATTGAAAAATAAAAAAGGAACGTAAAAGAGAGGTTAAGAGCTATCGTCGGTCTCAAAGTGGAGGCCGACGGTAGCTCATCACATATCTACTTTTGAAATCAAGTGAGAGGGGAGAGAATAGGAAAGGTAGAGAGAGAGGGAAGAATTCTTTTTAGTAAAATATAAAATAATCATGTTGAGTGAGGTTTTAGTGGCCACGTAGGTTCCTTGGAAACTTGGCAGCCAGTGGCGAATTCAGAAATTATATTAAATGTGTTCAACAATGAAACAAAATTAACAAGGATTATCAAATAGTCTTGATTTCAAATAATCAGTTGACAAACCTACCAAGTTGGCAGCTATTTTCTTTGCTTCGTTCTTTAATTCTTCGAGGTTGCTCACGTCCCGAGCACGCACACCAACATGATCGTATGTTAGGGCAGTTGAGCTCGTAAGTTTGACTTCAAATACATACAAAAAAACTTAAAAACATCTTGAACTTAATTCCCAATTCCTAAGTGCATTTCATGTACAAATATCGTTGAATTTAGTTGAAATGACCCGAAACACACTAATACAATAAACCAAGTATAAAACTGGCAAAACATAGAAATATAACTACATGACCTAGCAAAAGACATTAAAAATATGAAAACATGTATAATTTATTAGTTATCAATATGCTAAGATCATCTCTTCCAACATGTATAAAGGCAGTCATAAGACTAAAAACCTAATAAATCAGTGACCTTTTTACAAAAATCTAATAAGCTAGAATAATAACATAATGATAATATTTTTATTGTAATTTATAGGTTAGGGCACTAGCTGTACCAAATCTTATAATGTCCTATTTGCGTGTTCGGGGCACAACCCATCCTGCTCTACTATGAGTCGGATTTTATTCATCATATCATACATACGACGGAGCGAATCTTAATTGTCCTCGCTATCCTTCCTTAATTAAAAGAATGTAAATAAAGATACATAGACGAATTAAACACATTCAGATTGCTCAAACACCAAGCTAAAGCCAAATGAAAGTCCTAATTGGCGAGAAATTTTACAATGATATATAGTATTGGTGCTATACGTTTTGTCTTTACGGTACAACTTAAAATTGTACATTTACGTTATGGTACAACTTCAGATTGTACGTATACTTTTTGTACAAATTCTTTTATGGTACAACTTGAACTGTACCTTTATGTGATGGTACAACTTCAAGTTGTAAAGTTCTACCATAACATAATAGTACAAATTGATTTATGGTACAACCTAAACTTATACATTTAATGTTATGGTACAACTTTGAGTTGTACATTAAAGCACCAATGCTATATAGCATAGTAGAAGTGCTCCCTAATTGGCAATGACAAGAAATAAAATTTTGGATTTTAAAAAATGGACTAGTAATAGTATACACTTATGAAAAGCAACCTAATTAATTATTTTTACAGGAAACCATCCTAAATTTAGGTGTCATGCATTCATGCAACATAGTTGTTCCCCGCCTTGTGATCATCCCATATCAAAATGGAGAACTGGTGCGTGATCATGAGCCCTAATTATTATTATAATCTTAACAATACTAAAAAAAGGAGGTGGATTATTTAGAATAACAAAACGCGTAAAATATTATATAGATATGTATTATCAAGAAAGGAGAAAGCAAAAAACCAAAACAAAACTCATCAAAATTTCCATGCAAAACGGGACCGAAAACAAAGCTCGCACCACTCCTTAATCTGTCTTCTTCTCTTTTTCAATTTTCATCGTCCTCCGTCCTCCCCTAATCACCATTATCATCCCTTAAACCCTTTAATTAGCTCACAAAACAAACAAAAAATCCCCAGTTTTCCCCCATTCTTCTCTTTCTGCCTTCCCTTCCAAAACCCATCTTAATTAATTAATAATAATTACTTATCCCACTCTTGTCCCTTCCCTTCTCCAAATTCCCCTCTCTATTAAGGGTTCCCCAAGAATCAAAACTTGAAAGAAAGCTTTCAAAAAAAAAAAAACTTGAAAGAAAGAAAAAATATAGTCTTAAGGAAAACAAAAAAGAGAGTAAAAAAGAAATTTTTTCTCTCTTTTTTTACCACCCATTCTCTCCTCTCTTTCAAACTTTTTTTTGTGTCACCCCACAATAATTACTCTTCGATTTGAGAGAGGAGAGAAGAACCCACAAAAGATCATTTTTTTTTTGTTTTTGCAGACGTTTTTTTCCATAAAAATTAAAACAAGAATTTAAAGCTCTGCCCGTAATATATATATTTACATTAATTTGGCGGGTGGTGGTCGTCGACGAGGAGAGGAAGAGAGGCTAGAGAGAAATCGGAGAGGAAACAACAACAACAACAACAAAAAAATGATGCGAAACGACATCGTCGAGAGAGGGCTCGATCATCAAGGTGCGGGGACGGGAATGGCGATGATGATGTCAGCCGGCGGCGGAGTGGGACAGAGAAAGGGCGGCAGCGTGGCGGTGCAGCAGGGGTTGAAGAAGGGGCCGTGGACGGCGGCGGAGGACGCGATTCTGATGGAGTACGTGAAGAAGCACGGGGAAGGGAACTGGAACTCGGTGCAGAAGAATTGTGGGCTGCTGCGGTGCGGGAAGAGCTGCCGGCTCCGGTGGGCCAACCACCTGCGGCCCAATCTGAAGAAAGGAGCGTTCACGCCGGAGGAGGAGCGCGTCATCATCGAGCTGCATGCCAAGTACGGCAACAAATGGGCTCGCATGGCCACTCAGGCGAGTCTCTCTTCTATATCTATTATCTAACACATATTCATTTTTGGTGTTCTTCATTTCATCCATCTATATATCATTCAATTAGGTTATGGCGTCCCATCAAAAAAAAAAAAAAAAAAAAATAGGTTATGGCGAATTCTCGAATTTCATGGGGTAAAAGAGACTTGTAGTTTGATGTTACATTCACATTTTGGGAATATACTTTCAATTATGTTATTTTAAATATTTTAATGGTTTATTGCTAGCTCGGTCTATTTTCTGTCGTCATAAACATTTTAATTTTGCGCTACTGACTACTGGAGAGACCAACAAATTGTATTTAAAGCTATTTAACTTTCATTTGCTCTTTCCGTGAATCATGAATCATTTGAGTTTTCGTCAGATACTTTATACTGCAGCGATATAAAAGTCATATCTGAGTAGATTGAAGTATCTTAACTACTTATTTATTGGTCTTCAACTTCTTACCGACATGTGTTATCTATATATATAATTTTAAAATTCAAGTTAATTTTCAATTGGGGTTTAATTTTTTTTATAATATATATAATTTTTGAAGGTATCGTCTAAAATTACCTAAAAGCATTTTAAAGTCTCATAAACTCTGGATATTTGCTTATTACTTTGCAATAGCAGTTGCCCGGAAGAACGGACAACGAGATAAAGAACTACTGGAATACGAGAATGAAAAGAAGGCAACGAGCTGGGCTGCCGGTCTACCCTACAGAATTCCAAGACCAAGCGGCAGCGTTTCATCACATCCAACGCCATGAACAGAACAATCTTACCGACCACAACAACAACAAATCGTCGTCTCTCTTCTCCGTATTTCGCAAGGCACCAGATTACACCTCATCATGCTTCTCCCTCTCCGCCGACGGCCTCCCTGATTTCTCGCCGACGCCGGCCGCTGGTTGTTTCAAAGGTCACAGTAGTAATAACACCAACCTCCCTTCCTCCGCCTTCTATGGCAACAACACTACTCCTCATCACCACCAGTACCAATACCTCAACGCCCAAAACGGCGCCGTTTTCGCTCCTCTCTCATTCTCCCCTCTCGTTTCCACATTCGCCCCTCCGCCGGTCACCGGAGGAGGAGGAGGAGAGAACATGCCGAGCAACTTCGTGAGTTTCACTTCCTTAATCATGGGAGACTACGACGCCGACCAGCAGCTGGAGTCCTTCAGCTTTGCGTCGGCTTCGGAGCTTCCTTCACTCCAAACCCCGCCGCGCTCGGCGTCGTCGAACGCCACCGGAGGCGGCGGAGGAGGGGTTTGCGTGGTGGCTGAGGGATCTGACAATGGCAACAGCAATAGTGACAATAATACTGCCGCCGGGGTGACAAAAGGAAATGACCAAGATACCCTCACGGTGATGGAGAACAACAACAGCGGGCTGTTGGACGCGCTGCTGATGGAGAGCAAGGTTATATGTCGGAAGAGGAAGGCGGATGAGATGGACATCGGTGCAATTAGCTCCACGGCGGCGGAGGAGGAAGGGAACTTCGATGCTGCCGCCGCTGTTGCTAAACGTAAATGTACAGCGGCATCGTTTTGGGGAGCAAGCAATGGCGAGCAGCAGGCGTCATGTGAAGGCGGCGGGGATAATTTGCTCTTTGCGCACTCTTCAATCGGTAAGCAAACTAACACTTTATTTTCATGTTCGTGTTTTAGTTTTGGGCATTTTAATTACAATTTTTTTTCCAGTTGTATTTTTAATGTTATACTTATAGTACAATTTCAGGTTGTACGTAAACTATTTTACATATTTTTTGTAGTACAATCTGAATTCGTAAATTTTAATTATGGTGTAAATTGAAATATAAAAGTATAAATTTGCTTATGGTATAACCTGAATTTATTATTTTTAACATTATGGTTCTAATTTTAATTTGTACCTCCAAACACTAATAGCGGTAGGGGTGGGCAATAGGCACGGGTTGGGTGGATTTTGTCCTCAAATTGTGACCCACAATCCATCCACATTCTTCTGTGGGCCCGGTTGAGTGGGTGGCAAATGGGTGCGGTTGGGTCGTGGGTTAACCCGCAAAAGCAATTTTTCAACTAGTCATTAAGAAATTTGACTAATATTTATAATAAGTTCATAGCAAATTTGTAAGACTATCAATTTACACTTCTCACTTTGACTCAAGTGAATCCATGTAGTATTTGCATCAAGATTTTAGTACTCTATCAACCAATTATTGTGTAGATTAAACCTACGCATTTTGTGATTTTGATACAATTAATAATCATGTGGGTCATTCAGGTGACCAACAATCCACCCACCCACATAAATGCGGGTGATAGATTTATCAATCCGCAATCCACCCACATCAATCACCCACTACTTACGGGTCGGACTATTTACGGGTGGTTCAAATATTAATAGGTGGATTAACCACCCACGTGTCCACCACTAAATAGCGGTCAATATCTTAAAGCAGAGTAGAATTGCTCTTTGTTGAAATGTTTTACGTCTTTTAACACAAGAAATAACTATTTTGAGCAATTATTATATCCGTTACAGTAATGGAGCCGGCGAAGGAGGAGACGGTGACGGCGACGGCGGAGGAGATGAGTTCAATGGACGATGACTTGCTGAGCCTGCTCACCAACTTCCCGTCTTCCATCCCTCTGCCGGAATGGTATCGTGAACACAGTACCATACAAAATACAACCACCAACGTCAACATGAAGGAAAAAGCCACCGCAGTTGGCACGTGCGGCGGTGGATGTGAAGCCTCGCCTGCTCTTCAGGGGCCATGAAGAGAGAATACATGAGATGAAGCATGCATGGAGTTAACTGGGTTGTGGTTGAGTGAAGTAATTAAGTTGTGTTTATGTAGCTGCTGAATGAATGGAGTTTTAGGTTAAGCATAGGGTTTGTAAATGTCGAATATGTACGTGGGTAATTTAGCAAATGACAAGTGTGTGCTGTATTGTGTTACTGTATGTCAGTGTATAGAAAATTAGGGTTTCTTTCTTTGTGCTTTGTCCGGGAAGGGATTTGGTGGGGAAGGCAGAAATGTATAGCACTAGATTTAAAAATGCATTAATCAAGTGTGTGCAGAAGAACTAGATACTAGAATTTGTTTCAATTAATACGTATATGGGTGACAATTTGAATTCAATTTACTAATACATCTACTAAAATATAAATCGGCCGACACTAGTCATATTCATGATTAAGCTCAATTGAGACTTCGGATCGTTAACGAATGTTGTGTGGGAGATAGATTTAAGTGTGGTAAGTATATAGTATAATATCCATGCATGTGGGCAGGATAGCCGCCGCATGATACTAATGCAATTCTTAGCTTCCTTCTGTATCAATTTTTTTTTTTTAATGGATAGCTATTAGTGCAATTCTTAAACCCAGCTCATTTCAAGCCACAGATTCCTCTCCTCGCCAAAATTGTGTGCCTTCTTTAATGGTCGTAATTTTTTTACCCTCTCTTATTCATAATCCTCAACCTCAAATCCCCTTAAATTAATTTGCTCCCTTTTGGCTCGTGCGCTGCATCGTTGTCTGCTGGATTTGAGTTGCCCCCGTAATCCTAATCCTTTCCATCATTAGTTCATTACAAAATTTACTATTAGTTTTTTAGAGTTATAAATTGAATAATTCTAGCTACTTCTCTATATTAAGTTGCAACGTATGACCCGTAGTTATATGTAAAACTCCATCATCAAATCCTATCCATTGATTTTGGGAAGCGAAAATGGTTCATATTATAGAAGGGCGATGAGGGAATTAGAGATCTTAAGACTTTTTTGAGAGGCTACAAAATTTTCAATCTCATACAAAATTTCAATCAATCATATATTTTTTATTTTAACCATAATTAAAAACTAAATTGCATAGAACAAATTCATATTTTTTCCGGTAATTATTGTTTTCTTTATTTATAGCACTAGTTGATTGAATACAATCTGCCCCTCGTAAAAAACTCCATCTACAAAGACTAGATATATGGACCCGCCCTTTGGTTGGATACATTTCGACAATAATACATAATCAATAATGTTTCAAAACTTGAATCGGACGAAGAAAATTCCATATACCACTTGGCTACGTGAATAAAAACTCAAATCCTTATTGTTTGTTATTTTTGAAAATGTGCAGGATGTTTTTAGTGGGTTGTATGTTGGTTGGATTACTTTTATTTTTGTGGAATTACTTTCTATTTGGATGTTCAAATCTAAAATGATGTATTAGTATATATAATAGGATAAGTAATCTCTTATGATTTTACAGGTTTTCCATAAAAAAAATCTCTATGTTTTTTACTCTTATCCTTATACAAATTACAAAATAATTATTTCTATATACATAAAATTGTATTGTATTTAATTATTTATAGTTTATTGCTTGGCCTGCCAAACTAGATTTGAAATACAAATTCATCTCCTTTTCCTTAAGATAAAAAATTATTATAGAAGTATTAACTTATAAATAACATTGTAAACCCAAGATACTAACCCATTTTTCTAGAATTCCTATCATGATTACACTTACGTTCTAATGTTGATTAAATTCATATAAAATAATCATTAATAATTATCCCAAATTATATAATATATACGAAAAAATGAATGAGGAAGCATTTCTTCCGGAAATTTTCGGATGGATAGAAATTTTTGAATGTTTTTCGTTTATTTGATTTGTTATACAATGATGGATTTCAAGGAATTTACGATTTGAATCGTCTACTAAAAGAGGCCGACCACAGAATCAAAGAGGTCGACCTCGTAGGCACAGCACAGGTCGACCTCATATGCTTACGGTCGACCTCTGATACCTTTACTTAGCTCCTAAACAATGTCGAATAAGAATTCAGTCATGTCGGTTTCTCCTTTAGCAAAAACGGTCGACCATTCGTGTAAAGAGGTCGACATAGATGGGTCGAATTAGCTTATTATGTACTTTTCCTTGTCCAATTAGGATTTTGCGTACTTGTCCTTGTCGAATTAGGATTATATATGTATCCTTGACTAATTGGGATAAGTGTTCCCCATACTGGTAAGGATAAGGAATTCGTCTACAACTATAAATAGATGGAAGTTCAAAGATTTTATTCATACTTTGATATATGCAATTTGTTGGAGTGACGTTGTAATCTCATCGCTCTTATTGTAATTGTGTGTTGGTGGCAGTTTGTTCTTACTCCAGGTGACCTTATAACTAAGTGGTGAGGTTGGCTTAAGAGTCTCAAGGCCGGAGTTCTATACAGTTACATCCCTGAAGAAGATGGGATTTGAGCTGCATGATGGTGAGTATGTCCGAGCATACAATCCTCATGTAGTCCATGGTGTTATGATGATGATGATGATGATGATGTTGAAGAGCCCCGAGACGAATCAATGGAACAGCCACAAAGTGCAACTCCACCAGTCACCCTAGATCGTATATGGGAGCGCATGGATGACATGTACGATTACATGGGGCAGATGTCCACCCAGATGACTGGCATGTACGAATATATGGGACAGATGACCACCCAGATGAGCTCACCGCAGGTGACCGTAAATGAGTTGCGAGATGAGTTCCGCTCTTTCAGTGGAAGATGCATGCTTCCCACCACATCCGACTACCATAATGCCAGCACAACCAATGAAGAAAACGAGGATGAGTGAGAGAGTGGAGGGGTGTAGGAACTCCATGGTTTTAGCTTGTGTTTTTTTTTTAGGTAGACGATTTGGTTTGAAACAAATTTGATTGTGGATTGATATTATGTGGTTTTCGATTTTAGGTATGTGTGAACAATTATGAGGTTATTGTATTTCTTGTTTGTGTGTTAAGTTGTTCTGTTATGAAGTTATGAGTCCTTGCTATCATGATTTAGGACTGATTCTGTTGGTTTCAAATGAAGTTTTTCCGAGAAAACGAATCACCCACATCGACATATATAAGCAAAAAAGACGAAGGTCATAGGTTGTTTTCTAGTATGCGATCGACCTGTTACTGGAAGAGATTGACCGTCACACCAACACTTTTGACCTTTGTTTTACGTCGAAGGGGGATGGATAAATGGATAGAACTTTATGATTCTATCTGGTCGACCTCTTTAGGTAAATGGTCGACCATTTCGGTATTGTCTGCCCTCAAGTGGTCGACTTCCTTAAGTTTACGGTCCACCATTTAGCTTCTGATTACAAAGGAAAGAGCGACCGAATGTTTGTTGTGGTCGACCATTAATGTAGCAACTTAAATTAAAACTGTCGACCTCTAATTGCAATGGTCGACTGTGATGAGTCGTCAGAGTGCCCACGTTAGTGTATTCGGTCGACCACAATTAGGAATAGGTCGACTAAAAAGTGCAAGTTACAGTGACTTGAAAGGCACCATAGGTGCACCCTAATATTATTATTGATATTCATGTTGTGGATGCACGTATAAATTAAATATGCTTTACTATTTTTACTAACTGACATAGTAGTCGAAATCGGGGTTTTACTTAAAATTGAAAAGTAAAATCGGAATCATAAAATCATTGGAATCTAAGTTTTATATAAAAACACAGACGAAATAATATTAATAAGTAAAATCTTGCATAACACAAAAACACATAACCCTTACAATGATAATTTATCAAGGTTAATGTTTCAATTTATCAAGGTTCATGTCGAAAATGGTGAATCGATAATGATTAATACGTTGATGTGAACCGATGATGGTCGATGGTGAGTGAACTAAATGATGTTGGTGGAGGATAAGGAAAAGATGCGTAATTTTGCAAATTCTGGGGAAGATATAAGTAAAATTTATCCACATATTTGAATCATAAAATCGTAAAGCTTTAAAAATTCAACGATTTAAATCGTGAATAGTGTAAGATTTTAAGATCCATATATTTTATAGTGAAATCATAATCATAACAGTTAAGTAAAATCATAAGATTTTAAAATTTAAAACGGGGATTTTGACTACTCTGCTAACTTAATCTTCCCCACGTAGCTAAGAAGATTAGTTCTCCAACTTCTCAAACTTTTTGTGATCTTATTCTTACCTATAAATAGAGGTAGGAGCAATTTTACCTTATTGTCCTTTCGTATTTAATTTAAATAAAAAAAGGGACTGACACGTGGTGACAAGAGAAGAGGTTACTGATGGGTTACTGACCCATCAGTTACTGACCTGATCTGGTCCCAATGCATTGTCCCTGCCCATCTCTCTGAATATATGTTTGATTTCTAATCTTGAGAAACCCCTCATTAACATGCCACAGTACAAAGAGCCAAGTTTATGTTGTATCATTGAATAATAATAGATTTGCTGCTGTACTACCACTTGGTTATCAACTGTGCCAATAAGATCTGAATAGAAAGCTACTGCTACCTCACCAATGCCTTTTATATCTATAACTAGTAATCAGCTCCGCGCTCTGTCGCGGGATATGCTTCACTTGTGTAATTTTTGGGTTCTATAATGCAGGATCGGGGAGAATGCACGATTGGAACTCTGAAACAGTTATATTTCAATTTGCTAACTACTAACTAACATCCAACATATATGTTGGGTTACACAAAAACAATTAGCGCTCTTGACTTGTTTACTCAGCAACATCAACATGCACTTGGCAATTACGTTTTAGCATTATGTTGTTAGTTCAGAGAATTGACATAACGCAACAATAAGATGAACGATTGTGTACCGAAGAAATTTATTGTTAAAATATTTAGTAAGTTGACGTGCCTAACATTTCCATTTGTACCATCTCGGTTAACGGTTCGAGATATTATTGACTGAAGGTACCATAATCATATGCAGGAGACTTTCCAGGTGAAAATCAATGGAAAATTTACAGTCGGGTAACTGTGATAGCCAAAAAAAACTTAACTGAATGATGACAACGGAAATGTACAACACCAAATGCTACCGCTGCAACACAATATTTATTGAACCACACTGTCATCTCAATTTGACGCATCTTTTTCAGGCCTGTGTTCAGAACAGGATAGTCATTCAATTCAATTGAAAGATTCATGACATGGGAGCTCTTGCCGCTTCTATATCGGTTTTGCCAGTTTGTTGTCTGCAAAACAAATAAATTTTGAGAAGTCCAAAAGACGCCCGTACAGTTCCAAATTGTCCTTCAATTAAGCATGGTTTTTACGAAACAGTTAACAAAAGGAAGTTATTACCAACTACAAAAGACTAATTTAAAAATAGCAGGAGTGGTATCTTGTTCATCCTATTGCAGCTTTCACCAATTCCAACCATTGTCTGTATTGTAGTACTTGTATAATATAAGCAAAAATAAATAAACCAAATAAAAGCAACATGACCATACAATTAGATTAATGTAAACAACACACTTATCATGATTTTATAAAGTAAAATTGAAGGTTTAATGGCAAACACCTAACCTTCACCCTTGATTTTATTCATTATAGGAGGCACATTTCAGTTTCCATCTGATGCAGACAGTCCACAGTACTTGAAATCCCCAAATTGTTATTCATGAACCCTAGGATGATTGAATGGCAACTATACCTATTGCATAACCTAAACGTAACCAATCCTATTGCACAACCCCAACCAATCAGCATAGTAATCTATAGAACATGTAAATCTTACGGATCATAGAAGTAAAAATAGAAGAGTCTTTCTCCTGCTTGGTAGGTGCTCATCTCACACGGAACAGCTACCTGCAACACACACAGAGAAGAGGACGAACCAGAGAAAACTGGAGATCAGATATTAACATGTCATATTCAAGGACACCCTCAAACATCTCCCTTTCATCAATATGCGTAACAAAAAACTATAGGGGAAACCAGAATGAAAACGTGAGGGAAAGACCATGTTGGATGGTAAGAATCATAATTCAAAGATCATGTTAGAACTAAAATCCACAGACAGCTAACCCAAAACTCTAGAGTGAAGAGAACAATGCTAAAAAAACAGGGGAAAGAGTCAAGGCACATTATAGAAGTAACCCAGACAAAGAGAGGTACATCTTTCAATAACTCAAAACCGTGTATTATTCATCTACTTCATTGAATAGTAGAAACTCAGATATGCAGAATGAGAATCAAGCCAAATAAAAGGGCATGAACTCAAAGAAAGATAACCAACAACTATCACTGATTGTTCCCCTTTCGATAAAGACCTCTTGGTTGTCTAAGTTGCTCGGAGATGCGTCGGGACAAATGCTCTTCTCACGTTGCTGAAAAAAGAAGCAAAGGGGAAAGATATTCATGAGGAGATAAAATATTTTTTAATGGGGGGGGGGGGTAGATTAAGACCTAAAAAGAAGAGGTTACAGAAAAGCTCACCGGAACTCTACATTTATGAGAGCTGATCTAACAAATCTTGCCTTGATCATCACCGCCTTATCTCCCCTGTTACTGAGTGGACCTCAAATTTGAAAGTACCAAGCTTAACCACCAGTACCTTGAAACCAACAATTAAATGAAGAAACGGTAAACAAATCAATCAAATTAGTAGATAACAAAACCTCAAAGAGGTAAAATCCGTCAAGCGAAACGCACCTCAAGTAACTCATTGATCTTTTGGAAGCTTTGGGTTTTCTGAAATCCAATTCTTTAGTCCTCGCCCTAGGAGATCTGAGAACAGGAAGATAATAATGGGAACATGTAGATCCTCTGTGTACCGCAACCGCTTTGTCCTCATCGAGGTTGCAAAACACCATCCAAATATGCAAAAACAGATCGATTAATTAATGAAAGAGTAAAGAAAGAGTACAGGAATAAACTGAAAAACTCCCGATCTCTACCTCATCTCCTCCCCTCTGCCATACTAATTGTTTTACTGATATGCAAACGGAAAGCTCAAATCACACTGCGCTACAGAATGAAGAGAGGATCTGTCAAGGAACATTGCGCAAAGAGATTCATAGAGAGGAAACAAATCTGCCTAATCAATACTCACCATGAACAGAACAAATCTCTAGAAATCGGTGTGCAGGAAGCGAGACAGTGATAGAGATTTCAAAGAAGGGAACCTTAGCGCCGCCTTTCAAACATCGACCTATCGTGAAGAATGGTAAATAGATCTCCAAGAATTCGATAAAACACGGAACAAAATGGTTGAGTCCACCATCGATGCAAAAAGAGTAAAGAAAATGAAAGAAATTTAGAACTCACCGATTGCGAGGTCTATGGACGAACCGAGGAAGGAAGAATGAACACGTCGGCCGATTGCGAGGAGGAAGTGGGGGTTTCTTCTCCCAACAGCACCGTTTCGAGTATAAGCGGGAAGAGGAGCGAGAGGGATCAGTCGACTACTACCGAATCCGCCAGAGAGGGTCTCGACGCCGCCGGCTCCCGCGGCGGGATCAGATGGTGGAGGCGGTGAAGGCGGTGGAAGCGGAGGTAAAGGAGGTGGCAACGGCTGTTGTTGAGGCGGTGGGGATGGCGAAGGCGGCAGCGATGGAGGAGGTGGCGATGATGGAGACGGTGGCGACGGCAGCCGTGGAGGTAGAGGAGGCGACAGAGGAGGTAGCAATGGTGGAGGCGGCCATTTTGAGAGATTGAAGAGAGAGGAGAAAGAAAGGAGAGAGAAACTGAGATGAAAAGAAAGAGATTTCTAATTTTCCTCTGACACTCTCTCCTCTCTACTTATTGTTTGTGTGGTGGGGAAAACCCTTAACTTCTCTGCGAAGGATCACAGTATTCGAGAAACCCCTCGGGACCCGAAGAACAGTGCAGCAATATCCATGGCAAGATAAGAGAAAAGAGCAAAGAGAAACGTACAGATTGACAGGTGTAATGATTAGCAGAAGGTTTCAGAGGGAATAGTTGAGAAAAGCAGAGAAAGAAAAGCAGGAAAGAGAGAGCGAAGGGAAAATGAACGTGCAGCTGAGGGCAACGCGGCACACACAGCAACAACGGCGGGACCCAGATGCAGGAAACCAACCAATCAGCAAAGGCGGCTGGTCCCAATCGCAGAGGATGCACCAATGGGAGGAGAGTGAACAGGAAAATCGTGTCTAGGCGTACAGTAACTTGTCTTTGCAAATAACTTGTTCTAATGATCTTCCTCTGCGCATCCATAATATGAGTGATTTGTTGTTTTTTATTTCTAATCTTCACTAGTATTAATATCTCCTTCTTGAATCCATTTTATCGCCAAGTTTTTCTCCTTCTCGATTAATTCTAACTTCTGGGTATTATGGAAAATTACGAAGTATACAAACCGGATTTACAATCAGTACAAACCATACAAACATACGAACAGTACAAATTAGAGCGACAAAACATACAAACAGATTTACAAACATTACAAACGTATGAACTGTACAAACAATACAAACTAGACCAACAAACAATACAAACCATACAAAAAGAAAAAACAACCGGGTTGACTTTGGAGGCTCCATCCCTATATAGAGGGGCTCCTTCCCAAAGTCAACTCGGGTGGTTTTTAGACATACAAACAGTACGAACATGGTGGACAAAAATGACAAACTAGACCGACAATCCATACAAACGGCTTTGGAGGCTCCATCCCAATATAGAGGGGCTCCTTCCCAAAGTCAACCCGGGTGTTTTTTAGACATACAAACATTACGAACATGGTGGACAAAAATGACAAACTAGACCGACAATCCATACGAACTGGAAAAAACACACGGGTTGACTTTGGAGGCTCCATCCCTATATAGAGGAGGTTCATCCAAAAGTCAACCAGGTTGTTTTTTAGACATAAAAAACATTACAAACATGGTTGACAAAAATAACAAAGTCTACAAACATGGTGCACAAAAATAACAAAGTTTACAAACATTACAAAAAAAAAACCGACAAACATTACAAAATAACAAAGCATACAAACATTACAAAATATGTCAACAAACATCACAAAATTAGCACAGTCGCCGGGAAATTCTTCTCCGGCGACGATTTTCGTCGGAAAAATTTTTCCGACCAGAAAATCTCTCTCTCTCTCACTCTCTCTCCACCAAAATGGTGCCTTTTATTCTTTGGGACACGCACATTCCCATGAGATGCACAAAAATGGCGGCGGCGGAAAATCTCAACGGCCGCCGACTCTATCTCTGGGACAACCACGCACCGGCCGGAAAAAGCCTGGACAGCCTGCCGGAAAATTTTGGTCGGCGAGGAGACGTGCTGGACGGCCTGCCGATTAAATTTTGGTCGTATTAATTTATAAAAATAAAATAATCATGAATCATGTAATTACTCCATTACCCTTCATTAAATTGAATTAATTAGAGCCATTAGATTTTAATGAATTTGGAGGGCTGTGATTGACTTAGCAAGTGACTAAGGGGGTTCCCCTTAGTCACCTGAACTTATCCCTTTTGTAAGAACTCCAACTCTTTCTCCAAACACCTTGCACGCTCAGAGACCTTAGATTATTCTTCCATGTTAAGTTTCTTAACCCCTCTTTAACTTTACTCAGCTTCCTATAGTTATTATATATAAAAGTGAAGTTTGGTTACTGTTGCGTAAAATTTTTCATTTTCATACCCCAAATTTAATTAAATTACAACTCAATCACTATAATGTACATTTTATATTTTGATACTCCAAATTTAATTAAATCACAACTTAGTTACTATATGTACATTTTACTTTTTCATATCCCATAATTAGTTAAAACACAACTTAGTCACTATAATGTATATTTTACATTTTGATACCCCAAATTTAATTTGAATGTAAAATGTTGAACAATTATGTTTTGGTATCTACATTTTATGAGATTTTCGTACCTACAATTTTTTAAATTTACATATTGGTCCAATATTTTGATTTCACTTGAATCCATAAATCCAATCCACTAATCCTTTTGAACCAATCCATGAATCCAATCCACCATAAAATAAAAGTACAAATTTAGTTTTGTATCACTCAACTGTAGGAGAAGATTCGACCATTTTATATTGGTTCATTACGTGAAACATTAAATAAATGATTAAAGAGACATGACTTTAAAATATCACAAGCGCAAATTTATAAACTTATTTAGTACATTTACGGGGTCCTAAACAAACTTATACTAACTACGGTGAAAATATGCGACATCTACATAAGCAAGTGTCAATAAATTGCTACGGTGAAAAGGGTTGACTGTTGTATTGACGACCAATTAAAAAAATTGGTAAAAACCTTTCCATCATCTACTCTCTTTTTTTATAATGGTGAAATAAATTAAAGAAAAGGAGAGTCCTTACAAGAGGGGAAAGGATGTCCCTGGCAGCAAAAGGGCAAAGACAGCACCCAAAAACAGAAAGGAAAAAAAAAACACAGCAGCAAAAGGAAACCAGTGCTGCAACA
Organism: Linum tenue; assembly: GCA_946122785.1. Taxonomy (NCBI): domain Eukaryota; kingdom Viridiplantae; phylum Streptophyta; class Magnoliopsida; order Malpighiales; family Linaceae; genus Linum; species Linum tenue. Next base: position 26,020,849 of record CAMGYJ010000010.1, on the reverse strand, counting down.
GCAAACCATCATCTACTTCCTTTTCGTTTCATTTTTCACTCGCCTTCCATAACCCTATTTCTTTCTTTCTTTCTTTGCATTCTTCGTCAAACCCTAATTAGTATACTATTTTTATGTATTCTAATCACAAGTATGAACGGGTCCATACACGACTCACCAACAGTCTATAGAAATAATAACTGAACCATGAACTACTAACCTTTTCAGCTCAATGTCGAGTCGAATTAAAAATAAATATATATGGGTATTACTTATTAGAAATTCGCCAATTTCCACTATGAGATTTGAAGGCGTGAAATTTAAGCGAGTTCCAATTTGTATTCCTTTTGCTTCTCTCTAGAGTTTGCCTTTTCCACCCTAGCTAAATTTTAAACAATTATACATAAAATGTTTGGCTAGGTATCTACACACATCAAATAAATAGTTTCCATTTTTCTATAAAATAGTAAACAATTATGATCTTAAACATCACCATAAAAGGAATTAGCATCAACTATGCAAATTAAAGTTATGTACCTAAACTTAATAGATTTTTAAATTTATAAGCTAAATTTTCTTTTTGGCACATAATTTCTCAAAATGTTGATGGAACATTACATTTTAGTACCTAAAATTTTGTGTATTGAATTTTGGTACATAAAATTTTGAAGTTCTACAAATAGGTCTAATTTTTGTATGTGTCATTAAAACACCCTCGAATAAATGGGTATCCATACCAATCTTATACACATTTAGATTATGAAAGTAAATATTCATACCTTACCCAAACTAATCTACAAACTTCCAAACTCATATATACGCCACACATACCTACCCATAATCAATGAGTCTACTTGGGTTTAGGTAAATATCATTTACTGGCCAAAGTTTTCAAAAATTTTAAATTGGATGTTGACCGTCATATATCTCTTCTCAGTCAATATCATTTTGTCAAGTCAATATTATTAACAAAACTGCTTACAAAAAAATAATTTTAGACTAATAATACTAACAAAACACAATAACAGGCCATAACCCATCTCCACCCGCGTCAAGACGCGGCATTGCCACCTAGTATATATATAAAGTGAAAGTTAGGTTACTGTTGCCAAATAATTTACATTTTGATACCTCAAATTTAATTAAATCACAACTTAGTTACTATAATATACATTTTATATTTTGATACCCCAAATTTAATTTTAATATAAAATCATTGAGCAATTATGTTTTGGTATCTAATTTTATGAGATTTTCATACCTACAATCTTTTCAAATTTACATATTTGTCTAATGTTTATATTTCACTTGAGTCCATGAATCCAATCCACCAATCCTCTCGAGCCAATTCATGAATCTAATCCACCATAACATAAAATTATAAATTTCGTTTGTACAATACAAGATATTGTATCACTCAACTGTAGGAGAAGATTCGAACATTTTATATTTGCTCATTATGTGAAACATTAAATAAATGATAAAAGAGATACAACTTTAAAATATTGCAAGAGCGAATTTATAAACTCATTAAGTACATTTACGGGGTACTAAACAAACTTCTACTTATTACATATAATAAAATATGCGACATCTACATAAGCGAGTGTCGATAAATTGCTACGGTGAAAAGGGTTGACTGTTGTATTGACGACTAACTAAAAGAATTGGTCAAAACCTTTCTATAATCTAATTCCTTTTCGTTTCATTTTTTACTCACCTTCCATAACCCTTTCTTTATTTCTTTCTTTGCCTTCTTCGTCTAACCCTAATTAGTATACTATCTTTATGTATTTATAATCACAAGTATGAACGGGTCCATACATGACTCACCAACAGTCTAGAAAACTAATAATTGAACTATGAACCACTAACTTTTTTTAACTCAATGTCGAGTCCAATTAAAAATAAATATATATGATTATTACTTATTGGAAAGTCGTCATTTTCCACTATGGGATTTGATATGTGTAGATATCTAGCTAAACATTCCATGTATATTTGTTGAAAATTCTAGCCCGGATGAAAAAGAAATACTCTAGAGAGAAACAAAAGGAATATAAACTTCCATCTACAAACTTTCAAACTCATATATACGTTACTCATACCATAGCTATAATCAATGGGTCTACTTGGGTTTAGCTAAATATCATTTACTATCCAAAAAATTTTAAAAAATAATTGGATATTGACCGCCATGTATCTCTTCTCAGTCAATATTACTAACAACATCGCTAACGAAAATTAATTTAGACTAACAATACCAACAAAACACCATAATGGGCCACATAATACATGCCCATAGGCCATCTCCGCCCCACGACAAGGCGCGGCATCGCCACCTAGTAGTATATATATAATGAGTACATCCAGTAATCTCAGTGAACCGTGCTTCAGTAATGATAGGTAGATATGATGGATTGTGCTTCGAGAACCTGAAGTATGTAAACGGTTTAAGTAATGACTTCAATGGTGGGGAAGTATCTAACTACATCCCACAATGATTAGTCACCGCTCTTGGTGCAATGGTAAAACCGAAACTCACTTTAAACACTCACAATCAGGCCTTATTTACAAACAATCTATCAATTCTTTTGACAATAGGGTTATTTTGATGCTTGTTCCACTAGGTAAACCATGAACCCCAACCTTATGATCGATTAACTACATAACTCCAATCCAAACCGTGAAAGCTTGCATAGTTTGATTAATCATTGTAGCATTAGAAGCTCCATTCAACTTAGAGATTGCATTGAAGTCACCCAAAATTTCACATGGTGTATAAGTATCTTGTAGCACTAACCGTTCATGATATAGTATATAATAAATTAATTTTATTTCAATTTATGAACAAGTAATAAGTTGTGAGAAAGTACTCTCATATCACTCGTAGATGTTGTGTTCCATCATCAATATAAAATATAAATACATTTGGATTTTTTCTCTGACACATACCATTGTCCATTGGCAAGGCCAAAGGACCTGCCTTGGCAAATGCCTATCATTGAGTTTTTCGGTGTAACCTCGATACGGTTTCACAATTCTTGCCTCATTGGTTAAACAAAAACGATATAAGCCAAATAAGAAGTAAGAAAAATAAAAAGTATTTTAATTTGAACACATTTAAATTCAATGGGCCAATCTGAGTATGTATTAATGCAATGCACCTAACCTGGACCTCTTAACTTCACATGGAAAAAAAAAAGTTGTTTCGCGAAAAAAGGGAAAGCCTGTAGATGATGGGAAGCGGGAGTAAATATCCTTCCATATCTAGCAAAACGTAACAAATCCGCCCTTTTTCCTTTCGAGTATAAAACGTAATGACTGTAAAGAAAATTAAAACCCCAAACCCCAAACGCACTTTGCGAAATCGAAGAAACCAGCAAAGAAGAAGAAGTAGACAGAGAAGAAAGCAAAGCGAAAGCAAAAGCCCTTAAAGAAAGAATTTTCTCATTAGTCGATTCGCAATTGGGGAACAGTGCTCCTGAAAGGTAAATACTCAATCCCCTTGGCTCTTTGCTTCTTAATTTCAGTTCTTCATTGGGAATAATCATCATCGGGCAACCTCAATCGTATGCGCCCTGTCATAGCAAAACCTCATTCCTTGATCAGATGAGCACACGAGATTTGGTATTGTTGATCTTCTATTTGCCCTCGCTCAATCTTTAGCAATTGACAGTTGAGTGAGGGCGACGTTTCACCAAAACTGAAAAGCCAGTTTTGCTGTTGTATGCACGCATTTGGATTTTACTGCAATTAGCCTACTCTTTCTCCCCGATTCGAAATCTGGGTTTGGTAGAGATTCATGTGAATTGAAAAGGGTAGAGTTCTAATTTGTCTGCTAACTTCAGCATTTGCTTCCACAACTTCTTCACGCCAAGTTCCATTCATGTTAATCGAATCTGAGTATCACAGTTCACCGAAATCTATTATAATGCCTTACAGAGAAAGGGGCAGGCAGGGGAATCGAATAGACGAGAAGCGCCATGGGAAGCAAACAAGCACCGAACTGGGCGGATCAATGGGGGAGCTATGGCATGGAAGATAGAGATGAAGAAGGGCTATCGTCGAGCAAGAAAGGAAATGGCAATGGGAAGATGGCAGATGTCAAAGCAGCAGCATCAGCTGGACTGGACAAGGCTAAGTCAGCAGCTTCTGTTGGGGCTTCTAAGATGAAGAGTGGGACTTCGGTAGGGATCAAATGGGTCAAGAAACAGTACAGCAAGAAGTTCTCTTCCTCTTAGAATAAGAAATCAAAACTCGTGAAGGAAATGTGCCTTGTAATGATGTTACAAGATATAGTTTCAGAATGTTTTCGCCCCTTGTTTATGATTATTGCTGGAATAAAGATATAAACAATGTTGCTGTATTTGCTATTTTAAAAGCACTATTTGTTAAACCATACAGCAATGCAGCAGTGAACTCTTGTCATATTGGTTGGGTATATCTTTTGAACTATTGTTAGTAGACAAAATCTGTGTTGGCCGCAGAACTTGGCAGAAAATGACCGAATCAAATTATATATTCAATACAGTCAGATTCAATCGATTTGTCGGTCCAATTCAACCCAGTTTGGACCAAATAGTTGCCCCTTGGTAGAAGGATGTAAATTCTTTGACAGAATCTGAGTGAACAATTAGAGTAGAACAACTAAAGTGGCAGAATCGACATAGATGTCAGAGGGGTCCAAGTTTACAAGATAAGAGTCAGAGATACCATTCCACAGAGAGGGAGATAGGTCAAGAATGTACAAGGGGTCTATAGATTCTTCAGTCAGCAATTCTAGCTTAAAGCAACTTTTCTTCACTTATAGGTTCTACCAGAGTCTTTATTCACTTGGTGCTTCATAGTTCTTCAAGCATTAGAGGATCCCGAATGTGTTCTCGCCACTATAGGTCATGTAAAGGAAGCCATCTTCATCCTTGTTCTCCTCGTAGATTGCAGACATCATGGCAGCTGTAAACAAGCTCCAGAGTCAGTAATCTGCAACAGTGATATTAATACAAGGAACAGATTTTGAGCCCAAAAAAATACAGCAAACATTTATCTCACCAGTTGGCGGTAGAATATTCTTCACAAAAATGAAAATGGCCTTCTCGGGACTCAGCTTGATCCTCTTCCGGACCACATAAACAAACTGTCCAACAGTCAGATCAGCAGGAACCAGGTATCTACAGTGGTCAAACCAAGTGACAATGTTAGTGCATGGAAGACGAGATAACAACAAAGGCTAATGACACCTACTAGAAGCATATCATAGCATATTAACTAGTTGAATATAATATGCATTACATCTCGTCATCAGTATCCCGAGAATATGAGCACTTGGTACTTGTCTCCAGCTGGTATCCCTCCGGCACTTCACTATCAATCTTTGCTAGCTAAAACTAAATGTTACCAGAAATCCCAACCTTGCTATCTTACAAGTAAATCCTTCATCACAGTTTTGGTACTTGTCTCCAGTTGGTATCCCCTCAGCACTTCATTGTTAAATGTCAATTTAGCTAGCTAAAACTAAAAGTCACCACAGAATCACCATCTTACAAGCAAATCCTTCATCACAGTTTCGTTAGTGACCCAGGAAGACCAAACAAGTTATCACAAAACTATGTCCGAAATGCCTCAAACCCTCCAAACAAAGAACATAGAAGAAAGATATAAGCTCTAAATCACATTTTACAAGAGCGAAATCCTTCCAACAATACAAGAACAAATCCTTCCCGATAAGAATACCAGAAGCTTATTGAAAATGCAGATGCAATAACCATAGTTCATAGATTCAAATGTATACAAAGAGACTTACTTTTTCTTGTCAATGTCAGGGACATCACTTTTTTCAGCCCTCTCAACAATTACCTACAGAAATAAGCATAATCAATCACACCCACAGGGCCACAGTTACTGAAGCCGCCCATGAAATCAGAAACTGCACATGATTAAGAAAGAAAGGACAGTAGATTGCATACCGGGATCCTGTCAGGGTACTTTTCCCTGATGCGTGCAGCTTCAGCCTGCCTCCTCTCTGCCCATGTTCAAGAACAACAAGCAGACTCTCAGTAACAGAAAATCGGTTAAACACAAGCATCCCAAGTCCTCAAGGAAACAGGAGAACAGAACCATAGCAATATTTGGACAAACAAAGGGACCAAGCAGAATCAGTCTCTGGATCCTAATTGCTGGACGAGGTGAGAGAACAGAAGAAAAGAAAACCACGAAAGCTATCTAATTCAACTTTCTCACACAATCAATCACCAAAATGGAACGCAATCTCAAATTAGGGTTCGTCGCGTTGATCAATAAACCCCCACATCCCCAATCCCCACCCAAAGATCAAGATAGTAGAGAAAGAAGAGAGACAAACCGAGGGGATGTTCCAGCTTGAAAGAGCTCTTTGCCATTGCGAACACCTGAAACAAGAATCACATGGTAAATTTACCCAAGCGAGAAAGTAAAACGAGACAGTTGGTGAATCGGGCATAACGGAAGCAAACCCTGAAACTGCAGATCGGCAAACAGTTGAGATTGAGAGAGAAAGAGAGGCAATAGCAGGGTAGTTGAGATGACGGACGTGAAGAGAAAGTAAGGGAAAAGAAGTCGTCGACGGAAAAAGGGCGAAGTAGTGAAGTACCCTACCTGCAAGTTACGGAAGGAAGCTATGCCTTGGCTTAATGGCTGCTGTTTATTTTTGCCTTTCGATAATTCCCCCTTCTCTTTTTGCGTTGGATATGATGTGCTGTTGTTATACATAGTTTTGTCGCCACGCCATATTCGTAGGTTAAGTGCCGACGTAAACGCCAAGTTTTGCCGCAGCGTTCCTCGTCCGTTGCTTCATAGTCGTTTTGGGGAGAAGACCGCAAAAATAACATTACCCGATAAAGTGTACAAATTAAGCTCGTACTAAAAAAATTCATATGAAAATATATAACTACAAATTGAATTTGTAGCAAAAAGGTTAATGTATATGTTCATTTTGTACTAGTGGCGGATCCCGTATAGTATAAAGTATTGGATCATATTCAGTGGCGTAGCCAGAAATTTATCTAAGGTGGGTCAAATATGAAAAAGATATATATAACGTATGTTGTTGAATGTGTTCATGTTTTGAAAATTTTCTAAAATATATTCATCAAGCAAATTATGAGAGATGTTAAGATATCACAACGAAAATCGTTCATGATTACACAACTCATCTTATTATGAAGTATTTCTTTACTTTGCTAATTGCATAAGTACTCTTTCAATACTTGAATGACAACCGATAGCAACAAACAGGTCTAAGTAATAACATTACTTTTCGAGTTTTTGTATATACTAAAATCTCTTATCGAATATATAAACTAAAAGTTAAATAGAGATCATAAAACATTACTTTACGTAAAATTATCTACAATCATATAGAAATTTTTTATTTATCAACAATCATATAAATTAATTTACTCCATATTTTTTGGGCCAAGGTGGTGCAAATGACCCACCTTGGCCTCATGTGGCTCCGCCACTGATCATATTTGAAAAGAGGCGGAAAAAACTGGACTATAACCCGATAAGCGTTGAAACGAATATCTAAGCTCGAACATTTACAAGGGTTATACTAGTTCTGGATCCAGGGGAGGGCTGGGCCGTGACCCGGGGGCGGGCCACCTAAATCCGTCGTTGTTTTGTACCATGATAAAATTTGTATAAAAATTATAGTACAAACTGAATGTGTATCATAAGGTTAAGAATACAAATTCAGTTTAACTATAACAAAAAAAAATTGTAAACAAAAGCACCAATACTTATAGTAACGGAGCTCTTTTTTTTTAGGCTACTCATTTAGTTACGACGAGGAATTTTTTTTTTTACAAAACAGTTTCATTAATAAGTATACGCATAAGGGACAAACTCTATGCCGGAACCAAAAAAATTTATATAGGATAAACTCTTTCAAAATTAAAATTAAAATTCCCAATGAAGAAATATCCGACCAATAAAAATTATAAGTGATATTTTCGTATTTTAAGAAAATTGTAAAACATTCGGTGTCAACAATATTCGATAAATTTCTTTCGATATGGAAACCATTTTATTTGTGGTGGGAAAGGGGATGATTTTGGTTTCAAAAATTAGCTTGTCTTTCATTTTCTTTCCTTTTGTTTACCAATTGCTTAATAATCTTCTTCGGATATGGAACCATCAATCTAGTCTTTGAAAATGGATCTCTTCCGCACACAATTCATCCTATCTTCCTCCAGATTTGGTTTCTGTTACTTGACATTCCCATCTAATTCGTTTTGCTTGCAAGAGCAACCAATAGAAGCACAAAAACTAAACCTAAAACGACCAAAAAATAGCGACCATGAGGTCATTACAACATACTTATTATTGCTAGCTTGAATAGCCACTTGCAATGAGAACTTACAACTTTCTGGCCTCACAAGCCAAGCCATCAAAAAAATAATGATTCTTTGTTGAACCAGATAGTTGCCAATTAGCCATTAGCAACAAGAAAACACTTATCTGCTGGTTTCTGATTCTCTATTCCCCTCTTGCTAAAATGGGGAACCTCCCACAAACCAGCTATTCTTCTAATCTCTACTACCTCTCTCTCTTTGCCAGGCTCCCTGGCTATGTATTGGGTGTGGTCTCTGAAATGTTCTTCTCTATATTCACATAGTTACAAGAACATGACATTCAAAACACACATTGGTCCCTTTCATCTTCCAGAGTCTCGAAAGATTTGTTCTTCTCTTCTCTGTCAGAATTTAGCAGTCCAAACAGCATTCGCACCTTCCCCACAACGCCGATGAACCTCCTTGATCCTGTCAGCTGACCTGCAGATCCCGCTGCAGGTCCAATCGAACGAGGCAATGCATATGTTGCCAGCTTGAGCCTTCCACTCACAGTCTTGAACCATAAAAACACAAGTCGAGAACTGTCAGCCTTAAGGAAAGGGTACATATACTATTACTTAGAGGGTCTTTGGTAAATGGGAGATCGTGAGGATGTGTATAATGATCCCAAGGAGGCATCCTCATTAGCAAAATTTGATGAGCCCTTACCAGGTGGAGTGCCACAGCATAATCTGCGATCATCGATGTGATCCACGTCGAGGCCAATGAACCATGATCCCAAGGAGACATCCTCATTAGCAAACTTATGCAGGACATGCCTGAAAAGCAGAAAAAGGTTTCTTGTCAGCTTAGTTTTGAGCTATGTTCCTTTAGATGATGAACAAATGCAGAGATAGAATGCTTACTGGTTTACTGAAATGTATGAAGCCAAGTCATGGGAGATGGCATAGAGCTGCCCGGTGGCATGCCTGAAGTACTTGTTTCCAGCTTCCCCAAATTTCCAGTACTCAGGCTCATGGTACCTCACTCCCCTATTGAAGAAAGAAACAAAGAAAAAACACTCAGTTCTTTAGTTTCTCAGACTATGTAAATTACAAGTCTAATTTGGTTGCATTGTCCAAAAGTTTAGTTTTTTACTTACTTTTGATTAAGGACAGGACCAGATTTCATGCATCCAATGTACACCCTTGGTTTCTTCCTGTGCCTAACTAGAGTCTCTCCAAGTGTTGCTGGATCAAAAACATCATACATATGAATAAAATCAACCCAAAATTAGCAAATAGCTCAATATATTGAGAAGATTTGCTTCCCATTTGAGTTACCTATATTAACATGTACATCGTCGTCCACTTTGACATAGAAATCTGCATCCCACAATGCAACAGCAGTAGCAAAGTAGATCTTTGTCTTTGCTGACAATTCAAGGTAACCCTCGACATGATCCTGCTTGCAGATAATTAGGAATCAGAAGGGGGAAAAAGATATATTTGTGGTTACATGAAGCCTTTGGAGATGAACTGGTAAGAAAAAGGATTCTAGCTTCTGAAATTACCAGCCTCAAGAAATCTCCATGCTTTTGGTCTTCTGCTTCAATGGCTCTATCCAAAATGCCTCCTGATGTAGCACTACAACCACACAAAAAGAAGAAGAAACCTTAAGTCAAATGTGGCATTTCAGACTGAAAAGATTCAATCTTTGGGCTCTTTTATGAATTTGGATTAGCTGACCTGTGACCAATGACAAATCGGATGATGATACCCTTCTCTTCCTCCAGTTTCTTTCTCTTCTCACCTAGATTATTCACCCACACCATAGTCCTTTTAAGCAACCAAGTTCACCAAACTGAGAAAGTGAAGTTGAAGTTTAAGAATTCAGCAGGAAACTGAACCTGTAGGCATCCAAGTGGCACGAACAGAATCCCTTCTCTTCCTGCTGCTAAAAGCAGTATTGATCCCCACCACCATCAAGTACTTTCTCTTCCTCGACGAAGAACTCTTCTTCGAGTCCTCTGATTGAGGAGAGCCGCTGAGTATAGACTCTTGTGTTGCCTTTGCAGCAGCAAGCTCCATCTCTAAGCTTGAAATTGTCTTGTCCAATGTGCTGCACACATTCAACAATATTTAACACTCCAAGCTCAGTCTCATTATCAACCATAATGAGCAAATTCTACTTGATGTGCATAAGCACTGGTACTTGGTAACTTACTGTATGGCATTGTGGGTTTTGTGAACTTCTCCATCTATGTCCTTAGAGTCTGGCAGCACTTCTTTCTGATGCAGCTAAAGTTTGACCAAAAACCAGGTTAGAGTATTGCAGAAACAACAATAACCAAAATCAAGAACATTGGAAGATTACTCACAGCTATAGAGCCACAACCCTCAGAGATCAACTTCAGTTTTTCTGCTTCAATTGCAGTGGTTGTCCTTGTTAGACCTTTAGGTTCAGGGAGTGACCACAACCTGCAATTTCCCCACAAGCCCAATTCAGAAACGAAGTCAACAAGCCAATGCTAAGAGAAGATAGGTAGCCATTTAGATTCCAATAATTAGCTGCAAGAGGACAGCAATAATAAATTTGAGAGGCAATGGTAACAAGTAGTACAGATTTTAATCAATGTTTCTTTTGCAGACAGCAAAACAAAGAAACTAGACATATGTACTACCACTACTACTACTACTGCCTGATGTCAGTTATAACTGAAACTAACAAAACCTTCCAAATTATAGTTGTGGGCACCATAGCTTTGAATTGATCCAATCCAGTTCTGAATGCTCTTGAAAAAACAATACCATCTTAATGAATTGTTCACAAAACGAGAACCCAGAGGGACAATTCATACTGAAAATAGAAGATTAAGGAACCAAACGTGGATCCAAAATCAAAATGGAGCACAAGGATATGCTACTATTACTACTTCTACTACTAGTCTAGCAAAAATTTGCTATTGACCATTTTATTAATTTACATTATTGATTCATCATTGCTGAAAGACACTGACTAGCAAATACCAAAACTTGAACCACCCAAGTCAATTTTTTAGTGAAAGTTTCCAACTTGAATTAGAAAAGAAGGAAAAAAGAAGGTAAGATTCAAAAGGGAGAAGGTAGCTACCTAATTTAGATATGGTTAGCTCACCTAAAAGAAAACCTAATGATAAGATGTAATAATCAAAGTGGCAGCAGTAATTAAGAAGCTCTGAGCTCAAACCCAGATTGCAGAAAACACAGATTGAATACCCAACTGATCCAATTCCGATCAAGAACAGCGGGTTTTATTTTTTCTTCTAGGGTGAAACCTCAGAAGCATCCAACCACGAAAAATTAAACCCTCAGAAGTAAACCGAGGCTGTAAAATTCGCGGGAAAAGCAGAAGGAACGGGAAATTGGTTGGAGGTTGTATGTATTTATTAATTTACCTGTTTGTGAAGAGCATTCCGCCGCAAAAACAAGCTAGGCAGAGGAAAAGCGTCCATTTCTGAGATACAGCAGAGCTCTTATTGGAGGCAGAGTACTGTTGCTCTGTTCTCAATTTGAATGACATTTTTTCTTCCTCCTGATCCGGGTCTATCTATCTATCTATCTATCAATCTTCCCTATCTAACGATTTCAATCAATTCCTACTCAAGGATCCCAGAATCTAGTCAAGAACAGAGAACCCATGTGGAGAATATAGCTAAATGAAACAGAGGGAACAAAAGTGAATCGAATAGATAGAAACAGAAATGGCCGGCAGTTAGTTGCTTCTGAAACAGAGCAAGAGAGAGTGAAAGTGAGAGGTCTGGCTGTGTGTCTGAAGTAGGAGAGTTTTCTGAAGAGGAATAAAGCTCGGAGGTTGAAAGGAGAGGAAGAAGAACAAGGGAAAAAACAGAGGAGAGGTTTTTGAGAGGGGGTGGGGGTGGTGCTCTGTTTTCTAGCTTTATGAACTTGGTTCACGAATTTGTACTTTGTTCCCTTTTCTTTTCTATCTCATTTGGTAGTTTGGTTTGTTTGTTCGGATTCCTTTATTCTTTTCTTTCTTTCTTTCTTTCTTTCTTTTGTCTATTTATTTATTTAATTAATTATGTCGACAAGTAAGGAAAATAAAATGCTAACTAATTTGGATTTTATGTTTTCTGGTTTACAGGGAAGGAAGGGAACTTGGAAAGGGCCACAGGGGAAGAAAGAAAGAGTAGAGATGGAGAGAGGGAGACCCACTAACTAATTGCTCTGTTCAAGTCTAGGAAGGAAGGAATGGCATAATTACCAAATGCTCCTTTTTCAGAACCTTCTCAATTGTTTAATTGTCTTGCCCTTCACTTCACTGTTACAGAGTCTGCCGACCTCTGACATTAAAATTTTGCCTTTGTCTTAAACCAACCTCTTTGTCTTCGGTAACTTTCTTCGTGTCCTTTATTTACTTTTTCACTGACTCAAAATGTTAGTGGTTTTCACTCGTTGTGTATTGTTGTTTAACAATTAACATGTGGGTTTTTGTTCACTTTAGGTGAATTCACAACGATAAAATTTGGAAAAGATTGGATGAAATTGAGAAATTCTTGTAAGAACTTATTACAAAGATGGATGACCTTATTCAAAGTCATCTTGATATGCATCACAAGACAAAATTCAAATAGGTCACAACTCACAATCCAAAATGGCCAATATCTTATTGGGAAAAGGTTTAGAATATTACAAAGGGTTTAAAAGCATAGTATGCATAATGCATTGCATATAGAGTTTAGATGTCCTATAAATCATATCTAAATTTTTTATAGGGTAATAATTATTTATTAGTCAAACCATTTTCGGATTCTTTTTATCAGCTAAACCTAGCGAAATACTAAGAATTAGCCAAATGTTAATTTTTAGTTAGCAATTTTGTTAGTAATATTGACTTGGCAACGGGGGACACAGAAATTTTATCAAGAGCATTCCATAATAGACCAAAATCTATAAGGTTGTCAAATAATCCCAAGTCCAACTATTGGCATCACCAAAATAAAATTTTACGCAAGATTTTAGTCCAGAATTTTGATTTAAGGTTTGTCAATTGACAACCCATTAGCTCACTTGGATCCGCCCCTGCTTGACAACATTATACTGACTTGAAAGAGACAAATAAATGTCAATATTCTAAAATTTTAGTATTTTAACTAGAAAAATAGTTACAAAATTATTAACGATAACGTAAAAATGGGTAATATTTTGACGCGTTACAAAAGATTTGACTAATAAATAGCATTTTAATAGGTTTGGATAATATAAAAAAGGTTTAATACACTTGTATATCCAAAACTTTCATGGTTGTGCCAATAATATCCAAATTTCCCGAGATACCACTTATATCCATGTTTTAAAGTTGTTTTTTGCCAAACCTATCAGTTTCCGTTAAATACTTTGACGGCGTTAATAACTCCGTCAACATAGCTGACGGCAAGCTGATTGGGCGCCAACTAAGCAGACACGTAAGCGCCAACTATGCCAAAGGTGACACGTAAGAAATTTAAAATAATTTAAAATAATTTCCCCAATTTTGACATTAGGGTTCTTCCCCAAAACGCCGATCGAGTAACACGCTGGGCAATCACATCACCTAGCCTTCATCAAATGCACGCTCAGATCACGAACGGATTAGGCATCTTCAATCCATTACCGTCACGCTCAGATCCAGCTCCGTTGTCGCACTTCCATTCTCACCGCCGGTGTTGGCTCAGTGACGCCATGAATGGTTGGTTTGGATGGTCAAGAGCTAGCTTCCGATGAAGATGAGCTCAGACAGAAGAGAGTAATGGAGGAGAATCGGGACTGGAGGAGAATCGCCAGCACACAAAGCTCAGTCTCCGCATCAATCGTCACTCAATCCCACCTTAAATCGCGCACAATCCCTGAAACATCTGAGCCTTCCTCTCACAAGCCCAGTTTTGAGGTGAGATTGAGAGCCGGGAGAGATAGCGTCGGCGAGATTGAAGATGCATGTCTAGGCTTTTGGAGGTCTCCGTTGCTTTGGGAGTAACAGAGTCTCCCCAAAGCTCTTGCATCGTCGTTAGGAAAGGGTAGTGGTTTACTGGCTTCATCATCGTCGTCGCGGTAGTACTAATTAACCCACAACCGCCGCGACCGCGGCTCCTCCTCCACCGCTAAGAATGTCGTCTTTGACAGCGATTTCCAGATCTAGGAATTGCCCACCAACACCCACACATCAAGGCCAACATAGTGGCTTCAACTCCTTCTTGAATCAAATCGACACAAAACCCACTGCCATCCCCATTTGTTCAATGAAGGAGAAGAAGATAGCTAGTGCTTAGTGGTGCTCGATTTCAGAACAGGGAAAAGAACACCCTTTGTCGAGTCCCTGCTAGTGGTTTCTCGAGTCCTTGTTGTAGTGGAAGAACAAGGATAGGCCAACATCGCACTCGAAATCGCAAAGCCTCCCTCATCTAGGCGAAGGAATGGTGGAGTTTTGGGTTCGACGAGGCGGAGAAGCGGCGGGGACGACTGGTGGAGCTGAGTAATCACAGAGGGAAGGAGGGAGTGTGCGTTTGGTAGGGACCTTTCATCTCCTTTTTTTTTTTTTTTACTTTTTTTTTTTAAACTTAATCCAGCGTGGAATTATTGCTGGAGAAACTCGCCAACTCAACATTTCCGTTTGTCCAATTAGCTTATTAGCTGACACTATTAAAGAATTCGACGGAAGTGGCTATAAGTGGTATTTCGTCAAATTTGGATATTATTGGCACAACCATGAAAGTTTTGGATATACAAGTGTATTTAACCTATAAAAAATCTAAAAAAAAATAAATAAAAATTTACATTACCTTTTTTATATGTTACTGAAATGAGGTATATCGAGAAGAGAAGTCCAATTTAAGATTACAACCTAATATGTCCAGTTTAAAAGTGGCAAAAGAAAATAATCAATGGTATGGTTCAATAAAACTCTCATCGATGTAACTATACATTTTGTGTGTTATGATAGTGAATAAACAGAGATCAAGGATGCCAGGTTTAATTAGTAATGTAAATAAGTTATGTGCGGGTTCAATTTCCGTCATTCGCCAATAATTCTAAATTAGTTATAAAAAAAAAGATGACAATCAATCAATTAGAGCTTGACCCTCTCCTTTAAAACGGAACATCCTGAATTGATAATTTGTCTAAATTGTCAGGAAGATTTAACATTTATACAGAAAATGTTCCAACTGTTCCATTTTGAACGATCATATAATATTATATGTTATAATTTTTAACAAAACGATTGTTCATATTCATCTCCTTCCGAAATTCCATTGAATCTGCCTCATCAAGCTTCCAGCTCGTTAAAAAAATAATAAACAATACATCTAACTCCAACTCGAACACCAAAATCTTATGCTACACCTGTGCAACAGAACTCGCCTTTAGATCGAAACACTTTTGTCAAGACACATTTGCCTTATCCATCAATGAATAGAAGAGTTGTAGTCTTGTAGATAGGCTATAGTACTTTACCTCAACAAAACCTGACATCAGCTTTCACAATTACTGAGCTATCCTGGTAATTTAGAACCCCAATTTCCAGAAGATGAGGAAGACCCATATCGTTGACTTAATATAAAAATGAGAGGAGGATGGAAAAAATTAAAAGCAATGAATGGGTCATTTAAATAATACCGGTGGCGATGAAAACTGAAAACGACGTTTCAATCTCACCTCGCAGAAATGAGAAGAACAGCAAGATTCACCATTTTCACCTCCTTTTCCTCACCACCTTTTCCCCCAACCATTTTTCATTGCAATGCTCTTACGTATATTTCTGTTCTTCCCTTTTATTTTGTTGGATGCTTCAAACTTTCTGGTGGCATTAACATCACCAAAGCTATACCTTTAACAATTGAGGATCAAGATTCTGAGAACCCTCTCTTCTCTTTCCTTTCTGGGTGGTCCTCTTGGAAGGATTGGGATGATGAAATACCACCAGCTGATCACATGAGAACCCTTACAACTAGGGATGGCAATTTACCCACCCATGGGTAATTTTGCCCAAACCCAAGTAGACCCATTTATTATGGGTAGGGTTTGGGTGATGTGTGTATGGGTTTGGGTTAGATATGGATATTATCTAAATGGGTATGGGTTGGATATGGATATCCATTTACTTGAGAGTGTTTTAACTACACATGCAAAAATTGGACTTATTTGTAAAACTTGAAAATTTTAGGTACCAAAATGTAAGACCAAAAAAATTTAGGTACCAAAACGTAATTTTCCATTGATATTTTGAGGACTTATATGCAAAAAAAATTAAATTTAGGTACTAAATATACATATCTATTAAGTTTAGGTACCAAACTGTAATTTGTATTTGGGCATGGGTACAAACCCAAATCCAACCCAAAGTAAATGGGTATGGGTACAAACCCATCAAACTTTACCCATATCCATATATTTGGATTTCATACCCAACCCAATTGGATTGGATAGTAAAATACCCATGGGTATGAGCAAAATTGCCATCCCTACTTACAACATGAACCTAAGTGGAAAAGATTTAGGAAGAATGAGGAAAAACCAGAAAAAGGGGATAAATTACAGGAATGATCTATGAACTTTTGAGTTTTGTGGCAAAAAAAATTTAATACTAAGCTTTAAAATACCTAACATAACAATTTTTTCGTCCATTTGTATCGATATTTCTAATCAAATTATCCGGATTAGCAAGCAATCGGATTCATCCAAACTAATTATAAAAATGTCATGGAAGTGGAACCCTAAAACGAACCCTTTTTCACTCAACCCAGTACTCAGTCAAATTTGGACTCACATTTACTCAAATCCATGCCGCAAACTCTTCCTCAATCCCTTACCCGATAGTTAATTAGAAGGTCTATATTACCTTTTGTTCTTATCTTGAGTGAGTCAACATGTTGATCTGCACAAATTGGAACATTTGTGTAGGGAGTAACATCTACAGACCATGTTCGCGTTACATTCAAAATTCAGTGATCAATTTGTCAATGAGCTCAAATTTTGATGACCATATCTGTAATTAACTCTTAGCGAAGTGTCACCATCATATATTCACATTATTATCCTGATAAGGTAAAATGGATCTTTACAGAACTTTGGCTTATTACCATGAATCTCACAATAGTATTTCGCTGCATCCAGGCCTTTTCTTATTTTACCTGAAAACGGATGTCAATTTTGGCTCTTCGTTAATTTATTTGCCTGTACTATTTCTATATATTAATTGTGTTACGATTTACGTTCTTTGACTTCTCTCATATGGTCAACAATTATATAAAATATGTTTTTTTATAGAAAGTTTTCTAATTTATGTTTGCCCGTTCTTTCTTCTTGTTGAGTTGTTGTACATTGTAGTTGACTTTCTTGTATTTATGGGGAACCCTTTGATGAGAATTTCTAAGAGAATTAATGAATGGTAATAAGTTACTATATATATATATATATATATATATATATATATATATATATATATATATATTAAAATAATGATAATAATTCATTAATAATAGCCTCTCTTGTATAAGTTTCTTGGCTAGTTAATGTGCCCACTTGTTTAATTTTATTGGAAGGGGATTTGTTTGGAAAAATCAGTTTACTTTCCTGCAATGGGTTTAGATATAAGGATTTTGAAATAAGTTATCCCAACATTCAAATCATAGTTAAAAATGCAAGTAAAACTTATACAAATAGGGGAAATAGAATAGATGTTAATAATTAGCCTTCTTTCTTTTTTGTCACATGGCTTTGAATCGTGTTAAATTTTGTGATTCGACTCTTTTAGTTAGAACTAAATCCGTTTAATCGATTTATTGACTCGGATTGATTTCTAATCACAAGCATGTGGCTAGCTAGTATACATCATTGTCATTCTGAAGGAGAAAAATATCGAGAACAAGCTGGGAGTATGCATTATTAGAGGGGGGCAGCCTCCAAAAAATGCATAACTAATTGTTGTACTTGCTATATACCCCAATCCCATCTCGAAGGCATATATAATTCAAAGTGTGTTTTGGTAGCCAAAAGCACGTGAAAGTCACTTGGGAGCCAACTCACTCTACCACCAGCCTTTATGCTCTCTCCCCACAAATATGTCCTCTAAATTATAACCTTTTGACCGTTCTTCAATTTTCGACAGTTGCATGTTCTTGATACCCAAAGTTCATAGAAAATAACAAGTCAATTACGTACATTATAAGTGCACGCTAATGGCTGTTACAACCTTACATCACATGCGATGTATTGTAAGATAATCTACGTCCAAAACCTCGGCACGGTACTAATGCATGGCCACGTTAGCAACCGCTTAATATAAAGAAGAATATTAAGCATGTGATTGTTAATCGACTTAGATCGGAAAGTACTCTTGAATTCAAGCATCGTATAAAGAGAATATAAGTTATTATTTAATATTTATATGTGTTGTGTAGTTTTGTCAATTCATCTAATTATCTAGGAGTCTCCACAATGTCATACAACGAACCAAAAAATTCGATATATACTATCAAATAAGGAAAGTGGTAAGCAAATATTGCTAGGCGAGGTGATTCTCTGTGAAAATTACTTTCACAATATATATGAACAAATAGGGATTTTATAATGCTCATAGCATAGGTGCTTCTAGTTATATATTGAATTTGTACTATAATATCATAATATTAAAGGTACAAGTTCAGTTTGTATCATAAATAAATTTATACGATAAATATATAATAACAACAATCAATCCATCGATCATTTCCACAAACCAGAGAAACAACTTGGGCATCACTTCCACGAGCCACTGAGACACAAGAAAATAATTTGCTTAGTTAGTTTTCGTTTTGACATTGTATCAGCTAGAGGTGGTAATTGGATCGGATTCGTGGATTCGTGGATTGGATTGGTGGATCCATGGATCAAATGGATTGGTGGATTCATGGATTGGATCAAATGGATTGGTGGATTGATCCATGAATCCAAAGGAGATCAAAGGCTTGGACCAAAATGTAAAATTTGAAAAGTTTTGGTACTAAAATGTCATAATGAAAAATTTTAGGTACCAAAATATAAAATATAAAAAATATATGTATCAAATCATAATTTTCCATTTGGATCCATGAATCCACCAATCCAATTGGATTTGGATCAAATGGATTGGATTAGGTGGATAATTTGGTGGATGGATTGGATTCATGGATTTGGATCCTAATTGCCACCTCTAGTATCAACGATGACTAAGATATCTTATATTCAAATTCTACAAACAATATACAACAAACATGTACAACTTCAAATCCAATAATTATATTAGAATCTATTGGCTCAATGAAACACAAAGAAAGGACATTTAGATCATAGTTTTTTATTATACTTTTCTTTCTCTTTTAACTAATTATTATATATATTATACAATATCCTATCTGTCACAACTCACAACAAAATAACTAACCCCAAACTGAGTGGATGATTAATCTGTAATTAAGTACGTACTGAAGGATCAGCAAAAAAAAGGGGAAAAGGCAAAAAGTTAGGCTGTGATTTTGGGGAATGATAAGGGAAAACACGTGATCAGATCTAGCGAGCTCCCCAACGTGGCAACTCATGATAGGTGGAGTGGAGTCTCAAACTTAACTCTGTCCATTAATCATGTGACACACCACTTTCGCTCACGTGGAAGTTGTAAGAGTCCTGCATGGACGGGGCCCTACCTCACGAGCATACCCTGACACGTGTTATAATGTGGTTGGAACATGCACTCAATTTTATGTTACTTACTTCCACAGCCAATACTTGATAGAGTAAATTGCAAAGTTGGTCACTGAGATTTCTAAAAACGTTCACGTTTGGTCACTGTAAATATTTAATTTCATTAGTGGTCATTGAGATTACTTAAACCGTTCAAATTTGGTAACTCTCCGTTAACTTCTGTTAGTCTCCTTTAAAAGTGTCAGTTTTTCGCTGACGTGGCTAACAGAAATATCCAGTCACCCAATTCTAAATTAAAAAACTCAAAACCGACTCGCTACGTCATTAAACCCGCCACATAAGATACTCAAACCCAACTAACCCATAATCTTCTTCCTATTGAAAAAAACCCTAATTCCCAAATTCTTAGATCCCCTTCCACCTCTATCATCCTTCTCCTCCGCACTTGCCTTCTGCTTCTCCCTCAATTCCCGCATCTTCATGCTCCCAACTCCAATAGGACTCCCTCTATTTGAAGGTTTGCAAAGCTTTCCAAGAAGGGCCCTTTCAACTTCCAATCGACAAATTCCCAAAGACTTCCCTAACATCCTGTTCTCATCCCTATATAAACCACTCTCCATGTCTATCGATTTCTAAAAATCAAGGAATTCTAGATCAGACCCAAGCAACAAATCTTAGTAGCAACTGCAGAATCAAAAGAAGCAATGGATCTCCGATTCGTGGGGAGATAGCCGGATGCGAACGCCACCCGCGCCGACAACAGGTCCTCGTCTTCTGTAGTGAACACGTCGATGAGGATGTACGTGAGGGACGCTAAGGTGAGGGCAAAGGAAGCGACCGACCTACCAGGCTCATAGTGGGGTTCCAGCAGATGTGGTCCTCCCGACCCCTTCGATTGCGTTGTGGCAGGCGCTGTAAAGCGTGGAATACGAGCGAGAACACGCGACTTTCATTTTGGAGGGCGTTAAGGAAGGATTCCGGCCGATGGAGGATGTGTGGGTTGGAAGGAATTGGTTCTGCAATTTTTTGTCAGAGGATTGGAAGAGAAGAAGAAAAGATGAAAGGGGGGAGGAGTAACGGTTGGGAATCCAACGAGGGAAGTGCGACCGGCAGAGGTTGGGAAGACGACTAGGGAAGTGTGGCGATTAAGCTCCGGGACCCTAAATTTTGACAATCTGCCTGGCGATTAAGCTCCGGGATGGAAGTACTGTGACAACCAGAGGAGGGGTGGAGAGAGAAGAGGTAGATATTTTCTTAGGCTGGGTTGGTCAAGAAGGGTTGGGTTATGGGTTGGGTGGATTATCTTATGTGGTTTGTTTCAAAGACGTGGCGGGTCAATATAGGCTAATTAGGCTTTTCTGTTAGCCACATCAGCAAAAAACTGACGATGTTAACGGAGACTAACGGAAGTTAACAGAGAGTGATCAAAGTTGAACGGTTTAAGTAACAGTGACCACTGATAGAATTAAATAGTTTCAGTGACCAAACATGAACGTTTTCAATAATCTTAGTGACCAACCGTGCAATTTATCCATACTTGAAACTTGAAAGAAAAGAGAAACAATAGCAACAAATTTTAACAAGACACAAAACTTTGTGAAATGGTATAGTATCAGCGGATCGATCATAAATATATTTTATATGAGACAATTTTTAGTGGTATAAAATAATTGAACCACAATTTCAGTATCAAATATCATACAATTAATTTTTCTGATACAATCTCTGATATAGTTTCGCAAACCCTCAATTTAACTAAGGCTGCAGGCTGCTTATCATAGGCAATCTGAAGAGAATTTTTAAAAGCACGGTATTTTCTGGTACATGCTAAATTTATAATTAGGAGGGCTACTATTTGCCGCCCGTGTAATTACTATTTGCCGCCCGTAAAAAACACTTAAAAGACAATTTTGCCCTCCAAATTTTTCTTTATATTCTATTCGCTGAAATGGTTTTTTAAACACCATACACATTACCCGAGTCCCGACCACCAACCCCCCACAAACACCACAGCCAGATTCACGGCCACCGGACGGCAGCCAAACTCGCCGGCCACCGGACCAATCTCGTCAGGATAATTCGCCGGGCACTGGACGGCAGCCGTACCCCGTCATCGGACCAGCGAAGCAGGTAAACCTCTCACTGATCCTGTCCGCTCGCCGGCGTCGGACCCCGTCCGCTCGCCGGCGTCAGACCCCGTCCGCTAGCCGGAGGCGGACCCCGTCCGCTCGCCGGAGGCCGACCCCGTCCTCTCGCCGGCTTCTGACCCCGTCCGCTCGCCGGCGTCGGACGGGGACCGACGACCGGGTGCATAGCAGTGTCATATTTTTTTCTATTTTATTTCTAGAGCTAATAATTTATATTTAATTTATTGCTTTTATTTCTATTTTACATAGTTAAATTCCTATGTAGTTTGAATTAAGCGATTGTATTTTGTTGAAGCGCTAATTAGTTTCTTACTGTCAAATTATCGTTATTTTGTAGAGTTAATTAAATTATTGCATGTAGTTTAATTTTGTAGAGTCAATTGAAGCACAATTAGTTTAATTAAGTGATTGTGTTTTGTTGTAACGCAAATTAGTTTATTGTGTTTAGATTTAAATCGTAGAGCTAATTTGGTTTAATAATTTATATTTAAATTATCTGTATTTTTTAGACTTAATTAAATTATTGCATTTAGTTTAATTTTGTAGAATCATATAATTTGTACATTTCTAACGAGTTGTAAAATCATAATTGCAGGTGGACATGGCTGACAATGTTGAACTAATTGGTGATTACACAGACCATTTTCTCAATGGCGTCCGATATGTCAATTTCGAAGATGCTGTAACAGTGACCAAAAACATCGCGATGTCTCTTGGTTTCTTTCTAACTAAGGGATCGATGAAGCCACGTGAGTTGGGCAACAAAAGAGTATTGGGTATCTGTTATATGTATTGCGACAGATGCAGTAGGGAGAGGAAGTCATACAAGTCGGATCCTTCCAAAGAGAGTCGTGGCAATACAAGTTCAAAAGGAGCGGGATGCATGTTCAAGATTAAAATCAAAGAACTACTGGTTAATCCATATGCTCTTGATGGACCTACATTCTGGGAGATACAAGGAGTCGCGGAGCAAGGAACCGGTTTAAGGCGAGGGTATCACAGTCATGAGAAGATGCTTTATCCCGAGGGCTACAGTCAAATGAATAAATTGAGTCAGGAGGATAAAGAATCTCTTAGGAAGATGAGAGATGCTGTGGTACCTCCGTCGCAACAGAAGCAGACAAAAACAAGCAGAAGGGTGACAAAGGGCATCACACCCAAAGGCAGATGTATAACCTCGGGTCCAAGTCTAGGAAAGACGAGATGGGCGAGATGAATGCAGTGCAGTATGCGTTGCTAGAAGCTGAACGTGAGAATTATCATACAGAGGTTATGAAGGACGATGACGACGTGCTGACACATCTTTTTTTTGCCCATCCAACTTCCATCCAGATGTTGAAGGCTTGGCCGTACGTGATTCTGATCGACTCAACGTATAAGACCAATGCATATAAATGGCCGTGGGTGGAGGTCGTAGGTGCTACTCCAGTTGGGAAGAATTTCAACATTTGTTGTGCTCTCATGAAGGATGAGACAAAAGAGTCGTATCTGTGGCTGTTGCAGTGCATACAACAATTGCTCCATCCACGCGTGCCCACTGTCATCGTCACCGACCACGAAGGTGGACTACTTGCTACGGTTCCTGTGGTCTTCCCCCGCACCCGCACCCCGCATTTGCTATGTGTTTGGCACATCAACACCAATGTGCAGAAGAAGTGTTTGGAAATATTTGGGAAGGACAGGATGGATTTGGTCAACGAGGCGTACGACCAATATTGGTGTCCTATGCTTTATTCTTGGTCAGAGCAAGGTATGTTGGCCGCGTTTGGCCGCTTTAGGACAAGATGGGGCAATCAAGAACCACGTCTGTTGCAATACATACAGGGAGTGTGGTGACAACATCGAGAAAAGTGGGCTGTTTGTCATACAAAAAATGTGTTTCATCGAGGAAATACGAGCACAAACAGGGTTGAGTCGTCACATTCCGCTTTGAAGACTTTCCTCCACAACTCGCGGGGATCTATGGACACTGTATGGAAAGGAAACCACCGCTACATTACTAACCAACTCGGGGAGGTTAGGATGATGTTGGAAAAATCTATACAGAAAACCCTTTCAGCATCCGGTGGTACACCATTCACATACTTGAGAAGGAAGGTCAGCATGCAGGCAATTATATTAATGAAGGAGGCTGAAGAAGAATTGGCTGCCCGCTTGGAAAAAAATGAGAACTCCCGATGTGCATGTCATTTCTCTGTGACACACGGCTTGAGGTGTGGATGTCAAGTTATGGATGGCAGAGCGCGAGACACTGTCATACGAGCATCCACCCAATGCTCAGGAGTACGTTCCCCAGGAGGAGGAGGCTAGATCTCACCTTCGGGAGTTGGTTGATGAGGCTGTACGCAGAGGACCAGAGGCAACGAAAAAAGCAGCAAAGAACGTGCTTCGCGGTCTCCACCCGGCGGAGGACAACATTCACGAGCCAGAAGTGAACGAATTTAGAAAGGGGCGCCCAGCCAAAAAATCAATTGGAAGAACGAAACGGTGGTGGGAAAAGATACTGCGAGGCAATAAGAAAAGCATGAAAAAGAAGTCGGGAAGCACAACGTCGGGGTCTACAAAGTCGACCAGTACGAAGTCCACGGGGACTCAGACAGACGAGTACCCGTCAGACGACCATGCAGCGGAGGAGTGTGATGATCCAGAAGATAACAACAGATACAACTGTCCTGACACAGGTACAATTTAATTTTTTCATAAGTGTAGTTATTTATATTAATATTTTACATCGCATTTGTGCTGATTACCTATTTCCTTCACAGATATCCCTGGACCCAGCAGCCCCCATTCTGATTACACACACATGGAACACCTTCCTGTCTTCATTCGGCCGCTTGTTATTGCCATCCACGACCCGGTGCCAGACGGTCATTGTGGGTTTCGTGCACTTAGTTTTGCACTATATGGTAATCAAGAAGGGTTCACAGGGGTGAGGGCACGGCTTGCTGAAGAAATGCGTGAGAACGATTGGCGATACGCACCCATCTACGGTGACGGCATCAATGATGAAATCAGACGCATTGACATCACTACTACAGCACCAACGACTCAACATCATTGGATGATGGGTGTGGATCTATTCGTATTTGCCACACTATTTAATTTGGCGGTTGTCATGTACAACACTTACCTCTACCCAACTCCACAATCGTACCCATGCACCATTCTGCCAGTGGACAACATACATGGCGATACGCACCCATCTACGGTGACGTCACATGGAAGCATGATATAATAAAAACATCCAAAGTACAACATAAACCACATAAGTCATAATCAGATTACACAAATAACATAAGTCATAGTCCCAAAACAACAAATAAGCAACTGAACACCACATAACATAAGTCGTAGTAGAACACATAAGTCAACTCGTCTAAAAACAACAAATAACACTCATACATATGACATAATAATCATACAACTACTGTGGAGGTGGTAGAAAACCCGACTTCCTCCTAAACTCTGGCCACATGTTCCCAACTCCATGACATAAGTCGTAGTACTCGTTGGCGCTAGCCATCCACTCCTCCCTACTACCCTGTGCAGCATCCATCACGGGAGATATCTCAATCCACATCTCGCGTGACAACTGTAATAAAAAACCATACAATTTAAATACATATTAGTTACAATCAATTTTTTTTAACTTAATACAAATAATTTAAAATATAATTGTACTAACCGTATCAGCATCCGAGATGTCATCAACAGGTCGGCTGTCACTCAGTATATGTGGGTGCGAGTGCCTAATGTACCACGCCGTGTAATTCTCAGCAAACTCCCATGGCCTACGTCGTATCGGAGTAGCAAAAAGGTCCAGATGCACACTATGCGCCCCCAAGTTGTTCCAATACGAATCATAGACAGACTGGTAGCTAACAGAGTATCCAAGCGTGGAAGCAGGTCGACGCACAACAAGCGGACGCTCCGGTGGATACGGTACACCCTGCACGTAGCCTAACTGTCGGAGGCACCTAGTGGGATCATAATATTCTGCTATCTCTGCAAATCTGAGCAGGCCCTGATCCAAGGTACGTCTCACCGTCAGATGAGGACTATGACCATACGGAGTCCAACTAACTGACTGAGGGGTCAAACTATAAATCGCCTGCCGATAATAAGCCAACATCTATGCATCCCTCCTCTTACTCGACCGGGGTGCTGTACCGCGCCACCTGAATGCTCCTGCCTGCCCCCGCTCCAGCTCTCGTGGCTCCAACCGACTAGGCCTCAAAGTAGGAAAGTGGTCGTAAATCCAACACTGTAGTAAAGTCAGACAACCCGCCACTCCCTTAGCCTCCGCCCGGGAGGCAATACCAAGCTGCCTGTACAGATAAGCAAGTGCTCCTGCCCCCCACGCATACTCTCCTAGCATATCCGGCATCTTCACAAACAAGTTCACAATAGCAGAAACGCGGTCCTTACTCTTATCTACGAACAGTGTGGACCCAAGCAGCAAAAGAAGGTAACACTGAGCCTCTCTAGCTGGCGGACCAGACTGCTGCAAATGAGTCAAAGCATGTACACCCAACAAACCAAATCCTCTGTACCACCTAGATAGACTAGCAACCTCGCCAACCTGCGCCCCGTACTCATCCTCATCACGATCTAATCCCAGTAGTGCTCGGATGTCAGCCTCCAGTGCACACTTCTCCAACTGCCTCGGATCCACTACCATCGCCTCTCCGTCAACCGCAAGCCCAAGAATGTGTGCCACGTCGTGAAGGAGGATCGTCATCTCTCCAAACGGCATGTGGAAGGTGTTAGTATCCGACTGCCACCTCTCCACAAATGCCGAGATGAGAGCAGGGTCCAACTCGCTCTGGAAGGTGATATCAACAAGGTGAGCAAGGCCCGATGTCTCTACGGTAGTCCTAGCGTTATCATCTGCTATCTGATAACCGCCGAGAACGTGACAAAGGGTCACACTCCTGTCGTAGCAAGTGATCACCCCTCTATCAGCCTCTCCCGTGTACAGACGGTGGGCAACATGCCCAAGAAAGCTACGGAGCAAACTCGGGTCGCTCGGCCCTCCAGGACACGGTCCTCTAGGCTCCCAGGCCTCTCCTACATCAGCAGTAGAACTCTGGCCCTCACCAGGCTGTGGAGCTCTATAAAAACGCCCCGCATGGTCTCTATAGATCCCAGTAACAGCATGAACCCCAGTAACGACAGGTGACGCAACGCTGGGGGCACCTCTGTCTCTGATCGGACTGACTCGTGGAATACGATACTCAACAGCATCCGACTCATACTCCTCCGACTCGTCGTCAATCTCGTCTGAAGGCTCAAACGGTGAAGTATGATGATCAATACTGGGACCAGCTCCACTACCACCCCTACTAGGCAACTGAAAATCAAAATGAGGGAAACCGTCTGCCCTATATCTCATCGGTGTCACCTGTGGCTGTGGCTGTGGCTGTGGCTCATCTCTGTCATTTGGGTCCTTATTTCTCGCACTAGCGCTAATGTTACGCCCAAGGAATCTTTTCAATCTCTTTCCTGGTCCTCCAGAACTACGTGATCCTCTAGAATTACCAGATGACGCCATCTCTAAACATAGACAATAATTTTCTATTAATATCTTATTGGAAATTATTTGTTGAGCAATTACTTGTTGTTTCATAGAGTAATTATGATACATACAATTTGTTATCTACTTAATATTTCGTTTGATGTTATCTACTTAATTTAATTAATCTGTTATAATAAATTATTAGATTAGCAATTTCTTCATAGTCATAATTTATCAATTACTAATTATGATACATACAACTTGGTTATCTAATTAATTTATCAATTACTAATTAATTTAACTAGATAGTTATTCAAATAATTATTTCAACTTACCCAATTAACAAACTAACAAATTATATAATTAATTAACAATTATAATTATTTCAACTTACCCAATTAATAAACTAACACATTATATAATTAATTAACAATTATATACAAATTAATCAACTATCAATATTAAACTAATTAATATACTAACAATTGTATTTAAAATAAATCTAATAAATATTTCTTTAAACCGAACCATTCAAACCGAACCAGAAACTCAATCAGACCGGTCCGACCAGACCGGGTGGATGGGGTCCGCTCCGACCGGGCGGACGGGGTCCGCTCCGACCTGGCGGACGGGTCCGCTCCGGCCAGGCGGACGGCGAGACTTTATTAAAAAAAAAAATTACCTCCACGCCGACGACTGGAACAGCGGCGGCTTCGGCTTCTCCTGGGCGGCGACTGCTTCTCCTGGGCGGTGGTGTAGAGCAGAGGAGGAGGAGGCGTCGGCGAGCAGAGGGGGAAGGCGGCGGCGAGCGGAGGAGGGGGAAGGCGGCGGCGGCTTGCAGAGGAGGGGGAAGTCGGCGCCGGCGAGCGGAGGAGGGGGAAGTCTCGGATGTCGGCGCCGGAGGGGTGTCTTCGAGCGTTGCAGGAGGGGTGGGGTGGGGGTGGGGATGCAGCGGCAGGAGGGGTGGGGGTGGGGGTGGGGGGTGGGTGGGAGGTGGATAGATAGGGTTAGGGGGCAGGGGCAAATTCGTCTTTTCTGTTCTAACTATGGGCGGCCAATAGTAAAACGACGGGCGGCAAATAGCAATTCAGAATTTATACTATAAAAAAGTTCATTACAAAATACACAACCTCCTTTTGGATAATTTCAAATGGAAAATACGAGAACCATCCAATTATCAAATGCCAAACAAAGAAAAAAACATTACTCCTACACCTTTCATATTTCTCAATTACATCTCAAACTAATGTAAATATTCAAATGGTTGTGATCCCGAACTTTGAATACAAAACTTCCAGTTTTAAAACTCGCCATGAGCATGAGCAACCCTCTTGCTCTTCCCAATTACTCCTCTGTGGAGTTTTTATCTTATAGCTAGATTATATTACGGCCGAGTGCTTTACGTGTTCTTCTTCGCAACTCCTATTAAGCGTAATTACTTTTTTCATCAACAAATTAATTATAAAGTAAAATGTATAAATAATTCATTGATGTTCAAATGTTTATATTTACTGTGGCGTAAAAAAGTAAACTACTATATAAGAAATGGTAATCAGTAAAAATCAGATGCTCTGGGCCGGGTTGAATAATATCATTTTATTAATTAGACAGCACTTTATAAGCATTGGGTTTGTTCTTCTGCTTTATATATTGTTAATAATTAATAACCAACCATTTTCAGATTATAATACCATCGTACTATTGATGTAGACCAACAGCAACAAGGATAGGTCCCTTGAGAATATCCCCTGCAACATTCTCCAATTAATTTATCCATTTTTGGCTTTTGATTAGACAAGGCATCTATTGGAGCAGGGAAACCCAGAGGCCAGAGTTCAAATTATTAGTTAATTACATGATTTACTAAAGTTACTAATTATCTTGTGATAAAAATGCAGTAAACCTTCATTTTTTAAACATTACGTTTGTATGAAGATGGATTAGATTTGGGAATTCGAGAGAGTTGTCGTTTTGGTCGGTTGATTTAGATTAACATATACTGCATAACTAATTTCATTGGGGGTGAATCTTGGGAGGGAGGAAGTCCCCATGTCTGTCTGTGGAATTCAGATAACATAGAAAATTCATAATAGTAATTTAAGGTCTCGTTGAATGTAACTTTTGTCGATGGAAACTTAATGTGTAGTTTATTTTGGTTTGAAGTAAGACGTTGGTTAGGGACTTGGGTCAGAGGACGTCATATATAGGATGAGATTAAAACATCTGAGTTGATGAAAAGTATGACTTCTAGTGTTTTACATGGATTTCATTATACTTTTGGCCCTTTTATTACAGGGGTTTAATGGTTTATGGTGTTGCACCGGTGGTCGGATTACAAAAATCACCTACAAGCAATAATAGCGATATGAGACACACATAAGAAAGTTTGTAACTGTACATGCCAATACAACGCGATCAAATCATTTATCTTGGATACTAGCCGATTTTGATCAATATTATACTACTGTATTATTAGTTCACTAGTTCATTAATTTGTTTAAACTAGTATTATTTTAGGAATGATATGAGGTGGCACCTGATTGCCCAAAATATTGTTCAAAAAGTACACCAATGTATTTACATTTTTCTCCAACACCATTCTGTTATTATATATATCTACAGTGGAAAGAATTTTTTTCCGTCGAATCAATCATTTTCATTACTTGCATGCAAAATGCACTACCAGGTGGGCTGTGTATGTTTTGGAAAGAGGAAGTCAATTTGGAGATCAAAGACGCAACAAGAAATTACATGGATGCAGTAATTAAAGATGATAGAGGCAGAGTTCAATGGCGATTTACTGGTATATATGGATGGCCGGAGAAGGAAAATCACATCCAGACCTGGGAGTTATTGAGGAAGCTTCATGAGGGTAGGGATCTCCCATGGCTTTGTGCAGGGGATTTCAACCAAATCTGCTCAAATGCGGAAAAAGAAGGAGGGAACCTGGTTAGTGAAGCTCGGCTGATGGGGTTCAATAATGCGCTGATGGATTGCGGTTTGAAAGACCTTGGCTTTGTTGGCTACCCATTCACTTGGGAAAACAGGAAAAGTGGCCAGAATCTCATTGAGGAGAGATTGGACAGGGCAGTAGCAAATGGAAAGTGGATGGATATGTTTCAGAATGCTATGGTCCTCCATCTAGAAGGAGTGGTCTCTGATCACTTGCCAATCCTGATTGATCCTGTTGGGGAGAAAGAAGAGGAGATAAGATGGGGAAAGTGCTTCAGGTTTGAATCTTTCTGGGCAAAAGATGAAGAGAGTATGGAGATAATCAGAGAAGCTTGGGAGGAAGCAAATTGGGGCACCCTGGATCAAAGTCTGAAGAGCTGTGAAAGAAGGCTGAAAAACTGGAGTGAAACGAAATTTGGGGAAATTCCGAGAAGGATTGCTCAGATCAGAAGAAGCATACAAGGAATGAAAGCGCAAAATAAGAATAGTAATTGGAGAGAAAAGAAAAGAAAGCTGGAGGTGGAATTACAGGACCTATTGTATAAGAATGAGCAAAGATGGAAACAGAGATCAAGGATGGAGTGGCTCAAGGAAGGGGAGAAGAACACCAAAGCTTTTCATGCCAAAGCTTCTGAAAGAAGAAAGAGGAACACCATTAAAAAGCTCCAGGACGAACAGGGGAGAGTTTTTAAGGGCCAAGAAGAAGTAACAGAATGCTTATTTCAATACTATTCAAAGCTCTTCGAAAGTAAAGCAGATCAGAATTGCTGGAAAGTTATAGATGTGATTGATAAGAAAGTAACTGATGAGATGAATCACAAATTGCTCAGGCCTTTTACTGCGGAAGAGATCAAAGCTGCCTTATTTCAAATGGGAGCCACCAAAGCACCAGGGGATGATGGTTTTCCAGCCCTCTTCTTCCAAAAGAATTGGAGCACAGTCGCACCAAAATTAACTGAGGAACTGATGGATTTTCTCAATGGAGGAAGCTTGCCTGCTGATCTCAATAGAACTCTTATTGCACTAATTCCAAAGGTAAAAAATCCTACTTCCCCCAAAGAGTATAGACCGATCAGTTTGTGTTCTGTTCTGTATAAAATCCTATCAAAGACCATTGCTAACAGGCTGAAAGAAGTGTTGAATGATCTTATATGTGAAGCACAGAGTGCCTTTGTCCCTGGAAGATCAATCACTGACAATGTGATAGCTGCCTTTGAGTGTTTCTCTACTATGAAGAACAAAAACAAAGGTGATAGAGGTTCCCTGGCTCTTAAACTGGATATGGCTAAGGCATACGACCGTGTTGAATGGATTTTTCTTGAAAGAGTTATGACAAAACTGGGTTTTGACGATAAATGGATCAAGCTTGTTATGAACTGTGTTTCTTCTGTATCTTATGCAGTTTTGGTCAATGGTCACAAATCTAGCTTCTTCAATCCTGGGAGGGGGCTGAGGCAAGGGGATCCTCTTTCCCCATACCTCTTTCTGCTCTGTGCTGAAGGCTTATCAGCTCTGATCAACAAAAATGAGAAGGA
Source organism: Linum tenue (assembly GCA_946122785.1). Lineage (NCBI taxonomy): Eukaryota > Viridiplantae > Streptophyta > Magnoliopsida > Malpighiales > Linaceae > Linum > Linum tenue. Next base: position 25,988,713 of record CAMGYJ010000010.1, on the reverse strand, counting down.
GAGGAAAATCCATGGTCTGAAAATCTGTAACAAAGCTCCAGTCGTCTCCCATTTGCTGTTTGCGGACGATTGCATAATATTTGCTAGGGCCACAGTGGAAGAAGCTAAGAGATTGAAAGAAATGCTTGAAGACTATGAGAAAGAGTCTGGTCAAATGGTGAATCTGGATAAGTCAGAGATCTACTTCAGCAAGAACACTTTGAGTAACAGAAGACAAGAAATCTGCCAGGAGCTAAACATTAAGGAAGTTGACAGATTAGCAAAATACCTTGGCCTACCTACGATGGTGGGGAGATCGAAGAAGCTGGTGTTCAGCAATCTCAGAGACAGGGTGAGAAACAAACTGATGAACTGGAAAAACAAGTTCTTCTCAGAAGCAGGGAAAGAAGTTCTGATTAAGAGTATTGCTCAGGCCCAAACAACTTATGCTATGTCTGTGTTTAGGATCCCAGATGGTATTTTAGATGATATTCATAGCTTGATTGCTAATTTCTGGTGGGGTCAGAAAGGGACTGAAAGAAGAATTCATTGGAGGAGATGGGAGAAATTGTGTAAAAAGAAGAACCAAGGAGGCATGGGATTCAGGAACCTTAAAGTGTTTAACACAGCCATCTTAGCAAAACAGCTATGGAACTTGAGTCTTAACCCTCAGTCTCTGGTTGCAAGATTGCTAAAGGCAAAGTACCATCCGAAGTGCAACATTTTGGAAGCAAAAATTGGCTGGAGGCCAAGCTATGTTTGGAGGAGTCTGATGGGAGCTCAGGATTTGTTAAAAGCAGGCTGCAGATGGAGGATTGGCTCGGGTGAAGAGGTGTATATTTGGAAAGATAAATGGGTCCCAGGGCTTGACAATTTCCAAGTCTTTTCCTATAGCCCTTTCCTGGATTGGGACTCCAAAGTCTCCTGCCTTATTGACCAAGAAACCAGAACCTGGAGGAGAGATTTGATTGAGATTATGTTCACGCAGGAAGAGCAGCAGGCTATTCTGGATATTCCTTTAACTTCTGAGATTGTTAAGGATTCCTTATGTTGGACAGGCACGGAGAATGGAAAGTATACAGTTCGGTCAGGATATGATATGGAAATGAACAGAGCAGGGGAGGGTCTGGCAGGAAGTGGTACTGAGCAGGAAATGAATGATGGATGGAAAAAGCTCTGGGGGTTAAATATCCCAGGGAAGCTCAAGGTCTTCTTGTGGAAAGTGGCCCACAACATTGTCCCGGTTGGTGTTAAGATTAGGAAGAAAAGCAGCAGAAGAGGGGAGGAATGCCCAAACTGTGGAATGAAGGAAACTTTAAAACACTGTCTTGTGAAGTGCAGCTGGGTGGGGAGAATCTGGCCAAAAACCCCTATTGCAAATCTGTTTTATATGGCTGATTCTCTTTCCTGTAAAGAATGGATTTTCAAGGTGATTAAGGAAGCAAAAGAAGGGGAGATTGAAAGATTCTGCTCTTTGTTATGGTTTTTCTGGAAAGAAAGAAATAACTGCTTGTTCAACAGCAAAATGCTACAGGAATGGGAAGTGTTTACAAAGGCTGATGACTTTATACAAGACTACATTGCTGTCCAAGGAAAAGAAAATAACAGAAGGAGAGAAGGGAACAGGAGGAATTGCAGATGGGAGAAGCCACAGGAAGGAATGTACAAACTGAATACTGATGCTGGATGTAGTGGTAAAGGAGAGGTGGGAATGGGTTTTATCATTAGAGACTGGAATGGCAAGGTTATACTGGCAGGAAGCAGAACACTGAAAGCTAACTGGTCCCCTGAGATTGCAGAAGGTATGGCGATGCAGTTTGGTCTAAGGGAAGCAAAAGAAAGATGACTTAGAGGCATTCTGGTTGAGTCAGACTGCCAAAGATTGATCAACTGTCTGAAGGGGAAAGAGAACAGCAGAACTGAAGTGGACAGCATCTGCAGAAATGTTGTTTCGATCGGTTTGGAAGTAGATGTAGTGGAGTGGAGTTTTGTCTATAGGGAAGCAAATGGGGCTGCACACTTATTAGCACATTTCTTTCCTTTCAACATCATTAGGAGTGAGATTTGGCAAGATTGTATTCCTGGCCTTTTGGCTGATGTAATTGCCGCTGAGGCTGATCTGTGATTTCTATGAAATCTGATTATCTCTCAAAAAAAAAAAGTATATCTCTTAACCCAAGTACATCTTGTCTTTTTGGCTTAGCCATCTCTATTCTCAAGCTACTTTTGCTTTTCCAAATTCACTTCCATGCTAGAGGAAACCATAACAACGACTGTTATATCCCGTTCATCAATAGACACGTAGAATTTTCGGAAAAAGGAAGAGATTAATTTAGGTTTCTTATTTTTCATTTTTTCTTTCATTTTGTAATTATTACTCTATTAATATCTATGTTTTACACTCCACATTGCACCTTCTTATTTTTTCTTTCAAACGATAAAATAAAACCTCTATTTGCATCCACTTTTATAATTTTCGTCTCAACTCGCACCTCTTCATATTTTCGACCTGATTTGCAGAGTGTAAATATAAAGTAAAAATACATAATCCCCATTTTAATTTATGTTCTCCAACAAACATACCAAATGTTCGGTGTGTGAGTGGGAAACGGGTATAGAATAGAACACCATTTTTTCTTCAAAACTTAGATTCTGAGATGCACCAAGTTATTGCAATGTACCAAATAGATAGATAGATAGAGAGAGAGAGAGAGAGAGAGGGAGGTGAGAGAAGTTGGGGAATTTGTTGGGAAATACTAGTGTATGGTTATGTTAGGTGACTTGCTTATTACAAAAGAGAGTGAGAAAGAAGGCTTCACCAAGCCTCAAGCTTGTCACTTTACAGCACATCCATCAATCTCTCAATCTCGTATCAGATGTTGAAAAATACATGAGGGCGTTTGGCCATGGCTTAGCTTAAGCAACACCGCACTCTCTCACAAACAAAGCTGCAACAGCACGAGGACCGACGGACGGAACCACCCATCTGCTTTGCTTTGCTTTCCCAGCCTAGCTGCTTCCTAGTTTGGTGCCGCGCCTCTTTCGCCACACCCATCATTTTGATCTTTTTGTCTCCTCTTTTGTTAACAGATTACTTAGAATGCATACAAAATTGACTATACTCGAATTCAAGTCGTTGGACGACGCTATTGTAAGCCTTGATTACTAGCTAGTTGGACCTAAAAGTTCGCACATATACATTGTGATTGAATTTAACTCTCCTATCACTTGTCAAGACTAATATAAAGAGATTCGATTTATTAATATTTGAACGAAACAAAATTATCAAGAAAAGATATATAATATCTTACCGCGCAGTTTTAAATTTTCCGTTGAAAAATATCTCGTATAAAATAATAATACTATGTCGAAAATACGTTTGATCCAATAAAAAGACTTGTTGTAAATTCTTATGATAATCATGATGTCATCGTGACTAAATCGTATACTAATCCTCTAGGTTTTCATTTGCCTTTGTTCATTCTTGTTTTTTTCTCTCTCTCGATGAAGTGGTGAATAATGGAAGAAGTGGAGAGATAGAGATATGCAGAAGCAATGAATTGCATGGCTCAATAGGGAATAGAACAAAGAGATTGTGTCTTCAACGAGAAGTAAAGGGGGGGGGGGGGGGGGGTAAAATGCACTGAAAGGCGGAGATCTATCCCGCGAGTGAGTGCAATATTCTAGCTTGTTGAAAAGATTACCAGATGCCAAGAATATGGGGCAACTTGCACCACTTCTTTTGGGGATCCCCCATACCATTTATATATATATGTTATGTTATTATTACTAGCTACATATGACAATGGCGTCTTTTTCGGTCTTAGGTTTGATGCTTTATCAAAATTGAGGGTTTGTTCGTAATGATGAAAGCATGATAGGCTGGGGGGAGATTTACTCCCTTTTTAGTCTCTAATTATTCAATTTGCACCTTTGAACGTACGTTTTAAAAGGGAGATTGTGTCTCCTTCCGCAAAAGAAGGCCATTAGAGAGCTATAAAGATAGTGTCCTCCAAATCAACCGTACTCGTAATCAATCTGGTATCACTTTAAATCACTTTTTGTTGAGTTGTCACAGAATCTCCTTACGCCTAAATTGTATGATAGTAACGTATGGTTAGAGGTCTACACAACATGTGCCGTCCATACCGTATAGGAAATAGGGTTTCTTGTATTCCACATGAGTATACACACCTCTTGTAATCTGTAGCTGCCACTTGAGCTAATGAGAAAGAACTATCGTCTTTGTGTCGTGGATTAGTCTCAAACGATGAATCATTGAGAATACCACGAAAACCTCCTTTCTTCGTCTTTTTCGTTCTGCGAATCTTGATTTGATGAGTCTAACTAAATCAGGTTGAACTTCTCGGGGAGGTTGGATTATCACTTAACTATTTTGTAACTGCTCAAGCATTTTGAACCTCTAGTTAATTTCTAGTACTGGAAAGAACTAATCCATTGTCTTTCTTACTTGACATGAATAAAATATGAGTGAAAGCTTCAAGTCATGGCCTCCATGTCCTGCTTTTTGCTTATCAATCCCTACTTCCCCCATAATAACAATTCACCAGAAGCCATACACAAACTTAAATTTGTCTAGGTTCATCTTAGTATGGACCATCTCCATCCCTCACTGGGCCTTCATAAATGCATACATTAATGGCCCATCTGTGCTCCCCTCTATTTCCATGGCCCATAATCCTCTCTCCCCATGTGGGTTTTCTGCCACCATCTCCTCCTAGCCCTACTACTACTAATTGGGACAATGCAGATGCAAACACGACTGTGACACCAAAGCAAAAGGCTGAGAGGCCAAACCACATGTGAAAAAGGAGAGTAAATAAATGGTAGTGTTGGAGCTTTTTAGTGATCCAACTTTTGTTTTAAAAATGGGTGGAGTTTTTTTTTTTTTTTGACACTTGAAACGATTCCCTTTCTCCCATGTTCCCCCTTTCCCCTGCCTAATGGCAATTAGTGGGGTTCCCCAAACTTGTGGCCTTCAATCAGCATGGTCTAGTGGATGGGGCACTTACGCCTCATTATTATGTCTCCATCTTACTTATCAGATTTCCTGTCCTAGGTTTCAATATTGGAATAAGCATTCACGACGTATTAAGGTTTTTTCATGTATTCAGAGGAGGCCGAAGTTAAGAAAGGGATACAAAAGAGATGAGAGTACAAATAATGAGCAAATCCTTTACACAATAAAAATGGTTGTGGTTGCGTTTCCTTGCTCGAAGCCTGATTGGCATAAAGGGGCTACTTTTTTCCGCCACATTATATTGGTTAGGCATGCATGATGCATGGATAAATGGGAGATACCTAAAAGTTCAATCATGCTACAATTATAATTATGTTACCATCCTTTATATCTTTTTTGTCTCCATCATACATAATTCTTGGTGTATTTCGACATACATAGACGGTTTGCCGTCTTTTTTTATGATTATAATTATCTTAGGCTAACTTCAATGGAGCCTCTATAAATGGAGGAGTCTCTATATTTGGGGAAAAGTTAGCTCCAATGGAGTCTCTAAAAATGGAGGAGTCCCTATATTTGGGGAAGATCTGCAAAAGGATCCCCAAATTTGGGGGTGGAAATGGGGGTTCCCCCAAATATAGAGACTCCCCAAAGCCCGCCACGTGGCATTTCTTTTACTTTTTAAGATTTTAGGGGTTAATTGGAGTTTAATTAGGGTATTAGTTAGGGGTTTAATTAGATCAATCATTTTCAAGTGTTGTGTGTAAACCCAAATTATGTCCATAATTTTTCGCCAAAAAAATTAGTTCTCGAAATTTAACAAAATTCTATCGAAAAATTTGTATTTAAAAATGATGACGAACTATACAAAAATTAATATTAATGAATTATATTAAGGCTTTGATAAGTACATTTTTAAGTAAATGTAAAAATGGATAAAATGGAGATCCCCAAATTTGAGGTTGGTAGCATTGGAGCCAAATTGTAAAAAATGGGGGCAATCCCCAAATTTGGGGATGAAGGTCCCCAAATTTGGGGTCTTGCATTGGAGTTGGTCTTACAAAACATTTGGCTAGGCTAAATTACACATTTGGTCACTCAAATTACATAAATCTTCCACGTTTACCACCCGGATTACTTTTTTTTCTTATTCGTCACTTACTTTATAAATCGTTTCACCGGTAGTCACCGACGTTAGTCTCCGTCAAAGTCCGTTCACACCGTTAGTTTTTTTATGACGTGGCAAACGACACTGCTGACTTAACCGTTCATCTGTGACATGTTAATTTAAAAAAATAAAAACTAATTATAAATAAAATTAATTAACAAGAAGGGAAAGATTTGCTCCGGGCAACACTGTAACCTTCCCTTCTGACTTGCTCCCGCCTCCACTACTCAGGCGGCAAAGGAGGAGGAGGAGAAGAACTGCAGAAAGATGGGGAAACTGGCAGCGCTGAAAGCAGAAGCCAATGCCGAAGCTACCTCCCGCAACATCAAGATCGCATCTCTAATACCTGATTCCCACAATTGGAGAGCGGCAATTCGAAATTGAAAGAATCCATATCAAGATTTCACATCCGTTGTAGCAATTGGTCTCAAGGTTGCGGTTGGAGCTGAAAATGCCATCGTGGGGTATGCGATAGGGGTGTTCAAATGGTTATCATGGTTATTATCAAACCAAATAAGGCTAAATTTCATTAACCATGGAATGCAATATCATAACCAAACCGTCCAAACTAATACAACAACCAAATTAACCAAACTAAAGTTTAATCGGTTTGGTTAATTGGTTAACCAGATTAACCAATCTAAAATCATATTATCATCAAGTAAGAAAATTTCGGTTAATTAATCAATTTATAATTTATATAATGAATAAAACATAACAATCAACACATAGTTATAGTTGACCCTTAACATAAATACATGCAACTAAGACAATTATCTTACAGTTAGTATAGAAGTATTCACCTAACAAAAATTTATCACAATGGTATGGATTAATGAATTGTTGTGTTTGTTTGAATTGACTTAGTCTTTTAGCAATTTTCATAGGCTGAAAAGGACCTTGCTTTCAAGTTTTCATCCAACATAATGTATGAGATTTATCTAAATTAGACGATCATATGTTGTGGTCTACACTCTACATATACAAATATACATTATAGGAACAATATCAAACTTTATATTTTATGAGTCTAAAAGGATGGACGTTTAACTCTTGAGTGGTTATTCAAAGTATTAAGTATGTGTATATATTAGATATATAACTAATTATTTATCTGGTTAATTTGGTTTGGCTGGTTAGGTGTGTCTGAAACCAAACCACCTAAACCAAACAAGCTAAAAACTTTAACCAAACCAAACCAATTATCCAAATTAACCAAACTAAATTATCCAAATAGTACTGGTTAAAACGGTTACCATGATAACCACACCGTTTGAACACCCCTAGTATGCGATCCTCCTGAAGGAGAGGGACTTACTGTTGTCGCTTGGACACGTGGTGGCAGATTTAATAGAGTGGTGGCTGACCAGACGGACAGGAAGTTGAAGGAAGACTTGGGGTCTTGGATTGAGAATTCCCATATTCAAACGACGGTCGGGTTCTCTTTGGCAGGGGCATTGGGGTTGAGTAGTTCACCGCGATATGATGTTTACGGGAATGATTTCAGGTGGGGGAAGCCAACGGCGGTGAGGACTGAGGAGTGGAGGCGGGAGCAAGTTGGAAGGGAAGGTTACAGTGTTACCAGGAGCAAATCTTTTCCTTCTTGTTAATTAATTTTTTATATTTTAAAATTGACATGTCATAAATTAACGGTCCAATCAGCAGTCCCGTTTGCCACGCCATCAAAAAACTGACAGAGTTAACAGACTTTGACTGAGACTAACGACTGGTGACTGCCAGTGAAACTATTCATAAAGTTAGTGACTAATAAGAAAGAAAAGTAATTTGGGTGATAAACGTGAAATATTTATGGAATTTGAGTGATCAAACGTGTAATTTAGCCCATTTGACTAAATACCAAATTTTATGTCAACGCATATTACAAATTAAATGATGCTAAAGACAAGAGCATCCACTAGGGTTTTCTTGTTCCAGCCACTTTCCCAAAACAAATAACTTTGTGTTAACCTCATGTACAAGATAATTCACATATCATAGAAACAACAGATTATAGACAAGGCCTCATTGACCATGATTTTTTATTATTATCGGTAATTAAACTGATTCTTGAGATACTTGAGTATGGAAGTCGACAGCCGAAGGAGAGATAGGCGCAAACAAAGCCTCCTTCACATTACTAAGAATCCCTCTATCATAGGGATTCATAGAACTCTTGTAGCTCTGGCGGAAATTCTCATAAGCGGTCTGCAATAAAACAGAAAATCACCAAGAATAAGAACTTCCTGAAGATTACTCCATGGATTCATCTAAACAAACCTAGTAAAAGCACTGATAAGTAACACATTGTTTTGTGTTATGTCAAATTATCATTTACCTGATTCACTGCAATCAGGTATAAATGAAATCCAACCAGGCTGCCCAAGAACCAAATTGCAGCAAAACTGAAAGCCAAGAGCGCCAACGTCTCAGGGCAGTCCTTCACCATCTCCATGAAACCAGACTGCCGCGCCACCATCCTTCCATGGATTCTCCAGCAGGAGATTGCAAATACGTAGACGAAGAAAACCAATGCAGAGAAGATAAACGCTAAGAAACGTCTATAATTCCTCTACGGAAAACAACCGAGCCAAAATCAGCACTTGAGATTTTGTCATCGGCTAACGGGAAAGACTATAGTAAAGAGGGACTTCTTTACCAATGCAACACATTGACCGATCCAGGGGCAATGGTGGTCGAATTTCTCAACGCAATTGCCGCAGATGTCGCAGTGGCAGCTCCTTGGAGGCCTGTAAATCTTGCAGATTCGGCAGTAGTTTAGCTTCAATTCCACCCCGTTGACAGTCACTACTCTGTTTTCTGTACTAGTTCTGGTGATGTTGCTCGAATCGGTTTCGTTGAAAGGCAGGGGAGGTTGGTTGCTTCTAGGGATGATTCCAGGATCGAATGCACTGGCTAGAAACAAGTTCACAAGAACCTGTATATGTGGGGAGCGGAAGAATCGGTAAAATTTGTGTGGAAAAAAAAAAAAAAAACGGGTCAGTCCCTAACAACTTTAGAGGGAAAATGTAACATACAATTAGTGCTAGAAGGAGTGAGAAGAGTCTTGTGACAAGGGAATGGGGCAAGGAATCATCGTCAATGTTATAAATGGCGGAAACCCAACTCGAGATTACGATTGAAAACATCGTCAAAAGCAACCCTTTTGGATCTGGACCAAAGATGAGCCTTCCGTGAAAGAAAAACACCTACAATAATGAACCAACAAACAAAAAATTCGGATTAACCAATTCCATCTCCTCTGTTTTTTTGGCAACAGTCAAAAAGGATATCAAAATGTGATTACGAAGTCCCGACGTTGTTTCCAGGCCAAACTTGGTAAATCCTTGCGCCGCTGCCGCGGGAAGATCGGCCTTCGCCTGTACAGTCGCATCGTCTCAGCAATTTCTTCTCCAAGGCCCGCGTGACGGCTCGAGATTTGAGTTTGATTGACGCGACGAATTGGGTCAAGGATTGAGATTTCGTTGATAATGAGTTGTTCCTGCTATGTTGTTGTTCTTGGGTACTGGAATCGGGAAGTTCGAGGATCATTGGCGGGGTGGAGAGTGCGATGGCTTCCATTTCAGATTCGTCATCTTCGTCTTCTTCAATTAGTGAAGTGATGGGTTCCATTTTTGTGTTTCTCTTGGTGGCAAAACTTCTGCGGAGGGGAGGACAAATGGAAGTGGAAAAGGAAGTGAGGGAGGGAAATAACCGACTTTTTGAAAAAAAGGGAAACATAGCGGTTATGAGTATGGGCTTGGGCTGGCCCCATTGTTAAACGTTAGCAATTTGTATTTTCAAGTTCTTGAATGAAAAGCCCAAAGGAAGTAGTTCATTTGGGTTGCTGTCAGCCTTATAAAATTGTGTTTTCCTAAAGTATAAAAAGTAAAAACGTTTTTCCTCTCTGTGCAGGCCGGGCCCCTTTTAGTAAATTTCGTTTTTATAAACTAGGAGCGATGCCGCTCGCCGCCGCTCTTCTTTCCTTCCTCCACCGCCTCATATCCCTCTGGTTTTCGCAACGGAAACTAAAAGTAAGCACAGAAACGGAAGGAAAGAAGAAGAAACACCGGCAAAGGAAAGTTAACGGCAATCGGGGAGGGATTGAAAATGGAGGATAAGAAGAGCAAGATTAAAATCGCAGTGACGTTAATTTCTCTCGCAGCGGCTGCAGTTACGATAGCCTTCACGGCGGCGCATTACCGGAGGCGGCGGAAGACTAGAAGTTCGTGCTACTTGCACGCTGAAGGAAAGCCTCAGTTCTCTTTCAGGAGAGTGTTGGCTGACAATTCGTTCTCTCACTTCAAGCACTTGAAGCGCAGTAGTGCGTCGAGCAACGGTGAGTTGAGTCATTGAGACCATTGGTCTACCCTTTTATCTCTGCTTGTTCGCTGAGAATATTGATAATGGTGAACTCGAAATTTCAGCTCACTTTTACTTTAACAGACCTGATACCTGAGCTGTGTATTTCTCTGCTTGATTTATTGCACACTTCGGATAACATTCAAATTCTGACACTTTTTTGTTGTTGTTGTTGTTGCTATTCTGTAATGTTTGCAGAAGAGAATGGTTCCAATTTGCATCCTTATGAACAAGAGATTAAGGCTTTGTTGGAGAAACCACCAGTTGACTTCAAATTGGATAGCACTGGTTGGAATAGCAAAGTCAGCAGTTCATATGTTTGGGTTGAGACTGAATCTCAGTTGAAGGAGCTAGCAGATTTGCTGAGCAACGAGAGAGCTTTCGGCGTTGACACGGAACAGCATAGCCTACGGTCTTTTCTTGGCTTCACTGCTCTGATTCAGGTTTAACACTTTTGAGTTAGAAAATTGTGTTCTTTGAGTTAGAAGGATGATGGATTCTTGAGTTTTCTGATTCTTTTCCTTCGAAATTTTCTATGCAATGGCAGATATCTACTCGAACTGAAGATTATTTATTGGACACAATTGCATTACATGATGCAATGGCAGTTCTAAGGCCGGTTTTTGCTGATCCAAATATATGCAAGGTATATAACATGGTTAGCCGGTGGCTCTATATTTAGTCTTGGCTACAAGAAACAAGGATCAATTTGAAGCAGAAAGCAAAAGTTGAGTGGGCACCTTTAATTTTCGTGCACTAATGGGAATTTGGTTTGCCTAGGTATTCCATGGAGCAGACAATGATGTGCTCTGGCTACAAAGAGACTTCCACATATACATTGTTAATTTGTTTGATACTGCAAAAGTAAGGTTCACAAAGGCCTTGAATTTACCAGTCATAAAGGAATTATACATCACATTTATATTTCAGACTGCAGATAATGTGACAATTTTTACTTTGATATTCCAGGCTTGTGAGGTGTTGTCAAAACCACAAAAATCACTAGCATACTTACTTGAAACCTATTGTGGCATATACACAAACAAATTGCTACAGGTTTGGGACTCTGGTTATTTAATGATTCATTTTCCATATATCTAGTGAAACTTTCAAGTATATTTATTTTGGATGCATTATTGGTGAAGCATGCATCAGTAATATATGATTTTTTTCAAGAGTATTTCGAGTTAGAACTCTTATCACTTCATTTCTGCATGTTGGCTGACTTATCATATTGATTTGCAGCGAGAAGACTGGAGACAACGTCCCTTATCGGCAGAGATGTTAGAATATGCTCAGACAGATGCACACTATCTATTATATATTGCACGTTGTTTAATTGAGGAGCTGAGACAACATGATATAGGTAAGTCTTGCAAGTCTTATGGTTTTAAAAGCATATGGGTTTTTGTTATCTGCTGCTTGGTTCTTAGGGGGTAAAAAAAGAACAATTATATGCATTGTCATCAAGATGTGCGGTATGAGAATTATAATTGCATCTGGTAGTAGAGCATTCATGTAAAGTGTTTATTTTGGGTTGAGGAATATGAGACTCTCTTCTGTTAAGTACTAGTTGCAGATCACAAGCATTTAACTCACCTTATTGAAAACCTGGATGTCTCAATGTGCCTGAATGATACTCATCAATAATGGCACTAAAAACATTGTTGTATTCAGATAACTCAACTTCTTTAGATGAAAAACCGCATTATGTTGTTGAGGCAACTCGTCGTTCAAACATGATATGTATGCAAGTATACACGAAAGAGATTGATCTTTATCCGGGCGAGGCTGCTGCATCATCAATTCTTTCCCGTCATTTCGATGTTCATGAAGGTTCATCAACTTCAAGTGAGAAACAGGTGTGCCTCCTTGTCATAGCCTATTCAAACAACTTTTATGTATCTTTCATGGTAATCATTTCATTTAGTATCTCGCGTTTTTTCCCCCAGGATCTCGTAAGACGTCTGTGCACTTGGAGAGAACTGATGGTTAGTTAAACTTTCAGTAGTTTTGGATTTTGATTGTGACACGAATAGTGCTTTTGGAATTCAGAATCAGGACTGATAAAGCTTATTGGCTGTATGGCTACATCTTATTGTTGAACTGAACATGCTAGTAATTTTAGAAATCAGAGATGCAACAGCCTACCAGTATAGCAAAATCACCTACATGAATGTTTTTCCTTTTGTCATTCTTCTTGTTATTAGCATATGGTATCCTAGTATAGTATGCATCTCCAGTTTGACCATGCTTTGCTTGTGACAGAACCATGCAGGGAGCAAAGGATGCAACTTTCATGTTCCTTCTGGTCCTTCCTTCTAAGTAATTCCTTGGCCTAGGCATGTCAATGCAATGTTCTGTTCACTGCATCGATCCTGCCCGGCCTAAAATATTCGACTCTATTGAATGATTCATATTCCTTAGTGACATACTGTTACCTTTTGAGAACATTTTTCGCCGACTAGCTAAAGATTAAATGGTAAAAGAAGGTACTTTTTTAAATGAGAATAATTGCTGTTTGCACTCTGGAGAAGTGATTGGTTGGCTGCCTTGTACCTTATCTTTGCCACCTTTGAACTGCTTATGGCCAACTTTTCAAGTGCATTAGTGGATAATGTGATTACAGTAGCTTTTTTCCTGATATGATTTCACATTTACTTTTAAGTGATACGAAATCATGAGCTGCTTAGCTAGCTTTGGTCACTTGACACTCAAGTATTGAACATCTCATTTAAAATGCCTCTTGGTACAGTCTGCATCATTTCTTTTGAACCTAACCAATTTGCATGAACTTCCTTTCAGGCTCGGGTGCATGATGAGAGCTTAAGATATGTATTACCAGACCAAGCTGTTGTGTCTCTGGCAGAAAATGTTCCTACGAATCTGACAGAACTCTCTCAGCTTATTGCTCATGTTGATCATGATGCGGATCCTGTGAATCCCAATTGTTTTCTTCCTCCTCTGTCATCTGTGGTCACGAGTCATTTGGATGATTTGTTTTGCTTAATTCAGGAGAAAGAAAGCAAACTCGATGACATAATTTCTATCATTCTCCAAACATGTCTTGGTGAAAATGGGAGTTGCCCATTGTCTATCTATAATTATGCTCTTCTGGCCAACTGTGACTTCAAACTAACAAGACGAACGGTGTCGAAACAAAATGGGATTAGAGGTTCTAAAAAGGCTTCACGGAAGGGTTCACGAGCACGACAGCATTTTGTTGAGAAGTTCTCCTGTAAATCTCCAGTATATCATAACTGTAGGATTTTTGCAGACGATGGACGTTTGCTTTGTTATTGTGACCGGAGAAAGCTCGAATGGTCAGTGCAATCCGTCTGATTCTCTTGTCTTATTAATATTGCAAGCTCAATTTTTAAAGGTTACACTGAAGCAGGTATTGTTTTCCAACAGGTATCTCCGCCGAGATTTAGCAAAGCTTGTTGATGATGATCCTCCTACCATAATGCTGCTTTTCGAACCTAAGGGCCGCCCGGAGGATGAAGACAATGACTTCTACATCCAGAGCAAGAGAAATATCTGTGTCAGCTGTGGTGAAGGGGGTCACTACTTACGGTATCGAGTAATACCTTCATGCTACAGAATACACTTCCCTGAGCATTTGAAAAAGCCACCGTTCTCATGATATCGTCCTACTTTGTGTGGACTGTCACGAAGTTGCTCATGCTGCTGCTGAGAAGCACAAAAGGAAAATCGCTATCGAGTATGGCATACCACTGTTTGTTCGTAAAGTGGTGGATTCTAAAGAAACCCCCACAGCAATACCTGAATCAGCTTCATCGATGGGCAATGTGGAGGAGGAAGGTGTGTCTCCCTTACAACTGCGAACAGCTGCCATGGCCCTTCTGCGTCACGGGAAAGGAATGCCACCCAAGCGATATGATGAACTGAGACAGGTGAGTGAGAAAATCGTTGTTCTTTCCTCTGATGCCTTGTCATTGCAGTATGGGAACTGGAACAGGTTATCATCAGTGGCTCGTGCTAGGCTTGGTCTTTTTTCTCCAATTGTTAATTGTATGTCCATGGAACTCTGAAGTTTGTTGCTTTCCGTTTCGCTATAAGCAGATTGTGATGCAATACTATGGGGGAAGAGAAGTGTCACAAGAAGATTTGGAAAAGGCTTTGATGGTTGGAATGAGCCCTCATGAGAGAAGACGGTTTCAGAAAAAAAGGGGTGCTTCTTCAAAACTTCCTCTTGGGGTTCTTCAGGCGGAACAAGTAAACCACTATGTTTCAGCCTGTAAGATGGAACCACTTCTCTTACAAAAGGATCAAGACTTTCTGGCTGAGAAGACGCTGACGAAAGCATGGGAATGGTCTCTGCTGCTACTGTTGCTGAGAAGGTGAACCCTGACGAAAGTGACGGTTCTAACAGAAGAGATATTGACATTGAAAATACTGACGTCATCCAGTCCATCACTGCATCAAATGGGGCAGGAGAAGATTCAATTTATTCATCTAAGAGCAACTCCAAACTATCTCTGCTCGGACATGGGCCCCATGGGAAACAAGTCGTTGAGCTTATAATGAAGGAGGAAGGAGAGGAAGGCATAGGCCAGTTTTGCCAGAGATGGAGACAAGTCTTCGTGGAAGCACTGAACCCTCGGTTCTTACCTGGAGGGTGGACTGTGATGCACAGGTATGTAAAGTTGGTTTTGCCCAGCATCTTCGCAGCTTCCTCACTTCATATACTGACTTATACATAATTCTGTCCTTAGCTTTCCCTCCAACCGCATCAATTGCTCACCTCACAGTTATCATGGAGACAGACAATTTTGATAGGGAAACGAATCTTTTTGTGTCTTGGCATCTTAGCTTAGGCAAATATATGCACGTAGGACAGCCATGTTACTTGTGTTAAGTTGTCAAACCTGAAAACCATCACTATCGTGAGAGCCTAAGCCTTCCAACTGGACTATTAGCTATGCATGATGTTTGATCTTAATTTCACAACTGAAATCATTTTTATTTTTTTTTATTTGCTCAAAAGGGTTTGATTTTGAGGTGTTTTTGCCAGTGGCAGAAGGGACTTTGGTGAGTTCAGTGTGTACAATCCTGCCAAGAAAGTTCCAGGCGCCTAAGAGATCGAAGGCCCTCCCATTCCATTCCCTCACTGCAAATCAGCAAATGCGACGTAGTGAACATTGTTGCTGTGTAGCTTTGTACCCAATTTCATAGTGAAATATGCCACTTAGTTAACAGGTCAAGGCCATGAATGGACAGGGGATGGTTTTCTCTTTTCTTCTTCATGCAAGGACTATGTCACTAAGAAATTTTGCCAGGCTTCTCCTTAACTTTATTTACTCAAAGCTGCTATTAATACATTTACAAAATTAGTCACCAAAATAGTAATTGACTATTTTGCTTGAAAATGATGATAAAACTATTATTAGAAATAATTGAAAAGTATTGCTAAATAATATTTGGAAAGCATTGAATTTAAAAAGAAAATACAGAAGAGTTAAATTGGATTTCTGAAAAAAAAAAAAACTAGGGTTAAGATTGAAAAGTAGTACAGGAAAAAAAATTCATTTGCAAAAGACCACGGGAGGATAGTCATTTACAATTTGATTCAACGGAATCATTTGAAATTTTCGTTACACCAAATGATTCTTTGTATCAAAATGATGCAAAAGCACACCGATTTTAGGTTGTCAACATGCATGCCGGTTGCAGCCAGCAATCCTAGCTGAGATGAGACTGGATTGCCTTCACCTATAGTGACCGGGAGCTCCATTCCCATTAGCCCCGTAGTCCAGACGATTGCTAAAGCTAATCCATTGAACCAAAGAACTGCAGGAGAAACTCAGACTGCCATAACAATTAACTAGTGAAATTCCAGATGTAGAACCCTAGGATATCCCAACCTTTACCACTGCCTACACAAAAGAAAGAATATAACGTGAAAAAACAAATTCTCTAGTGCAACTCTCATCCTACCATCTTCTTCTAACATTCTCAGGCTACAACCCATGTTATATGCTACATTTTTCATCAGTCTTGTCAAATGGAAAGCTTCAGTGACCCATCTCCAGCTAATGATTTTGTGCATCGTACAGTTGACCGGATTTTTTTTTATAGCAGAGTCAGCAAGCTTCACATGGCTGATGTATCGGTTTCTAACCCTACAATGACTGGGATCTGAAGAATAATATTGTGAAGAATGAGACCCTTATATAACAACTATTATTATCAGGTAGCTGACAAAATTAGGATTCAAGAAAGAAGTTATGATGTTACCCACCTGCTACGTTGGAGGAAGGACTATTTCACAAGGACAGTAATCGAGATTTGTGATCAATGCCGTTAAATATGAATGTGCCGGACATGGGAACGAACTGCTTTGTAATTAGCTGTTGTGGCAAAGAAGAGAGGGAGATCAGAGAAGCTCGAGAAAGACCTAGGTGAAGTTCAGAAACCAACAGACATCATGGTGGAGACTGATGGGTGTTTTCAGACTTAGAAATGTTGAAAGGAATAGAAGGGGAGGAACAAACCTTGATCACTTCTTGCGACGCAACACCGCCGACCAAAGCAGCAACAACATGGAGCTCTGAAGCTGCATACCGCCATATTTCGCTAACGAGGTCGTCGTTCAAGGGTGAACCACAACAACCCAAGTCGTTGAGCAGGGAAACTGCTGTGGATTTCAAGCGAGCAATGTCCTCGTCGATTGCCCTACAAGAGGCATCAGAGAGCTGATACAAAATTACTTCTTTAAAAACTTTTTTCTGTTTGTTAAGCAAGCCACGAGTTGTTTATTAAAAGTTAAGCAGACAGCCATTACCCTTCAAAATGGCCACGAATGACTTTGTTGTAAACATAGATAATAATAGCATGATCTTAGATGATTTCACGAATCGACAATAGATTGGGGAAACCTACCTCGATTCATGACGAGAGCGGCGGCGGCGCTGGAGTAGTATTCACCGGAATTGAGTTTCTCCCTCTTGACCCCTTTAGGTTTTAGGTTTTGAGATTTCTATGATGGCTAAGAAATTCTACGTAATGGGTTGAGAGAGAACCAATCCTAGACCCACCATCAGGGTATATTACGAATTTACCTTTTCATTAACCTAATCAATATAGGATTTACCTTATATATTAAACCATTAAGTGATAATTACACTTGGGCCACAATTATTCCCTAGTGACCTACGAGAATTGGGCTTACATTCTCCCACTTGGTCCATGTGTCATTATATATCACAAGATCTAAGAATAAACATAAGTGTGCACATCATAAGATAAATCCATAATATTTGGTTCACCATAAAGTTATAATCAAGTATGAAAACTAGATTATGATCATGGCGGTTCTATATCAATTTATCGACATAGTCCCTTCCATGTACCACCAAACCAGTCTCATGCTTAATATGACACATAACAAGGTATTTATAACGGTCCAACAATAATGTCTTTCCTAAAGACAAATATCTTGTTTTGTTCACATAATGCATAATGTATATATACTGATCATAATAAATAAAACAAGATTCATAACTTTATTCCAGAAACAAATAAATGAGCTTAAAGTGTCAATCCATGAAACATAAAATAACTTTAGTCATGACGTCCTATAATCCCCATCCTTTCGACATGTTCAGTAAATGTCTTAGGATGCAATCCTTTTGTTAATGGATCAGCAATCATAAGCTGTGTGCTAATATGCTCGATCGACACCCTTTGTTTTCTGAACTTCTTCCTTAACGACAAAGTATTTCACCTCCATATGCTTAGCACCCTTCGAATACTTGTCATTCTTAGAGAAGAATACGCTGCGGAATTATCACAGTAAATTTTCATCGGCTTGGCGATAGTGTCGACAATTCCAAGTCCAGAAATAAAATTCCGCAGCCATAAACCATGATTCGTAGCTTCATAACAAGCTATGAATTCAGCTTCCATAGTGGATGTGGCAATAACAGACTGCTTCGCACTCTTCCATGAAATTGCCCCTCCGGCTAGAAGGAACAAATAGCCAAAAGTAGGACTTCCTGGTGTCTACACATCCAGCATAATCTGAATCTGAATATCCAATCACCTCAAGGTGATCAGATCTCCTAAAGGTGAGCATGTGGTCTTTTGCTCCTTGCAGATACCTTAGTACCTTCTTTGCAACTTTCCAATGATCTACTCCTGGATTACTTTGATACCTGCCCAGCATTCCGACAGCAAAACTGATGTATGGTCTGGTACAAGTTTGTGCATAATTCAAACTTCCAATAATAGATTCATAAGGAATGTGTTCCATTTGCTTGCATTCCAATTCATTCTTTGGACATTGTTTGAGACTAAATTTATCTCCCTTCTGAATTGGAACGACATTTGCAGAGCATTCAGCCATGTTGTATCTCTCTAGGATCCGGTTAATGTATGATTTCAGAGACAATCCCAACAGTCCTTGTGATCTATCACGAAATATTTCTATTCCAATCACATAGGATGCCTCACCCAAATCCTTCATTTCAAAGTTCTTAGAGAGAAACTCCTTGGTTTGATGTAATAAACCAAGATCATTAGTAGCAAGCAAGATATCGTCAGCATACAGAACTAGAATTATAAACTTACTCCACTAATCTTCAGATATATACATCGATCGACGATGTTCTCCTTAAATCCAAAAGATGTAATGGTATCATTGAACTTAATATATAATTGTCGGGAAGCTTGTTTAAGTCCGTATATTGACTTCTTTAATTTACCACACATATGTTCTTTTCCCTCAACCACAAAACCTTCAGGTTGATCCATATGGACTGCTTCATCTAAATTCCCATTCAGAAAGGCGGTTTTCACATCCATCTGATGGAGCTCTAGATTATAATGAGCTACCATTGCCATGACAATCCTTAAGGAGTCTTTCTTAGAGACGGGTGAAAATGTCTCTTTATAGTCAACACCACTTTTCTGAGTGAAACCTTTGGCAACAAGTCTGGCCCTGTGTCTTTCGATATTGCCATTAGAGTCGTGTTTGGTCTTCCAGACCCATCTATTACCAACTCTTTTACAACCTTCAGGCAAATCAACAAGGTCCCAAACTTCATTTTTATACATAGATTTCATCTCTTCTTTGCGGCAGCTAACCATTTATCAGAATGCTCACTTTCCATGGCTTGTGAAAATGAAACTGGATCATGATAGAGTCCTAAATCAGATTCTAACTCGTGAAGATAAACCTCATAATCATCAGAAATTGCAGGCCTTCGATTTCTTGTAGACCTTCTTAATGCGATTTCTTGTGGTTCATCTATGTTAGGTTCATTCTCAATAGCAATATTAGGTGGTGCTTGACCGTTCATTTGTTGTTCCTGCAAATCGTTATCATGCTCAACATGTGCAGGAGCAACAACTTGAGAGGGTAGAGGCAAGATATTTGCACTCTAACTTCTTGAATTTCCACATTGCGTGGCTCTAAGCTCCCACTAACTTCACCATTCTCAATGAACCTAGCATTTCCAGTTTCAACAATTCTGTACTATGGTTAGGGCAATAAAATCGATACCCCTTAGATTTTTCTGGATAACCAATGAAGAAACCACTGATTGTTCGTGAGTCCAGTTTCTTTTCATGTGGATTATATATTCTCACTTCCGCTGGGCAACCCCAAACATGCAGGTGCCTTAAACTGGGTTTCCTTCCCGTCCACAGTTCAAAAGGTGTCTTAGGAACTGCTTTACTAGGAACCCTGTTTAACAAATACACAGCGGTCCTTAAAGCGTGCATCCACAATGATTTGGGTAAAGATGAGTTGCTTAACATACTCCTAACCATATCCATTAAAGTACGATTCCGCCTTTCTGCAACACCATTTTGTTGCGGTGTTCCTGGCATAGTGTATTGAGCACAAATACCACGTCTTTCTAGGAACTTAGCAAATGGACCAGGGCACTGTCCACTTTCATCATATTTTCCATAATATTCTCCACCTCTATCAGATCTGACAATTTTCACCTTTCTTTCTAATTGCCTCTCAACTTCATTGATAAACACCTCAAGGGTATCTACCGACTGAGATTTTTCATGCAGCAAATAGATATATCCATAACGTGAAAAATCATCGATAAAGGTAATGAAATACTTTTCTCCACCAAGTGATGGAACATCAAAAGGCCCACAAATATCAGTGTGTATAATTTCAAGGAGCTGTGAGCTTCTTGTGGCTGCTTTCTTAAGTGTGTGTTTTGTGTGTTTTCCTTTAATACACTCAACACAAATTCCAAGGTCAGTAAAATCCAAATGAGGAAGGATTTCATTCTTTACTAGCCTTTCCATTCTTTCTTTGGATATGTGACCCAACCGTTTATGCCACAAGTAAGCAGAGGATTCATCAAACAAACCACGTTTAATACCAACATTATGATGCAAGGTTAAGAGAGTCTCAGCGAATAGGGTATCAAGCTTTAGTTTGTACAAACCATCAACAAGGGTACCAGAACCCAATAAAACATTTGTTTGAACAAACTAATAGAACCATTTCCAATGTTCCAAAAATACCCAGCCTTATCTAGTTGAGACACCGAAACCAAATTACGAGAAATAGAAGGAGCATAAAGGGTATTGACAAGGTCCAAATGATGACCAGTATCTAAAACCAAACGATAAGTCCCAATAGCTTCAACTGGAACTTTGGCTCGGTTTCCCATATAGATGAACTTCTCATTTTGCCTTATGGTTTGGGTCGTAAGGAATCCCTGCATTGTTTTGGAAACATGAATGGTACAACCAGTGTCAACCCACCAAGTATTATAAGGAACCTCAGTTAAATTTGATTCGAAACATACTGAAGCACTAGGCTTACCCTTTCTTTCGAACCATGCCTTTCTTTTCAAGCAATCTTTCTGATAATGTCCGGCTTTCTTACAGAAGGCATATATCCTTACTTGGTTCCTTCTTGTGGATTTTGGCAGATGACTCATTAAGCTTTGATAGTCCTTCCTTGCCCTTCCCATTCTTGTTCCATGGTTTCTTTCCAGCTCCTTTATGACCAACAAGATTGGCAGAATGATTTCCTGGTTTCTTAAGCCTTGCTTCCTCTTGAATGAGCATGCTTTGTAACTCATGCACATTCCATTTATCCTTTAGAGTATTGTAATGCACATGGAATGTGCCATACTCTGGAGGTAAGGAATTAAGGATGAACGTTACTAGGAAATTTTCATTCACTTCCATTCCCATGGTCTTTAGTCTTGCTGCAATGTTCGTCATTTCGACGATATGCTCATGCATGGTACGAGAACCATCAAACTTCATGGTGGTTAGCGTACCCATCAGTGTCCCAGCAAGCGACTTATCAGCAGACTCAGATTGAGAGCTTTCTTTCACGGAATTCATAAATTCCTTAGCACTTTCAGTATCATTGAAAGTTGACTTAATGTTGTTTGCTACAGTCATTCGCATAAACATTAGGCTTAGTCTGTTAGATCTTTCCCAAGCTTTATGGAAAGACTTTCCTCAGCACTGCTAGCATCAGTAAGAGCAGCAGGTTTCTCACTTAAGAGTGCCAAATCAAGATCCAGAACACCGAGGTGAAACTGAACCTGTTCAGCCCATTCAGAGAAGTTGAGGCCATTAAACTTAACAACAGACGTGGCTTGCGAATGAAGAGAACAGGAACAGATGCTGCAAACATATATAACATGTACTCACACATTAATGCTTTGGGTAATAAGCATAAACTATAATACAGATTCGGAAGCATAAACATAAAACATATATTGGTGCTATCTTTGGGCAAAACAACAATATATATGCGATAAATAATCGTAATTGTTGCTCAAAATAATCATATAATTGGTGATAGACATACTCAAATTAGATATACTTGCAATCTTTGGATATACTAAATATATCTAACCAAGCATATCAATTTACCACGATAATGTTCATGAATTATAAAACGAGCAATCAACCTTTGGGCGATTCAAAATATTTTATAATCACGAACTTCAACTTTAAAGCATCACATAAACATTAGTAGTTGAACTTGATTCAACTTGATATCTATAAACCTTCTAATTTGGCCACTTTGGTGACTAACAAATTAATCATAACATAGATATCAAAGATAAAATTTAACTCAAGTCAAAGCAATTGTTAATAGGGCTGTAACTTTGGCCCTTACTACCCGTCAGCCCGGCCCGGCCCGGCCCAACCCGGTGGGTTGGGTAGGGTCAATTAGTCTTTAGGGCCAAAATAGGGCCGGGTTACATTCTGACCCTAGAGGGTAGGGTATTTTTGGGTTTTACCCTTAAAACCCATTCAGGCCCATTTTGACCCATTTTAACCCTAAATCCCTTATTACCCAACCCATTTCGGTCCATCCCTTCTTTCCTCGCAATAGTGTCGACTGCGCTATCATCTACAATTCTACATCATCGACCTCTTGAACTCCTCCTTCGGGTTCGTCGATTTCACCGCCATCGCTTACCCCATCATCGACCCACCGCCGCCGCATCTCCTCCAACGTCTCTTCTCGTACCAAAGACCTCTTCGCCTCCCCAGCTCTCTCCCTCAGCCTGGTACATACTACCCTCTTAATTCGACACGCAATCTTGTTTTTATACATGCTAACTGTTCTGTTGTGTTTGTTTTAGGCTGGGATATTTCGAGGGGGAAATGCGGCGGCGGCGGCGGCAGGAGGAGGAGGGAGCGCGGAGGTGGAGGATGGGGAGGAAGGGAGCGGCGGCGGCGGGGGAAGGAGGAAGAGGAGAGAGGAGACGGTGGAGATAAGTAGTGAGAACTCCGGGGCTGTGGTGATGATGAGGTCTTATTCGTGCAGGTCGACGGCCGGGGATGGTGAGTTTGAGATGGTAGGGGAGCATGATGACCAGAACGACGACGACGAGGATTTTTGGTATAAATTAGGATTTTCGAATTAATTAGGATTTTTGGTATAGGAATTTGGACTAACTTAAATTTTCTGGAATTAGTTGGAATTTTTGTAATCAAACTTTTATTTTTTGAATTAGTTTAAATAATTTCTTTATTTAATTTAGATTATTTTTGTTATGAACTCATTTAAATTTTCTAGTATATACCTGCAATTTTTGAAATTTAATTTGATATTAAAAAAATTAAGTGGGCTAATATTGTATAAAAAGAAGTTGGGCCGACCCTATGGCCCGACCCGACCCAGCCCAGCCCGACCAACAGGGCCATACAGGGCCAAATGAGAATAGGGTCGGGTCGGGTCGGGCCAATATTTGAGCATACAGGGCTGGGTTTTTTTTGGGTAGTGACAGGGTCAGGGCTGGGTTTGGCCCAGTTTCACCCCTAATTGTTAATCATAGTTCTCAAATACACATACGCAAAACTTGACTCATTAATAGGTTACTATTATAATAATTGCTTAACTGATCAACCATTAATCCTGCTGTGATCAAATTCATTTTCAAAGTAACTCAAACATATTATAGCCGAAGCCAATAGATAGCAATAGGAAAGAACTAATGGAATTTGATTAAGCATAATTGCACCCACAGAAGCAAGATGTGGAAATAAACGACAAAGCATATAGAATTGGAATTTGACAAAGCACTCACTCTAACAGACTAAAAGGAAAACTTAGAATCGCAAGCTATAATGGTCAACGATTAAAGCCATTGTAACTTAGACATATATATAGTGCCTTCTACGGTACCCCGGGTGAAATCCGGGTACCGCATACCTTGAGTATAAAAATGCTATCTAGACCTCGGATTAACAGGATTTTTGGGCATGATACTATACCCTAACCCTTTATGAGTGAACCTAGGTCCTAATTATCTAAATCATAAACTATAAACCCTAAGATGGTGCATTGATTTTTTTGCCTATATTTGGACGAATCATAACCGTCGATTATTGTTTCTAACTAAATTGATCTTGGGGTATAAGATTTAGTGAATTAAGACCTAGATTTTGATCTTGAAGGGTTAGAGTATAGTATCATGTCCGAAAGATCAGTCAATTCAAGTTCTGAATAGCGTTTTCTTACTTAAGGTATGCGGTACCCCGGATTTCACCCGGGGTACAGTAGAACTCGCCATATATACATATATATATATATTCATTCTTATTCCTTACGTTCATAAATAGTCTCTGATAGTGGTGAAGTGAAAGCGTGAGGTGTCTCGCTTTTCAGATTAATAATTGTTACTGTTAGCTTTTGATGAAGCAATTAGTCAGAGGGAAACGTTAAATAAGGAAGACATTATTGATTATAAAGGAGAGAACGGAATTGATTATAATCGGTGAGAACGCCTACCATTGTTAATAATTATATGGCAGTCCACTAATTAGCTCATATACACGATGATGCAACGGAAAACATACATAATCGAAAATCATCCATTCATATAAACCCTAAACTCTTATTCCACATGTAAACATAGATCATAATAGCATGGATCTTAGAATTAGATGATTTCACGAATCCACAATAGATCGGACAAACCTACCTCGATCCATGACGAGCGCGGCGACAGCGCTGGAGTAGTAATCACCGGAATTGAGTTTCTCCCTCTTGACCCCTTTAGGTTTTAGGTTTTAGGTTTTAGGTTTAGAGATTTCTGTGATGGCTAAGAAATTCTACGTAATGGGTTGAGAGAGGACCAATCCTAGAGCTTCTTTATATAGACCCACCATCAGGGTATATTAGGAATTTACCTTTTCATTAACCTAATCAATATAGGATTTACCTTATATATTAAACCATTAAGTGATAATTACACTTGGGCCACAATTATTCCCTAGTGACCTACGTGAATTGGGCTTACATTTGTAGTTTGCAGAAAAATGATCGGCTGCTCGAAGCAAGATGTAAAACCCCACAGCAAAGCTGGTAAAATAGGGAGTCAAGTCGTTCAGGAGATGCAGTCAACCATCTCCACCATATCATACGGATAGACGTAGTCAATCGTCTCCGTCAAGTCATTCAAGAAGACGCAGTCAACCGTCTTCATCAGGTTGTTCAAGGGAGAGAGTTATTAGTCTCAAAATCCACCTCGTCCGAGATGTTATTCAACTCGAGTTATGTTGTTCAAGCTTGTCATGCTTGTTCGTCACATTTACTTTTTGAAGCTCGACATTCTTGTCATTCATGTCTTCGCTTGAGGGGGAGTGTTGAGGATATTAATTACTCAGTCAAAAAGTAATTAATTCCTTGTCCTACAAGTCCCTAGTTTTCCTTGTTCAAGTAAAAGAAGGAAACTTGGTTGTCATTAGGGTTTTAACCCTAAGTCTATATCTATAAAAGCTTAGCTACGGTCATGTCATAAGCAAGCCGTCAAGATGTAGTCGTATAATAAAACATCAGTCGTGAGCTCGTTCCGAGCTCACCGTGGATTAGTCTCGATCAATCAATCGATCGAGGATACCACGTAAAGTCCCTTGTGTTCATTTCAATTCTGCGTTATCAAATTCTACATGGTATCAGAGCGAAACTCGATCCTCGTTAGGGTTTCGAGCTTCCGCAGTCAACCTCTCAATAGGCGAAGTCTAGACCGCCGTCCATCAATATCTCAAGCTACTTTCACAGTAGCCACCACCGGAACGTATCGCTCCTTTCGTAGTTCGACGGCGAAGACTTTCCCGCCGTGGATAACGAGAGCTCTTGCATCTGCGGACCCGCCTGTCCACCATCATCCAGGCGTTGATCTCCCTGCTGCTCGGGTTGCGGTTCGCCTGCTAATATGGAGAGCTTGAAGCTCTCACCATCGTCGTCAATATTGGCGTTGTCACCATCAAACGACCGCGTATCAAAGTCGCCTGCTATCGATGTGTCACTGCCGCCGACGTCATCATCATCCGCGACACCAAGTCAACCTCACCATCCCAGTAAATTGGCTGCCCCGACCTCACAACCCCCATTTCGGGTCCGCAGTCAGCCAAGCGTACTGGAGATCATCGCATATTTTTGCTAAGCAATTCCTGTTGTTGTCGTGATTCCTTCGTCGGCACAGAGACCGTCGTCATCATTGTCGCCAACAGCAGCCCTGGTATGCCATGGCCGTCCTTTGCTCACGCCACCGTCTCCAGCTTCAGGCCGCCGACCATCGCCATCATCGTTCTCGTCCGTGCACTTGTCGTCACCAACCATCGTCGTCCGCGCCATCGTCACCATCAAACATGGCTGCCATCGCTCGATCTCCGACCTCCCGCCAACGTCGCCCTCTCTCGTGGGACGCCATCTCTCCATCTCTTGTTGTCGCGTCGCCGGGTTGCCGTTGCCGTAAAGACCAGCCTCGGGACGAGGAGAGGCCAAAGGAAAGTGGAGGCAGGGGGTTTCCAAACCTATCTTTCACTCTTTGGGCCGCCATCAACACTTCAGCCCATGGTTTGTTTGAGGAATATAGGTTTGGCCCATCCACAAATGGCATATTCAGAATCATTTGTTCATTATTGAGGTCTCCGAGGGTGCATTGGTTTGGATTGTCAATGGCTTCGGCGATCGGTTGGAAATTATCATCGTCCGTTCGAAGGCGGTATGTCAAGTTTAGTCAAAGAAAATCTTTACCAACATCATTTTGAAGTGGCGTTGAAAATAATCGTGACCTGCAGTGGTCGCCCCTTCAATAGAAAGTGTTGGGAAGGTAGAAGAAATTTCGTCAACAAAAATTTGTCAATTCATAAAGCGAGGCAGTCACGATCAAAGAAGCGATAGTCTCCTCTGCGTTCAGAATCAATCAATTTTTCAGTCTTCACCATTCTAGCTTTCAAGCTGGGCATTCACATCGTTCATGCTCCATCTTGAGGGGAAGAATAGGGAGTCAAGCCGTTCAGGAGATGCAGTCAACCATCTCCACCATATCATACGGATAGACATAGTCAATCGTCTCCGTCAAGTCATTCTAGAAGACGCAGTCAACCGTCTTCATCAGGTTGTTATTCATCACGAGTTATGTTGTTCAAGCGTGTCATGCTTGTTCGTCCAATTTCCTTTTTCAAGCTCGACATTCTTGTCATTCATGTCTTCGCTTGAGAGGGAGTGTTGAGGATATTAATTACTTAGTCAAAAAGTAATTAATTCCTTGTCCTACAAGTCCCTAGTTTTCCTTGTTCAAGTAATAGAAGGAAACTTGGTTGTCATTAGGGTTTGAACCCTAAGTCTATATCTATAAAAGCTTAGCTACGGTCATGTCGTAAGCAAACCATCAAGATGTAGTCGTATAATAAAACATCAGTAGTGAGCTCGTTCCGAGCTCACCGTGGATTAGTCTCGATCAATCAATCGATCGATCGAGGATACCACGTAAAGTCCCTTGTGTTTAGTTCAATTCTGCGTTATCAAATTCTACATGGCATCAGAGCGAAACACGATCCTCGTTAGGGTTTCAAGCTTCCCCAGTCAACCTCTCAATAGGCGAAGTCTAGACCGCCGTCCATCAATATCTCAAGCTACTTTCACAGTAGCCACCACTGGAACGTATCGCTCTTTTCGTAGTTCGACGGCGAAGACTTTCCCGCCGTGGATAACGAGAGCTCTTGCAACTGCGGACCCGCCTGTCCACCATCATCCAGGCGTTGATCTCCCTGCTGCTCGGGTTGCAGTTCGCCTGCTAATATGGAGAGCTTGAAGCTCTCACCATCGTCGTCAATATTGGCGTTGTCACCATCAAACGACCGCGTATCAAAGTCTCCTCCTATCGATGTGTCACTGCCGCCGACGTCATCATCATCCGCGACACCAAGTCAATCTCACCGTCCCAGTAAATTAGGCTGCCCCGACCTCACAACCCCCATTTCGGGTCTGCAGTCAGCCAAGCCTACTGGAGATCATCGCATATTTTTGCTAAGCAGTTCCTGTTGTTGTCGTGATTCCTTCGTCGGCACAGAGACCGTCGTCATCATTGTCGCCAACAGCAGCCCTGGTATGCCATGGCCGTCCTTTGCTCACGCCACCGTCTCCAGCTTCAGGCCGCCGACCATCCCCATCATCGTTCTCGTCCGCGCACTTGTCGTCACCAACCATCGTCGTCCGCGCCATCGTCACCATCAAACATGGCTGCCATCGCTCGATCTCCGCGCTCCCTCCAACGTCGCCCTCTCTCGTGGGCCGCCATCTCTCCATCTCTTGTTGTCGCGCGCCGTTGCCGTAAAGACCAGCCTCGGGACGAGGAGAGGCCAAAGGAAAGTGGAGACAGGGGGTTTCCAAACCCATCTTTCACTCTTTGGGCCGCCATCAACACTTCAGCCCATGGTTTGTTTGAGGAATATAGGTCAGGCCCATCCACAAATGGCATATTCAGAATCACTTGTTCATTATTGAGGTCTCCGAGGGTGCATTGGTTTGGATTGTCAATGGCTTCAGCGATCGGTTGGAAATTATCATCGTCCGTTCGAAGGCGGTATGTCAAGTTTAGTCAAAGAAAATCTTTACCAACATCGTTTTGAAGTGGCGTTGAAGATAATCGTGACCTGCAGTGGTCACCCCTTCAATAGCAAGTGTTGGGAAGGTAGAAGAAATTTCGTCAACAAAAATTTGTCAAGTCATAAAGCGAGGCAGTCACGATCAAAGAAGCGATCGTCTCCTCTGCGTTCAGAATCAATCAATTTTTCAGTCTTCACCATTCTAGCTTTCAAGCTGGGCATTCACATCGTTCATGCTCCATCTTGAGGGGAAGAATAGGGAGTCAAGTCGTTCAGGAGATGCAGTCAACCATCTCCACCATATCATACGGATAGACGTAGTCAATCGTCTCCGTCAAGTCATTCTAGAAGACGCAGTCAACCGTCTTCATCAGGTTGTTCAAGGAAGAGAGTCATTCGTCTCCAAATCCACCTCGTCCGAGATGTTATTCATCTCGAGTTATGTTGTTCAAGCGTGTCATGCTTGTTTGTCCAATTTCCTTTTTCAAACTCGACATTCTTGTCATTCATGTCTTCGCTTGAGAGGGAGTGTTGAGGATATTAATTACTTAGTCAAAAAGTAATTAATTCTTTGTCCTACAAGTCCCTAGTTTTCCTTGTTCAAGTAAAAGAAGGAAACTTAGTTGTCATTAGGGTTTTAACCCTAAGTCTATATATATAAAAGCTTAGCTACGGTCATGTCGTAAGCAAACCATCAAGATGTAGTCGTATAATAAAACATCAGTCGTGAGCTCGTTCCGAGCTCACCGTGGATTAGTCTCGATCAATCAATCGATCGAGGATACCACGTAAAGTCCCTTGTGTTTATTTCAATTCTGTGTTATCAAATTCTACATGGCATCAGAGCGAAACTCGATCCTCGTTAGGGTTTCGAGCTTTCGCAGTCAACCTCTAAATAGGCGAAGTCTAGACCGCCATCCATCAATATCTCAAGCTACTTTCACAGTAGCCACCACCGGATCCGTATCGCTCCTTTCGTAGTTCGACGGCGAAGACTTTCCCGACGTGGATAACGAGAGCTCTTACATCTGCGGACCCGCCCGTCCACCATCATCCAGGCATTGATCTCCCTGCTGCTCGGGTTGCGGTTCGCCTGCTAATATGGAGAGCTTGAAGCTCTCACCATCGTCGTCAATACTAGCGTTGTCACCATCAAACGACCGCGTATCAAAGTCGCCTCCTATCGATGTGTCCCTACCGCCGACGTCATCATCATCCGCGACACCAAGTCAATCTCAGCGTCCCAGTAAATTAGGCTGCCCCGACCTCACAACCCCCATTTCGGGTCCGCAGTCAACCAAGCCTACTGGAGATCATCCCATATTTTTGCTAAGCAATTCCTGTTGTTGTCGTGATTCCTTCGGCGGCACAGAGACCGTCGTCATCATTGTCGCCAACAGCAGTCCCGGTATGCCATGGCCGTCCTTTGCTCACGCCACCGTCTCCAGCTTCAGGCCGCCGACCATCGCCATCATCGTTCTCGTCCCCGCACTTGTCATCACCAACCATCGTCGTCCGTGCCATCGTCGCCATCAAACATGGCTGCCATCGCTCGATCTCTGAGCTCCCGCCAACGTCGCCCTCCCATGGGCCACCATCTCTCCATCTCTTGTTGTCGCGCCGAAGGGTTTTCGTTGCCGTAAAGACCAGCCTCGGGACGAGGAGAGGCCAAAGGAAAGTGGAGGCAGGGGGTTTCCAAACCTATCTTTCACTCTTTGGACCGCCATCAACACTTCAGCCCATAGTTTGTTTAAGGAATATAGGTCAGGCCCATCCACAAATGGCATATTCAGAATCACTTGTTCATTATTGAGGTCTCCGAGGGTGCATTGGTTTGGATTGTCAATGGCTTCGGCGATCGGTTGGAAATTATCATCGTCCGTTCGAAGGCGGTATGTCAAGTTTAGGCAAAGAAAATCTTTACCAACATCGTTTTGAAGTCATGGCGTTGAAGATAATCGTGACCTGCAGTGGTTGCCCCTTCAATAGTAAGTGTTGGGAAGATAGAACAAATTTTGTCAACAAAAATTTGTCAAGTCATAAAGAGGAGCAGTCACGATCAAAGAAGCGATCGTCTCCTCTACGTTCAGAATCAATTAATTTTTCAGTCTTTACCATTCTAGCTTTCAAGTTGGGCATTCACATCGTTCATGCTCCAGCTTGAGGGGGAGAATAGGGAGTCAAGCCGTTCAGGAGATGCAGTCAATCATCTCCACCATATCATACGGATAGACGTAGTCAATC